>VDFB02000003.1:6069495-6743624 GCA_007258455.2 Sequoia sempervirens
ATTACTCTTGTTAGTGAGAATTATTACTGGCCACATTTACAATAGGATGTGAAGAAGTTTGTACAAAGTTGTAGAGTATGTCAAATGGTGAAAGGAACAAGTTAGAATACTGGATTGTATCAGCCATTACCTATACCTGAGAGGCCATGGGAGGAAATTAGTATGGAATTTGTCCTTGGATTGTCGAGGACACAAAGAGGGCATGATTCCATATTTGTGGTGGTGGATAGATTTTCATAGATGGCACATTTCATTCCGTGTCATAATACTAGTGATGTTGTTCATATTGCAAAGTTGTTTTTCAAAGAGGTGGTGAGACTACATGGTCTACCAAGGAGTATAGTTTCAGATAGAGATACCAAATTTGTTGGTTATTTTTTTAGAACATTATGGAAGAAGTTGAAGACAAATTTGAAGTTCAATTCTACTCACCATCCATAGACTGATGGAAAAATGGAGGTGGTCTATAGGAGTTTGGATAACCTGCTAAGATGCTTAGTAGGTGTGTGAGGGGGAAGGAATCCATCAGGAAATATGTGAAAAACAAGATTAAATGCAAGATTGAAATAAGAAATTAATCTAATTCAAAAACACTTAATCTATCTTGTTCCATCACTCATGAAATGTGCAAATCTAAGCTATTTGAATGAAATGAGATCCTGAGATTAACAAAACCAATTCAAATAACACAAGAAGAGATTACCATCCCATCTTGGAGTGTATTTGCATGATGTTGGGTTGTTTGTATCACTATAAAGCCTCCATTGCTTACGTGCAAAAGCTTGATGATGGATGCTTGGTTGACTGAAAAGGTTGAAGCTCTATCAATGGTGATTGCAACAGCACTTCGTTGCATAAGGTAAGTTGAAATTTTGATCTTTATTTGTGAAGAGAAAGGCTTGTTATATGGAAAAAGTAATTTTGAATTGACGGTCAAGATCACATTGGAGAACATCCAGATCAACGGTCAAAATGAGTTGAGAGGATTTAGACATGAGGAAATTGTGCACAGTTTATTGCACAATTAGGGTGACTGAAGAATAGATTGTCTAGTTAGGTTTTTGATTGCTTAGTTAGCAATTGATTGATCAATTAGGGTTGAGTTAGGAATTAGATGGTTGAGTTAGATAAATTAGATTGCTTAGTTAGCAATCCATGATTTTCTCAATCAAAAGTGGGTGAGGAATATTAATTTATTTATTTAATTAATTAATTAATTCCATTTTGATTTTGATTTTGATTTTTGCTAATTTGAATAGATTGATTTAATTTATTCAAATTTTGGAGGGAAGTGGGATAATTAAATTATTATGATTTAATAATTCAATTAATTTTCAGGACTAAGGTGAATTAGTGATGTAATCAAATAATTAGCGTTGTTTGACTAATCAAGACGAAATAAGATTAGGTTAGGACTTTATTAAATAAAAGTAATTTATTTAATTGGTCGAAAATGATGAAATGTGAATTAATCAAATAACGTTGTATTATTCAATTAATAGTAGAATTAGGGTTTTCAAGATTTTATTAAATAAATGCTATTTATTTGATTTGTTGAGAATGATGAAAAAAGTGAATTAATTAAATAATATTGTATTATTCAATTAATAGAGGAAATAGGGTTTTGAATGTCGTTTCATGTCATTCAATGCATTGTGAGATGTTGTGGGATTATTTCAAGATGTTATGAGATGTTCTGAGTTGATTCAAAGATGTTCTAAGATGATTCAGACTCATTCTGAGTCATTTTGGGGTCGTTCTGAGACATTCCGGGTTGATTCAGAGTTATTCTGAGTCATTTCGAGGTTGTTATGAGATGTTCTGAGTTGATTCAAAGTTGTTCTGAGTCATTCTGAGGTCATTCTAAGATGCTTCAAGTTGATTCAAAGTTTTTCTAAGTCATTTCGGGGTCATTCTAAGACATTCTGAGTTGATTCAGAGTTGTTCTGGGTCTTTTGGGGTCATTTCGAGTTGATTCAGAGTTGTTCTGAGTCATTTCAAGGTCATTTCAAGACATTCTGAGTTGATTCAGAGTCGTTTCGAGACATTTTGAATTTGTGATAAGTGTTAAGTCAATTTTACATGTCTACATTTTCCCTCTCTTTGATACAAAGTACTGGTTGCTTTGTTTCAAATACTTTGTTTTTAAGATTAAGTTTTTTGAAAAAAAAATTATGCCCCACTGTGCCCCAGTGTTTCGTGGACTGATGGTAAGACTCTATGTTGCCCCCTCGAGAGTTGGCTGAAAATTTTGAGTTTTGAGGTCAAGCTCATGACTCTAGTCTAATTTTGTTCTGATGTGTTTAGGTCGCAAAATTAGGTGTATAGGTCCTTCATTTCTTGTTTTGATGTTTCTCTGAACTTCTATTTTGAAAGCAGGAAGTTTCCCTAAGTAGAAATTAGGGTTTTCTTGAGCCTTATATAGGCAATTTGTCCTATAGATAGCTCATTTGTGTTTTGACTCTATAGCTAATTCTTGTCTTTGGTTCTCTCGTTTTGTCAGTTTTCAAAGAGCAATGTCACATTTTGATGGAGCCCCACATCATTCTGAGCCCGTTCGAGAGGTTGGACAACCTCTAGACGTTGGTGGCCTAGTATGTACCTTCTCACTTTTTCACTTTCATCTTGTTTCATTCTCATTTTGCATGTACAAAGTTTTCTAGGTCAAAAGAAAAGTTTCTTGTTTTCCACGCCTTTTCCTTAGTTTTCACACCTTTTCCTACTAAGAATCCATTCCTTTGCCTAGGATCCTCACCTTTGCTTAGTTTCCTTGCCTTTGTTTCTGAGCATTTTCTATAAAAGCTCACCTTTGCTCTAAAAGCTCGCTTTTGACTATTTGGGACCCTGAAAGCTCACCTTTTCTATATTTCCTTGCCTTTTTTTCTGAGAATTTTCTTGAAAATCTTGCCTTTTCTTGAAAAGCTTGCCTTTTCCTGAAAAGCTTGCCTTTTCCTGAAAAGCTTTCCTTTTCCTGAAAACCTTGCCTTTTCCTGAAAATCTTGCTTTTGTTTTGTGTTTTTTGAGCATTTGTTCAAAACTCTTGTTTTTGACTCCTACTACGTTTGACTTTAGCTTTTTCTTGGAACCCTAGAATGTGTTCGTTTTTCATTCTAAATGTTTTTTGTCATCATGTTTTGTGTTATATTGTGTCTCCCACCTATTTAGAGTGAAACCCTAACATAGTAGTTTGAAAACGATTGTAGGTTGGTCTTAGCGTGCTACAACCGAGGGAGAAATGTCTGCGACATTTTTTCGATCCCATTGCCCATTTTGGTGTGTTAGAGTGGGACTTTCTTGATGTTGTGGGACTACTACACATTTTTTATATGCCTCCTATCAGGACTCATATTTCCATGATGACCGCATTGGTGGAACGGTGGCATTCAGAGACATCCTCATTTCATCTACCTACAAGAGAGGTGACTATCACGCTTGAGGATGTATGGAGAATACTTCATCTTCCCATCCATGGGGAGTTGGTTACGTATCATATTCAACATGGTATCCCTACTATGCAGCGTGTGTTAGGTGCTCGACACTTGATGGTACATCAGTCAGAGATTGATCTGTCCATTTTTTTTGATAGTGCAGATCCTATCTCGCTTCTTCTAGGTGGTTTGATTTTAGGACTTGTTGTTCCTAATAGCCGAGGTTGATAGTCTCCCATAGGCTGGGTTGTGTGCATTGAGAATATTCTTGAGCATGGGACGAGATATGCTTGGGGTCCATGTCTTCTCGCTCACTTGTATAGAGATATGCACGAGGTCGTGTATCGGGACAGGAA
This sequence comes from Sequoia sempervirens, assembly GCA_007258455.2. Taxonomy (NCBI): domain Eukaryota; kingdom Viridiplantae; phylum Streptophyta; class Pinopsida; order Cupressales; family Cupressaceae; genus Sequoia; species Sequoia sempervirens. Next base: position 6,073,280 of record VDFB02000003.1, read on the forward strand.
ATCTATTTCCGCAAGTGTTTCACTTTTGCATGTATGGGTGTGGGAGCATATTGCAGTTACTTAGTCGGATGGGATACAGGATCATCACCTCAATGATCCATACTCATATTTTTATGGGTATTTTGTGCACTACACCATTCCTGGAGATCTTTCTTATTGGCATTGAGTTTTTGATGATATTCCCAGCTTTGTGTGGAGACCATATTTGGGGTGTGATGCCTAGCCATAGGATGCAGATCACCTTGTCTATTTTTGATAGACCCATTGGTTTCTTGTTCATTCTGATATTGTGCTAGAGTGTTATCTACCAGACCAATTATGTCATCAGTTTGGGAAGAGATAGGGTCGAGTTCTTAATACTTATGAGGCTCATTTTGGTTAGACGACACGAGAGGTTTGTGTATGGGGTATTCAACCAGATATAGATATTCCTATTGCTGAGTTCAGAGCACTTGACCCATTGATTGGGGTCGGTCGGTTGGTCCTATAGATCTAAGTACCTCTGATGACTATGATGAGTGGTGGTCTCACTGTAGGCCTTTGAGACTCACTTCTCCCAAGGATACTCCCGCTTCAGGTAGATTAGGTATTATAGGTCATTATGGGGAGTGAAAGTATATCGAGGTCCTTGCAAAGCAGTTGGATAGGGCTCAGGGTAGAGCTCGTCATGATAGAGCGCAGGATGATCAAGATGAGCAACCACCTCAGTTGCAGGGTCGTAGGCAGGCTCTGAATCCTCCTCCACCAACTAGGGATGGAGACATATTGTTAGCTCAGATGACTACTACTAGAGATGCAGAGATAGTGAGATGACAAGCTACAAAGGTTTAGATAGATATTTTGAGGGTCGAGCGGGATAGCGAGAGTGGTCAACGGCATGCTGTAGAGGCTTTTGTATAGTTGTTGACCACAAAGAGAGCTACTCTTAGGGCAGAAGATGATCATTATTTGCAGAGGTCTACCTACGATCAAACTTTATATGAGGTTGTTGTTCCCAAGGGTGCTCGGCATCCATAGTTTGGAGAACCTAGTTCTATGGGCAGTAATGGTGCAGTTGGTGGTGGTGGTGATCAGTTGATGATCTATAGGGTTTCGTCTTTTCCCGTTGGGGTCTTAATTTGGTACTTGATCTTTATGTTGTTCATTTTTCAAAGGAATTTTTTAGACATGTATTTTGTATGCATATACTCATTGGCCTAGTCGAGGCCTCATATAGATATTATGATTTTGTATATATATTATCACACTGATGATGTACTCTCCTTTTTGATGATGATATATATGATATATACCTTCTTCATTTCATTCTCGTTTATGCTCATGTGATGATGATATATGACAATGTATGTTATATGATGTTGATATGAATGAATGCATCATACATGATGTTTTTATTGGTTTAATATCATCATGATGTATGTTTCTGATATTGTGGATGTAGAATGGTACTAATGATATTGCTATGCAGATTTCACTAAGAAGAAATGTTGATGGTAGATAGAAATATGATGTTAATTAGAGGAAATGTTGATGATAGATAGAAAATGTGATGTTAATTTAGAAGAAATATTGATGGTAGATAGAAATATGATGTTAATTAGAATAAATATTGATGATAGATAGAAATATGATGTTAATTAGTAGTTGATGAGTTTTCTTTTGCTTTGCTTTAGAGAATTTGCAGTTTAAACAATCTATTTTGATATAGAAAATAAATACGATGCACCAAGGTATTAATGACCATGGTGACTTTGTGTTTATTGCATGGACTTTGACTCTACAAACAAGGAGTATTCTTGCTCATACCAAACATACAAAAACTATGTTAGAGTGTATGGGTGAGAAGCTTTAAAAACATGTCAGACTAGTAACACAAGAGGTATTAAGAACCTAATATGTCACTGTTACACGAAATGTTTCAAAGATGACTTCCACACATAGAACAAAGCAAGTATTCACCATGGTAGTATAACAAGACTATCCACAAATAGCAAATTGAAATTATATCACAAAAAAAGAGACAACAAAAGATAAAACAATGTCATTATATCACTTGCCATATCTGTTGGGGTGGGTCTATTATCCAATGTTGATCATGTCTATTGTAGGAACGGATTCGTTAAGACATATCTCAGGATGTTGTTGGGTCTTGTCAAAAAGATATGTATTTGATACTTGGCTTTTGTTTTAGTTCAATTTGCAATTAAATTCTTCCGTGATTGTCTACTTGAAGGTTCCAACTATTGATGTTTGCTTTTTTTTGTTTTGTTTGTTTTTTCAAAGGGTGAGTGTGATGATTTGTTTATTATGGATGATGTCTTATTGCAAATTGTGATGGCAGACATGGGTCTTTTTGAATTTTCTAAGTTTTATGATGTTTGTTTTGACATTTCTTGGGGACTAACATAGGGCCTCGAGGGCTCATCAAAGATAATACTTTCCTATGTTGTACACGTAGAGGCTCGTAGTTTGCTTGGTTTGAGTGTTTTTGACCTTTTCTATTTTATGAATGTTTTTGGCTTTTTTTATCTTTTGACTATTTTTGGATTTTTTTGTTTTTTTTTAATGTTTTTGGATTTTGTGTTTTTGACTAAGGTGAAATAAAGCATGTTAGAAACCTAAGGGGACTGACCTAGGGTCTCAGGGGCTAATGATCCTTGCCTACGTTGTACATGCAAAGACCACGTAGTTCGACCGTTTGACTCAAAGCATAAACTATTTTTGGGTAAACAACATTGATAATCTGGATTGATATTCCACTTTTATATCTAGAGGATATGTTGCGGGAAATCTACTTGAACTAGTTGTGAGGTTCAAGCAAATGTTGATATCTTAGACTATTTGAGTGAAGGAATAACCCAATGATGTTTTTTTTATGTTTTTCAAAAAAAAAATTGGATTTTTACCCTCTTTCCTGGGGTGTAAGATACTGAAAACTTGGATTGATATTTCACCATATTTTTCTAGAGGATATGTTTTGGAAAAGCTTACTTGAACTAGCTATAAGGTTCAAGTAACTATTGATATCTTAGAATTTTTGAGTGAAGGAATAATCCATGTTGTTTCTATCTTTTAAGGTTACCTAGGTAGTACGTTGGTGGTATACCTTGTTGTCGAGATGAACTATTTTGAAGGTTACCCTGATGGTGTGTTGGCAGAATACCTTGTTGTTAGGATGAACTATTTCAAAGGTTACCCTGATAATGCGTTGGTGGTATACCTTGTTATTGGGACAATGCCTAGATCACAATGTGAGCTAGAAGACATAGATCAAGATTTATTTTGAAGCAAGATGTAAGTACTTGCCCCCAATGTCAAGCAATGTAGGTGATAGATTAGCTTATGATAGGATAACATGTTTGGATAGAGTATTTCCCTTTTGGACAATGCCTCATGGCTCAAATAATTGTGGATAGGATAGGATTAATGATAATGACCCATGTCAAGATTTTTTCCATAAGCAAGTGTAAAGTATACACCAAACACTTGTCAAGATCAAGATATGTTGGATTGGGATAAAAAAATGAATTGGATTTATTATGGATAGACTGAGATGCTTCCACCTAAAATGGCACATGTAGATGCTCAATTCTACACATGATGCATGTTTGCTAGGTTTTCATCATGGTACTTGTCCAAAGCGCTACCATAGTGGTTTTCACTAGAGGACGATTTTTCTCTTGACTATTTTCTTGATTGATTTTTTATGCCACACAAAATTCTTGTTTACCGGGTTTTCATCATGGTGATGATTTTTTTCTCATGTTTGAACCACTTGGTGATGCTATGTAGATATTTTTGGTGTTGATATGGTTGTTGTTGTTGTCATGATGTGCCAATGATATTCTGCTTGGAGGAGTTATTTTGCTAGGATATGGGTGCTTGAATGTAACCCTTGATAATTCTCATCTTCCTTATTGATACCGGAGTTAACCTTATCGCGATAGAGTTCCCTTATTCTCATCTTCCTTGTTGATACCGGAGTTAACCTTATCATGATAGAGCTCCCTTAGAGTCCTTATGATAATGAGTTGTTTCCAACACATGGTCAATGTGAGATTTGGATATCATGGGTGGCGAAATGTGTTGAGGGATATGATTTTTAGATGGATTGTTCAACGGTTTGGAACCTCTAACTCTCCAAACTTGGGATGATGAGAAATGATGGGTGGATATAGAGATTCAATTGGGACCAACATCTTGATATACCTTGTAGGTTTCTCTTGAAGCTTTCTTTTGCATTGCTGGACTTTTTTGATGGATGAAATTCCCATTTTGATTTTATTCCATAGTTTTTGACTAATGGAGTTTGATAGGGATGTTTTTCTTGCTTTTTCTTTTGTATCCATTTGTATTTTCTTTGTCCATTTTGCTTTGTTGATTATTTTGCTTCAATGGCTTGTTTCATTCTTGGGTATATCTTTTTCTCTTGTTGTTGGTCCCAATGAGAGGGTGGAAAAATACGCGGATGAAGATTCATCACATGGCTAGTTGTAGTGTTGGTAACGGTTTTATTATAAGGACTCTTTGTGCTCTCTATGTTGATGCTTGCATTAGATAAAGTTGCCCCTGGTATGATAGATGTATCATTGATATGTTTAGATCCTTTACTTGCTAAATAACCAAGACCTTGATGCTTAGGATTGCCAATAATTTGTACTGGTGCTAAGATACCCTATTCATGTAGGCCTAATCCTCTATCTTGATAATGAATCTGTTGAAAAAAAATATTTTCCATAGGATATGTTTTACCTTGGAAACAAGATGCTAATCCTTATTTTCTCTATTGTGGATCTTCAAATGTGATAGCTTTTTCATTGGTAGAATCCTCCATATGCGGGATAACTTCTTGATTGATATTTTCAACTTGATCCTGTGAAATATCAAATTTCAATGGCCCTTCAAAATATATCAGTGCTCCTTTGACTGGTGTATACCCACTACTTTTCTGCTAAGGATTGTCCATTATTTTTTTAATTTTAGGATATTGTGCTCCATATTTTCATGCTTGATGTCTTCAACCTACCTGGAGGGTGTTTCTGATTTCAATTCTACTTCTTGATCACTTTTTGATAGGTCTATAGATTCTGCTATATCTTGATCATGTGTACAAATGTGAAGAGTAGGTGACTCTTGTTCCATGGTAATGATATCAAGAGTACGAGACTCTTGTTTTGGAGGAAGATCATCTACATGTCCATTAGGAGTGAGCATCTCATGGGTAGATGTATGTGTGCTTGGCATATGGATATGTTCTTTTGGAAAGCCTTGGATGTCTTGGAAGATATCTACCAAGTCATTGTAATATTTTGATGATAAGGTTTCTTGATCTTGACTTTGAATGGTATTATCTTCAACATGCTTTGGTTCACATTCTTGACATGGATCAATTTCAAAGAAAGGATTGCCTATAAAAAATCCTTGGATTTCCTCAAATTGTGGGCATATGGGCTCTTGGCTTATATTTTTTGTATTGGGTATAAGTGTTGGCTTAAGAGTCTCTTGATCATCAATATGTATTGTCATGAGGTTGGATGATGTCAATATATTTTGAATTGGATCATTGCTAGACTTGGGTGATTTATTTTGATCATGCTTGGGACTAAATTCTTGATGTATGTCTTCTTGCTCACTAGATGATGTAGAGACATTGTCAATGTGATCAGTGATAGATAGCTCTTGATCATTGCTTTCAACTCTTGAGGTTGAGAAATTATCATTGTCGTCCTTGGTAGATGGCCCTTTAATAGCTATTTCTCCTTGATCAATGATGTCTTGGATGAGTGTAGCACATCTGTTCGTTGTGTGACCCTTGATTTTATGGAACTCACATTGTTCATACTTGTTATACCAAGGGATTTTAAAGCTTGGTTCACCATAAATTGGACTGTCGTTGATCTTGATAAGTTCCTGTTGTAATAGTTTGTACATGATTACCTCTAAAGTTTCTCCCAAATGGGTGAATTTTCTTTCTCGTTGGTAATCTTCCCTCTATGGTTTTTCTTGATTTTTTTTTCTCTTGATTTTGCTGAACTCCTTGATATGACAATTGAGGTACGTTTTGATATTGCATGTGATGTACACCTTGGTGTTGTGGAACTTCTTGATATTGTGGATATTGGAAGTGTTGTTGATGTGGATATTGAGGTGTTTGTGGGATAATGTCTATTTGTTGTGGATATGTAATGTTCCAACCTTGAATAAGGCATTGATGATATGTTGTATTTTATTTTTGTTTAATTTCCTCAAGAACTCTCTCAATTTTATCTAGGGAAATTTGATGTTTTTGATTTATTCCTTGATCATGATTTTGAAATCACTGATTTTGTTGCCCTATTTCATGTTGTGGCCCTTGATAAGAGTAATTTGGGTGATAGATCGACATGTTTCGTTGATACTCAATACCCTATCATAAGGTCACTCATTTTATATTTCCTAGAGGATCATACCTATGGCCATGCGAGAGATAGTAATACAGGTCTTCCGGTTGCTATGTTTGTTTTTTCTTCCTCTTCATTTAAGATGATTGATGTGGTGAGAAACTGACGGGGTGTTTCATTTTTCTCAAATATAAAGTTTCTCAAACTACTTATGATATTGGTTTGTGCACCCTCAATGTGCATGAGACTAGGTTAAATAATCGGTGCTATAAGGCTTGGTTGTTGAATGGGAGTTGTGGGTTGCCAAATGGTCATAAGGTGTGATGGTGTTGTGAGGTGGTTTGCTATGAAACTCAAAAACCCTAAAACTTGAGTTCTATTTTGGAATGTGGCTACTTTTTGGAAATCAAAATGTTGAAGAACAAGGGTCGATATTCCACTTCTTTGTCTAGAGGATATGTTGTGGGAAAGATACTTGAACTATCTATGAGTTCCAAGTAATTGTTGATATAATAGAATTTTTGAATGGATGAATGATCCTAATGTTTTGTTGGATTTTAATTTCAAGTAATTAGTATGGGAATAATGGGTGAGAGACTTTGTGGCCAATCTAATTTTCCAAATGTTTTGTTCAAGCAGTGACCTTATAAACAACTTCAACTTTTTTTATCCTAAGTGTTTAGCAAAAATATTGTGATTTGGAATAGAAATTTGTAACCTCTTTGTGTTCTTGAGTATGGAAAATGATATAATAGCACTAGATTGACTCACAAGCATGGAATTTATGTGACCTAAATGTCTATAGCTCAAGTTGTGAAATCACAACACCCAAGCCATAGTTACCAAAGTGTTTACTTTGATCAATGCAACCTGAAAATAAAACTGAAATGTTCGGAAACCTTTAAGGATAAATCCTTTCAAGGAGTGAAAACATAATGATTCTTTCAAAAGTATACACTAACTCAAAGGGTTTGTGGTTTGACCATCTTTGTTCAATGTTTGTTTTGATATGTTATTTTTCTTTAAATCAAACACAAAATTTGATATCACAATTATTTTTTTAATGTAATTGGTCAAGTTTAACATTAACAAACAATTACAACCCTAGTGGAGAAAAACCATCCTCTTAGGTGGGCCTGCCTCATGCTTTGAAGAGATGATTGTACATGCAACTTATGGCACAGGCCTATAGTCAAACTTGGCAAGTAACTTCTTAGAAGTAAATTCTGATGCACCACTTTTAGAGAATGTTTTGGATAATAGGTTGGATTCTAAAACAATTGGCTCTTAGTCATGTTCTGGCGATATTATTTTAGGGCACCTACACATGCGTCGTTTTGTTCAATTAAGAACCTTCCAGCCCTTTCGGGTTTTTACGCATCACAAGGATACTAAGGAAGAATACATCGGTATAGGACATTTGCACCCGACAAGTGATGAACTTTCCTCACACTCACAAAAGACTTATATAGCGGTCTAGAATGAAAGTACCGCTTGGGTCGCCTATGAGTTCTCCAGCACAGGATGTGTCTCAATAGGTAGGCCCTCTAAGAAGGTAAAACTTTTAAAATAAATGTGAAGCTCAAAAATTTTTTTCACTCACCCAAGATTGCCAAAATGGTGTGAGGGGAGAAGACAAAACACTTCAGCTTGCCAATCAATGCATGCACAGAAGATAATTCATTGCAAATTGATTCATTTTAAACACCTCGAGCAGTGTTATCCCCAAGAATATGTGAGAAAAAAATGAAATGTTCAAGACATCAAACAATTAAGATAGCAATGGTGTGAAAATAACAAAAAAAATTGTTCATTTTAAGCCCCAAAGTTGAAATATTTCTAATAAAATCAAGCCTAGTCCTTAAATAGTCAACAAATATAAATCATTCGTGCATCAACAAAGTGAAAAGTGTTGTGTGCTCTTTTTATGCACCAAATTTAAAGGTTCCTAACTATGAAAACATGAAATGTGTTCATTTTTAGAGCCCCAAATTGAAGTGTTTTATGTTCTTTTTATGAGCACCAAAACAGAATTCCTACTTTAGAAAGCTTTGAATTGTTTATTTTATCAACACCAAATGGGAAATCTGAGAGTTTGTTTTGTTAATTTTTAAGCATAAAATGGAGATTCCTACCTTAGAAAGCTTTGAAAATATTTATTTTAAAAGCACCAAATTGGAAATGTGAGAGTTGTGTTGTTCATTTTTAAGCATCGAATGGAGATTCCTACCTTAGAAATCTTTGAAAATGTTTATTTTAAAAGCACCAAATTGGAAATGTGAGAGTTTTTTTTGTTCATTTTTAAGCACCAAATGGAGATTCCTAAGTTAATAAGCAAAATCAAATGGTATCTCCAAAAATCTTGGACCGATCGTCTTCTTTGCACAAAACAAGTTAGTATTTTTCACAATCCTACATAGAAATCCATTAATTCCTGCAAAAAAACCAATAAGTTAGAAAGAAGGGTCATTACAATAGTGCAAGATCCGTGCACTTGTCTTCCAGAGCAAATGCTCAGAAGAAAAATCAAAAGCTCAGAAAAAAACTTGCGAAAGCTCAAAATTCTGGCAAAAGCTCAGTTTTTTGTACAGGTGCAAACCCAAAAAAACAAAAAGTATGTTTTTAGATAAAAAGCATTGTTTTTAGACCAAAGGAACCAATCCCATGGAAAAGGAGCTAGTCTTTGTGGAAAATTTTCAGAAATTTTTCCAGTCAAAAGCGAGCTTTTGCTGGGCAGTTCATGAAATATCTCTGAAAGCTCCCAGAACCCTATAACTTGCAACTTAGCTCATAAAAATGTTAGTGAGGAGGACCTAGGTCCCAATGGGTATGCCATAATGTGTGATGGGGAAGGAATCCATTAGGAAATATGCAAAAAAAAAGATTAAATGCAAGATTGAAATAAAAAACTAATCTAATTCAAAAACACTTAATCTATCTCATTCCATCACTCATGAAATGTGCAAATCTAAGCTATTTGAATGAAATGAGATCCTAAGATTAACAAAACCAATTCAAATAACACAAGAGGAGATTACCATCCCATGTTGGAGTGTATTTTCATGATGTTGGGTTGTTTGTATCACTGCAAAGCCTCCATTGCTTACGTGCAAAATCTTGATGATGGATGTTTGGTTGACTAAAAAGGTTGAAGCTCTATCAATGGTGATTGTGACAGCACTTCGTTGCATAAGGTAAGTTGAAATTTTGATCCTTATTTTTGAAGAGAAAGGCTTGTTATATAGAAAAAGAAATTTTGAATCGACGGTCAAGATTGCATTGGAGAATATCCAGATCAATGGTCAAAATGAGTTGAGAGGATTTAGACATGAGGGGATTGTGCAAAGTTGATTGCACAATTATGGTGATTGAAGAATAGATTGGCTAGTTAGCTTTTTGATTGCTTAGTTAGCTATTGATTGATTAGTTAGGGTTGAGTTAGGAATTAGATGGTTGAGTTAGATAAATTAGATTGCTTAGTTAGTAAAATAGATTACTTAGTTAGCAATCCATGATTTTCTCAATCAAAAGTGGGTGAGGAATATTAATTTATTTATTTAATTAATTAATTAATTCCATTTTGATTTTGATTTTGATTTTTGCTAATTTGAATAGTTTGATTTAATTTATTCAAGTTTTAGAGGGAAGTGGGATAATTAAATTATTATGATTTAATAATTACATTAATTTTGAGGAATAAGGTGAATTAGTGACGTAATCAAATAATTAGCATTGTTTGACTAATCAGGATGAAATAAGATTAGGTTAGGACTTTATTAAATAAAAGTAATTTATTTAATTGGTTGAAAATGATGAAATGTGAATTAATCAAATAATGTTTTATTATTTGATTAATAGTAGAATTAGGGTTTTCAAGACTTTATTAAATAAATGGTATTTATTTAATTTGTCGAGAATGATGAAAAAAGTGAATTAATTAAATAATGTTGTATTATTCAATTAACAGAGGAAATAGGATTTTGAATGTCGTTTGATGCCATTCAATGCATTGTGAGATGTTGTGGGATGATTTTGAGATGTTTTGATATGCTCTGAGTTGATTTAGAGATGTTCTGAGATGATTTAAAGTCATTTTGGGGTCGTTTCAAGACATTCCGAGTTGATTCAAAGTTGTTCTGAATCATTTTGAGGTCGTTTCGAGTTGATTTAGAGTTGTTCCGATTCATTTTGGGGTCGTTCTGAGACATTCTAAGTTGATTCAAAGTTGTTCTGAGTCATTTCGGGGCCGTTTCGAGAAGTTCCAAGTTGATTCATAGTTGTTCCGAGTCATTTTGGGGTTGTTACGAGACATTCTGAATTTGTGATAAGTGTTAAGTCAATTTTACATGTTTACAATAGGACATAAACCAAACGGATGGGATTTTATTTTACCATAGGAAGAATTTTCTTATAAGAATTCTATCAACAGGAGCATTGGTAAATCACCATTCCAGATTCTATATGGGAGTAATCTGAGGAATGCTTTTGAACTAAGAAAGATGGATAAAGGAGAGAAGAGTAGTGTTGAGACTAAAGATTTTGCTGAGCACCTGAAGAATTTGCATGACGAGGTGAAGAAGCATATCAATAACATGAACTCTCAATATAAGGATAAGGTAGATCAAAAAAGGAGGTATAAGGAGTTCCAGGTAGTAGATGAATTCATGGCTCATCTGACAAGTTCTGAAGTCTCCTCTGAAGATCAAAATCGGCTTGAGAACCCCTTTGCTTTGGAACAACAATAAGCAAGCATGGGTAATGAAAATAGGAACAAACCCAACCAGCCAACTTTTCCTTTCCCCATTTCCCATCATAATGAAGTTGAAAACATCAAGAACATTACTGCCTCAACACTCCCAAAGTTTTATGGACTTGTCATAGAAGACCCTGATACCTTTTTATTTGAGTTTGACATACTCTATAGGAGTTATGATTATACTACTAATGTCCATAGGCTTAAGCTATTTCCTACCACTTTGAAAGAGGTTGCATTAAGATGGTTCATGAGCCTAGGCAGAGATACTGTGGAAACTTGGGAAGACATGAAGACAAAATTCTTTGAGAAATACATGGAATATTGTAGAGGCAGTGACATTTTCTCGATGTAGTAAAAGGAAGATGAGAGCCTGGAAGATTACATTGCAAGGTTTTTGCTTTTCCTACAAAAATCTCCACACCATACACTTAATGAAGACTCACAAAAGTTGATTTTCCTAAGAGGAATCAATGATAGTTGCACTAATGCCTTGGACGTCATGGGAGGAGGAGATATTTCTCAAGTTCCTTAAGAAGATATCAAGAAAATATGCCAGAACTACTCTAGGGAAGCTTCAAAGAAAGGGAGAGCTTACCAATATTCCATGGGTAAGTCAACTACCAATGGAGTCTCAAGAATGGAGATTACTCATTTGCTGGTAGACTTCAAGCAAGACATTATCAATAATATGGCTACTCAGCTAGATACACTTCAGGCCAAGAAGAAGCAAGAGGAGGCAGAGACAATGTTGACAAAGTATTTCCCCCACTACAGACAAAAGAAGAAGGATTGAAGATGTAAGATGGTAGCTAATCTTGAAAGCAAGCAAGTTCCACCTGATTTCAAGCCAATCCAGATTGAAGAAGACCAAGTCAACTATGTTGCACAAAGGAAGCCTTGGGCTCCAAGACAAGGTATGCCACCGGATCCATTATCCTATGTTGGGCTATATTTCAATTCCTATTCCTCTGGTAACTAATGACAACCCTCATATCCACTCAGTTATGGAGGATGTCCATCGCATCCTTGGAGTAACCCTCCAAATGCTTGTCCTAGTCATCAGAGTTCTCCACCCTAGTGGTAGTAACCTTAGGGGAATTGGAATCAATTTCAAGGACATTTGTACCCACCTCCATGAAATTGGCAGCAAATGAATCAATGGAGAGGAGGGCAACAATGGCCTACTCAGAAAACTAGTTACATGCAGCCACCTTCTTAGCCTCAATAGTCTACTATAATGCCTCCACCTGCTAATCCCAACTCAAATGCACCTAAACCTACTCAACTATCAGATCATCCCACACCCAATCCAAATAACAAACCACAGCAGTAGCCCACCTACTCTGCTGATTCAAATCAATTCCCTACATATGTTGTGAGTGTAAGTGATATCCACTTGTGTTTAGGTACTACTCTACTAGCCCCTTCCAATCCCATTATCAATGAGCTCCCTATGGAAGAGCAAGAGGAGCCTCTAAATGATCTCATTTGGCCTAGTGTACCTAAAAATATTGAACCAGTCCAAGTCAAGTAGACTGAACAAGAGCCACCATTTCCTCAGAGATTGGAAGTTTCCAAAAAGAAAGAAGAAAAAGAAGATACAACTTTTGATATCTTGGATCAGCTGAAGCATATATGTTTCTAGATACCTCTATTTCAGGCCATAAAGGATGTTCTAATCTACAGCAAGGCAATCAAGGAGGCATGTCTTAAGAAGCTAGGAAAGAAAAAGAAAGACCCAACTACAGTTCATGTGGTGGGACAGCTAGCTAACATCATGCTGGGAAAAGTGACTATTCCCAAGTATAATGACCTAGGAAGCCCTGTGGAAGCAATTTTTATAAACGGAGTCCAAGTAAAGAATGCTCTAATTGATTTAGGGGCAGCAATAAATGTAATGACCAATGACATCCTGCAACAACTAAATATCGCAAGCATGAGGCCCACCCCTACTGTCATGTAGGTTGCTAATAGCTCTACTGTTAAGCCTGATGGTGTAGTGGAGGATCTTGTGGTAGTTTTAGACTCCTAGGAGTACCCAGGATACTTTATGATTCTTACTCCTAAAGCCACACTAGGTGGGTATCCCATTTTTTTTTAAGACCATGGTTAGCAATTGCAGATGCATACATTGGATGTCGATCAGGTGACATGACCATTTCATATGGGAGGAGCACTAAAATGTTTGTTCTCTATCCACATTCTCATCCATCTCATGATGAAGATAATCTCGTATGGCCACATGTTGGTGAAGAGGACGAGGAAGTTAACTCTGTGGTGCAGTTTATGATGCTAAGTAGAAGCTCTTTCATGCAGCTCCAAGATGAGGATGAAGTATTGGCTAACATCCTTCAAAACCATTGTGAAGTGGAGGAAGCATCATCTTCTCATTCTGCTACTCTAGTCAAGACACTTCTTCCTGCTCTTCCTGCAGCCACTGTTCCTGCAGACGTTCTTCCTGCAGATGCTCTTCCTGCAGCCACTATTCCTACAGACAGACTTCCAGTAGCCACTCTTCCTACAGCCACTGTTTCTATAGAAATATTTCCTACAGCAACAGGTGTGTCTCATACATTGCTTCCATATGAATTAAAGGTGCCAAGTGTTAATGAAGCAAACATGATAGAGTTAACTACAGAAGTACAAGTGTCAGAAGGAAAATATTTGAATGTTAATAGTAAATTGAATGAATAACAACAATTGTTATTGACCAAACTATTAAGGACCCATCAGCATGCATTTGCATGGGATTATCATGATATAAAGGTATTGGATCCTAAACTTTGTACACACAAAATTTACATTAAAGATGATTGCACCCCAGTAAGACAGCCATAGAGAAGAATTAACCTTGCACTAAGAGAGATTGTGAAAGGATAACTACATAAATTACTAGATACAAGATCTATCTACCCCATTTCAGATAATCAGTGGGTGTCTCCATTAGTGATTGTGCCCAAGAAAGGAGGGAAATGGTGAGTTTGTGTTGATTATAGGGAACTTAATGCTGCAACCAAGAAGGACCACTTTCCTTTACCCTTCATTGATCAAGTTTTGGACACACTTTTAGGAAAGAAATACTTTTCTTTTCTAGATGGATTCAGTGGCTACAACCAGATCCAAATTGCACCAAAGGACCAGGAGAAGACTACATTTACCTGTCCATGGGGGACCTATGCCTATTCAGTGCTCCCATTTGGCTTATGCAATGCACCTACAAATTTTTAGAGGTCAGTCATTAGCATCTTCTCAGACATTTCTCATGATTACATGGAAATTTATATGGATGACATTACCACTTATGGTGCTGATTTTAATCAAGCATTGGAAAATATCAGAAGGGTCTTGCAGGGATGTGAAGACCAAAATGTGTTCTTCAATAGTGAAAAGTGCCTCATGATGGTGCAGGAAGGTGTAGTTCTTGGCCACTACATCTCCCATAAGGGAATTCAAGTAGATCCTACAAAGATTGAGGTAATCACAAATCTTCTCACACCTGCAAAATAGAAAGATGTTAGGATTTTATTGGGTCATGCAGGATATTATAGGTGTTTCATCAAGGATTTCAGCAATGTGGCAGCACCATTGTACACTTTTCTCACTAAAGATGTTGAATTTCAGTGGACTGAAGCCTGTGACAAGGCATTTTCTGACTTGAAGATAGCTTTGACTCATGCTCCTATACTCAAAGGGCCTAATTGGGAGCTTCCTTTCCACATCCATACTAATGCATTAGATTATGCCATAGGAGCAGTCTTAGGATAGAAATAAGGAACTACTGAAAACGTTATTTACTTTGTCAACAAAAATTTAAAAGGAGCTAGATTCAATTATACAGTGACAAAAAAAGAAATTTTGGCAGTAATCTATACACTGAACAAATTTAGACATTACATAATAGGCTACCAAAACTTTGTGCACACTGATCATGTAGCCATTAGATATCTCATGAATAAACCTTTGATCACAGGTAGATTTGCAAGATGGTTATTTTTGATGCAAGAGTTTGATATGACCATTGTAGATAAGCCAAGGAAGGCTAATGTTGTTGCAGATTTTCTTTCAAGGCTAACTACATCAGAAGACAATCAGCCCATAGATGACTCTTTCCCTGATGAGAATCTATTCTCCCTCATTGTAAAAACACCCTGGTATGTTGACATAGCCAATTACTTGGTTACAGGTAGAGTTCCTTCTCACTTCTCTCAAAAAGAGAAAAGGGAACTCATTGAAAAATATTTTCCTTTCTCTTGGATTGTTGGATGTTTGTTTTATACTAGACCTGACCATGTCATGAGGAGGTGTGTGAGAGAAGACAAGAGATATGATATTTTTCATGCATGTCACAATGAACCATGTGGAGGAAAATTTGCATCCAAGAGGACAAAAATGAAGGTTTTGAACACAGGATACTACTGGCCAACACTCCACAAGGATGCAGGAAGGTATACCAGAAAATGTGATAGATGTCAAAGAATGGGCAGACCAACCAAATCTGATGAGATGCCACTTTGCCCTCAAGTAGTAATCACTCCCTTTGACAAGTGGGGATTGATTTTTTGGGTCCTATTGAACCTTCATCAAATGGTAAGTCTTATATATTGGTATGCACTGATTATGTGACAAAATGGGTAGAAGTTAAGGCCATGAAGCATGCAAGGGATAACAAGGTTGTAGAATTTCTTTATGAGAAGATTTTCACAAGATATGGAGTCCCAAGAGAAATAGTGATTGATCAAGGGGCGTAATTCAAATCAACCCTTGTTTCAGCACTACTTATTGAGTACAACATAAGGCATAGGAAGTATACTCCTTATCACCCAAAAGCTAATGGCCAAGTTGAGGTGACCAACAGAGAGATTGAAGCCATTCTAACTAAAACAGTAGTTAATATTAAGGATTGGGAAAAAAGATTACCATAAGTTTTTTGGGCCTATAGGAAAACCTAGAAAACAACTACTAGCTTCACCCCATTTGAGTTGTTGTATGGAAAGATAGATATGATTCCAGTTGAATTTGAATATAAGACTCTACAAACTATAGTAGATTTTTGGATGGATATTTCTGAGGCACAAAGAGAAAGAATCATGCAACTAAATGCTTTGGATGAGATAATAAGAGTAGCCTTGCAACATACTGAAGTGGTGCAGAATCAGAGAACCAAGTGGCATGAAAAATTTATCAAGGACAAGAAATTCCAACTAGGAGATTGGGCCCTGCTCTATAACTCAAGATACCAAGACAATGCAAGAAAATTGTAGACAAGGTTGCTAGGACCGTATGAAGTTGTTGAGGTCTTTCCTAATGGAGTTGTTCAACTTACTACCATTGACCCTGTCAAGTTCAAATTACTTTTCAATGGTCATTACCTCAAATTATATCATAAGCCAGCTTCCAAAAAAGAGTTCCTGCAGCAATTCACCCAGCATTCAGCACCCGAGCTTCCTGCAGCCGAAGGGAATGGACATAGCGTCCCTCCTTCAGGATAATTAAGGCACATACTCTCCAATAATAAAGACTTTCACTTACGTGGAAGTCCATTTCTTCATCCATCCTCCCATCCACCCATCCATCACCACCTTTCTCTCTCTTCCATCACTTCATTCCATCTCACCTCACTCCACTTCATTTTTATTAATTGCTCAATTTATTCCCACAAGGCGAGCAGTACTTTCTCCATGATCTTTGCATAAAATCTTCCATACATTCAGGTATGTGCACATTAATTGCTATCTTTAATCATCTTTTAAGTGCTTCATTTAATCACTAAACGTTAGTATAGAAGTTTACATAAAATGCCATCATTCCTTGTCAAATCACCACTCTCATTTTACATGTGTGGACACATGTCCAAATTTAGGTTGGGGGAAGGGGGAAGAAAATGATGTAAATATATTTCCCATGTTTCAATTTATGCTAGGCTACATCAGAAAATCTAAAATGAGCTGATTTGAAATCTAAGTGAGAGGATGACTTGCATGTGTGAAGTGACATTAACTGTAGCCGCCATTTCTTCCCATCATAATTCCCCTTTATCATTTTTTTTCTTGCCATTATTTCCCTGTTGTAATCTTGAGTTGCAAGCACAAAGGTGAAACAAACAAAAGAAAATTTAGTCGATATTGGCAATGAAAATTTAGAAGGTACTGCAGGAAAGTGAGCTTGATTTTCATATGGGAATTACAGGAAAGAAGTTGCAGAGCATCTATTTCATTGCAAACAATGTGAGGTGGGTTAATTCAAAATGAACCCATAGTGCATGATGTTTGATTGCAGGATGCACAATGCCTGGCCAAATTTAGAAACTGCAGTTGGTCAGATTACTTCCTGAAACTGGATGGCTTTAATGAAAGCATTGCCCTTGAATTTGCCCAGATATTTTCTAAAGGGAAAGCCATAGTAAAAGGGTTGGAAGTTGTGGAAACTAAGGAAAGAATTGCAGAGGTCGCAGGGTTACCGCCTGATGGAAAAAATTACCCTACCTCTAGAGATGCCAGATCAGCCAGGGAGGTGCCAAGTTCTAAAAAGAGGAAGGTTGACACTATTCATCCTGCAGCCAAAGGAAAGTGTGAGAAACCTCCTAGGAAATCAAGACCAACTAGTCTTGTGATTGGTACGCCTCCACAGGAAATCCCTAAGCCTGGTGAGACATCACACAGGGACCTTGAAGCTCCAATGGGGTAGGAAAATGTCAAAGAAGAAGATATATTTGGGAGTAGCAAATATAACACTGGCTGATCTTGCTAACATTGCAGAAGAGTTTGAGGAAAATTTGGATTTCCTGCAGCATGAGCAAGAAGTCCTGCAGCAGGATGTCCTACAACAATAGCCAAAACTAGAGCAGGAATTTTTGCAGCCACAACAAGAACAAGAACAAGAGTCCCTACAACAAGAGGCGAAAGAAGAAATAGTACCCTTGTAGCCAAAGATAACTGGATAGCTTGAGTCCATGCAAATAGTGCCATATGAGGAGTTTCGATCGACAAAAAGACTAGTAGGCATTCATAATCCTCCTAGTTTTATAGTGCATGCAGCAATTTTGAATTTATGGAGAGAAATACAAAGAAGGGAGGAAGAATGGAGAAAGGAAAAACATAAATTGAAGGAATAAATTCAAAAGAAGGATGAGGAGATAGAAGATAAAGATGCATAATTTCCACCCTGAAGGAGAGGGTTGATGATATGGCAGCTTTGGCACCACATATTTTGGAATGTAGGACCCCTCCAAGGGTCTATGCTCTGATCCTGAAAGATAAAAATCACTCTTTTAAGTTTTCAAGGATTGCCTTAGGTTTGAATCCTTCTATTGACACCACTATGAAATTTTTCAATGCTTATAGGATTGCCTCCCCTGAAATGAAGAATTTGTTGTGTAAGTTTTATTTGCATAATTTTACTATAACTCAAGACGATGATTGGAACTTGATGGTGTATGTTGGGGATGTCCAATTGAGGGAATTCATGTCTTGGGTACAAAATGAGATTAGTTGGGGACAACAACACGGAGCTTATAAGCAATTGGAGTCTGATATCCCTCTGCCTGTTAGAGCTAAATCAAGCAACCCAAGGGATATTTACAGATAATGGCACAGAATGCTTCTCAGACCTAGTTATGGCAACAGGATTATGCCTTGGATTGAGGTAGTGTACAGTGAATATGAGGTAAAGATAGTAGCAAAGGAGGAAACTATGAGAAGATGTCTATCACAAAGATGGAATAGTCTATCTAATGAGCTGAAGCAGGTTGAGCCTCATTCCATCCACAATTATGTTGCAGCACTAAAGAGGATTGATAAGTATATCCAGATTGGGAGAACTCAGGGGCAGTCTTGTCTTCCCTTGACTTTCCAGCCACCCATGCTTATGTGGCTCGTGCCAAACTTCAAATTCTACCAACATGAGATTGTTGTAGAAAGGTAGAGATGGAATCGATTTGACATATTGGGAGGATTCTATTGGGACCCTGATTCATGCACTACAACCAATGATGTTAGACAACTATCAGTTGTAAATTTTAGAGCGTTGACCAAGCAGAAGAACAACCCTTCCCCTGCTGGAGGACAAGCAAAAAGTTAGGTTGGGGGGAGTGATGAGCCTAGTTTTGGGTCCAATTCTGGGTAGAATCTATAGTTTATTTGTTGGTAGATGTCATGGACTTTAATGTTAAATGTCGGTAATTTCATAATGTTTCGACCAAACCATTGACATTGGACTTAATCCTATCTCTATAAGCTTTAATGACATTTGGCATAATATGTGGATTATCTATATTTATTTTGCATGTGGTTAATGAATGTTCCTTATGTTGGTTATAGATTTGTAGTTATTATTTGTACTGACCTTTCCATGCATATTTAATATGCCAAGTTGAGGAAGACACTGCTAGCTAGGCAAGCACCATAACATCCAACAAAGAAATTGCTCCAAGTCAAAGGAGGTCGACGACAAAAGATTCTACATGCAACTGAACGTAAATGCCTTGTAGAGGACTTTAATGATCGAGCATGCATGGGCGTTACTATTGGGTTGGATCTACATTTGGACCTGCATGTCTAACTAGAATCCATGCATGCATAACCGCCATCGCTCTATTTCCTCTGTTTTCCCTAAATGGCATCCTCCCAGTCATGGATTTGTCTGCCCCATTTACCTGTTAGTATAAATAATGATCCAATGCTCCTTCTTTAGGAGGTTGCATGATTTGATATTGTTCTTGCACTTTCCATTTTTCAGT
This sequence comes from Sequoia sempervirens, assembly GCA_007258455.2. NCBI lineage: Eukaryota > Viridiplantae > Streptophyta > Pinopsida > Cupressales > Cupressaceae > Sequoia > Sequoia sempervirens. The sequence goes on from VDFB02000003.1 coordinate 6,093,150, forward strand.
AATAAAGATACATTACTCTTTTGTACTCGTGATTCACAGTGAATAAAATAAAGTTCTAAGTTCGAGCGCCTAAGTTTTCATTAGTTTTAGAGGATACTTATCCAAGGGGGGCCACTTGGTGAGTAATTTGTATTCTTAGTTTAGCATTAGTTTAGCATTACTTGTTGTTTAGTACTTAGTTATAAATTTGGCACCAACTATTCCTGCAGTCACTAGAATTTCATTCTGTGATTGTTCCTGAAGCAAAAGAAAACAGAGTAGTGTCATGTTTGTTGCTCATATTTTCATTCCTTTAATGCATTTCAGCTTAGCCTAGTCATTGATTAATGTTCAAGATTTTTTTCATTCATTTTCAAGAAATTTATTTTTACTATTGTGTGTTCCTTAGCTGTAGAATGGAATGGCTACTTTGAGTTCCTAGTGCACATATTGTGCTGACCCATTTCAAGTTCGCGTCTCTAAGTTGATGCACCTTCATGATAATTGAAATGGCTATTCAGGTTAGATGTCCAATCTTTGAATCATGGCTATAAAGGCTTAGTTATTAAGATCATTGTAGGAGGCCAATAATTAGTATGGATTTTTTCCTTGGATTGTTGAGGACACAGAGAGGGCATGGTTCCATATTTGTGGTGGTGGATAGATTTTCAAAGATGGCACATGATGAGCCTAGTTTTTAGTCCAATTTTGGGTAGAATCTATAGTTTATTTGCTGACATTTGTCATGGACTTTAATGTTAAATGTTGATATTTTCATAATATTTCCCTCAAACCATAGACATTGGGCTTAATCCTATTTTTGCAAGTTTTAATGATATTGGCATATTATGTGGATTATCTATATTGATTTTGCATGTGGTTAATGAATTTTCCTTAAGGTTGTTATAGATATGCAGTTATTGTGTGTACTGACATTGCCATGCAGATTTAATTTGAGGATGCTAAGTTGAGGAAGACACCGCCAGCTGGACATGCACTGTAATGTTCCAACAAAGGAATCGCCCAAAGTGCAAAGGAGGTCAACGTCAGAAGATTCCTCATGCAAACTGAATGTAACCACCTTGTAGTGGACTTTAATGTTGGTTGAGCAGATGCGGGCATTACTATTGTGCTAAATCTATGTTTGGACCTGCATGTCTAACTAGATTCCATGCACATGTAACCACCGCCACTCCACTTTCTTTGTTTTCCCTAAATGGAATCCTGCCAGTTGTGGAGTTGACTACCTTATTTAGTTGATAGTATAAATAAAGATTTGGTGTTCCTTCTTTGGAGGTTGCATGATTTGATATTGTACTGGCACTCTCAAGTTTTCAGTAATACAAATACATTACTCTTTTGTACTCATGATTTATAGTGAATAAAATAAAGTTATGAGTTTGAGCATTTGAGTTCTCATTAGTTTTAGAGGATACTTATCCAAGGGAGCCCACTTGGTGAGTAATTCGTCCTTTAGTTTAGTATTATTTTAGTATTACTTGTTGTTTGGTAATTAGTTATAAATCTAGCACCGATTGTTCCTGCAGCCAAAGCAGACAGAGTAGTTCCTTGTTTGTTGCTCATATTTTCATTTTTGTTATGCATTTTAGTTTTATGTAGTTTATTGATGATAGGCATTTATGGTATTCCCTTCCAAGCAATTTACTTTCAGTATTGTGAGTTCCTTAGCTATAGAATGAAAATGGCTACTTTGGGTTCCTAGTGCACATATTGTGCTGACCCATTTCAAGTTCATGTCCCTAGGTTGACAAGTTAAATGCACCTTCATGATGATTGAAATGGTTATTCATGTTAGATGTCCAATCTCTAAATTATGGTTGTAAGGGCTTAGTTATTAAATCATTGTAGGAGGCCAACATTTTTGGCATCGTTGTCGGTGATGGTGTCAAACTAGTTAGGTCTTTGGAGTCATTGGTATTTTTTCTTGCTGTAGTGTTTTTGGAAGATTATTCTTAGTATAGCCTCATTAAGGAAGTAATGTTCCTCTTTATTCTTTACCAATTCTTTGTGTGAGCTAGTTGATAGTGAGTGATACTGCATGCATAGAGGGAGGAGAAGGGATTCTTATGGGAGATTTCTTCCTAACAATCCTAATCCATTCTAGCTAGTTGAATATCAGAATCTACCAAGAGAAGAAGAAGAAGAAGATCCACACCCCTTTGTTGATGCATTTCCTGATCAGACTAGCTCTGAATTCTCCTCTGAAGACCAAAATCAGCTTGAGAACCCCTTTGCTTTGGAACTACATCAAGCATGCATGGGTGATGCAAATAGGAACAGACCTAACCAACTAGCTTTTCCTCTCCCCATTGCCCATCAGCATGAAGTTGACGACATCAAGAACATTCATGCTTCAGCACTCCCCAAGTTTTATGGACTTGTCATAGAAGATCCTAATACCTTTTTGTTTGAGTTTGACATACTCTACAGGAGTTATGATTATAACACTGATGCCCATAGGCTTAAGTTATTCCCTACCAGTCTGAAAGAGCCTACATTAAGATGGTTCATGAGCCTAGCTAGAGATACTGTGGAAAATTGGGAAGACATGAAGACAAAATTTCTTGAGAAATACAAGGAATATTGCAGGGGCAGCGACATGAGGGGAGGTGACATTTTCATGATGCAACAAAAGGAAGATGAGAGACTCACAAAAGTTTCTTTTCCTGAGAGGAATCAATGATAGTTTCACTAATGCCTTGGACCTCATGGGAGGAGGAGATATCTCCCAAGTTCCTTGGGAAGATATCAAGAAAATATGCCAAAACTACTTTAGGGCAGCTTCAAAGAAGGGAGAGCTTACCAATCTTCCATGGATAACTCAACCACCGGTGGAGTTTCAAGAATGGAGATTACTCATTTGCTAGCAGACTTTAAGCAAGACATTATAAATAATCTAGTTGCTTAGCTAGATACACTTCAGGCCAAGAAGAAGCAAGAGGAGGTAGAGGCAATGTTAACAGAGTATTTCCCCCACTACAGACAAAATAAGAGGCACTGCAGATGCAAGATGGTAGCTAATCTTGAAAGCAAGCAGATTCCACCTAAGTTCAAACCAATCTAGATTGAAGAAGACCAATTCTACTATGTTGCACAAAGGAATCCTTGGGCTCCAAGACAAGGTATGCCACTGGATCTATTATCTTACGTTGGGCCATATTTTAATTCCTATTCATCTAGTAACCAATGGAAACCCCAATATCCATCCAGCTATGGAGGATATCCACCACAGCCTTGGAGTAACCCTTCAAATGCTTGGCCTAATCATCAAAACTCTCCACCCCAGTGGCAGCAACCTCAGGGGAATTGGCAGCAATTTCAAGGGCATTGGTAGCCACCTCCAAGAAATTGGCAGCAAACAAATCAATGGAGGGGAGGACAACAATAGCCTCCCCAGACAACCAATTACATGCAGCCACCTTCTCAACCCTAGCAGCCTACTATAATGCCTCCACCTGCTAATCCAAGCTCAAACACACCTAAACCTTCTTAGCTACCTACTCAACCCACACCCAATCCAAATAACAAACCACAGTAGCAACCTACATACTTTGTTGATTCAAACCAATTCCCTGCATATGTTGTGAGTGTAAGTGATATCCACTTGCATTCAAGAACTACTCTACTAGCCCCTTCCAAGCCCATTGTCATTTAGCTTCCTTTGGAAGAGGAGGAGGAACCTCTAAATGATCTCGTTCAGCCAACTTAATGCTACCACCAAGAAGGACCACTTTCTCTTACCTTTCATCAATCAAGTTTTGGAAACACTTGTAGGAAAGCGATACTTCTCTTTTAATCTAGATGGATTCAGCGACTACAAACAAATCCAAATTGTACTAGAGGACCAGGAGAAGAACACATTTACCTATCCATGGGGGACCTATGCTTACTTGGTACTCTCATTTGGCTTATGCAATGCACCTGGAACTTTTCAAAGGGCAGTCATTAGCATATTTTTAAACATTTCTCATGAATGTAAGATATTAGAGGCGTTTCATCAAGGATTTCAGCAAGGTAGCAACACCATTATATACTCTTCTTGTTATTAATTTTTTGCTTCCCACATAAATTAATGAAGTTTAGAAGCAATTACTTGCTGGGGTATACAAAAAATTAATGTCAAGTTATCCATTGAAATTTTGTTTTCAGAATAAAAGCATGTTTAGAATTGATTTGTCAAAATCATGCAACCAGTTTGAATTAAACTGATTGAATAGTCCTAACAAAATCAAAAGCTAAAAAAAATTCATTCGGAGAACAACATTCAAGCTGAATCATTCATTGCACAGTGATTTCTATTGCTGATTATCAGAAGAGCATTGCAGATATAACAACAAGAATGCAAGAAATCATTCATTTTGATTACAAAATATGTTTTCAAAACAATTGCAATTTCATTGTTTCATTATGTAATCAGAAAAAACTTAGATTTCTGATCACAAGCCATTTCATATCATGAACAATTAATTTATTAGGAGAAATATGTTTTGTGATCTCACACAAGCCATGGGTAGACTATGTTGATTCAATTCAACAAGAAATACAAACTATACAACTGAGGAACAAGTAAAGTGGAACATGTAAAAGAAAATCATGTCGTCATTTCCTTAAGGGCTGGTGTAGACTTGATTCATCCTTCTTCTATTTGGTCTTCAACACCTTCGATCTTTAGCTCCTTAGCTTCTCAAATTCAGAATCTGCAATTGGTAGAAAGTGGTGTTAGAGCTCAAGTCATGAAATTCAAAAGCATGCTAAGTTCAACCGAAATATAATTTTCATCTGTTGTTAAATCAGATTAACTTATTCAAACTCTAAGAGATGAATTAAAAAAAGTTTTCCAGATTCAATCATCAAGGAATCATTCGATCCATTGTTTTTACTAACTTGTTTGTTTCATGTGCAGAAACAGGAAATGTAATGTTGTTGATTATTGAATTACAACATGAGTGGGGAGAAATGTGGCTCCCACAAGGGTGGAGCCTAGCTCATAACAATGGTACCAGCAGTGTGGATATCATGGGATATTGTGTTTTGCAAAGGATTCTAGCAATTGCAATGAGCATTGCTTACATTTAAGAACAACAAAGTAATTTCATACTTTTTCCAAGAAGGTTTTATGCTTGTTCTGTTTACATAATATTTTGAAAGAAACTACATAATACATCATTTACAAAGCCTCTCTAATATGAATATAAATGCACAATGATGGAGGATAGTTGTTTATGAATAAGCAATAGAGGCTCCAAAGCAAAAGGCAAATAGTGAGCAGCAATATAGTGTTTAGGAACAACATGGGTGAATTGCCGAATAGTGAAACTTTGAATAATATTTTTGATGATTACATAAGAACAACAATATCAATGTTTTTGATCATATATTATGGGACAGTATCACCAAATATTAAGCAATAGTGCAACTACAGCTATAAAGAGCAGAGCCAAATACCATTAAAGTAATATTAATGGAGATAATTGTCAAAACATCATTATTTCATCTACATAATCTTTGTTGTTTGATATTAGATATATAGTGAAAATGGAATATGCAGCAATACAGGAGAGTGCTTTAATTTTTTTTGCATTCAAGCTATCTAGGTCTTTTGAAAAAAGAAGATACAAAGAGAAAGAGGAATTTCATTTTCAGATTTTACATCAAGTAGCCCAAATGATATCCAGAGATCAAAAAAAAAAAAGCAACTTTATTCCATGGCCTGGAAGTTTTTCCTTGTTTCATGAGAATATACATGGAAACTGAAACAAATCAAATACCCAGATGTGTAAAAATGAATGGTTGCCATCTACAAGAATAATCATGGAGGGTGTCACTTCATCAGAGTCTTGAAATAATTAAAGAATGATTCAGATAATGAATATACAGTGAGAAGAAGCTCTAGGAAAAGAATACTTTTGTTTTCATTTTTTATTAAGGCAGCTATACAGAAACTTCAAGCTTTATATTCACATGGCAGCTAAGGAAAACACAAACAACAAAAATGGAGTTTACAAATATGCTCAAATTCGTGCCTGTAGGCTTACAAAATTTTCAAAAAATGAGTTTCTAGATTCAAAACACAAAACAAATCAGACTCACCTTCGATATTTTTCATGAAAATCATCTGAGAAAGCTTCAGGAGTGGCCAAGATACAACATTTTCAGCTAAGAACTCGATGCAGATTTGTTAATGGCGTCCAAGAAAAAATAGCAGCAACAAGCAAAATGATTTAGAGGAAAATGCATCAAAAATGTACATGGCTGTGCCCCAAAAGCTTTCAAAAGTTTTTTTTTTTTTAAATAGAGGTTTCTAGATCTGTGATAAAATCAAGTTTACCTCCTTCAAGACCTCCAAAATCTGCAAACAATGGCGTTGGAAAAGCACTTCAAGCTTAGAGAAGTCGGATGGGGTTTCTTTCATGATGGTGGCATTCTTCCCAGGCATCAAATGAAAGAATAAACAAAATGAATGATAATCATTCATTTTAGGGTTATAACCCTAAAGGATGCATTGGAGGAAGGAAATCTTTTGCCTTAAAGTTTTTTCAAAAAACTTTTTTCATTTCCTTTTAAAATCTTTCACTTCAAACGTGGCATTTTAATACCTTCATTTATTTTGAATATCCTTTTGATATTGATATCATATGATAGATTTAATCAAATATAAATCTCTTTATATTTGATTAAGAACTCTTTTATTTTTGCATTTGAAATCATTGAAAGACTTTATTTTAAAGTGATTTATTATCAGTTTTTAAATAAATGTTATTATAAATGCAAAAATAGGATGTGATTATTAATTTTTATTTGCATTCATTTTTATTTGTAAATCTTTATTTAAAATGATAAGTTATAAATCATTTTAAATAAATGATATCATAAAATGAAAATGAAAAATTATTTGAATGTGATTTCAAATTATGGGACTTAGTCAATAGGAATTCAAATGGAGCATTAAAAGAATTGACTTGAATCATGGAGATGATTGAGAAAATTGTGCCAACATGTGGTGTGAACATAGAGAGTTTGGAGCACTTAATGGAGAGTTAACTTCAGTTTTGAGTTCCTTTTGACTTAACTTGAGTCAAGGAGTGATTTGAGGCACAAAACACTTTGTTACATTCAGTTATGGTCCTGATTTGGAGGAGTTTTCATTTGCATACGGCTCACCAAGTTGTTGAAGTTTTGATAACTCTTGGTGGAGTTGGTTGGCAATTTCATGCCTTGTTTGGAGGAGAAGGTGGACAACACACATGTTCTTGGAGCCAAAATTCAAATTTGAATTTTGGAAGACTTTTCTATAATTCCTTTTCTCTCTTATTTTCTCTAGTTCTTGGTTTGGAGATTGCAGAGGTTTATCATTCTTACTTTGTAACTCATGATTACTTGAGATTTGTAATGCAAATATCCCAGATTTTTCAATAAAGGAGCTTGTCATTCCTTCTCAGATCTGTCTTGTGCATGTATTGTGTGTAAGTATTTGGATTGTTTTTTTGTGATTTCCATGAAATCCTTCTTTTAAATCCTATTGCCTCAATGTCTTGTTTAGATTCAGTATGTTATAGTGCAAGTCATTGATTGTGTTTCATACATTTGTTGAATGCTTGTTATGAATACATTATTGTTTTCTTTCAAACAAACTTCAATCATAGATTCCTATCAAATGAAGTAAAAATGTTAGACATACTTGATTGAGTTGTGAATCCTTTAGTTTCAAATTGAGTTATCTTGTGAGACTTTAAAAGCAGATTCAAATTATTTTCAGTTTGGTGAATCACCATTTTCCAATTTTAGCATTTGTTTTATCCTTCTATCCTTTACCTCTATTTAAAACCAGTTTTTCAAGTAAATCCAAAGGGAACCAGACCAAAACCTGGAGGTCTATTTTCATCATAGGATACCCATAGCCTGAGAATAGTCCCATGTGAATAGGATTTATCAAGCTTTTCATCTTAACTTCGGGTGCAAATCCTTGTGTTAACACTTCTCACTAAAGATGTTGAATTCTAGTGGACTGAAGCTTGTGATAAGGCATTTTCTGACTTGAAGGAAGCTTTGACTCATGCTCCTATACTCAAAGGGCCTAATTGGGAACTTCCTTTCCACATACATATTGATGCATCACATTATGCCATAGGAGCAGTCTTAGGACATAAAGGACCTATTGAAAATGTCATTTATTTTGTCAGCAAAAATTTACAAGGAGTTGAATTCAACTATACAATGACAGAGAAAGAAATGTTGGCAATAATCTATGCACTAAAAAAATTTAGACATTACATAACAGATTACCAAATTTTTGTCCACATTGAATATGCAACCATTAGATATCTCATGAATAAACCTTTGATCATAGGTAGACTGGAAAGATGGCTATTGTTAATGTAGGAGTTTGATATAACCATTGTGGATAAGCCAAGGAAGGCCAACATTATTGCAGATTTTCTTTCAAGGATGACTACATCAGAAGACAATCAGCCCATAGATGACTCTTTCCCTAATGAGCATCTATTCTCCCTCAGTATACAAACACCCTGGTATGCTGACATAGCCAATTATTTGGTCACAGGTAGAGCTCCTTCTCACTTCTCTCAAAAAGATAAAGGGAACTCATTGAAAAATATTTTCCTTTCTCTTGGATTGTTGGATGTTTGTTTTATACTAGATCAGACCATGTCATGAGGAGATGTGTGAGAGAAGATGAGACATATTACATTTTGCATGCATGACACAATGAACCATGTGGAGGACACTTTGTAGCCAAGAGGATAGCAATGAAGATTTTGAATATAGGATATTACTGGCCAACACTCCACAAGGATGCAGGAAGGTATACCAGAAAATATGACAGATGTCAAAGAATGGGTAGACCAACCAAATCTGATGAGATGCCACTTTTCCCTCAGGTAGTAATCACTCCCTTTGACAAGTGGGGATTAGATTTTGTGGGACCCATTGACCCTTCATCAAATGGTAAGTCTTATATCTTGGTATGCACTAATTATGTGACAAAGTGGATAGAAGTTAAGGCCATGAAGCATGCAAGAGATAACAAGGTTGTAGAATTTCTTTATGAGAGGATTTTCACAAGATATAGAGTTCCAAGAGAAATAGTGACTGATCAAGGGGCTCAATTCACATCAACCCTTGTAGCACTAGTTAATGAGTACAACATAAGGCATAGGAAGTCTACTTCTTATCACTCCATTTGAGTTTCTATATGGAAAGACAACCATGATTCCCATTTAATTTGAATATAAGACTCTTAGGATTGCAATAGATTTGGGGATGGATATTTCTGAGGCACTGAGAGAAAGAATCATGCAGCTAAATGCTTTGGATAAGATGAGAAGAGCAGCCTTGCATCATACAGAGGTAGTGCACAATTAGAAAATCAAGTGGCATGAAAAATTTATGAAGGATAAGAAATTTCAACCAAGAGATTGGGCCCTACTCTATGACTCAAGATATCAGGACAATGCAGGAAAATTGCAAACAAGGTGGGTAGGACCATATGAAGTCATTGAGGTCTTTCCTAATGGAGTTGTTCAGCTTACTACCATTGATCATGTCAGATTCAAGTTACTTGTCAATGGTCATCGCCTCAGATTATATCACAAGCCAGCTTCCAAAGAAGAGTTCCTACAACAATTCACCCAACATTCAACACCCGAGCTTCTTGCAGCCAAAGGAAGTGGACCTAATTTCCCTCCTTCTGGCTAATTAAGGTACGTACTTGTCATAATAAAGACTTATGCTCTTGTGGAAGTCCATTTCTCCACCCATTCACCCATCCATCACCACCTTTCTCTCTCTTCCATCACTTCATTCCACCTCACCTCATTCCACTTCATTTTCATTAATTGCTCAATTTATTCCCTAAAAAGGTGAACGGTACTTTCTCCATGATCTTTGCAACTAATCATCCACACATTCAGGTATGTGCACATTAATTTTTTATATTTTAATCATCTTTTAAGTGCATTCATTTAATCTTTGTATGTTAGTATAGATGTTCACATAACATGTCATCATTCCTTGTCAAATCACCACTCCCATCTCGCATGTGCAGACACATGTCCAAATTTAGGTTGGGGGGAAGGAAAAAGATGCAAATATATTGCCCATGTGTCAATTTATGCTAGGCTATGTTAGAAAATTTAAAATGAGTCGATTTGAAATTTGAGTGAGAGGAAGGCTCGCATGTGTGAAGTGACACTAACTACAGCCACCATTTCTTCCCATCATAATTCTCCTTTATCACTCATTTTCTTGCCATTATTGACTTTGTCATCATCTTGAGTTTCAAGAAAAAAGGTAAAAAAAAAGAAAGGAAAAATTCAGTCGATATTGGCACTGGAAATTTAGCAAGTATTGTAGGAAGGTGTTTGGCTTTCAGACAGGAACTACAGGAAGGAAATTTTGCAGAGTGATGGTTGATTGCAAGCAATGGGAGGAGGGTTAATTCAAAATGAGCCCTGAGTTCATGATGTTTCATTGCAGGATGCACAATGCCTAGCCGAATTTAGAAACTGTGGATGGTTAGATTACTTCTTGAAGCTGGATGGCTTTGATGAAGGCATTGCACTAGAATTCACCCAAACATTTTCTAAAGGAAAAGCCACAGTAAAAGGGTTGGAGATTGTGGCAACTAAGGAAAGAATTACAAAGGTTACATGGTTACCTACTGATGGTGAACATTACCCTGCCTCCAGAGAAGCCAGGTCAGCTAGGGTTGAATTTATAGTACATGGTAACCCTCCAATCAGTGTGGATAAATAGGGTGAAAAAAGAACCTATTTGCCCGAACCATGGAAGTAGGAAGCCATCTACATTACAAACGTATCTCACCTGTGAAGATCGTTTGTCAAACCTACATTCAATACATTTCAAATTCTTGAGTCACATGAGGCACGGGAGGAGGATTGTGCCTAATGTGCTATACAATCTTCTCTCAATCATGGTAGCCAAGACCCAAAAAGGTAGGGGTAATTATGTTTTGCATGATGTGTTTAGAATGACCTAGGAAGAATTTATAAATGTTGATCAAATTAGACCTGAGCACTTGCAACCTATGGTTTTGCCTCAAACTTGTAGGTCTAGCAGGAGATTGAGCATGGTTGAAGCCACTCTTGGTGCCTCAACCTCTGGCGTAGGCCCTAGTGGAAACCCTCCTACAGTAGAAGAAACCATAGAAATTAGTTCTTCTAGAACAGAGCACTTAGAAAAAGAAAGCTCCTCCTCATATTTTAATAATGATGTTCCACTTGGCACCCTAATGAAAACTAGGGCATAGATGAGAGAAGTAAAAATGAGTAAAGGAAAGGCCAAAAGTAAACTGACAGAAAAAGAGGTGTCGAGTTCTAAAAAGTGGAAGGTTGACACTGTTCATCTTGCAGCCAAAGAAAAATGTGAGAGCCCTCCCAGGAAATCAAGACCAGCTAGGCCAGCATTTGGTATGCCTCCACAGGAAAGCCCTAAGTCTAGAGAAATACCATATGAGTAAATAGAAGCTCCAATGGGGTAGGAGAATGTCAAAGAAGAAGACATATTTGAGAGAGAAGCAAATCTAACATTGGCTGATCTTTCCAATATTGCAGAACAAGTTGAAAATTGAGAGTTTGAGGAAAATCGCGATTTACTACCATGTGAGCAAGAATTCATACAACAAGAGGTCCTATAGCAATAGCTAGAACCAGAGCAGGAGTTCCTATAGCCATAGCAAGAACAAGTACAAGAGCCCCTGTAGCAAGAAGTGGTAGAAGAAATAGTACCCTCGCAGCTAGAGATAACTAGACAGCCTGAGTCCATGCAGATAGTACTATATGGGGAGCAACCATCAACAAAAACACTAGTAGAAATTCATAATCCTCCTAATTTTACAATACATACAGCAATTTTTAATTTATGGAAAGAAATACAAAGGAGGGAGGAAGAATGGAAAAGAAAAAATAGAAATTGAAGAAGGAAATTCAAAAGAGAGATGAGGAAATTCAAGATAACGATGCAAAAATTTCCACCTTGAAGAAGAGGGCAGATGATATGGAAACCTTGGTACCACAAATTTTGGAATGTAGGACCCCTCCAAGGTTCTATGCTCTGCACCTGAAAGAGAAATATCTCTCTTTTAAGCTATCAATGATTTTCTCAGGTTTGAATCCTTCTATTGACACTCCTAATGAATTTTTCAATGCTTATAGGATTGTCTCACCTAAAATGAAGAATTTGTTGTGTGAGTTTTATTTGCATAATTATGTTGTAACTCAAGACCTTGATTGGAATCCATTGTTGTATGTTAGGGATTTCCAATTAAGGAAATTTATGTCTTGGGTACGAAATGAGATTAGTTGGGGACAAAAAAATGGGGCCTATAAGCAATTGGAGTCTAACGTCCCTCTGCCCATTGGGGTTGAATCAAGCAACCCAAAGGATATTTACAGAGAATGGATCAAAATGCTTCTCAGACCTAGTTGTGACAACATGATCATGTCTTGGATTGAGGTAGTTTATAGTGAGTATGAGGTAAAGGAAGTAGAAAAGGAGGAAATTATGAGAAGATACCTATCACAAAGATGGAATAGCCTAACTGATGAGCTGAAACAGGTTGAACCTCATTCTATCCACAATTATGCTGTAGCACTAAAAAGGATTGATAGGTATATTCAAATTGGGTGAATGAAGGGGTGATTTTGGCTTCCCCTAACTTTCCAGGCACCCATTCTCATGTGGCTCATGCCAAACTTCAAGTTCTACCAGTATGACATTGTTGTAGAGAGATAGAGATGGAGCAGATTGGACAGATTGGACAGATTGGGAGGATTCTATTGGGATCCTGATTCATGCTCAGCAGACACTGATGTTGGACAGCTATCCGTTGCAAATTTCAGAGCTTTGACCAAGCAGAAGAACAACCCTTCCCCTACTAAAGGACCAGCAAAATGTTAGGTTGGGGGGAGTGATGAGCCTAGTTTTTTGTCCAATTTTGGGTAGAATCTATAGTTTATTTGTTGGAAGTTTTCATGGACTTTGATGTTAAATGTTGATATTTTCATAATGTTTCCCTAAAACCATAGACATTGGGCTTAATCCTATTTTTGCAAGTTTTAATGACATTGGCATATTATGTGGTTAATGAATTTTCCTTAAGGTAGTTACAGATATGCAGTTATTGTGTATACATAAATTTCCATGTAGATTTAATTTGAGGATGCTAAGTTGAGGAAGACACCATTAGCTTGGCATGCATCATAACATTCAGCAAAGGAATCACTCAAAGGTCAAAGGAGGTCGACATTAGAAGATTCCTCATGCAAACTGAATGTAACCACATTGTAGTGTACTTTAATGCTAGTTGAGCAGATGTGGGTGTTACTGCTATGCTAAATATGTGTTTGGAACTACATGTCTGACCAAATTCCATGCACGTGTAACCACCGCCACTCCACTTTCTCTATTTTCCCTAAATGGCATCCTCCCAGTCGTGGAGTTGACTACCTTGTTTAGTTGATAGTATAACTAAATATCTAATGCTCCTTCTCTAGAGGTTGCTAGATTTGAAATTGTACTGGAACTCTCAAGTTTTCAGTAATATAGACACATTACTCTTTTGTACTCATGATTTACACTGAATAAAATAAAGTTCTGAGTTTGAGCATCTAAGTTCACATTAGTTTTAGAGGATAATTATCCAAGGGGGGCCACTTGGTGAGTAATTCATCCTTTGGTTTAGTATTACTTTTTGTTTGGTAATTAGTTAGAAATCTGGCATCGACTATTCCTATAGCCAAAGTAGATAGAGTAGTGCACTGTTTGTTGCTCATATTTTAATTTTTGTTATGCATTTTAGTTTGATGTATTTCTTGATTAATGATTGGAATTTATGGTATTCCCTTCCAAGCAATTAACTTTTAGTATTGTGAGTTCCTTAGCTGTAGAATGAAAATCACTACTTTGGGTTCGTAGTGCACATACTATGTTGAACCATTTCAAGTTCACATCCCTCGGTTGAAAAGTTAATGCACCTTCATAATGATTGAAATGGCTATTCAAGTTAGATTTCCAATCTTTGAATCATGGCTATAAGGGCTTAGTTATTAAATCATGGCTGTAAGGGTAATAGAAGAGGGTTTTAGAGCCCACCAGAGACAAGTTAGAGAACTGCAAGAGGAGCTATGTAGGGGAGCTGATCTCATAAGAAGAGATGAAAGTGAGGATGAGGCTGAAGATGAGGAGCCATTCGAAGAGGAAGCACATAATGTAATGGATCCTAGAGAAGTCAGACTGATTAGGGCCAATTCCAAGATTGGAAAGAGGCCAAAGATAGAAGTTTCTAATTTTTCTGGAAACCTAAATCCAGAGGAGCTAATCGATTGGATCAATGACATGGAAGAGTATTTTGAGTATGAGGAAATAGAAGACCCAAATAGGGTCAAATTTGCAAACGCAAAATTGAAAGTCCATGCTAGCATATGGTGGAAATAAGTTCAGTTGGAAAGAAATAGAAGAGGATAAGAGAAAATAACAAGATGGGATCGGATGGTGGAAAAATTAAAAAGACACTTTGTTCCTAGGGACTATGAGTTCAATTTTTTGAAGAAGATGCAAGGCTTGAAACAAGCAAGAAAATATGTTAAGGAGTATACAGAAAATTCTATCGAGTCTTGATCAGAACAAGTCATTCTGAGGAAAACAAGGAGAAAGTTGCCCCTTACATAAATGGGTTGAAGTTGAGCATTCAAGAAGAGCCGAGTCTGGTAAGAATGTCTACCATTGAAGATGCATATCATTTTTCTTTGAAGGTATAAGAGAAGTTGAATAGGAGGTTTGAAAGTAAGGAAAGAGGTGGAGGTCACGGTGGAAGGACTAGTAGACGGTCATATGGACGTCGAAATGAAGACCAAAAGAAGGGTGAAGGATCTAGTAGCAGCAAGAAACAGAAAGGAGATAACACCTATCATTCTCATAATGGAAACCAAAGAGGAAGAGGAAGATTTGGGTGAGGACCAGGGAGAGTAGGCTCTCATGGAACATGTTTCCAATGAGGAGAAGGGATGAGCGCATATGAGTTTCCTCAAAATCAAGGAAGGACAAATAGAAGACCTGAGGGTAATCCACAAGTTGTACATGTAGACGAAGATGTTGATTCTTCACATTTTTAGGATGAAGAAAGAGGAGAGGTTCTTGTTACTAGAAGAGCCCTGTTGAATGAGGAGAAAGAGCCAACTCAAAGGAAGAATTTGTTTTGCACCAGATGTAAGTGTTAAGATAAATTTTGCAATGTTATTATTGATGGAGATAGTACTGATAACCTTGTTTTAGAAGAAATGGTTAGTAAGTTGAAGTTGGAGAGAAGAAGGCATCCAAGCCCATACCAGATTGCTTGGTTGCAGAAGGACCATAAAGCCTTGGTAAATGAACAATGTCTGGTAAAGTTCAAGATTGGGAATTACCATGATAAGGTATTATGTGATATTAATGCCTATGGATTTTTGTCATATGTTGTTAGGCAGACCATGGAAGTTTGATCATTGAGCAATACATGATGGACATGCCAACACCTATTCTTTGAAAAAGGATGGAGTTCTTCATAAGTTGAAGCCCTTGAAGGAAGCAGGGGAAAAGGTATGCAGTAATCCAAGAATTTGTTTGGTTGATGAAAGAGAGTTCTTGGAAGGTATCAAGAATGAGCATTTGTGTTTTGCATCGATCCCTAGAGTTGATAAAGAAGATACTTATGAGGTACCTATAGAAGTTTCATATTTTTTGAATGAGTTTCAAGCTATTATTTATGATAATGTACCTAAAGGTTTTCCTCTTGTAAGAAAGATTAGTCATCAGATGGACCTAATTCCTGGAGCTAGTTTTCCAAATAAGGTAGCTCATCGTATGACTCTAGCAGAGAGTGAAGAGTTGAACAGACAAGTGCAACAGTTGTTGTAGAAGGGATTGAGTCCATGTGCAAGACTTGCAGTACTAGCACCAAAGAAGGATGGGGAATGGGGGATGAGTATCGATTCTAGAGCCATCAACAAGATCACCATCAAGTATAGATTTATGTTTCCAAGAATGGATGACATTATCGATTGTCTAAGTGGAGCTGAGTACTTCACGAAGATAGATCTGAAGAGTGGATGTCACTAGATTTGGATTAGAGAAGGAGGTGAATGGAAGACAGCCTTCAAAACCAAGGAGGGCTTGTATGAGTGGTTAGTCATGACTTTTGGGCTAACCAATGCACCAAGCACATTTATGCGACTTATGAATGAGGTATTAAAAGATTTTTTAGTAAAATTTGTTATATTTTATTTGGATGATATTTTGATTTTTAGTAAGAAATTGGAGGATAACTTGATGCATATCTGGAAATTTTTTGAGAAGCTAAGGGAGGATAAGCTGTTGATTAATTTGAAGAAATGTAGTTTTTTAAAAAGGGAGTTTTTGTATCTAGGATTTGTTGTCTCAATAGAGGGTCTTAAAATGGATCCAGAGAAGGTGAGAGATATCATTGAATGTCTTACCCCAAGGAGTGTTATAGAGGTAAGATCATTTTGTGGTCTCGCAAGTTTATATAGAAAGTTTATTTAGAGTTTTAGTAGTATTTATACACCTCTAACTGAAGCAATGAGAGGGGATAGAAAAGAGTTTAAGTGGACTATAGGAGCATCAAAAAGTTTTGATATGTTGAAGAAGAAAGTTACAGAGCAACCTGTTTTGGCACTTCCAGATTTCAATAAGGTATTTCAGGTAGATTGTGATGCTAGTTGCACTGCCATAGGAGCTATTTTGAGTCAAGAAGGTAAGCCTGTTGCCTATTTTAGTGAGAAGTTAAATGATGCTAAGAAGAAATATTATGTCTATGATCAAGATTTATATGCTATAGTTCAGGATTTGAAGAAATGGAGACACTATTTGTTGCCAAAAGAATTTGTTTTATATACTGATCACCAGGCTTTGCATTATCTCAATAGTCAAGGAAAGTTGAATCAAAGGCACTTAAAATGGGTTGCATTTTTGCATAGTTATACTTTTATTTTGAAGCACGGGAGTGGAAGATCAAATACAGTTGCAGATGCCTTAAGTAGAAGGAAAAATTAGTCAATAGAGATGAATATAGGGGTTGTTGAGTTTAATGAACTCAAGAGTTTGTACTCAGAAGATCCAAACTTTGCAGAAGCTTGGAGGGATTGTTTGGAACCTGTTACATTGGAGAGGCCAAGATGGTTACATTTCTTAATCCAAGATGGAATGTTCCTTAGAGGAAGCCAATTGTGCATTCCAAGGAGTTCTATGAGAAAGAATCTAATCAAGGAGAAGCACAGTGGAGGATTGGCTGGGAATTTTGGTCGTGATAAGACCATTGCTCTTGTTAGTGAGAATTATTGTTGGCCAAAGTTACAACAGGATGTGAAGAAGTTTTTACAAAGTTGCAGAGTGTGTCAAATGGAAAAGGGAACAAGTCAGAATACTGGATTGTATCAGCCATTACCTATGCCTGAGAGGCCATGGGAGGAAATTAGTATGGATTTTTTCATTGGATTTTTGAGGACATAGAGAAGGCATTATTCTATATTTGTGGTGGTGGATAGATTTTCAAATATGGCACATTTCATTCCATTTCATAAGACAAGTGATGTTGTTCATATTGCAAAGTTGTTTTTAAGAGAGGTGGTGAGACTACATGGTCTACCAAAGAGTATAGTTTCAAACAGAGATACCAAATTTGTTAGTTATTTCTAGAGAACATTATGGAAGAAATTGAAGACAGATTTGAAGTTCAATTCTGCTCACCATCCACAAACTGATGCACAAATGGAGGTTGTTTATAGGAGTTTGGGTAACCTACTAAGATACTTAATAGGAGATAAACCAAAGGGATGGGATTTGATTTTACTGTAGGCAAAATTTTCTTATAACAATTCTATCAACAGGAGCATTGGTAAATCACCATTCTAGATTGTATATGGGAGTAGTCTGAGGAATGCTTCTAAACTAGGAAAGATGGATAAAGGAGACAAGAATAGTGTGGAGATTGAATATTTTGTTGAGCACTTGAAGTATTTGCTTGATGAGGTGAAGAAGAATATCAATAAGATGAACTCTTAGTATAAGGCTAAGGCAGATCAGAAAAGGAGGTATAAGGAGTTCCAGGTAGGAGATGAAGTCATGGTTCATTTGCGAAAGGAAAAGTTTCTAGTTGGTACATACAACAAGTTGAAGATGAAGAAGTTTGGACCATGCAAGATCTTGAATAAGCATGATTCAAGAAATGCATGTGAGGTAGAGTTTCCTGATGGAATTCATATTTCACCTATGTTTAACATCTTAGATTTAACAGAATATCATGAGGGAGGAATTGATGAAGAAATAATAGAGGCACAGTTGAACATTCCAGCACCTACTTTAGAAAAGGAGGAGATAGAAGACATTTTGGATAGTTGTGTGGGAAGAAACACAAGAAACAGGCAATATGTAGAGTAATTTGTGAAATGGAGAGTAAGGCCTGTTGAAAATTCATCATGGTTATCTGAGTCTGAGGTTAATCGTCTTGGTTTCCCGCTAACTCCTGAGAAGTCACAGGGTCACTTTTCAAATTACCACACATGTTTGATGAAAGAGCATCGAAGGCGTAAGACCAATCTTGCATCACCCAAAAAAAATGTTGTTTCTTTTCGATAAGGAATAAATTTGGTAGGGTTACTATTTTTGTAAGTTTGCATTTATGCACAGTTGGACACAAAATCTTACACAGACCTCTAGAATGGTAAATTAAAGCCAATGGTGAAGAAATCACTTTAATACCATTTGTCATTTGAGAGATTAAAATTTTAATTTTTGAAAATCCTAGTAAAATCTTCGGGGTCAATTTTGAGGCACTTAGAGGCTCCGGATGGGCCTGAAAATTCGTGCAAAATGAAAGTGGATAGCCTTTAGGCCTTACTTTTTGGCACAACATTTCTCGAGACCTTTTTGAAAAGGTATTATAATAGAAAATCCGACTGTCGAATCAAAAGTTATGACCCCGTGAAGTTGTTATATAAAAATTAATAAAATTTCAAAATATCTTCATGAGAAAGTTACACTTTCGAGAAGATTCTATGGCGATTACACTTTCCAGAAGATTCTAGGGCGGTTACACCTTCCAAATAAAGGATGTAAAGGGGGATTGCAGAGGGGAGGCGAGAGAAGAGTAGATGGTGGCTCTGATTTGCAAACTTGTAGATTTATGTAATCAGAAAGCCCATGTGATGGAAAATATAATGTTGTATTTTCATTTTCATTTCAGTGATAATAGAAAATATTTTCTTTCCTTCTTTCATTTTGTTTGTGCCATTTGTTGTTTTTGTGAGTTTTAGATTGTAAGGGGAGTACCCTTCATCAAGTGGTATCAAAGCGGTTTTTTCTAAGTGTGTAAACAGATCACCGAACGTGAGGCAATTTGCACCAGGACTTGTGGTTGAGGGTCTATGAGAAAATATGCCTCCACAGAGAAACCATGGTGAGAGAAATGTTGGGGTAACATAAGAGGATTTTAGAGCCCTCCAGAGACAAGTTCAAGCACTGCTAGAGGAGTTTTGTAGGGGAGATGATGTAAGAAGAAGAGATGAAAGTGAGGATGAGGTTGAAGATGAGGAGCCATTCGAAGAAGAAACACATGATGTAATGGATCCTGGAGAAGTCAGACTGATTAGGGCCATTTCCAAGATTGGAAAGAGACCAAAGATAGAAGTTTCTAATTTTTCTAGAAACCTAGATCCAGAGGAGTTGATTGATTGGATCAATGACATGGAAGAGTATTTTGAGTATGAGGAAAGAAGACATAGATAGGGTCAAATTTGAAAAGACCAAATTGAAAGGCCATGCTAGCATATGGTGGAAATAAGTCTAGTTGGAAAGAAATAGAAGAGGAAAAGAGAAAATAACAATATGGGATTGGATGGTGGAAAAATTGAAAACACAGTTCATTCCTGGGGACTATGAGTTGGATTTTTTGAAGAAGATGCAAGGGTTGAAACAAGCAGGAAAATATGTTAAGGAGTATACAAAATAATTCTACCAAGTCCTGATCAAAACAAGTCATTCTGAGGCCAACAAGGAGAAAGTTGTTTGTTACATAAATGGGTTGAAGTCAAGCATTCAAGAAGAGTCGAGTCTAGTAAGAATGTCTACCATTGAAGATGCATATCAGTTTTCTTTGAAGGTAGAAGAGAATTTGAATAGGAGGTTTGAAAGTAAGCAAAGAGGTGGAGGTCGCAATGGAAGGACAAGTAGATGGTCATATGGAGGTCAAAATGAAGACCAAAAGAAGGGTGAAGGATCTAGTAGCAACCAGAACCAAAAAGGAGATAACACCTATCATGCTCATAATGGAGACCAAAGAGGAAGAGTAAGATCTGGGGGAGGACCAGGGAGAGGAGGCTTTCATGGAACCTGTTTCCAATGCGGAGAAAAAAGGAATAGGGCATATGAGTGTCCTCAACATCAAGGAAGGACAAATAGAATACCTGAGGGTAATGCACAAGTTGTACATGTAGACGAAGATGTTGAGTCTTCACATTCTTAGGATGTACAAAGAGGAGAGGTTCTTGTTACTAGAAGAGCCTTGTTGAATGAGGAGAAAGAGTCAACTCAAAGGAAGAATTTGTTTCGCACCAGATGTAAGTGTGAAGGTAAAGTTTGCAATGTTATTATTGATGGAGGTAGTACTAATAACCTTGTCAGAATAAATGGTTAGTAAGTTGTAGTTGTAGAGAAGAAGGCATTTTAACCCATACCAAATTGTTTGGTTGCAGCAGGACCATAAAGCCTCGGTAAATGAAGAACGTCTGGTAAATTCCAAGATTGGGAATTACCATGATGAGGTATCATGTGATATTATGCCTATGGATGTTTGTAATTTGTTGTTAGGAAGACCGTGGCAGTTTGATCGATGAGTAATACATGATGGACATGCCAACACCTATTCTTTGACAAAGGATGGAGTTCATCATAAGTTGAAGCCATTGAAAGAGGCAGACAAAAAGATATGTAGTAATGCAATAATTTGTTTGGTTAATGGAAGAAAGTTCCTAGAAGGTATGAAGCATGAGCATATGTTTTTTCCATTGATCCCTAGAGTTGATAAAGAAGATACTACCTAGGTACCTGTAGAAGTTTCATATTTGTTGAATAAGTTTCAAGCTATTATTTATGATAACGTACCTTAAGGTTTGTATCCTGTAAGAAAGATTAGTCATCAGATGGACCTAATTCTTGGAACCAGTTTTCCAAATAAGGAAGCTCGTTGTATGACTCTAGTATAGAGTGAAGAGTTGAACAGACAACTGGAAGATTTTTTGTAGAAGGGATTGATAAGAGAGATTTTGAGTCCATGTGCAAGACTTGTAGTACTAGCACCAAAGAATGATGGGGAATGGGGGATGTGTACTAATTCTAGAGCCATCAACAAGATCACTATCAATTATAGATTTCCCTTGCCAAGAATGGATGACATTATGGATTGTCTAAGTGGAGCTGAGTACTTCACGAAGATAGATCTAAAGAGTGGATATCACCATATTCAGATTAGAGAAGGAGATGAATGGAAGATAGCCTTCAAAACCAAAGAGGGATTGTAAAAGTGGTTATTCATGCCTTTTGAGCTAACCAATGCACCAAGCACATTTATGCGGCTTATGAATGAGGTATTAAAAAAAAATTAGGAAAATTTGTTATTGTTTATTTGGATGATATTCTAATTTTCAGTAAGACATTGGAGGAGCACCTGATGCATATCTGGAAAGTTTTTGAGAAGTTAAGGGAGGAGAAGTTGTTGATTAATTTGAAGAAATGTAGTTTTGTAAAAAGGGAGTTGGTGTATCTAGGATTTGATTTCTCAGAAGAGGGTCTTAAATGGATCCAGAGAAGGTGAGAGCTATCATTGAATGGCCTACCCCGAGGAGTGTTACAAAGGTAAGATCATTTCATGGTCTAGCAAGTTTTTACAAAAAATTTATTAAGAGTTTCAGTGGTATTTGTGCACCTCTAACTGAAGCAATGAGAGGGGATAGAAAAGAGTTTAAGTGGACTATAGGAGCAGAAAAAAGTTTGATATGTTGAAGAAGAAAGTTATAGAGCAACTTGTTTTGGCACTTCCAGATTTCAATAAGGTCTTTCAGGTAGATTTTGATGCTAGTGGCACTACCATAGGAGCTATTTTGAGTCAAGAAGGTAAGCCTGTTCCCTATTTTAGTGAGAAGTTAAATGATGCTAAAAAGAAATCTTCTATCTATGATCAAGATTTCTTGGATTTTTTAGGACACGGAGAGGGCATGATTCCATATTTGTGTTGGTGGATAGATTTTCAAATATGGCACATTTCATTGTATTTCATAAGACAAGTGATGTTGTTCATATTGCAGAGTTTTTTTTCATAGAGGTGGTGAGACTACACAGTCTACCGAAGAGTATAGTTTCAAACAGAGATACCAAATTTGTTGGTTATTTCTAGAGAACATTATGGAAGAAGTTGAAGACAGATTTGAAGTTCAATTATGCTCACCATCCTCAAACTGATGCACAAACGGAGGTGGTCAATAGGAGTTTTGGTAACCTACTAAGATGCTTAGTAGGAGATAAACCAAAGGGATGGGATTTGATTTTATTGCATTCAAAATTTTCTTATAACAATTATGTCAACAGGAGCATTGGTAAATCACCATTCCAAATTGTATATGGGAGTAGTTTGAGGAATGCTTCTGAACTGAGAAAGATGGATAAAGGAGACAAGAGTAGTGCTAAGACTGAATATTTTTTTGAGCACCTGAATTATTTGCATGACGAGGTGAAGAAGCATATCAATAAGATGAACTCTCAGTATAAGGCTAAGGTAGATCAGAAAAGGAGGTATAAGGAGTTCCAAGTAGGAGATGAATTCATGGTTCATTTGTGAAAGGAAAGGTTTCCAGTTGGTACATACAACAAGTTGAAGATGAAGAAGTTTGGACCATGCAAGATCCTGAAGAAGCATGATTCAGGAAATGCATATGATGTAGAGTTTCCTGATGGAATTCATATTTCACTTGTGTTTAACATCTCAGATTTAACAGAATATCATGAGGGAGGAATTGATGAAGAAATAATAGAGGCACAATTGAACATTCTAGCACCTACTTCAGAAAAGGAGGAGATAGAAGACATTTTGGATAGTTGTGTGGGAAGAAGCACAAGAAACAGGAAATATGCAGAGTAATTGGTGAAATGGAGAGTAAGGCCTATTGAAAATTCATCATGGTTATCTGAGTCTAAGGTTAACCGTCTTGGTTTCCCTCTAACTCCTGAGAAGTGACAAGGTCACTTTTCAAATTACCCTGAGTGTCTGATGCAGGAGCATCCAGGGTGTAAGAGAAATCTTGCATCACCCAAAAAAAAATGTTGTTTCTTTTCAATAAGGGCTAAATTTGGTAGGGTTACTATTTTTGTAAGTTTGCATTTATGTACAGTTGGACACAAAATTTTACACAGACCTCTAGAATGGTAAATTGAAGCCAATGGCAAGGAAATCACTTCAATACCATTTGTCATTTGAGAGATATTAAAATTTTAATTTTTGAAAATCCTAGTAAAATCTTCGGGGTCAATTTTGAGGCACTTAGAGGCTCCGAATGGCCCTGAAAATTGGTGGAAAATGAAAGTGGATGGCCTTTAAGCTCTACTTTTTGGCACAGGATTTCTTGAGACCTTTCCGAAAAGGTATTAAAATAGAAAATCTGATGGTCAGATCAAAAGTTATGACCCCACAATCTTGTGATACCAAAATAAAATTTCAAAATATCTTCCTGAGGAAGTTACACTTTCGAGAAGATTCTAGGGCGGTTACACCTTCCAAATAAAGGATGTAAAGGGGGACTATAGAGGGGAGGCAAGAGCAGAGTAGATGGTGGCTCTGATTTGCAGACTTTCCAATTTATGTAATCAAAAATCCCATGTGATGGCAAATATAATGTTGTAATTTCATTTTCATTTCAATGATAATAGAAAATATTTTCTTTCCTTCTTGCATTTTGTTTTTTCTATTATCTGTTGTTTTTGTGAGTTTTAGATTGTAAGGGGAGTACCCTTCATTAGCTTGTCGAGATGATGGCCAATGATACATTATATGCATGGGCATCATGTTTTCTAGTGATTGTGTATTTTCAGTTGCATGACATAGTATATCGGCAAGGACAATATATGAGCTATAGTGTGACACTTTTGATGGTCTAGGATTGGGAGAACATTGCAGTGTTTTGGCCACTAGTTGATCACCAGTTGGATATTATTGTACCTTATGCATATATGTATATAGGCGTAGTCATGAAGACACATGTCGAGGATATCGGTTACTGGCGACATGGGCTAGATACTCGAGTCAGCTTTATATGGAGACCATGGATGGATTGTACATAGTGGCCAGATGAAAGTTAGCATTTACCATGTTGTCGATAGGAGAGATATCTGATTGGGTAGACCATTTTGTCAGTGCATATTATTGAGAGGTATTTTCCAGACAAAGTTCTCAGACAGTTCGGTGAGCTACAGGGGGAGCCACTGGGATTAGCAGTACTCACACGATCATCGAGAGAGGTGATGTTGTGGGGTCCCATGATTTTCGTAAAGACAGTAGAGCAGCAGATAGATGGGTTGCAGGCATTACCCTAGGGATGGAGAGGAGGGTTATTAGATGCAAGCACTACAACTAAGTACAATGTCTGGTGGCGTATGCATAGGCCTGTGCCATTGACATATTCGGATCAGCGAGCGCCAGTGGTTAGATGAGGACAGTGTCATCGGGTAGGAGAGGCGGAGGGAGGGGGAGAGGGAATGGTGGGAGAGGAGGTGGTGGTGGGGGTGATGATGGAGGATATGGAGGAGATGGTGGTGATGGTGGTAGGAGGAGGAGAGGATGGGATGGTGGGAGGAGACATTAGCAGATATTACGAAGGAGGAGTGGGTCACTTTCTCCTATCTGAGAGGAGGGAGAGGAGGGGGAGAGAGAGGATGGCCGATAGGAGGAGGGTCGTCAGGAGGAGATCATGGCAGTTGTAGAGGCAGAGGGAGATCAATTGGATATATTAGCAAGTGCAACTATCATGGATGTGGAGATAGGAGGGCATGATGAGCAGCCCGAAGAGGAGGAGATGGGTGAGGAGCGGATCCTTCATGAGAGGATTATGGATGGAGAGGAGGGGTTTGAGGATGTACCCATCAGGGGTGGTACAGGGGATAGAGATTAGGATCTGGTGAGTCTGTAGGCTAGAGTATAGGTATTAGAGGTTGAGGTTCAATCTCTATGGGTAGAGAGAATTGTTTACAGATGGAGAGAGACACCATAGTCATCAGGGTGCAGTAGGTAGAGCAGAGGAGTTTGGATTTTATTGCCACCTACAATGGTTCCATAGCTGACATGATTAGAGAGGTTGCTTGTCTTGGACGTAGAGAGCAGTATTACAGGTAGCTCTAGGAGGAGGCAGTTCCACCGGAGTGGCAGGCACCTAGTGCATCAGAGGCTATCAGTAGTGGTCGGTCTCGCAACAGGCACTCTCATAGAAAGTCTAGTCAGGGTGAGAGCAATAGCATAGGTTCTGGAGATCATGGCAGTACTAGATAGTTCCATTTTGATATGTATATTTTGACACTTGTATTTTGTATCCATCGAGCCTCTGAGCTCTATTCTAGAAGATACATTATGACATTATACTATGACACTTTTTTGAGATATATATATCATTTTTGGAAACAATTATATGATATATAGATCTCTATATGTATGTGTTATGGATGATGATATATGATTTATGATATTCATGTAGCCTATGATGATGTCTTCATTCTATATGATGATGTATGCATTTACTCTTATGATGTTATGGATGCCATGTATTGATGTTATGCCTATGATTATGAGATGCAATGTGATTTTTATGTATTTTCAATGCCAAGTGAATGTATAAAATGTAGTAATATGATATGCGATACATGATTGTTGTGACATGGGATAATAATAAATGTATGCTATGAAATGGATCGCTAAATGCAATAAATGTCTATGTTTTTGTATTTTCAAATTCAACCTATATATGTGATTTAATATGTATGTATGTGTGACAATACTTAAGTGATTATTCTAATATGAATGTGTATGAAATGATCATATTTTTTTATGTGTCACCGGATGTCATCATAATGCAAGAAAGAAGAAGTGTTAGCATGGAAGACATGGATGTTAGTATTAGGATGGCTTCAATATTTTTCCAAAACATAATAGGCCTTGCATTAATCATCATTGGGCATTAAAATGATACAAACGGATAACAAACACCATGATACGAAATAAACCAAGGTGTGCAAGGTCATCCACTTGTGAACAAACAGACAGTCACAGACAAGGAATGTCCTAACTCATACTAAGGGAAAAGTTTCCCCAGTCTTTTTGCCAAGACAATCCACAAATAGCAGTCAAAGAAAACATGATTCATGAGACATCATCGCTCCTCTAAATCCTTCATGGGACATCCTTGAGGAAGCTAGTAACTTGACTCAAAGACAAATCCAAAAGAAAAAGATAAGACAAATCAAGCCACTATTGAACTTGTGAAAGCCAACCTCACAGACCCTGAAGATCACCTGCATACAAATAACCTGTCACAGAAAGAATACATTCGAGACAAAAGGAAAAGGTGCTATGAAAGCTAAAAATGTATTTATCAGTGAGTGAGATAAAATACAATGATCAATCCTTATAAAAGGATATTGTGAAACCCTAAAAGTAACCCTAATAGGTAGACATTTAATAATTAATAATAATTATTAAATGTCACAATATGCAAACTAAAGTGAAATCCTAAGAGAGGAATAAAGGTAACTTAATTAACATAATTAAGTTAAAACCTTTACTCTAACACCCCCCTTAAGATGAGCAAGAGTGTAGCTACAAACATGTGCAAGAAAGTAAAAGTAACTACAATGCATGAAAGCAAACAAGGGTCCTGACAACTAGGCCTGATCAGGTACCCAAATACAACCAAATCTCTATAAAGTGGAGAAAGGGAGGAAACCTCATGGGAACAAAACTCCCCGCCAAAAGAGAGAAAAGAAAAGAATGAAATGCACTAATGAAAGAAGGATAGGAGGTGGATTATATGATAACACCCATAGACAGCTTCTATCATATAAGTACATATACAATGGTCTCCATAGGAGAGATATAAAGAGACAAGAAGGCCCCTCCACAATGAAGAAACTCTTGTCGCAATGGTAGATGCCTGATGTAGAATCCAAAAGGAGATCCTTAAGTGGTAGATAATATTCCTCCCCTTGGGAAGAAATGGATCCAAAGGATGATGTCGAAGAAACCCTGTGAAGAGTGATGAACCAATCTATCTCAAGATGTGTGCCATGATAGGATGCTAAAGAATCTCTCTGTCTGAACTGAAACAAATGATGCCAAATCCAAACTAATGTGGAGAATCTTGAAATGCAACATATGAATGCACGGATAATGGTGGGTGTACAGTGATAACCTGACTGTCAAGGTAGAGGAGATGAATGTCCTCAAAATAATCCTCAAGATCTGCAGTGTGAGACTCAACAAACAAGAATGTGTCTACAAGATAAGAATCCCATAATGTAGCAGATAATGAATGACCAAGATGGTCATGATGTTGAACTGAATCCATAGGGGCCAATGTGACGATATTGGTGTCATCAGGAACAATGGATTATACATGTATAATCTCAGTCTGAAGAGTAGGAACTATGAGACAAGCCTCTGATCCAATGAAACATGCAAGGGTGTCTAAATACTCAAGCTCCTCTAAAGTATCATTATCAAAGGGTGTATTATCTCTCCAAGCAATGGGTAAGAGACAATCTAAAGCAGGATCCTCTGGGAATGGAGAGAGATTTGGGTCTCCATAGATCTCCCAAAGACGTGTCCAAAGTGGGTCGGGACAATCAATATTCGATATATCCCACACAGTGTCATCATCAATACTAGACAATATAAGTCCTACTATGTGATCTCTAATGATATCCCAAGCTAGTTTTCCCTCTAAAGTGGCTGGTTCAGGTATGAGATCATACAAATAAGGAAAAATACTAAGCCACCTACAATGTGTAAGTATGCCCTTTGCCCATGACTCATAATTACCCCGTTCCAGAATTACAACTGAAGGGTGAGTAGAAAAACCCATGATAACTCTTCAAATTAAAAAATATGATAAAACTAACCTTACAACATGTAGATCAAATGAAATAGAGCCTAATGATGCAAACAAGAGGTTCCCAAGTGTCAAAACGTCCAGGTAATTAGGCAAACTATGAAAACAAAAAATGTTGAATGAAATATACTTGGGGTAGAATCTGGGAAAATAAGTCTGATCATTGTGTAGAGCACTGAACCAACTATCCAATGCCTATAAATTTGCAAAAAATGGAGTCTGTACGCAAAAGTTATACCTTCGGGAGTGCAAAAAACATCATCTGAATTTGACCATAGAAAAAAGAATCAAAACAAAAAAATCAGGTAACCACACCTACACCAATGGAATGACATCAGAATCATCTTTCCAATGGTATCTTGTGTTCAAAAAATAGAGATTGTATGCCCATTTTACGCCTGATTTAGTGAAAACACCTGAAAATGCCCAATTAGGCCTCCTTCAAGCCTTGGGGGCTAAATTTTTTTGGCCCCTGGTCCTCTCAACGACCAAGGGGCTTGGTCTGCGATGGAGCCCACAGTTCCTATGTGACTGGAAGCTTAAGAAACAGAGGGTTGGGGGCTAGGTTAGGCACCCGGTCCGCTATGTGACCAGGCCTTCTGCTCCAAAGCCTACGGGAGCTATAGACAGTGGGAGCAGCGATGTGGCGGACACGGCCGACGGCGGTGTGGGTGGGGTGGCCGCTTGGTAGTGGACTGGTGGCTGCTGGGTGGCAGACCCCTAACCAATGGTGAGCACAAAAAACAATTTTAAAAACCTTTCTTTTTTCAAAAAAAAAAAATTAAAATTTTTTTACCTCAAAAATCCATCCAATCTTAATCTATTATGTCTAGCACAAATCATTTAATTGCATCCTTGGTTTTGTTCCCAACCTTGTTATAGGCCTTTATCTAATCATCATCATCATCATCATCATCATCATCGGGATGTATCCTTCCCTATCATTTTGTGTTGTTTCAGGATGTATCCTTCCCTCATCAACAACACTCTTATCATCATTATCAATCAATCTTGGCTTGCAACTTGATCAGGGAAAAATCATGTTTATCCTCGAATCCATTTGTGCTTACTTACTTTTCATCTTCTCCTTTCATTATCTCTTTCTCATCCCATCCCCTATCTTATTCATCATTTTGCATCATCAAGTCTCAGTACATTAATCAAAACTATACTAGGGCATATCATATCAATCAAAGAAGTCAAACCACATTGCCTAATCAAATCTGCATCAGCTCTGATGAGACTTTGATCAAATCTTGTGAGCATCTATCATTGATCCTCACCTATCATGAGGTCAATTATCAATCAATCATTGATCCTCTCCTATCATGAGGTCAATCATCAATCAATCATTGAATCTCGCCTATCATGAGGTCAATCAATCATCAATCAATCATTGAATCTCACCTATCATGAGATCAATAATCTTCTAAGCTATCAGGATCATAAATCATCATCATAATCAACTGGAGGAATCAGTATTTCTTTATCGGGAGATAAATTGTCTCTATCATCAAATCATCATCATAATCAATCATAAAAATACAAAACTCATCAATTTATCTCCCGAGGGGGCATATATCACTATCATTTCAAAATTCAACATCTGGGGCAAGTCTGGGGCATGCTTTAAAACCTTTCGTCAATATTGGCAGTTGAAGCAAAATCATTCTTTGAAGAACTGCGTAAACACATCACTTCAAAGAGGGGAAAAATGTAGACACCTAAAAATGGTCTGGAGAATCTAATTAATTGAATACGACTTATTTGATTAATTAATCTTAAATTCTTCTACTTAGTAAATAAATAGAAATATTTATTTATATTAAGTTCATTTATTAAATTCTTCTATTTTTCTATCCTAATTAAATAAACAAAATCAAAAACTTTGTTTTATTTAATTATTATCATTTTCATCGTATTATTTCTCTCTTAATTAAATAAACAAAATTAAAAACTTTGTTTTATTTAATTATTATCATTATTACTTCTATCTTAAAATTAAATACACAATTTAAATAATTTGTGTTATTTAAAATCACCTTTCTTCTTAATTAAATAAAGATTGCTAAAAATCTTTTATTTAATTATCATTCTCCTTTTTAATTTAATAAAACAAACCCTATAGTTTGAATTATTAAATTATTTATTCCTCTTTTGCTAAAATTAAATAAACTAAAAATATTTAATTTATGCATAAATCATTTACACTATTCACTCACCAATAAAATTAGATTTTTTAAATCTAATTAATGCAGCTTCCATTCACGGGAAGAGCTTCAGGGACAAACTTGCAGGAAGTCCTCTCAATCTTCTTCCATCAATCCTCCCTCTCTTCTTGCCTGGTGTTTTCATGGGGAGAAACCATTCTCCATGATCAACTCCTTCTTCTCATCCCATGCCTTTGGATTCTCCAGAGAAAATCACAGCCCCTCATCCCGGTTTCCTGTACAATGGTGCTGCCGTGAAAGCTATAAATACAGCTCTTGGGCTACAAGAAAAGGATCCCAACTAATGCAATCTTACTCTGCAGGTTTCCAAAGCATTCAAGCATCCAAACCATCCAGCATTCCAGCATCCATCAAGCAGCATTCAAGCATCAAGCATTTGCAGTCATGGCTGCCATTAGAATAGAATTTGCATATTTTAATCATATTAGAGTAGAATAGTTCATTTCTCATTCTCTAAGTGTCATTTTAATAGTTTAATTAGCTTACAAATCTGAGAGCTAAGTAAATTAGAGAAATCTTTAGAGTTAGAGAGCAGTAGGATAGATTTCTGTAGATTTGTAGTTTAAATTAGTTTAAATTCTTAATCTTAGATGCAATATCCTATTTAGAAGCGTAGATGCATAGTTTAGTTTGTTTTTCCCCTTCTACCGCTTACAACAGTGTTTGCCAAAATTTTATTTGCTTGATGTTTAAGTGACTAGGGTATTGACGGGTTGATTGTTTGTTGAAGCCTAGTTTCAACAAAGACACATATCGTATAAGATGTTGAGTCTGGTTTTGATCATGTGACCACCTGTATAAGGAAAATGATGATGTTTGACTAAATGACAATGTCTAATTTTAGGAAGGACACATCCTATATAAGACATAGGTTGATTGTTTTGATGGTTTGACTATTTTGACTATTCATTTGACTTGACTTGATAACCTTGTTGGCTTGTTCGTCTTGTTGATGTGTGACTTTGTCTTGATGTTTTGATGACTGCTTGGTGTGTTTGACGATGATGTTTAACTTATTTGACTGATGCAATGAACCTTAAAGGAATGACCTAGGGGGCCTCAGGGGCTCATCGGCAAATGGCCTTGCCTATGTATCCATACGTAGAGACCTCGCAGTTTGACATGACCAT
This sequence comes from Sequoia sempervirens, assembly GCA_007258455.2. NCBI lineage: Eukaryota > Viridiplantae > Streptophyta > Pinopsida > Cupressales > Cupressaceae > Sequoia > Sequoia sempervirens. The sequence goes on from VDFB02000003.1 coordinate 6,124,737, forward strand.
TGACTTTGTTTTATTGACAAAGGACTAAGTCATGATTTTATTATGACAAACCTAAAATTACTGACCTAATCCCTTGGGGGCTCATCAATAGATGGCTTTGCCTACATCCAATCGTAGAGGCAACGTAGTTCAACATGACATGGACTGACTGACATGACTGACTCTGACTCTATTTTTTGGGTTTTTCAAAAGTATTTGGATATTTTTGGGTTTTTGACATGTTTTGAATTTTTTTGTCTTTTTGAGGTTTTATGATGTTTTTGGATTTTTTCAAGACATTTTATGATTTTTTTTTGTGTTTTTTCAGGACATTTTATGATTTTTTTGTCTTTTTTTAGGACATTTTATGATTTTTTGGTCTTTTTTTAGGACATTTTATGATTATTTTATCTTTTTTCAGGACATTTTATGATATTTTGTCTTTTTCAAGACATTCTATGATCTTTTGTCTTTTTTGGTGGTTTTATGACCTCTAAATAGCAAGTGTAAGATCAAAATGATGTAGGTCAAGTGCCTGGCCCCAGTTGGGTATAAGACCAATTTATTCGGAATAGGATGGAATGGGGATGCGAAGTGTGCTCAATGTCAATCGTTCCAAGTTATGGAAAGGACAACCATTTATTATGAGTGGTATGAATAGGATAAATGATAAGGCATGTAGATAGGAAAGATAGGTGATATGACAAGGTTATATTAGAATGATGGTAGACAAAAGAGCAGAGTTGACTACACATGGCACCTATTTGCCAAGTTTTCACCATGGTACTTATCCAAAGTGCCACCGAAGTGGTTTTCACTATTGGATGAATTATTTCTCTTTACTATTTTATTGATTTATCAATTTTTTTTTAAAAAAATTATGTTACCAAGATGCATGTTTGCCAGGTTTTCATCTAGGTAACAATTTTTTTTATTTTTCTTTTTTTTGTATTTTTTATGATTTTATATATATATATATATTTATTTATTTATTTATTTATTTATTTATTTATTTTTCTATGATTAAGACAAGGCTCCCAGAAGCTATGGTAGAATTGATAAACGCTAGATCCATAGACTGCCTTGACAATTCCCCAATCCTATGTGGATGACCATGTCGGATGAAAGGACCCGATCGAGATGAGTACAAGTGGAAAATATGAAGGATGATAGACGTGGCAGATGAAAGAGGCTATAGTATGATCCCTAATGTGCACACTACGTGGGCCATCAAGCTTCAGCCGAAAAGGATCTTGGGTGACCAATGAGCTAGAGTACATGAAGGGTTCGTCATCAAAGACACATTGAAAGACATCACTAATGGAGGTGAAATGATGTGACAGATATGTGAACATGGATGGGTGGAATGGAATATATGGTATGAGTGAGAGTGATGTGGATGGAGACATTGGATCAACAAGCTCTTGACTTTTTTCCTTAATAGATGCCCCCAGTAATTTTTGATGGAGAGGCCTACTTGGAGATCGACTTTTTCTTTCTTTCACTTTTGAATTTTATTTTTGATTTGTTTGATAGCTTTTTATTTTGGCTAGGGGACTTGTCTTGATCTTCTTCTTTTTTTTATTTGTCTAATAGCTTTTTATTCTAGCTAGAGGACATGTCTTGATCTTCTTTTCTTTTCATTATATCTTTTGATTTTTTATCTCCTTTTAAAGATAACTCATTCATCAGATCTTTTCCCTTATTCTTTTCTTGAGCTATGACTTGTTGATCCATTTCTATGATGCAAATGGATGTGAGTGAGATGGAGGAAGTAGGAAAAGTGATAGGACTATTTAGTGGATGAACAGGAGTAGTGATGCCATCAATGGAGTCTTCGAGGATATCATTTTTAGTACTACTAACGTCAAAGGAAGCTTGCACATCCTTAACAACTTGGAAAGGTGACTTGGTAGAGGTGACAGTAGAAGATACATATCCTAACCCAGGGCAGGTGGGATGGAAGGATGATGATTGGATATCCTCAGTGAGGTCATGATCAAAGAGTGGGTTATCATGGATATGAAAATCTTGAGTGGAAGCATATATGGCAAAGGTTGATGTATCATTAGGGTCCCAAAAGGTTTCAATCCAAGCATGAGCATCTTTTTGCATTCCTTTTGTAGTTTTCTTGACATCATTTTTGGAATTATGATCTTTCTCAATAGCATTAGCATTGTCTTTCACTGGTAAATTATCCATAAGGTATTTTGCACATCTCATGTCATGGACCTAAATCTTGGGACCGAAAAATGGAATGGCGGACATGGAGGATTTAGCTAGAGTGGATGGATCAATGTAATCATACGGAATGGATGTTGTAGCTTCACAGTATATAGGCACTTGGAATTGAGTAGTCCCTTTCAGAATGTTGCAATATTGAAAGGGGTCGGGATCGCCAGCTATCGTGGTCTCGGTGCCATTGTATGGGAATTTAAGGCATTGATGGTAGGTGGATGGTAAAACCTTCATGGCATGTATCCATGGTCTTCCTAGTAGCAGATTATATGGTAGGTCGAGATCCAAGACATGGAAAGTTGTGTCCATAACTGCAAGACCAATTCTGATAAGGAGTGTTATGACTCCTTTAGATGTCCTTTCTTCATCATCATATTCTTTAATGACAATTATCTTGGTGGTGTCTACGCATGCTTCCAAGAAGCCTAATTCCTTAACCAGTTTCAAGGTGCAAATGTTCAACCCTGCTCCTCCATCTACCAAGACTCATCTAACTTTTGCTTTATGAATAAGGACTTTGAGGTGCAATGAGTAATTATGGTATGTCTTATTAGATGAGAAATCATGCTCAGAGAAAGTAGCATGATGGGAGTTGGTTAGTTATCCTACCATCTCTTTGAAATGATTGAAATCAAGGTCAGTGGGGACAGTCATGCTTTGCAAAGCTTTGTCTAAAATAGCTCAGTGATCGGGTGATATATGCAAGAATTCCAAGATATAAATTTGTGCTAGGGTCTTCCCCAACTGGTCCAATAAGTTGTATTGAGGCTTGGAGGACTGTTGTAGTTGTTGTGGCAGAGGGCCTTGAATGGTTACCTTAGTTCAACGAGTGTTAACAACACATTCAGGAGGTTTCTTTATGGTAATGGTATTGATATGTTCATCGGCAGCTCGAATATGGTTTATGATGGTACTGTGGTTATAGTCATATTTGACATTAGCATAATTGGATGAACTATTATTGGTCTTATTTCCCGAACTGGAGGCTTTTCCTTTCCCATGGTCATGTAGAGGATCAGAAAATACTTTGTGATCATTGTTTGAGGATGGTTGTTTATGTTCATTAACTTCAATAGTTTTGTTTTCCATGAGATCCTCTTTAATTTTTTTCAACTATCAACATTGTGATAGACTATGCCCTTAGTTTGGTGGAAATCACAAAAAGTGTTGTCATCCCACCAAGAGGGTTTAAATTGTCTAGGATCATATTTTTTTGGCTCAAGAAGTTGTATGAGGTTGTGTTTTATCAATTGTTCAAAGCCTGATTCAATTGGTTCCACTTGTAGACACCTAAAAATGACCTAGGCCTGCAAGCTTCATTTTTACCACTTTTGTCCTAGCATAATTATGACATCTAATTATGTCCTTGGTCCACATTCGACTATTGATTAAATAATTCATAATTATTTAATTAATTCATGTCCATTTATTCTTCACGATTATTAAATAAATAAATTTCATTTATTTATTAAATACATCATTAATTTTCTAAGTCTACCCTTAATTAAATAAATTTCTTAATTTGTTTAATTACCTTTCTTCATTTATTTCTTCCTGATTATTAAATAAATAAATCTTATTTATTTATTTAATGTCACTAATCCTCACAATTAAATAAATTCATTAATTTATTTAATTCTTAATCATATCTTCTAAATTGAATAATTAGTCTTTAATTATTTAATTAACAAAAATAATATTCCTCTCATTTTAAATAAATGAAATTATTTAAAATGTCATCACTTTCTTAACTGTCAGTCCATTTTGGTAAATAATCTAAAAAAGATTATTTATTTGTCTCACAAAATTCATATTTTGAGTTGATTGGTAGCTTTCTTCCAAAAAAACAAATAAAGCAAGCAAGTTCTTGATTTTAATCAAATTTGCTTTTCAGTGCATCTTTTATGGATCTCACAAAGCAGGCTATCTTTATCTTCTCAATTTTGAAAATCTTTATTTTCAAAATTAATTATCTCATCTTTTCTCCACCACTGATTCGATTTTCTTCTATAACATCTTGATCACTCATTTAAGGATTTTTCCCTAACCCTAATTAGGGATTATCAAGTGAAATCTTGTCCTCTGATTTTAGGTTTCTGTCAAGAGTTGATCTCATCCATCCATTCAAAATTGTGTTTTCTATAAAATGTTAATTTTACTCATAATTTAGGATCCACCATTTCATTATTATAGGCATTATAGTCATTTATCATTTATGATTTGTCATAGGCATAGGCATAATTTTACTTAAATCCTTCAAAACTTGCATAGGACAATGGCATAGTCAAATTGCTCACACACTCGATCTGAGGGCATCAAATCATACGCTGCAAATTAGAAGGTGTTATGGAGGTGATTCATGGAAGCTTCGCGAATTTGGTATAATCGTTTCGTTATTTATTGTTTTCATTGTGCTTCATATCTCTTTGGGTTTATTTCATATGATTTCAATTGATTATCTATTATCTAACCTGAATTTTACCCTTAGTTACACCACTAGGGGAGTGTATTCACATTTTGGGAACTTCCTTTACATTCTTGGTTGTTGTGTGTTTTGGACAGCATAGCAATTTGATCAACATTTCTTGGTATGTTGTTAGAGGGGTTGTGTCCTCTAAGTGTGATGATTGGTCCTGGGTGTATAGTTTTAGCATTGACAATGCCATCATTAGTTACATTCTTGTTTGGGGACCAATACTTGTTCTTGTCATTAGGGGTTCTTTGGACATTTGGATTTTTATTTTTTATTTTAATCTCACCTTTTTCAATGAGATCCTTTTCAAGTATGATACCCGTTTCCACTAGTTCAACAAAGGAGGTGCAATAATGTACTCTTAGGTCACTTCTCAATTTTGGATTAATTTTTTATAGGAATATGGTAACCTTTTTCTTTTTAGGTATTTCAACTAGACATCGGCTAGCTATACTTCTCCATCTTTGGAAGAAGGGGATAAATTTCTCTCCTTTGTCTTGTGTAGTATGACATAATATGGCTATTGTGATTTCATTGTCAGTGTTAAAGGTGAAATGTTCAACAAATTTTTTAGCAAGTTCACCCCATGATCTTATTCCATATGGAAGTTGAGAAAACCTTTCAAGTGTTATTCCAATAAGGCTTCGAGGAAAAAGTCTCATGAGATATTTGGGGTCATATGCCATGTCTATATACATTGTGGAAAATTCTCTTATGTGCTCAATAGGATTACGCTTCCCATTATACTTAGGCAATTTGGTATGACATATCCCTGCGGGAAGGGTGGCATGTGTAAACTTTTTTCAAAGGGAAATGGACATAAGTATTTTTTTGAATAGGTATTTTTGTTAGACATTGTCATATTGTCCATTTGTTGTTGAAGAGCTTGCATTTTTGTTTACAAAACATCCACTTGTTTCAATGATGTGTTGGGTGTATTGTTGGGGTCTATGTAAGTGTTTTGGGATCCAACATTTTGTGACAGATTTTGGTTCAATATGTGAGTGTATGATGGATTTATTTTTGGAATAAGAGAGGATATGTTTTGCTTTGATGTTGGTTGGTTGGGAATGTGAATTTTATGCAAAGGATTGGGTTGGTTTCTAAATTGCATGAAGGGTATATGTCCCATTTTTTAAACCCCTATTTGTGGTATGGCACTAGTGGTGTTGATGTTTGATGTGGTATTTGTCATGCTTATGTCAACTTTGGGCCTTTTTCTTGCATTATTGGTTCCAAAGGGATTTGACGATGATGCCCCTATGGTAAAGTTAAGGCCTTGCATCATTCTTGATGTGCCAAAGGGTGATGTGTGTATTTTTGTTGCACTTTGGGTAGATCCTTTAAATGGTATGGTTGTGTTTATTTGTGGGATGGAGCCACTAGAGACCATTGTGTTGTTTCCTTGGGTAGATTAAGTTTGCAATTTATGGATATCAAATCCAGGAGGTAATATGGCACCTTCTGCCAATAATTTTGTTAAATATCATTGGGGGTCTTGTGCCAAGTATTCATCTACAAAAGAGGCAAATTTTGGGTCTTGAGTAGCAGACTCTAAGTCTTCAACTAAAACATGTCCTTTTTGGTCTCTAGTGAAAAAAATTTCCAATAAGGATTTGTGAGGTCTTGATGTCCCTTGTGAGGAGTTTGCAAATGGATTGATAAAGCCTTGTGGGTCAGCCATATTGTCTCTTTGTTTTCTTTTTGACCTGCTTTCTACCATATAATACATGCTCAAAATTCAAATGATATGGAACTATGTCTATGAATGGAAGTGATATGAACTTAGTCTATGTTTTTGGATTTTTTAGGTATAAGGAATGAATGCTAATGCAACTATGTTTTTGGTCTTTTTTGAAAAGGAGGTATGTCTTAATGTAATGTGCCAATCATTTCTAAGGGGGATTGTTGATTGTCTAATTTAAAGTGGTAATGATGCAAAGTGATAATAATGTCTAAAAGAAAGTGTAATGTCCAAAAAGGGATTTCTAATGCAAAGTGATAAGTGATAATTTCTAGTTTTGATATGTTATGACAAATTCTGAGTATGTTATGAGATGTTCTAAATGCAAGGTATAGGAAAACTCTAAAAGGTAATAAACTTTGGGAGATCTAAGAAAAGGTTACTAACCATCCAAATTTTAGCCAATGCTTCAATTTGAACTGTCAAAGGACCTTTTTGAGACCAAGTGAAATAACCAAGAGACAAAGTGAGTGGTGCAGGGGCACCATTGAAGAATTTCAGTCAAGCAAGGTTGATCATCAGTAGGCTCTATCATTTTTGAGAAAATGCATGAAATAAGGTCTTGAAGACTATTTTTCAATGTAATTATTCATAAATTGATGGTTATTAGGTTTCTTAGGGTCATTTAAGTTGATATTACAAAATTTGCAAATTGTTGCAAAATGTTGTCAATCAACAAAACTTGCAAATGCAAGATTTTAGGGAATCTTTTGGTCAAAGGTCAATAAAAGGTAGTGAATTCTTTTAATAAGGTCATTTTAGTGGTAGATGAGTATTTGTAGGTGCAATAAGGTCAATTTTAGTCCACGCAAAGTTTTTGCAAGTCATTTTTGTCAAATTTTGAAATGTTGCTAAAAATAGTTGTAAAGAGACAAATTTGCATGTTAAGAGAAAATGAATGCCCCTCCATTCGAGTGAATTCTTGTAACTAATGAGGGACATGTTTAAAAATACTAAAAAGGCTCGAGCAAGATGTAATCAATTTGGCATTAAAGAATCAAAACAATTTTGCAACGTTTCAACAATAAAGTCATTGTATTTTTTGTAATTCTTGAACTTTACAACCTCTGTACAGCTCGTACAGTCATTGTTTTTCTTTAAAAAAAATTGTATTTGGTGAAGGAATGTTTTAACTCTCCATTGCATCAATTTTGAGAGTCTTTCATAAGGATTGGAGGGAGAACTTGCTGATTTTCTATAACAGCCTGATAAAACCAGTCAAGGGATTGTTTTGAAGCTAAAAATGACATTTTAAGTCTTTCCACCTACTGTTTTGACTGTGGCTCGATGGAAAGACTTGTATTATGTTATATTAGATGATTTTATGGCTTAGGAGGTCAGAGGATTCAAGTATATGGTTTTTTGTTGATGCCCTAGGGCTGGGCAAAGTATTTTATCAAGTGAACTTGAGTTGTCATGTTAGGGTTTTTGCAAAATACTGATGGAACCAGTCATGAGATGATTTTGTAAGCTTGACCAAACTATTTGGATTTTATTGGTTACCTTTGTTGAGTTTTTCTAGCCTGGGAGTTTGGAGAATGAATAAACCCTAGGTTATTGCATGAAAAGTGAGGGTTTGTTGGGACAACACCCCAGAGAACTTAAATCCTTGAATTGATCATGAAATTTGGAGTTTTGAAACACAATTAGTGATTTTCTAAGAGATTGAGTGGAGACTTGAAGTTTTGGAGGGACTTCCTTTGGAAAATAGGGCTAATTTAGTATCCCAAAATAGAGTTGGTTTATTGAATCTCCAAAGAGTTCTTAAGAAACCTTATAGGATCTTTAAGTATGTTGTTTCATGAGTTGAAGTGACTGTCAAAAGTTGTTTGTTAGGTCTCTGTACGGCCTACCCAATGAGTTATTGAGGAAAGGTGGCTTTGAAGAGCTACAAGGCTTTAGTTGAATGTTTAAGTCAAGTTGAGTGAATTAGAGCTACAAAGGTGGATTTCTTGATCAAGTTTGATCTTTTGTGAGCCTGTGAAGAGTCATCACACCCTGCTTACATCAGTGAGTTCCCAAACTAGACTTGGAAAAGACTCAACAAAATGACAAAGACAACAAGTGTGACAAGTGACTTGGTCCAATGACAATTTTCCTTGAAGCAAAGGTTTGTACAAAGTATGGAAAGTTGGCCTATTCTGAAATCTGCAAAGGTAATGACCTAAGAGTTTGATTAATCTAAAGGTGATGGGGAATCCTAAATGCAACTAAATTTTGCAAATGGTATGCCTATTGTTATGAATAAGTGATAACTAAAAGGTGCAATGGTGAGAAGTTTTGGGCAAATATTTTTTGATTTTTCTTGTACAAAGACCAATGTAAAAAGGTAATTAGAAATTTTTTTTGAATGTTTGACCTCGGATTGTGACAGTGAAATTTGTTTTCCAGAGTGACAGGAAATTGTGATTCAGGGCAGTCAATTGCATTGTATATTTAACAGATGTGTTGTTTATCAACAGTTGTGTTCTAGATTTGGTAGATGTGTTGTTTGACAGTTGGTTGCATTGTACAGTAGCAGTTGTGGTTCACAGTGAACAAAGTATGGTTTTTTCTGCAATTTTTGACAAAGTTTGAAAATGTGTTTTAATTTGATTGTGATTTTGCAGATTATAGAGGTGTTTGTTTGTGTCCTTTTGTTTGAATTTGATCAAATTTTAGAAAAATAGAAGACAGACTGAAGACACTTGTTTCTTGTCTTGGGTTATTTGATAGAAATGTTTTGAAAACAAGCACAATTCCTAGTAGGAAAGGTGTGTATACTTGGTATAGCTCACTGAAATATCTCGGATCACTGTTGAACACTTCTCCTTCTTGAGAGTGGATAGCTTAGAAGTTTGGTGGAATTGGCTCCCCTCCATGGCACTCACTTCTACGGGTGCAACAACTTTGAATTCTTGGGTATTCACTTCCTGAAATTTTCTATCTCTACTCAAGGGATTCAGTAGTGAGTATCTTTGGGCATTATTTTGTACCCAACAGTATACCAAGTAACAGTTGAATGGTTAGGCTTCTAAAAACAAAAGGTGTTTAGTAAGGGCTTTCGGTTCAGGGGGTACTATGATAAGCTCCCTCGGGAGGTCTCCCAACCCTTAGAACAAGGGTTTATGTATCATAAAGATACTAGGGGAGAGCTATCACATACCACATCTCGTTGATTGCAAAATTTCCTCGCAATCACACATTTTTATAGCAATTCGCAAGGACTTGGATTTAGCCCGCTACCACTTGGGTCATTCCCTTGGGGTGAGTATTTTTTCCCACCAAGGCAAACCCTCTAAAGTTAATAACAATTTCTCTTGCACCCAGGATCACACAAGTGCGCAAGGGGAGAGGATACTTTTGTTATTAAATTGGGATCTAATCTAAATAGAAGCATGCAAAAGCACCAAACACAACAAGTAATTGTTCATTTTAGGCACCAAACAAAATGTGTTCTAAGCTAAACAGGCAATCAGTTTTAAATTCAAGCCTTTGACAAACATCCTTCATCATATTTCTTTAGTAATTTCACATTCAATTCTTCGACATATGAAAATTTTGGATTTAAACCTTCGACAAATGAACCTGCAAAAAAAAACTTAAATCTCACTTATCACATGCTACCAACAGAATATTAGTAAACAGAAAACCCTAGCCTATTGAACTAGAAATGCAAAAAACTGAAAAAGAAACATGCAAAAATTAAAAGCAAACCCTCAATAGGCAGTTGTGTCACAAAATGGTAGATGTGGTTCATAGGAGAGATCAAATGCATTTCAGGAAAATTGATTGTAGCTTATGGGACCTCAATTGCAATTTAGAATAGTAGATGCGGCTCATATTTCTAATGGTTGCGGTGAAAGAGAAAGGTGAATGCGGCGATCAACAGGCAGTTGCGGCGCAATAACCTGAACCTACAAAATATCTGAATATCTATCAGACCCAAAAAAATTAACAATTCCTATGACTTAACCCTAGGGTTAGAATGATAAACCAGAAACCTAAATGCCCTAGATTCAACAGAAATAACTCGAGATTTAAGAAAATCTAAATACACCCTAATGAAAATCAGTTGTGTCACTCTACTAGCGATTGCGTCACTCTAACTTGGCAATTGCGTCGAAACGTACCAAAAACCTACAAAACAAATAAAATCATATGGATTCTCATTTTCCTTCACATCAAGTTAACCAAATGTAGCGAGGGAAAATTCCAAGTTAGCAATATAGAACGTAATCAAACTAAACCCTAGCTAATAATGAAGCACAATGGAAGATAAAGCATAAATAAACAAAAGATTTTACCAAACCCTCATGCATTCCATGAATCACCTTTATTACACTTCTCCATTTTGCTATATAATAAATACCCTCAGATTTTACTTAAGCATGCAAATATGGCCTAAAGATAATAGTAATAGCAAAATATTAAAGATTTTTAAATGGCTATGGATGTACTAAGCAAGATGGAAAAATAACAAAAGACGTCTAAGATTTCTAAGGCTTCCAAGATTTATAAGATGAAGAAATGATGAAAGAGCCCTTTTTATAAGCAAGCCGATTTCGAATGACAAGCTAAGATTGAAAGACAATTAATTGACAGTCAAGATTAAAAAGATGAGGCATGAGATAAAGTTAGGGCTAAATTAGAAAAGATGAACAGTCAAGATTAAATTAAAAATAATTTAATCAATGGTGGAGATTAGTCGAGACACAGAGGGATAAGAATTGGATGTAGAAGATAAGATCGACATAGAAAAAGTAGTGAGTTAGAGAGAAAATCAAATCTTTTCTCATCTTAGTGACCAATAACTAATTAAATAATAAAGATATTATTTAATTATTGAAGATTGTGATAAGGAAGAATCATCATTTTAAATTAAAATAATGATTTTAATTCAAAATTCAAGATATTGGGTCAAATTAAATAAATAACATTTATTTAATTAAAGAGAGAAAAGGCTAATGAATAATTAAATAATTAAAAGTAATTATTTAATTATAGTGGAAAGTGACATAGGAATTAAATAAATAAACATTTATTTAATTTTAGAAAGAAGATAGGTTTAATTAGTGATGTAATTAAATAACATTTATTTAATTAATCGAAGAAGAATAAAGATAGAATGAATTAATTAAATAATTAATATTATTTAATTAATAGAGGACATATGACTTTAGGAAATAATTAAATAATTAAAATTATTTAATTATGAGGAATAAAGATGAAAGAATTATGAAGAAATTAAGAGTCACGGGCCTAGGACAATTTTTAGTGTCTACAAGTAGAAGTCTTACCACCTTTATCATGAGCACATTGGGGTTTTATGGTTACCAATTCAATGGACAAGAAGCCAAGTCCTTGATGGTCTTTATATTCTCGAAGTTGAATAGGATCCATGATTCCTTGTTCTTGTGCCCCCAATCCTTTACCTTTGTAGCCCCAATTTTTACACAATTTGTGTCCTTTAGGATACATATGGATCTCAAGGGTAGGAAGCTCATTTTCTACTTTGTACAACCAAGAGGAAATATCCATTTCTAATCCCAAGTCTTCTTTGTCTAATAGTCCCCATTTGTTGAAGTTTTTGAAGGTTTCTTTTGGTTTCAAGTTGAATGTTTGGCCTTATGAGTGTGGAGATGGGGGAAGTTATCACATGTAAAAGGAATCTTGAACTATATATTCTCCACATCCTTTGTCAGTTATCTTGACCTTGTCCTCAGAAATGGAAGGTGGCATTGATGATGGTTGCAATGCAGACGAATTAATGTAGGTGGATGAGGTGGAGGCTTCATCATTAATGGGTCAATGGTGATATATTTTGTACTTTCCTTCCAATGCTTTGCAATATAGGAAGGGTTGTTGGTCGATGGGAATGGTGATTTCTTTTTTTTTATGAGAAAATTTTAGGCATTGATAGTAGGTGGAAGGGATGGCTTGCATGGCATGTATCCAAGGTCATTCGAGGAGGATGTTATATGGTAGATCAAGGTCAAGTATATATGATATTTGGTTTCCATAATGGTCAGTCCAACTTGAACAGGAAGTTTGATAGTACCTTTTGACTCCCTTTCAGCATCATCATATTCCTTTATGATTATCTTCTTATGGGGATCAATGACATCATTTGAATAACCCAATTGTTTTATTAATTTCAATGTGCATAAATTTAGGCTAGATCCACCATCTATTAGAACCATTTTGATGTTATGCTTGTGAACAATGGCTTCTATGTGTAGTGGTTTATTATGAGGTGTTTTGGAATGAAGGTTTTTATTAGTGAATGATAATTGGTGTGAGGATGAAAGGTGTCCAATTATAGCTTGGAATTGATTAACATTGATATCACTTGGTACTCAAGATTCTTGAAGAGCCTTCTCAAGTGCTTCTTTATGGATGGGTGATGTACAAAGGAGTTCTAAGATGGAAATTTGGGATGGATTTTTTCCAAGGTGTTCAACGATATTATAGTTTTTAGTGTTTGATGGAGTGGATGATGAGGATGATGCTCCTTGTATTATCACTTAGCCTTGGCAGGTGGTGACGGTGGAATCAAGAGCTTTTACGGTTATGGTGTTGCATTGCTCAATGCAAATGATGATTGTGTCGTGTGCGGATGGGTTAGAATTATTGGTATATATATATGAGACATTATTATATAAGGATTGTCCATCATTATGTTGTGGGAAGGGTTGTGTATAGATTCCTAGTTGCTCATTTGGGGAGTTTTGAATTTGAATTTTAATTTCTACCTTGTCGATAAGATCTTGAATGTAATTCTTTAGTCTCATACATTTGATGGTGCTATGTCCTTTAATGTAGTGATATTCACAATATTTGTCTTCCCTATACCATTTGGGTTTGGGTTTGCTTTCACCAAGAGGTGTAGTGATAGGGAATTTGATCATGTTTCCTTGTGCCAATCTATGAAATATGGCATCAAGAGGTTCCCCTAGAGGAGTGTATTTATGTTTGGATTGGTTATTTTGTTTTCCTTTTCCTTGGGGAATAGTTATAGTCTTGTATACACCTTGTTGTGTGTTGTGATATGGTGCATTTTGTATGTTTTGGACATGTTTGCTATTAGAGTGAGTTTCATTTATCAGTGTGCAAGCAAGGGTTACCAGTTGTTCTGAGTTGAAGTATTTGAATAATGTGAGGTTGATGAAGTGTTTGATGAATCTCAAGTATTTTGTGAGTTACTCTTGATCATGTTTAGGTGAATTATGTTTTCTGGAACTTTCAACTTAAGGATTGATTTGAGGAAGCGTGTACTTAATGTTTATGGTATTTTGCATAGGTGTTGGTCGACCTTGTGTTTAACACTAAATGTGAGGCTTTTAGAAGCATGATGAGGTGTGTTTGGATCTATTTGGATCCTAATTAAAGATTTTTATAGGTTTCCTTCATTCCTATCCACCACAAGAATGGTAGGTGCCAACCTATTTTGAATTTGTATGCATAATGGCTATTTGTTGACATTGGAGAAAGTTGTTGAGGTTGAGGTTGATATAAATAAGTGTGGTGTTGTTGTAAAATAAGGGATGAATGAAATGTGAAGCAAGATAGATATAATATCAATGCGAGTGAAGTGTGTGATACGAGGTTGAGCATAGCAATGTGAATTTCAATGTTAGGGTTCCTAAAGGCAATGAGCTGAAGGCATCCAAGATCATTCAAGAAAGACTACAAAAGTGTGCAAGAATTGTGGTGGATTTCCTCATTACATTGAGAAGTTTTCTCTATGTAACATTCTTCTTCTATCTTCTTATATTTCTTTATGTGGTTGTGAGCCCTTTTGGATAGTGTGTCCTATTATGATAGTGAGCTCTTGTACCGGATTTGCAATTACTTATATTGTGATCTAACCCTCACCGTGGTTTTTCACTCATTGAGTTTTCCACATAAATATGGTGTTCTCTTGTGTATGATGTTGTTATTTCAGTTGTTGTTATGTGTATTCCATGTTTAATCATACTAACAGAATAAGGGTTTAATGAATGCATGTGGATCTGATTATTGTTGAGGGTTTTGAAGGTTTAATTTGCTACAATTGATTCACCCCCCCCTCTCAGTTGTGTTGTTCATTTCAACAATTGGTATTAGAGAAATGTTCCTTGGATAAGAGCTTAACCACTTAAGGTGTATCCAATATGGTGAACAAGATTGCTTTGGAGTATCCTAGATTCATTGGCTCAGATTACGCATTTTGGAAGACAAAGATGGAAGGATATATGTCTGCTCAGGGATATGAGATTGAAAATGCTTATCAAAATACATATACTCATCCTCTGAAAGGTCCAAGAACAAGTGTATAAATCAAGGCACATGAGATCAATGTAAAGGAAAGATTTATTATTGTGAACAGTCTTTCAAATAATGAATTAGTTAAAGCTATGAGTTTGAATATTGCTAAAGAAGTTTGGGATAAGCTAGAAAGCATTTATGAAGGAGATCTAAAGGTCAAACAAGAAAATTTACAAAACTTGAAGGAACAATTTCAAATGATTTAAATGTCTAGAGAAGAAACAATTAACCCCTCGAGGCGAAGAATGTGGTGGAGGCAACTCTGTCACGGGCGCTGAAATAGTAGGTGGTCCTGTAGCAACCTCTGCCTGTGCCACTGTCGGAACTGAGAAGGCAGGTGTCATCTCAACAGTATAAAACACCCATGAAGTCACTGCGGCTAGACTCTGAGAAGTAGAAGGATCAACCACTGGCGGCTGTACCTGGCCTGGCCTCTGTACTCAACCAGTGGAACCATGACTGTGCCCTGAATGGTGACTCGGAGTGTGCCTGCGTGAATGGTGTGACCTGTGACCCGAAGTGTGTCCTATAGAGGTAGACCCTCCGACACTAGTATGGCTCCTGGTACCACTGCCACTACCTGACCTATGCCCACTGCCTGTCCTCGTCTGTGATCTAGACAAGGTAGGATCTCCTCACTCTGGCGGCACTGCCTACTCATAGAGAGTCTGGTACTGCCCCAATCTCATGCTAACTCTGGCTAACTCTCGAGCCATGTCTCCCATAGGTCCTGTGCACAAAGCTGCAAACTCAGTACACCACTGGGCTGCATCCTGCTGGCGGATCACCGCCTGATCCCGCTCTACTCGGGCTACCTCCAAAGCTGACTGTAGGGACCTGGCATGTGCCAAGCTGGCGTCTAATCTCTACTGAAGGTCTGCCACTCTCTGATCGGCTGTAGCATCTAGCGGCAACCCTGAAGTGGACGGTATCTACTCATCCCCCTCCACCATCTGCCATCTGAGAAGTCTCTCGGCCTCACCTATGGCATAGTCCTCCTCGTCATCATCATCATCCTGCCCTACCACCTCCTCATCCTACCCACCCACCTCCACCTCCATCTCTGGCATATCCTCATGCCTCTCTGCCTCTGCCTCCTCCTCCTGTCCCCTCACATCCTCCTCCTCTCCCCTCACCTCCACATCCTCTTCCTCTCCCCTCACCTCCACATCCTCCTCCTGTCTCTCCCCCTCCGCCTCCTCCTGTCCCCTCACCTCTAGCTCCTTCTCCTATCTCCCCTCGCCCTCTCCCTCCTGTCTAGGCTGCTCCTCACCCTCACCCTCCTCACCAACCTCTGGGATGGCATCTAATGCCACCCTCGCCACTCGTGGGCGTACCCTCCGGACCTGTCACTGCCCATCTCGCTGTCGCCTCCACCCATCTCCGCCATCATCTCCTCCCTGGCCTCCATCCCTGCCTCCGTCTCCACCCCTGCCTCCATCCCTACCTCCACCCATGCCTCCACCTCTGCCTCCATCATCCCCACCCCTCCCTCCATCTCTACCCCTCCCTCTGTCTCCGCCCCTCTCTCCATCTCTGTCCCTGCCTCTGCCTCTCCCTTTGCCTCCATCTCTGCCTCTGCCACCTGTCTGACCCGTGGCACTCACGGAATAACTGACTGCCTGTCAACTGGTTTTGGCCCGTCAGGATCTGTCAAGGGAACTGGTCGGCATGCCTGCCACCATAAATCATATGCTAGCGTCGTACCAGGATCTGTTGTTCCTCCTCTCCAACCCCAGGCCTGGGCTACCAGCCTGTCTATCTGCTGAGTCGCAAATGCTACTGGGATGGCTGGCCCCCAAGCATACTCTCGGGAGGACCTAGCATACTCTGATGTCCCTACGGGCACATCCTGCTGCTCGCCAAACTGTCTCAATACACGCTGCGGCAGGTACATCTCAATGATCAAGGATGTCTGCACTATCCTACCAATAAGATATTTGTACTGTCTGCAGAAGCTGAGATGCTCGTCCTCATCATTCCATGCCTCACAATCCCTGTATGGCCTCCAGATGAATGTCACCATGGTATCGATCTGATGCCGCCACCACCCTGTCTCGCCCATATGGGTCTGCTGTAATGCACCGGCATAGTAGTAAGAGTAGGGCATCCCCTCGGCTAGCTGCGGTCTGTCAATAGGAGGGCGGAATATGGCAATGTGCTCCCATGCCCAGATCATCATAAGAGTGGTCCCATAGGAGATACTCTCTCCTCTCCTGTACACGACGTCGTGAAGCTGATGATAAAACATCCCTAGCAGGAAAGGACCCCACGCATAAACTATCCTATCTCGCCTCATGCCGACCAAGACGTCCCCCCAACCAATCGGAAATCCATGTCCTCGCTGGTCAGGAATCAGGATACCCGCGATCATCGTCGCCAGAAATGCATTGAAGTGACTGTAGTGCTCCGCAGGAACTCCCATCGGATCTCTGGAACCAAAAGAAGATATGATAATATAGGGACCTAGCTAGTTTGGTTCAAATTTTCCTGGCTTTTCTCTGTCTGCTTGGTTCTTGGGGTTCTGCATCAGAACTAGGTCACCGATGTCAAACTTTCTGACCATAACCTTTTTATTGTAGCTGCGACAAAGGCGGTTCTGATATGCTTGGAGATGATTCAGTGAGTTTTTTCGTCTTTCTTCCAGCATTTCCAGCTCATGCAGGCATGATTGGCGGTAGTCCTCTTCATTAGTAAGACCCTTCAAGGAGACTCGTAGCGAAGGAATTTCGACCTCAATGGGTAAGATGGCTTCAGCGCCAAAGACTAGGGTGAACGAGGTGGCCCTTGTAGGAGTACGAATGCTAGTTCGATAAGCCCATAGAGCAAGGTTAAGTTGTATGTGCCAGTCACGGCCAGCGTCATTGACAGTCTTTTTTAAGATCTTGACAATGGTTTTATTGGACGCCTCAGCTTGGTCGTTCCCTTGCAGGTAGTATGGAGATGAAAAGTGGTGTTGGATATGGAATCATTCACATAACTCACGTACATCTTGGTTTTTGAACGGACGTCCGTTGTCAGTGATGATGGACTGCGGAAGGCCATACCGGCAAATGATGTAGTTGAGGATGAACTTTGATATTTGTTTGTCAGTAATATATGTCAATGGGAAGGCTTCGATCCACTTTTTGAAATACTCAGTGGCGGTAATAATGAATTTATGGTCGTTGGATGAGGTTGGATGAATCTTACCCACGAGGTCGAGTCCCCATTGAGCGAAGGGCCAAGGAGAAGTGATGGGCCGGAGTTCTTGTGCTGGAGCATGGACCAAGTCACTATGTATCTGACATTTGCGACAAGTCCTGACATATTCAATTGCATCTTTTTCCATTGTTGGCCAATAATACCCAAGTCTCGTCAGTTTCTTAGCTAGCGTAGGACCACTCGAATGAGATCTGCATATATCGTCGTGCACTTCTCGTAAGGTCGTACATGCTTCGTCGGTGTCAAGACATCTAAGGAGTGTATCGTCAAAACTACGGTGGTATAGAGTGTCACTAACAATGGCATACCTTGCAGATTTTCTAATGAAGGACTTATGTTGGTTATTTGACAAGTTTGGTGGAAGGGTGTGAGACTTTAGGTAATCGTAAATGTCTTGATACCAAGGAGAGTTGGGACCAACAAGTTCACAAACCATTTCCGATTCTGGGATATCGTATGCCGGTATCAAAAGTTGTTCTACTAAGAACTCAAATTGTGGCACATTTTTAGGGATGTCCAAGAGAGAACTGATAGTAGCCATTGCATCAGCTGCCTTATTCTGTGCCCTGGGGATTTTCTCAAAAGAAATCGATTGAAAGTATGTCAGGAAACTGTCCACCATCCTCTTGTAGGGAAGCAACTTCTCATCCTTTGTTTCATAGTCATCATTCACTTGGTTGATCACGAGCTGGGAATCCCCGAATACAAGCAATGTCTGAATTTTCCATTTGATTGCCAACTTGAGACCTGTGACTAGTGCTTCATATTCAGCAATGTTATTTGTACAAGGGAAAGCGATCCTGAATGACTTAGAAATTGAATCCCCCTGCGGTGTGATAAACAAGATTCTAGCGCCTGAGCCATGACCAGTATGAGACCCATCAAAATACAGTTTCCATGGTGATGTCGGTTCCGCATGAAAAATGGACTCATCGGGAAAATCAATTACTAATGGATGAGTGGCTTGAATCGGTGCATATGCTAGTTGATCTGCTATTACTTTCCCTTTTATTGCTTTGCGCTCAACATACTGTATGTCATACTCGCTTAGGATCATGACCCATTTTTCCAACCGGCCTGTTAATGTTGCTCGACTTAGTAGATATTTCAATGGATCAATCTTGGCAACCAGTTGTGTCTGATGACTGAGCATATAGTGTCTTAGTTTTTGGGATGCAAAGACAATAGCGAGGCATGCACGTTCAATGTATGTGTAGTTCAACTCATAGCCTATCAATGTGCGGCTGATGTAATAGATTGCTCTTTCTTTTCCTTCGTGATCATTTTGGGCCAGCAATGACCCCAATGTTTAACTAGTAGTGGAGATGTATAGAATCAACGATTTTCCATGAATAGGCGGCATGAGTACTGGTGTTGACAGCAAGTAATCTTTGATTTGTTGGAAGGCCTCTTGACATTTATCCATCCATACAAAGGGGACACTTTTGCGCAATAGGTACTGGAACGGATGACACTTATCTACCAACTGGGCTATGAAATGGCGAATAGATTGTACTCTGCCCTGCAGATTTCTGAGTTCACTGATCCCTCTAGGTGAAGGCATGTCTATGATTGCTTTGACCTTTGCCGGATCAACCTTTATGCCTCTTCGGGAAACTATGTATCCCAATAGTTTTCCTAATGTGACCCCAAAGACATATTTCTTAGGGTTTAGCCAAACTTTGTACTCTTCAAGTCTCTTGAAAATTATGTCGAGTACTCTCAAATGATCTTTCCTAGTTGCTGATTTGGCCAACAGGTCGTCTACATAATCCTCCATTATATTGTGCATCATGTCGTGGAAAATCGTGGTCATAGCCCTTTGATATGTGGCACCTGCGTTTTTGAGACCAAAGGGCATGACGTTCCAACAGTATGTACCCCATGGGCAAGTAAATGTTGTTTTGTGTTGATCCTCAGGAGCAATGCGGATTTGATTATAACCAGAGAAACCATCCATGAGGGATAGCATCTCATGTCCTGCAGTTAGGTCGACTATGATGTCAATGTTGGGCAAAGGAAAGTCATCCTTTGGACATGCTTTATTTAGATCCTGCAAGTCTGTACATACCCGAATCAGCCCATTCGGCTTTGTCACCGACACTAAATTGGAAATCCATTCAGCATAATCTATAGACCTTATGAATCCGGCATCCAGTAATTTCTTTAACTCGGCCTTGACCAATAGGGCAACTTGAGGGTGCATTTTGCGCAACTTCTGCTTGTCTGGTTTATCATTGGGTAACAGTGGCAGATGATGCAGAACCAGTTTGGGGTCTAATCCTGGCATGTCCGCGTAGGACCATGCAAAGTTGATTTTCCATTCTGTAAAGAATTTATGAAACTCTGGTTTCTCTTCATCAGTCAATGATGAGGAAAATAGGACCATCTTGGGGTCTTCTGTAGTTGAAATGTTATCCTCTATTGCGTCCTCAATAAGCATGGCTGATTTCTCCTGTTGCACGGGGAGAAAGTCCAGTCCTCCATCTTTGGGCGCCTCAGAGAGGTTTTCACCCACAGATTCGTCCTTTATTTTTACTATTTTATCGTCAAGAGGTGCCTTTCGATTTTCACCTAGAGACGTTTCATTTTTTACTTTATTTTTACTTTTGCGACTAGAGGACTGGATAGTCTCGCCGAAGTATGCGGTGCAGTCTAAATCAATAGCAAATCCTGATTTGTGGTCCCCACTGGGTATGCCTTCTCGTAATCCCATGAATTCGGCAATGGCTTCATCATTTTGGAATGTGTCCAGAACTGGCGGTCCTTGTTGGTCCCAATCGACTAGTTCAGGGTAAACTAAAGAGATGCCATCATCAAGGCTAGTGAATTGGGGTGAGGATGCGGACAGCATGCAGATGGATTCGTTGATGTTGTAGATGAGGTTATCATCATCCAACTCAACATCGGACTCTATCCAATATTCTCCTTCACTAGTGTCATATTCATTGTTGTAATAAGGAGTGAAGGTTTTAGAGCCCTGGTTATCAATGTCGTCTAACACTTCGGATAGATTAGACTGAGGGGGGTTAGGTGAGGGTTGTTGTGTTTTATGGGAAGTGGTAGTAGGGCTTTGACTATTTGGTGCCTGTTCAATTTCGAATGTTTTCCAAAATTGTTGTTCAGAGGTCAATTCCCCTGGTTCAACAAACAAATCATCAAGACAACAATCACTTAGGGATCATTCTGAGCCAAATTCCCACTCGTGGGAGTCAGTTTCGGTGAGGGGTTCCCTAGTAGTCTCGACACTGTCAGAAGCATGTACGCGCTCATTTAAAAGTCCAGAGGTACGTCGATCGTCATTGGCAAGTGATCCAAACCCTAATCCAAGATACTTTGAAATTTGAAAAGTTTCTATGGGTTCCCTTCAGCCTATTTTGTCTTTTCCTAGGCCACTAGTACCATCGTAGCCTTTAGCTTTCATGAAGTCATAACCTTTGCCATATATTTGAACTGGTAATGGGGGTAATGTGACCGTATCCTTATAGATCCATCCTGAGATGTCAGCAAGGTCTTCCTCACTCATGTCTCCCCACTTGATAAAAACTGTATTCGGTGGGACTATGAAGGTTTCCTGAGGTTCCATTTGGAAACATGGCCGACCATAGTCCTTGGGAGATCTAGGCATTGTTGTTATGTTGTATGTTGTGTGTAGTTTGAATTCTCCGCAGCCAAGGTCCTGGATTTTGACAGTTGATTCAGTCTTAGGTTTGGTGGAAGGTGGTTGTATGGTGGAAGACGTGGATGGAGCGGATGTGGAAGATGACATGAGTGTGGAGGGGTCGATGTACTTGGATGACGAGGAGCTAGGTGCTTCTCGATTAATAGGTACTTAGTTTTCGGAGATACCCCTTTAAATTGGTACAATATTGGAAAGGCTCGGGTTCTCCGTATATGGTGACTTCTGTACCGTCAAAAGGAAACTTGAGGCATTGGTGGTATGTTGACGGAACGGCTTTTAAAGCGTGGATCCATCAACGGCCAAGTAAAATGTTATATGGTAGTTCCAAATCCAGGACCTGGCAGGTTGTGTCTACAATGACCGGTCCCACTCTGATAGGGAGAGAGATAACACCCCTTGAAGAGTGTTCCTCGTCATCGTATGCTTTGATCACTATGCTTTTTGTTGGGTCTACGCACGCATCAGAGAACCCAAGAGCCTTAACCAATTTGAGGGAGCATATATTCAACCCTGCTCCGCCATCTACTAAAACCCATCTAACTTTGTGCTTGTGGACAAAAGTTTCTATGTGTAATGTGTCATTGTGGTTGGTTTTATGTGATGAGTAGTCTTGATCCGAGAAGGTGACATGGTGCGGCGTGGTGAGATATCCCACCATAGTTTCAAACTAATTGACATCGATGTCCTTAGGGACCGACGACTCTAGGAGAGTTTTGTCTAGGATTTCTTTGTGCGCCGGAGAGATACGAAGCAGCTCAAGGATAGATATTTGCACGGGAGTCTTTCCTAGTTGGTCAATGAGGTTGAACTGGCTTTTGGGTTTCCACTGTTGTGGGGTTGAGACAGGTTTTGGTTGTTTAGCCGATGCAGCAGGTTGTGATTGTTTAGCCGATGGGCCCGGTATTGTGATTTTGGCTTGTCTAGGAGGAGGTGAACCAGCTATAGTAACCTTGCCACTGCAAGTAGTAGCATTACACTGGGGTGCTCTCTTGACCGTAATGGTATTGATGTACCCATCTTTAGTTTGGACATTGTTTATAATTGGTCCACTAGAATAATCGTACTTGACTCGGGCGAAGTTAGCTTGGTTCTATGAACCTGACGTGGATGCATTATGAGAACCATGATCCTGCAGTGGATTCTTGTGGATAGTATGATCTTCATTGGAGGTGAATTGCGATCCACCTACTTCGATTGTGGGATTTTCAATAAGATCTTGAATTAGGTTTTTCAGTTGTCGACAGTTAGAGGTTGTATGTCCTTTGGCTCGATGGTATTCGCAAAGTGCATTGTCATTCCACCATGATGGTTTGAACTGTCCTGGGTCATATGGTTTGATTTTCGGAAGTGTGATGACCCCGTGCTGGATGCATTTCTTAAGGACTTCTTCAATGGGTTCACCCAAATGGGTGTATGTGAGACCCCTAGGAAATTGTCTCATTTGACGATATTTCCCTTGACTGTTTTGACCACCTTGGTTGTTTGAAAAAGTATTGGGAGGAGGTGTCAATGTCGTTGTTGGTCTGTTTTGTTGTTGAACCCCTTTCAGGGCTAATACAGGACCTACAGTATTTGCAGTCTTGGCATCAACAACACCGTCATTTGTAACATGCTTATTCTTAACCCAATATTTGTTTTTGTCAGCTGGTGGATTGACGTTCGTGTTTTTGGAACCATATCTCAGTTCTCCCTTTGCGATAAGGGCTTTCTCAATCTGGACTCCCTTTTCGACCAATTCTGTGAAGTTTGTGCAACAATGTATTTGCAATGCGAATTTTAGGGGCCCTAGAAGTGTTTGGACGAACATGTCAACTTTTTCCCTTTCAGGAATGTCAATGTGACATTGACTAGCAAGGCTTCTCCATTTGTGAAAGAATGGAATAAATGTCTCACCAGAGTCTTCTTGCGTGAGATTGCACAAGCTAGTGATAGAGGTATCCATGTCAATGTTGTACGCGTAATTTCTTATGAATTTTTGTTTGAGCTCATCCCATGTCTGGATATCTTTTTGAGTTGAAAACCATTCAAGGGCTTGACCCGCCAAACTTTTGGAAAAAAGTCTCATCAAGTATGTTGGTTTGTAGGCGATATCCATACAATTGGTTGCGAATTCGCAAACATGTTCAATGGGATTTGTCTTGCCTCTATATTTTGTGAAGTTGGGTGACACGTATCCTGGTGGAAATGCAGGCATACGTAAGTTCGTGTCGAAAGGGTATACATCCAGGTCATATGATATTTCTGATTTCCTGCCTGAAATGTACATGTTTTGCATATTTTTCTCCATATCTCTCATTCTTGCTTTGAGTTCATCTATGGTAGGGTCGTTTACGTTTACGTATGTTGGGTTGCCTGGTACACCATGTGTTCCTGTCTGGTGTGCGTGACTGTTGGTGTATTTTGGTGGTACAGATTGTTGTGGTACATATGACGTGTGTTGCTGGTATTGGAAGTTATGATTTGGTGCCTGTTGATGAGTATGAATGTTGGATGAGTATGTTGGGATGTGTCCCCCAGCCATGTGTGTCGTTATTTGGGGGATGTTGTGACCATGACTGTTATGGTGTGTCAATGATGTCATGGGTTGTGTTATTTGGCCACCTTGTGTAAATTGTTGGTTTTGTACAAGGGGGACGTTTGTGTTTGTACCTTGGGAGGTAATGACATTTGACTGTGTTGTCGTGTTAACGTTTTGTTGTTGTCCTTTAATAAAGATACATCATGTGGCTCCTCCCAAAGGATTTTGTGAATTACTACTGAACGGATTTGTCGAAGTTGTGTTCATGGTAGCAGATGTAGTTGTCAAGGGGGGATTGTTGTGACTTGATGATGCCCCCATGGTATTTACTGTTGCGGTAAAAAGAGGATTGGAATAATTTGCCCATGTTGTTGAGGAGCCAAGAGTGGTTCCATCCGATTGGGGTAGTGTTGTGGATGTTGTGGATGATTGTGATCCCCCAATAGATGTAGCATTTATTGTGTTGGAGATGTTTGGGATGTTGGGAGTGGTATTTATTGTCGTTGTGGTCTCAAAGGAAGTATTGCTCGTAGTATTTAAAAGTTGACCACTATGTGACATGTTATTTGCATTGTTGGCATTAGGGTCATGAAGTGTCAAATTTAGCGTGTTGGCATCAAATCCTGGTGGTAACTTAGCTCCTTCACTCAAGAGCATGGCTACGAATCTGTCTCTATCCTAACGAGCTATTGTTTCAGCAAGCTGATAGACCTCTGGGTCTTGTGTCAATGCCTCTATGTTTTCCTGAAGTAGTTGACCATTTTCATCTCTTTGCAAGTAGAGTTCGAATGTACTGTTTGACGAGGATTGTGTTGTTGTTGGAGGTTGATTGTCTAGATTGGTAAATGGATCATACAAGGTCCAGTTTGAGTCATATGGAGGATTGTTGACAATAAATGGGGGGTCTTGTCTAAAGTTTTCCATTTGTCTCTTTTGTTTTTGAAGTCTAGTTTCAACCATAAATGAGATTGCTCAAATAGGAATGACAGCCTAAATGCAAGTATGACACTATGTGAAGTCTAAGGTTCAAGATGAAAACTAGAATGACTAATGTTTTTGGATTTTTTGTGAATAAGGATATGCAATTTCTATGCAATGTAAGACAAGGTTATCTAAGCACCTCTAAACTTGAACTTTGTTTTCAATTTTGACTGCTAAAGGACTTCGTTGGAAATGACAAGTTGACTAGGTCTAAATGACTAGTGAGTCTTCCTAACTAGACTTTTGAGTTGGAAGAATCTCACAAAAGAGGACAATGACTATAAGGAAGTTTGATAACTTGGTCCAAGAGGGTCTAATTTTGAAAACAATGACTTTGCAAAGGTGTGCTTAAGATTTTCCTAATCCTAAGTATGCAAGATGTGAACCTAGGGATAGTCTAATGCCAAGTATATGCAATGAAAAGGAATGAGGTATGAAACCTATGGTGACTAATGCAAGCTAATAGACAAGACTTTGAGCAATTTCAAGTTAGGTTTCTGACAGAGTCTTCTTGGTGACAGTGTTTGACAAATGGTTGACAATTTGAAGACCTCAGGTTTCGACTTTGAAGTTTAAAATTTTGACAGGAAAATGCGTCACATTTTAGCAAATGCATCACAGTTTGGAAAATGCGGTTCAGTTTTGCAATTACGGATTTTAGGTTGACAGATGCGTCGCGACGCCTACATATGCGGAATTCTGAGTCTCAAATGCAGTTTATCAGATCAGTTGCGTTGCAGAATATCAGTTGCAGTTCGACAGATGCGACATAGTTTGGTTTCAAAGTGATTTTCATGTTGTTTTGATGGAAGTTTTGATCTATTTGGTGAATTTTTTGCTTGAACTGTAATAGAACCATAATACACTTGACAAACACAGTGTTTTGAATGTAACAAATCACACATCAGATAAGCACAATCCTAAAAAGGCCAATAGGCCAAGGGTTTGTATACTTGGTATAGCCCACCGATATACCCCGGATTGGTGATAAACACCTTTCCTTCTCGAGAGCGGATAGCTTAGAGTTTTGGTGGCATTGGGTCCCCTCCACGGCTCATTAACGTCATTCGAGCACACCAAATTCAGATTCTTTGGGTAGTGACATCCCAAGAATTGCTATCTCTACTCAAGGGGATCAGTAGTGAGTGTCTTCGGGCATGATACTGTACCCTGCACTATACCAAGCAACAACCAATAGAACGGTTGGACACTAAGACAAGAGGTTTTTAATTTGGGCATTCCGTTCGTGGGGCGTGATCCATGCGGCGAGAGTCCCCTTTCGGATCCATCTCATCGAAACCACGCTCGTGATTCTTGGGCTTTCCCCAAGAACCCACTTTTATATACCGGCTGGAAGTCCCTCGGTGTTAGGGTGCTACCGGTCTGAGTCATCCTGGGGTGAGTACTTTTTCCCACCAGAACAGGCCCAAGTTCTAGAGTCAATAACCATTTCTCTTACACCCAGGATCGCACGAATGCGCAAGGGGAGAGGATACTCCGATATACCGAATCGTGAAGGGTAATTAACAAATAAAGATGGGTCTAGTTTTTTGATCACGAGGTTTTCACCAAGTGAGAGCATACTCACCTACCATCTTGCAAGCACAATCAATCAAAGAAGACATGTGTTCTTTTTATATGCACCAAATTCAAATGTTTGCTACTCTAAGAAAAACAAGCACAAAGTTTTGTTATTCCTTCTTTGACATGCGAATCTGAAAACAATGAATATTAGTAGTCTCTTATGCAATGGTCTTCGACAAATGAATGAGGATTGCCACACGCTACAAGAAAAGATTAGTAACACAAGAAAAATCTAATCTAGTTAACATGTAGGAATAAAAAACACAGAAAAAAATAGAAAACTAGAAAATCAGTAACCAGAAAAACCCAAAAATCTGAAAATCAAAATGGCAAAATTGTAAGAAAATTTTACCAGACAGATGCGGCTCGACAGGGCAGATGCGTCATTCGGATCTTCAAGTGTGGCTCGGGATATCAAATGCGTCGTTCGGGATGTCAGTTGCGACTTGTCAGGTCGATTGCGTCGCTTATGTCAGCAGATGCGTCGCGACGCATCAAATGCGTTGCGATGTTTTAAAAAATAGTTGCGTCGATCTGTACCTGTACCTGCAAAACAACATAAAACAACAAAAAAACCGTACAGAAACAAGCAAAACGAAGTCGAGTTCACCAATGTAATCAAGGGTTTTCTTAAGATTTGGAGAGTTAGCAATAAACAATAAATAATGATTGAAACCCAAAGATTTTACAAAACACAAAGGAAGTAGACGAAAGAACAATTATACCTGATTGTTGATACCTCCATGATTCCCTTTCATAATACCTTCTTGCTTGCTGGAGAATGTTGCCCTCAGATTCGTCTTTTGAGCAATCTAAAATGCCTAAGCCCTACAACAAGATTTGAAGGATTTGATATGCCTAAATGACTATGTCTACAAACCAATGCCTATGTCTAAAATAATGCCAAAATTGAAATACTAAGATTGCCTATGACCATGAACATGTGAGAGTAAATAAATGCCTATAGTAATTACGCCAAATGTGTGTGTCCCCAAAAATGAGAAGAAGATGACATTTTATAGAAAAGGCCATTTCGAACGGACGGACGAGATAAATCAATGACAAGAACCTAAAATGAACGATCCAGATTAAACCTGAGAATCCCTAATTAGGGTTAGGGAAAAATCCTTAATCAAACGGTCAAAATAAAATCGGATCGACGGTGGAGAATAAATGAGGAAATTAATTAGAAAATAAAGATTTTCAAAAAATCAAGAAGATAAGATTGCCTGATTTGCAAGATTCGAAAAATCAAAGAGATAAGATTCGGACTGAAGATAAGATTTGAAAAATCAAGAATCTGCCCGATTGCTTGATTTTTGGAAGATTAATTACCAATTTGAATTAAATTAATTCAAATTATGGATTTTGAGAGATAATAATAAATAATCTTTTTCAGATTACTTATCAAAAAGGACTGACAGTTAAGATTGACATGACATTTTAAATAATTTAATTTATTTAAAATGAGAAGAATATTAATTAGCAATTAAATAATTAAATTTGATTATTTAATTTAGCAGATAAGACTAACTAATTAAATAAATTAATCAATTTATTTAATTAAGACAGTTAGTGATGTATTGATAAATAAATGAAATTTATTTATTTAACAATCAAGAAGAATTAAATGACAAAGGGGAATTAAATAAATTAAGAAATTTACTTAATTAAAGAAAGACTTAGACAGTTAGTGACGTATTTAATAAATAAATGAAATTTATTTATTTAATAATCAAGAAGAATAAATGACATGAATTAATTAAATAATTATGAATTATTTAATCAATAGTCGAATGTGGACCAAGGACATAATTAAATGACATAATTATACTAGGACGAAAGTGGTAAAAATGAAGCTTGCAGGCCTAGGTCATTTTTAGGTGTCTACAGTAAGTGCTATGAGAAGTATTGGTGCAACAATTAAAGAATCTAAAGTAGTGAAGAAAGTTATTAGATCACTTTCAAATTGTTACAATGAAAAGGTATTTTCTATTGAGGAAACTTTTATTTTGAAAATTATTCTAGAGATCAGTTGATTTGTACTCTATTTGCATTTGAAATGAGAAAACTAAAGGTACAAAAGTTGAGACTGCTTTCAAGGTTGGTAAATTAGAGAAGGTTGGAGATTCAGGTGAAAAATATCTTGATGATTTGGAAGCTAACTTTGTGAGGAAGATGAAAAAGGGCACCAGTAAGTACAAAGGTAAATTACCTTTCAAATGTTTTAGTTGTGGTGGTATAGGTCATTATGCTTCAAGATGTCCAAAAAGAGCTCTAAACAATAGGAACAAGGAAAATAAAGGAAAAATGGTTAAGATAGCTTACTATGTGAGAGAAGATGTTGGTATTTCTGATCATGAATCTGATTATGGAGATTTTGGTTATTATGAATGCTTATGTTTGGCTATACAAGAATAATCTAGCTCTAGTAACCCTGAAATTTGTGAAGGAAAGTATTATGAAGATAAAGGATAAGGTTGAAGGTACTTTGGTATCTTCTTTTCATGTCAAAGAGGATAAGAATTACTAGGTTTTTGATAGTGGTTGCTCTAATCATATGACTAGAGAGAAAAGTAAGTTTGTTAAACTTGAAAAGTATGATAAAGGATTAATTAAATTTGGAGATGATTCTGGAGCTAATATTTGTAGAATAAGCTCAATCAGTTTTGATGGCAAGATAACACTGAAAATGTTTATTATGTTAAGGGTTTAAGGCATAACCTTTTGAGTGTTGGAAAAATGTGTAGTAAAGGATACAATCTTGTGTTTAAGGATGAAACATGTGAGATCAAAAAATAATTTGAAACTGTGATTGATGTTGGTAAGAAAGCAGATGGAAACATCGATCAACTTCAAGGTGTTGATGTTCATTACTTTATGTCTCAAATTAATGATAGTCGGTTATGGAACTAAAGGATGTGTCACATGAACTTTGATAATTTGGAAAGAATTAGTTCAGTTCATGCTTTAAGAGATTTACCTAGAATCACAAAGCCTATCAATGTTGTTTGTGAAGTTGACAATTTGGAAAACAAACAAGGAGTAGTTTCAATGGAAAAGAACAATCTGCTACTGAACTACTGGAATTAGTACATACAGATCTTTGTGGTCCTACAAGGGTGAAAATTCTACAAGGTGACAGGTACTTTATGCTTTTGATTGATGATTATTCTAGAATGACATGG
Source organism: Sequoia sempervirens (assembly GCA_007258455.2). Taxonomy (NCBI): domain Eukaryota; kingdom Viridiplantae; phylum Streptophyta; class Pinopsida; order Cupressales; family Cupressaceae; genus Sequoia; species Sequoia sempervirens. The sequence continues at coordinate 6,154,617 of VDFB02000003.1, forward strand.
TTTACTTTTCTTAGAGAAAATCCAATGCATTAGACAAAATCAAGGCATTTAAAGCTATGGTTGAGAATGAAATGGATTTGAAAATCAAATTTTTGAGGTCTAAAAGAGGTGGTGAACTCACCTCCAATGAGTTTAACATTTTTTATGAAGTTCATGGAATAGAGAGGCATTTTTTTTCCCCTACAACTCCTCAACAAAATGGAGTTGTTGAAAAGAAAAATTGGATTGTTCAAGAAGCTGCAAGGACTATGACGAAAGAGGAAAATCTATTGGAAGTCTACTGGAGAGAATCTATTCATACTGTTGTTTACATACTTAACAAATTTTAAGATAAAGCTAGTAGCATAAAAACTCCCTATGAGCTATGGTATGGAAGGATTCCTACTGTGAAGTACTTTAGAGTGTTTGGAAGAAAATGTTGCATCAAAAGAGAAGAAGAAAACTTAGGAAAGTTTGATGCAAAATTTGATGAAGGTATCTTCCTTGAATATTCTACAAGAAGAAAAGATTATAGATGTTACAACAAAAGGCTAAGAAAGATAATTGAAAGTGCAAATTTTAAAGTTGATGAAAACTTGCATAATTCAATTGCAATAGATGGATATGTGTTAGATGAACTTGATTGCAAATTAGTTGAGGAAGAAGAAGTTGATGGACAATAAATTCATAATGAAGAGGAAGAAGCTTCGAAGAAGACCCCTAAAACCCCTAAGTATGTGCAAAAGAATTATTCAGAAGATCAAATCATTGGAAATAAGAGGAAAGGTGTATTGACAAGAAGAAAAGCTACTAAAGTTGAGGTAAATTTGTGTCTACTTTCTAAAGTTGAACCTAAAATAGTGAGTGAAGCATGCAAGGATGAACATTGGATGAAGGCAATAGAAGAACTTATGTAGATAGAAAAAAAATAAGACTTGGGAATTAGCTCCTAGACCGGTAAACAAGAACATAATTGGAGCTAAGTGGGTATTCAGAAACAAGTTGAATGAAAATGGAGTAGTAAGAAATAAGGAAAGACTTATGTGTAAAGGTTACTCACATGTAGAAGGTATAGACTTTGAGGATAATTTTTCTCCTGTAGCTAGGATGGAAGCTATCAGAATGTTTTTGGAATTTGTAGCACATAAAGACTTTAAATTTTATCAGATGGATGTGAAGTTTTCTTTTCTAAATGGTGAATTAGAAGAAGTTTACATGGAACAACCGGAAGGATTTTAGTTGTCAAATCAACTGGATATGGTATGTAAGTTGAAGAAGGAACCATATGGATTGAAGCAAGCTCCTTGAGCTTGGTATGCAAGATTGGATAAGCACTTAATATAGCAAGGATTCAGTAAGGGCACCGCAGATAGTTATCTTTACTTTAAAATTGAGGAAGAAAAAATCTTGATAGTAGTAGTATATGTGGATGATATTATCTTTGGTGAAATGAGGCTACGTGTAAGAATTTTGCAGAGGAAATGCAGAAAGAGTTTGAGATGCCAATTTTTGGGGAGATGAATTTCTTTCTTGGGCTACAAATCAATCAAATAGATAAAGGGATTTTCATTTTACAATCTAAATATTTCAAAGAGATGTTGAAGAAATTTAGAATGGATGACTCCAAAATAGTATGTAATCCTATGGTGACTAGTTGTAAATTGAGTAAGAATGATGAATCACCTAAGGCTAATCAGAGAAAGTATAGATCTATGATTGGTGGACTGCTATATCTAACTGCTACTAGACCGAATATCATGCATGTAGTTTGTCTTGTAGCTATATTTCAAGAAGATCCTAAAGAAACACATGTTGTAGCTATGAAGAGGATATTCAGATACTTAAGAGGCACTTTAGATTATGTCTTGTGGTATCCTAAGGATACTGATTTCACATTAAGTGCTTGTATAGATGCAGATTTGGTTGGTTGTGTTGATGACAGGAAAAGTACAAGTGGTGGTGCATTCTTTATTAGATGTATGTTGGTGTCATGGTTGAGCAAGAAGTAGGATCCAGATTCCCTATCCACTATAGAGGCTGAGTATATTGCGGTAGCATCATGTTGTACACAGGTATTATGGATGAGACAAACATTGAAGGATATCAGAGTTGTATATGATGAACCTATTTCTATCTTCTATGATAACACAAGTGCAATTAACATTTCAAAGAATCTAATGATATATTCAAGGAAAAATCATATATCTATCGAGTATCACTTTTTGAGAGAAAATGTTAAGGAGAATGAAGTAAAGATCGAGTATGTTCCTACAAAGGATTAGATATATTTACTAAGGCTCTTCCTAAGGATACTTTTGAGTATCTTCGAGAGAAGTTAGGGGTTATCACCCCTCCCTATTTGAACTAGATGCATATGGAGATGCATCAATCTAGTGGATCTATGGATCTATCTCCAGTCTAGACTAATGTTGGTGGTTACCTCTTAGGGGGAGTAGGTAGTTTCATTAGTTTTCATTGAGTTGTTGATTTGTTTGGGAGTGTTCAAAGCAAGTTTCTTGGTTCAGTGTCAAAGGAGGAGAATAATGCAATTTTTTTCCTTTTCCATTGATGTCAAAGGGGGAGAGAGAATCATGTGAAAAATCTTATCTAATCAGAGAGAGAAAATCATGTAAGGTATCAGAGAATCATTATTATCAAGGGGAGAGAGACTCACGTAAAGTGAAGAGAGTTTAGGAATGTTGTGTAGGTTGTCTAAGCATAAAAAAATGGGAGTGTGTGTATTGTCTTTGGTGGCTAGATTCACATCTTGTGTTGCCATCAATGAAAAAGGGGGAGATTGTTGTAAGTATGAAGGTGTTGTCATTGATTTCAACAAGAATTCTACTGGTTGGTGTTGTCATTGATGTCAACTATGGGATGAAGATGTTGAGGATATTGAGAAAATTTGATAAACAAAGTAAATTATATTGTGCAAGTGTTCATAGTATACCCAAGTATTTTTCTTTGTGTTCTTTCTATGTTGATTCTATGCCTATGCAGATCTTACAGGTTATTCAAGGTTTTTCAGAGGTTGCTATATTCAAAATTTGGGTTTCTGGATCATTATATAGTGCAAGATATTTTCACCAGTGTGTGAACTAGTTGTTTAGTAATGCTTTATGTGGTCTAGGAGAAATGTATTTACTCTGCGCTTCTCAATTATTTGGCTTCAAGTTGTGCAAACTTGGAAAGTTTCTCATAATGCTTTTATCTTTATGTATTCAATTTTTTACTTGATTTGATGCTATATAGAGTGAGTTTCATTTATTAGTGTGCAAGAAAGGGTTACCAGTTGTTATGAGTTGAAGTATTTAAATAATTTGAGGTTGATGAAGTGTTTGATGAATCTCAAGTATTTCATGAGTTACTCTTGATCATGTTTAGGTGAATTATGTTGTCTGGAACTTTCGTCTTATAGATTGATTTGAGGAAGCATGTACTTAATGTTTATGGTGTTTTGCACAAGTGTTGGCCGACCTTATGTTTAAAACTACATGTGAGGCTTGTAGAAGCATGATGAGGTGTCTTGTATCCATTTGGGTCCTAATTAAATATTTTTGTAGGTCGCCTTCATTTCTATCCACCACGAGAATGTTAGGTGCCGACCTATTTTGAATTTGTATGTAAAACAACTAGCTGTCGATATTGGAAAAAAAATTTGAGGTTGAGGTTGATATAAATAAGTGTGGTGTTATTGTAAGTTAAGGGATGAATTAAATGTGAAGCAAGATAGTTGTAATATCAATGTGAGTGAAGTGTGTGATGTGAGGTTGAGCAAAGCAGTGTAAATTTCAGTGTTAGGGTTCCTTAAGGAAATGAGTTGAAGGCATCCAAGATCATTCAAGCAATATTGTAAAAGTGTGTGAGAATTGTGGTGGATTTATTTGTTGCATTGAGAAGTGTTCTATATGTAGCATTCTTCTTTTATCTTCTTATATTTCTTTATGTGGCAATGAGCCCTAGCTATGTTCCCTTTTGGACAATGTGTCCTATTTTGGCAGTGAGCCTCTGTACTAGTTTTGCAATTACTTATATTGTGACCTAATCCTCACCGTGGTTTTTCCCTCATTTTGTTTTCCATGTAAATATAGTGTTCTCTTGTGTATGATGTTGTGATTTTAGTTTTTTTATGTGCATTCCATGTTTAATCATATAATAGAATAAGGGTTTAATGAATGCTAGTTGATCTAATTACTATTGAGGGTTTTGAAGGTTTTATTTTCTATAACTAATTCACCCCTTCTCATTTTTCTTGTTCATTTCAACACCTAAGGCACAATTTCTCCCATATATCAAGAAATTGTGCCCATCTATCAAGCAATTGCACCCATCTATCACGTAATTGTGCCCATCTATCATGCAATTGCACCCACCTTAGGAACAATTTCTCACATCTATCAAGTGACCATCTATCAAGAAATTGCACCCATCTATTAAAAAATTGTGCCCACATACCTTCAAATGTGTCATTTACTTCTCCATTTGCACCCATTTCCTTGTCATTTGTGCCCTACTTCCTCATCCTCATCTTGCATTTTCTTCTACCATGTACTAACCTATCTCCTTTCCCAAATTCCTCTACAAATTTTTCATTTCATCCACTTGACTTATCTCCATTTCATCTCATTCATTGTCTATCCAATTAAATGATATCGATCAACAATAATCATCTCATCACAATCTCTTGCATCTTCTCACCCCACCTTCCTCCTCATCCAAATCTTTCTTGTCCTACTCTTTCCATTTTTATTCATCCCTATCACATCTCTCCAACCCTTTTCAAGAGTTTGACCTAAAAATTTCATTTCTCTTTCAACCTCTTGAGGGGGCATTCTACCTTCATCTCTTCATTTCTTCATTCAATTGAGGCATATTATCACAATTATTTCATGCTTTCTTATAACAAAGATTTCTCATGGACTCCATTTTGACATTTGTGTCTGACAAGGTTGCCCCCAGTATTGAGGAGGTACCACTGACATCGTTTGATTTGTTGTTTGAGGAATAACCAAGACTTTGATGTCTGTAATTTGCCTGAAGCTGTATTGGTTCTAGAATTCCTTGCTCGTGTATGCCTAGTCCTTTGCCTTGATATTGCATGCTTTGAAAGATTTTATTTGCAATGGGGTATTTGTTGTTTTGAAAGCAAGATGCTAACCCATCATTAGGTATGTGGATACTGTCACTTGTAATATTTTCATCTGCAAGAAAGCCTGCTTTGACAAAGATAGATGACCCTAGTTGATAAAGTGTCTTAGCTTCATTGTCATGTTGGACATATTCCTGACTGATATCTTTGGCCTGATCTTGTGACATGTCAAGGTTCAGACGATTCTGTTGGTACTTCCAAGTCAATGTCGAAGCCATCATGATGGTCAGTGTTATAGATTCCAATAAATTTAGCTATAGCTTGATCATTTTCAAATATGTCCATATTGGAATACTCTTGTGCTTGAGGAATATCGTCTATGTGTGTAATGGAGGCAAGTGTCTCATTTTGGAAACTGTCAATAGTCGAAGCCTGTATAGGATTGGAAAGTGTTTGATCATGAATGGCGTAAAGGTCAAGGAGTGGATCGTTTTGGACTTCTTGGTCAACAATAGGGTCTTGGTCAAAGATGGGGTTGTCATGGATTTGGACTTCTTGGTCAATGGTAGGGTCTTGTTCAAAGATGGGGTTGTCATGGATAGATTTGTTTTGGATGTTATGATTGTCTTGAAGGACTCCCTGAATGGAGTTTAAGATAGGGTCATGGGATGGACTACCTTGTTCTTGACATGAGGGTGACATTATAAGGTTATGCTTTGGGCTTTCATTTTGACATGTATCCTCAAGTTTATACAATGGGATTTGACTTTGAGCAATGACAAAATTTTCATGACTAGATGTGGCTTGTGAGGGGATGACTTGAAAAGGATTAATGAAGGATGGACTAGGATAGGATGTGGGGACTTGGACTGGACTAGTATGTGAAGGACTAGTATATGACATGGGTACTTGCATTGGACTAGTATGTGAAGGATAAGGGTATGACATGGGGACTTGGACTGGATATGTCATGGAGTCTTGGATTGGATTAACTATTGAAGGACAAGGATATGACGTGGAGACTTTGACTGGATTGGTGTAAGGTTGATTGAAATAGGACATGGAGACTTGGACCGGATCGGTATGGTATGATGTGGGGACTTGACATGAGTTGGTAGATGGTTGATAAGGGATGTAGACTTGGACGGGATTAATAGGTGAAGAGTCAGAATATGACATGGAGGTTTGGAATGGACTATTGGACAGTTGGCTTCCCTTGTCAAGGTTAGGATAAGGGTGATAAGTGGACGTTTGTTGTGAATTAATGGTAGGATTTATGTCGAGTGAATTTTGGTAGTGAGGGTAGATGGACGGAGGACTAGGACTGATGGGTTGTTGGTATGAAAGACCTTGATTTTCGGCTTGGATAAATTGTCTCCTAAAGTCTGCGGCTTCTTGGTATTGACCTCTACAGAGTAATTCATATTCAATTTTACTAGCAAGCCTATCCATATCTTGGCGAAGGGAAGACAAGGTGGTGGGTGTCATGATGTTGTTAAATGCAGAGTGATAATGATGTTTTTCTAAGGGAAATGACTAATGCAAGGTGATAAAATTGGTCAAGAAAGGATGCCAAATGTTAAGGTGACAATGAAGATGTTGACTAAGGAAAATGACCAATGCCAAGTCTAGATACCAAATGAGGACTATGATGGACAATACCAAGTCTAAGTTCAAAATGAGGACTGAGATTGTGTTTTGATGTCTTGTTGAAAAGTCTGAGTTGTCCAAGGTCGATTGTTTGTGTCTAGATTTGTGAATATTGTGTATAATGTTTTGAAAAAATCCAACAAGCACTTGACAAGCACAATGTTTTGGGTGTAAACAAACACACATAAGACAAGTACAATCCTAAAAGGCCAATAGGCCAAGGGTTTGTATACTTGGTATAGCCCACCGATATACCCTGGATTGGTGATAAACACCTTTCCTTCTCGAGAGCGGATAGCTTAGAATTTTGGTGGCATTGGGTCCCCTTCACGGCTCATTAACGTCATTCGAGCACACCAAATTCAAATTCTTGGGTAGTGACTTCCCAAGAACTACTATCTCTACTCAAGGGGATCAGTAGTGAGTGTCTTCGGGCATGATACTGTACCCTGCACTATACCAAGCAACAGCCAATAGAACGGTTGGACACTAAGACAAGACGTTTTTAATTCGGGCATTTCGTTCGTGGGGTGTGATCCATGCGGCGAGAGTCCCCTTTCGGATCCATCTCGTCGGAACCACGCTTGTGATTCTTGGGCTTTCCCCAAGAACCCACTTTTATATACCGGCTGGAAGTCCCTCGATGTCAGGGTGCTACCGGTCTGAGTCGTCCTGGGGTGAGTACTTTTTCCCACCAGAACAGGCCCAAGTTCTAGAGTCAGTAACCGTTTCTATTACACCCAGGATCGCACGAATGCGCAAGGGGAGAGGATACTCCGATATACCGAATCGTGAAGGGTAAAATAACAGAAAAGAATGGGTCTGGTTTTCTGATCACAAGGTTTTCACCAAGTGAGAGCATACTCACCTACCATTCCACAATCACAATCAAGCATAAAAGACATGATTTCGTTTTATATGCACCAAATTCAAATGTTTGCTACTCTAAAAAAAACAAGCACAAAGTTTTGTTATTCCTTCTTTGACATGCGAATCTGCAAATAATGAATATTAGTAGTCTCTTATGCAATGGTCTTCGACAAACGAATGAGGATTGCCACACGCTACAAGAAAAGATTAGTAACACAAAAAAAGTCTAATCTAGTTAACATGCAGGAATAAAAAAGAAACAGGAAAAAAATAGAAAACCAGAAAACCAGTAAGCAGAAAAACCCAAAAATCTGAAAATCAAAATGACAAAACCGAAAGAAAATTTTACCAGACAGCTGCGGCGCGGCAGAGCAAATGCGTCGCTCGGGTCTTCGAATGCGACTCGGCAGGTCAGATGCGTCATTATAGTTGTCAGTTGCGGCTTGTCAGAGCGAGTGCGTCGCTTCTGTACCAGGCAGATGCGGCGCGACAGTGCAAATGCGTCGCTCGGGTCTTCGAATGCGACTCGGAAGGTCAGATGCATCATTCTGGTTAGCGGTTGCGGCTTGTCAGAGCGATTGCAGCACTAGTGTTCTCTTATGCATCGCGACGCATCAAATGCGTCACAATGTTTTTAAAAAAAACTTGCGGTGATCCATACCTGTACCTGCAAAACGACAGAAAACAACAAAAAAACCGTAAGAAAAATAGAAAAACGACGTCGGGTTCACCAATGTAATCAAGGGAAAATCAGAGTTTAGTTAAAGGGGTTAGCACAATAACATTAAAAATCCATTGAAGTAACAAAGTACAAAGGAAATAAATGTGAAAACAAAAAGGAACAAAGTTACCCTAAGTCTTCATTTTCCATGCTTCACCTTTGTTACACCTCCTAGCTTGCAGTAAATAGAGATGCCCTCATATTTCAAATGAGCACCTAGACTAATGACAAAGCCCTATGCAAGTGTTGAAGGATTTGTATAAAAGAAATGACCTCACAATAGACTAAAATGACAATGACTGCAAATGACCATGACAATAATCTAAGTTGACAGAATGAGCATGAGATGCCAAAATAAGAACAAAATTGCCATTTTATAAAAACTGCAATTTTGAATGAGTGGCCAGGATGAGAAGATGACAAATACCCTAGAATCAATGGTCAAGATTGAATGTTGCAGTGTGAAATAGGGTTAGGTCAAAATTAGGGCAATGATAAAGATGAAGGGTTGAGATTGAATTATAAAATAATTCAATCAAGGGCTGAAATTAAATGAGATGTCAAGAGATAAGATTTGATTTGGAAGATAAGATTGGCACAGACAAAGAGGTTGCTGGAGAAATTAAATAATAAAATTATTTAATTTAGGTGACAATGAATAATTAAATAATAAAGATATTATTTAATTATAGAGGAATGTGACAAAAGAATCATTTTGAATTAAATAATGATTTAATTCAAAATTCAAGAGAGTGGACCAAATTAAATAAATAAAATTTATTTAATTTATGAGAGAAGTGGCCAATGAATAATTAAATAATTAAAATAATTATTTAATTATAGTAGAAAGTGGACAAAATTAAATAAATTAGAATCTATTTAATTTTAGAAAGAAGGGACTTAATTAGTGACGTAATTAAATAAATAAAATTTATTTATTTAATAATCAAGAAGAAATAAATGACAAAGGGGAATTAAATAAATTAAGAAATTTATTTAATTAAAGGAAGACCTTAGACAATTAATGACGTATTTAATAAATAAAATTTATTTATTTAATAATCATGAGGAATAAATGACATGAATTAATTAAATAATTATGAATTATTTAATCAATAGTCGAATGTGGACCAAGGACATAATTAAATGACTTAATTATGCTAGGACGAAAGTGGTAAAAATGAAGCTTGCAGGCCTAGGTCATTTTTAGGTGTCTACATAAAACACTTAGAATAATGGTGCAAATTGGAATGGATCTCTTTGAAGCTTAGAAGGATAGACTGCACCATCTCAATGCTCTAGATGAGTTAAGGATGGAATCAGTCCATCATACAGAAATTATGAAAAAAAGAGAGAATCAAATGGCATGACCAATTCATCAAGACTAAATAAGTTCATGAAGGGATCTAGGAATTTATCTGTGATTCAAGATATAAGGACCACAAAGGTAAACTACAAACATGGTGGTTAGGTTCTTATGAAATAAAACAAGTCTTTCAAAATGGAGCAGTACAATTAACCATGAATGATCCAATCATATTCTCTTTGATGGTAAACAAACATCGTCTCAAGCTCTATAAAACCCATTGCATAAAGCATAATTTCTATAGCACTTACAATAAAACTTTACACCATCTACATGATTTATAGATTCGTCATTAAATATCAATCATGAAGAAACCACCAAATCATCCATTGTTATATATGTAGATGATCCAACCAACTCACCTTCTAATATTTCATAGGTATGATTTTCAATCAAAAAAATAAAAAATAATTTTAAAATATACACACAATACATCTCCAATCCATCATACAACCAACAAAATATATTTCAGCTACATGCAGCAATAATTCTTCTCATGAGACCTATAGCAACAACCCTAAAGCATTTTCATAAAGGACATGTTCTCCAACTACCCACAATAGCTTCCTCAAGCTCACTTTCACTCAACATATAGCAACTATCACTTTCTGTTGACATCACTCTCACCAATTACATGTAGCCACTTTGAGTTTGTCACCAATTACATGTAGCATTTCACTTCACTCCCAGTTACTTCCATGCATGTCATAGCCTTTCTTCCATATATATTTTCAGGGACATGTGTCATTCATTCACTTGGTTGTTCCATACAATGAACTACATACAGTCACATCCATTTATTTTCATCATCATATTTTTCTCACCTAGTTGCTTCTCAGTGGTCATTCAAATCAAATCCCATGCACCACCTTTCCCATCATTGTAGCCATTACAAGTATTTTTCACATTATCAAATATAATTAGAATTAACTCTATTAATTTTATCTATGATTCACATTCATTCAACATTTATTTTATAATATATACATATCTACAATGATTTAAACATAATTCCCTTTGTACTTTATGCATACCATGCCATTTGAGGATAAATTGACACTTTAAGTTGAGGGGAGGATTCCACATTAATTACTAATGTAGAAAATATTTGGGATAACATACTAAGCCTTATACCCTAATAAGATCCTTGTACCTTCATAAGCTAACAATCAATTGATTAAGTTGCAAGTTACATATGCATATATCAGCATGAGCAATCTCTAGTAAAAGCACCATCAATAAAAATTACAAAATCACAAACATAGAGATAATAGTCATTCAAAGAGACAAGAAATAAGGCATAGCAACAAGGAGGTTGAAGAATAATTCATCTAAAGAAGGATGAAAAACTATAGAATGGGGGAGACTATATCAGAAGGGGACCAACAACTCATAATGCACTATTAGAAGACCAAGTATGTTTGCCTATTTTTCAATGAGTCAAATGGTTGGATTAGTTTCTTCATCTTACAAAACTAAATGAGGTGATGACTCAAAAAATTTCTAGGAAATTCCAAAATAATGAAGCTATAGCAAGAGGTTTGAGAGTGGATGCCTCAAAATAAAAATTTAAATAAGTCTGTGGGCTACCCATAATTGAGGAGGAGTTTCTAGTGTGAGCATATGCCATTACAACTCAGAATGAATTCAGGAAATTGAGAGAGGAATTGGATTCCTCTTATCAAGGTACTAAATGACTTTCCTTACCTTTGTTATAGGTGTCTAGTTGTGTACATGAATAAATACTTAACCTATGATGGTAGGTATATAGCACATTTTAATCTATTAAGTCACCTTCACCATCAGAGGCTAGTGAATGTTCCAAATTTCTTGTATAATTTGCTAAAATGAATGTCGATTGAGTATAAAAAGAAACCAGTTTGTTAGTCACTCTATTGATAAAGAGAAGCCTTAAAGTCCAGTTCTTAGACATTTCTTGGGAATATTTTATAGCATGCAATAACATAAATAACATATCTTTGAGGCCTAGGCTATTTGAAGAAAATATAGCTCAAGAGGCGAATGAACCATCAGTAGAAGGGGAAGAGAAACATGTAACCTCTTCCCCACAAGTTACCTCACCTACATGCAACAATTATACACAACTAGAGTCAAAGATGCAGGAAACCCAACTTGTATTCTTTGAGGCACAGCCTGCAACACCTCCAGAATCTAAAACCCTTGTTTCTACATAAAACCCTTCCATACCTAAAATACATAAAAGAAAATGTACACCTTCTTCACATGTATCTAAAAATAATCAAAAAGGGCATATGCAGACTAAGATGCAATCACACCACCTAAAAGAAAAGGGAATTGTAGGAGGAAAGTCCCATTCTCAACCAGAAAAGGTTGTTATGATAGAGTCAAAAATAGACTTAGAAAAAGAGAATTTATCTATTGATAAAGAACAATCAAGGTGCCTATAATTTATGTGCCTGAACACAAGTTCAACTTCTAAATGTGAAGAGGATATATTCATAGCGAGGAAGAAGCCCAAACCTCCTAGTAGTCCACCAAACCAAGAGGAACTTGTTTCCCTAATTGTGTCTAATGGAGACCTATTTATGGAGGATGAAGAGGAATTACTTTTAAAAGGTAAAGAGGAAGTTAGTGAGTTGCAAGCAACTCTTCATAAAATCAAGAAACTAGAAGAACAACTAAAATGGTACCAATAAAAAGAAATAGGGGATAGCAAGGTTAAAGAGTTTGAAAATTAGTTGCATGCTTATTAGCAATAGGGAATAGGTTTAGAAAAATTGGCCCAATTGGCCATCATTGAAATAAATAAGATAAACCCAAAACCTGATGAACAAAATGATTCTACAACAACACCAAAAACCTTGACTTTGGTTACCTAGGGGATAAAATTATGGAAATAAAATGGAAGAAACTTCTCAATTACAACAAGAAAAGAATAAATAAAGAACATAATTTATAGTGAAGCATGATAGAGAAATTGAGAAGAAAACCTCAAAAAATAAGAGGTTAATAGTAAAAATTGAGGAAATGGCTGACATGACTGTTCAACTCATGAGATGCAAACCACCTTCTAGGGTCGATTCTCTATTCCTACAAGAGAAATTTCTAAGTTTTCAATTTAGTTAGTTAATTAGAGATCTTCTTGTTTCAATATCATCATCATTATTTTTAAAAGCTTATCATTAAGCCACCACAAACATGCAAGATCAACTTTGTGAATTTTATTTACATAATTTGGTCATTCCATATGATATTGCCTGGAACCCACTAATTTTTTTAGGAAATGTTCAAATAAAGGAACTAGCCTCGTCCATTCATAATGAACATCAAAGAGGCATAATATGGTAACATTATCATGAAAGGGAGAAGTCACTTCCCCTGGAGATTAGAGTAGAAGCAAAGGACCTCAATGAGGTAGTTGAGGAATGGATTGAACTGGTGGATAGACCTAGGGTAGAAAATAAAATCTTGGAATGTAGGGAAAAATACTATAAAATATTTAAAGAACTGGCATCTAGAATAGGAAAAGAGGTACTCAAATTCTCCCAAGACAGATGGAATGAACTGACTCAAGAATGAACTGACTCAAGATTTGAAAACGAAAGAGCCCCATTTTTTTAACTACTTAGCATCAATCATAAGGACACATAAATACATCAAGGCTTCCCTTCAACACCAAATTACTTGGTTTCCTCTAACATTTCATCCTCCCCTTATCCTTTACCCAATTTCACATTGAGCAAGAAGGAAGGGAGAAAAAAGGACAACCAAAAGCAATTCATATGGGAGAGAATATTTGCACAGAAATGATTCTACCTAAAGCAAAGAGGGGTCACTAAAACTATGGAATACAAAGACACTGCATTACAATATAATCGAAGGCCCTAAAGTTTTTGTGGACAAGAAAAAAGATAAATTGGGGGGAATAATGAGTCTTGGAATTGTCCTCTTTTCCTTCTTTAAGTTCCATACTTTTCATGATATTTCAGATGGTTTCGAAGACATTTCCCATACTTTCCTACTTATTTTAAGTATTTAAGGAATTAAGGATGATATATTATATTGCTAAATTTTGTGAACCTATGAATGTTTATGAAAGTTAAATAGAGATTTATGTTGATTATGGTTATTAATGATGAAGGTATTCCTTTGAAATAAACTAACCTTTACAGCAAAGGATCTGCCAACCCACAACAAAGGATCTATCAATCCACAACAAAGGTTGCATGTCAACTCATAGCCAAGGGGATGATCACCTACAACACATGCAATATTTCGTAGCTGATGGAGACAATGGTTGAAGATTGTGAAAATAATTTATTTATAGATCATTATATTTTTATTGATGTTGTCACCAGATAGAGATAGTCGTGGAGGAAAGAAGATATTTGTAATAACAGTGGTCATGGCTCACAAATAAGTTATGCCCTATTAAGCACATTTTCAATTATAATTATCTTCCTTATGATACTAAGTATTGATGTGATTATGACATTCTCACCTCTGCATGCTTAGTTTTCCATTACTATTTAAAATAAGATAGAGTCCTCTTCCTATGTTTTTGAGAGAGTTGATATTTTTTTACAAGTTGTTTTGAGTGCAAGAATAACTTGACTCTCATATGTGTTAGATCTTATGAGAGGTCAGAGATCTAGTATTCTAGTGTTAGTAGATTTGGATATAAGTACTCTTCTTATCAAATTGATACTTTATTCTCATTTTATTTGTTCAAATTGTAATAAAGATAGATTCATTATTTCCTATGAAATTTTGAGTTAATATTTAGAGGGATACCGTGGGATTGCAATGACTCAAGCAAGGGCCAGTTGAGGTAACTACAATGCTCCTTGTAGTTTAGGTTATTACTAATAATAGAATAAATTATGAAGTTGAATTTCCTAATTTAAATTGAGTTGAATTATTGGAGTAGTAATTCTTGTTATCATAGTCATTTTAAATAGGTGTAACATAGTTGAATCATTAATTGCAACCCTCATAGGAGCATTTACCTGTAGAAATTATTATTTAATTACGTTTTCTCTAGATAAAATTGTTTTCAGTTAAGTTGCTTTCAGATGAAGTTTCTTTTGTTAACTCTATTAAACACAATTGATTATGACAAACTTAGAATTCTTAGTTGTGCATGCAATGCCAACATCATCCAAGAAATTATGATTCTTTAGTTGATAAATTAAATTTAGTACATCTAGGTCAATGAATTTCTTAATAAGGGATTTGTTGGTTTGTTGAATTGTATGCATGCATTTCTTGAATCAGTTGATTAAACATAGATGGAGCTAGATAGTTGAAAGAATCAAGGCCATAAAAGTTGGTAGAAGAAATCAAATTCACACACCAAAATCTTGTTTCCCAAATTTATTCATGAGGTCATAAAATAGACCATCGTCATTGAAACATTGAATTACAATCTAGCTTGGTAAAGTATGTGGAAAACACATGTGGAGCCAACATGATGAAAATTCGACCGCCTAGATACTATCAAAGTTATTTGCATGTATTAATAGAGATTTATGGACCTCAGCGATATGTCTAGAACATCTATGATAAATTGTCACCCAAGTACACCTTTGTGGAAGAAATCCAACCAAGTGAACCATGTGTAAATAACCAAGCGAACCCACCAAGTTCACAATACTCATAGAATATCTGGTTCACATGAAAATTTTCTCCAATGATATCAACAAGGATGATGTCAACATGAGATCATCAATGGATTGGGGAGCTTCAAATGAAGTGACATCATGATGATGTGAGAAATGTGGGATTATGTTAGCATGACATCATCAAGGTGCAAATGCGAGAGAATGAGATGAAACAGGTTTGTGGACAAAGGCATCTGAACCATTTGAAGAACTTTGGAAATGGAAGTTCATATGGATGGGAAAGGTCTAAAAAAGTAATGATGGCATAACCAAGAGCAAGAAGACGAGCTCCATCCACCCTCAAAGGATTTACTTAGCCAATTTGGAAAATAATTGTGCTTGTGGGGAATCCATGAGCAAGTAAAAAATGCAAGGAATCCATGAGCAAGTGATTAATGCAAAAAATCTATTGGCATCTGGAAGTAATTCAATTCACATGGAAATGCTCACAAAATTGGATGGGCATGCTTTTCCCACAAAGTAGGAAAAACCAAGGCAACTAGTTGAAAATAAACATATTTGATTCAACATCAAAGTTTCATAGGGCTAGTAGTTGACCAAATACTCACAAGTGCATAGTAGCAAGCCAATAACCTACAAAACTAAAGATGTGGAAAAACTTAACTGAACTGGATGAAGAGAGCCAAAGGGGAAACTTCAAATGACTAATGGATTCCCACAACAAACACTTAGCCATTTTTTCTATTACTTCTTTTTGGTGAAGATTTCCAACTGATATAAATATTTGTAGGAGAAACCATATGAACGAGGCCTTGAGAGAAGATGGGATTGAACGGATGGAAGGAGAAAACTCGTAAAGGTATAACTTTCTATCTTAAGGAATTTTTCAAAACTTCAAAAGGTAACTACCTGCCTAATTTTTCATACTCTACCCAACTATACCAAGAAACTATGATAAAAGACCACCCTTGATAAATATCTCAAATCAATTATAAACTTGGGAAAATAATGGTTAAGGCATAAAAAGGGGAAAGGACTTAAGTCAAAAGGAAAATGCGAATTTAAGTCTTAATAGAATTGAAATAGCTTTGTGCCTCTCAACTTTGGGTTAGAGGTCCACCATTCTTGAATGTTGTTAATCAAATCTAGATCCCTTAACCATATGTTTTTAAATTTGAAAGGTCCTCTAGAGAGTATCAATCTAGAGTGAACATCAACTAGAGAGTGAAGTGTTCTAAGCTCAAAATTGGGAGGATGAAACAATCATGGAGCAATGGGATTTGGGATCAATCCCCAAAAACCAAGCAACAGTCTTTCTGCTATGTTTGTGAATCCCTACCTTTTATTCATCCAAGTGAAGCAACCATTTTTTAGAACAATATCTAGGATGTGGTAACTTTTAATTTTGAAAGGCTATTTTTGTTTGAGTGACGTTGTCAAGACTCGTGGTTTTTGGAGGCATCCAAGGTTGCATTGAAATCCTCTCTTGATCTAAAAATGTCCTTATCCATTTCTTGTAGAAAGGAGGCTATTTGGTCCCATGGTCCCCTTTCTTGTATATCCTTGATAGGATCATAAATATTTGTCAAGAAAGAACTCTTACCAAATATATAATACTTGGCTTTACATATCTACCAAAACTAGCTTTCTTGAATGCATTCCACCTTCATCAAATTAGGTTTCAATAGTGTTCATAGGGCACTTAATGCTCTATTCACTTCCACAAAATTCCCCTTTCATTATTTCCATTTTTGCATAAGGATGGTTGATTCCATGTTGCCCATTTTATTTCTTTAAATAGGAATATGTTTGATTTACCATATCCTGTAGCAAAGTGTTTCTGGATTAGATTGTGTGTATTTTTTTGCATCAACGTTTCAAATTACACTTTGTGATCCATCATCAAGATAGAAGAGATCATAAGGAGTAAAAAGCATATTTGCAGACCAAGAAAAGCCTAAAAAGGAGAGAGGGATGGGTGAGAGAGGTAGGCACAAGAAACAAGGAGGAAAAATTAAATTCAAAGCAAGAGAAAACACAAGGAAGCAATGAATTAAATGCTAAGAATTAAAATCAAAAGTAAATTGAGGACAAGTAGGAACATGCAAAAAATACAAATTAATAGAAAACATAATCAATAAAAGAGGCAAGAGAGCAACAATTAGAAATATATAACAAGAAAACAACAAAATAAGGTAAATAATAAGGATAACAAGAATCCAAAGAAGGACAAAAAGACCAATAAAATCAAATAAATAACCAATGAAATCAAATAAAGAAACCAAGAGACACAATCAAGATTAAAAACACCAAACCAAAAATAAAGTAATGAGAAAAAATACAAAGGAACAACAAACAAGAATACACAAGAAAGTAAGAATTAAAAGCTAAGAAATATATAGAGAGAGAGAGAGCAAATAATCAAGAAAAAATAAGCATGAAAGAATATTCATATACATAACCATATTTGTAAATATATTTCAATGATTTACTTACATGCATGAATATGTATAAACAAGCACACAAACAAGGCAAAAAAACCTAAACCAAAAACAAGAACAAACAACCACAAAAGCAATTATAAAGAAAGCAAAAAGGACAATAAATAAATTAAATAAAAAGGAACCAAACCAAATTAAAAACTAAGACAACCCAATAACAAAAAAGAAGCAAGAACTAAATGACAAAGAAGGACCAAAGAAAGCAAATAAGGGACAAAACCAACAAAGAAGAAAATAAGTCACAAAGTAATAAGGCAAATAAATTAACTAGAAATGAAAAAGAAAAATTAAAATTAAAATTATGAAAACAATGGTGAAGATAAAAGCCTAAACAAAAACAAAGAGGGAGGAAACAAAAGAAAATGAGAATCAATGGGGGGCGAAAAAGAGACAAAAAGAGAAAGAGGCAACCCAGAAAAGAAAACCAATAACCAATCAAATGCAAGGAAAAGAAAAACTAAGAAAGCAAGAGAATTAAATAAATTATATATATATATAGACACATACTCACAAAGGAAGAAATGAAAATAAAAAGAACAAAGAGAGAAAGGCCTAAAAACAAAAAGAAGGCAAGAATACAAGGAAAGGCAAGAGGAGGGGAAGGGGGAGGTAGGGAGAGGGAGGGAACAAAAGCCAAAAACAACATAACAGAAGGAAGGACCAAAGAGAAGAGGAGACGGAAGGGGGAAGCCGGAGAATGCGAGAGAGAAAGGAGAGGGAGCATCGACAGGGGGGAAGAGGGAAAACTAGTGGAGAGATGGGTGATGATGAGATCTCAGGTTGGAAAGCAACGGATGCCAAGACAGACTAAGACTCCATCCCTCATCACGATTAAGGTTGCGAGGATGGTGGTGGATTTCTATGGCTTCCTTGAGCTTCCTCTTGAAGAAATTATCTTCTTTGGATAAGATTTGGGTGTTTTCAAGACAGATGTGATGCTTGGTGGAAGAGGAGTGGTCGGCTAGGGCGGTTTTGCAGGTGCGCTTGTGCCTAATGTTGGCACTATGCTCTTTGATTCTAGTGTTAAAGGCGCAACCAATTTCACCTATATAAGGAATGCCATGGGAACAAACAATCTTATAGACTCTAGAGTCAAGAAAGATGTCCTTGGAGTCTTTGAGGGACGAGATACACTTCCTTAGGGTTGAATGGGGTTTAAAGGCACAACGAAGGCCTTTTCTAAGGAGGATCTTAGATTTTTTTTTAGCGATGCCATCAACAAAAGGAAGGGAGACATTATGGGGGGCAAAGGAATGGCTAGGATTGGACCTAGAGAAGAAGTTGGATTTAGCTTGGTTGAAAGCCCTAGAGATTTGTTTGCTTGAGTAACCATTTAATTTGAAAACTTGACGAGGGCGCATCAACTCTTGCATTAAGTTTTCCCCATCACAAATCTGGTAGGCTCTCTAGGTCAGGGTTTTGAGAACACCAAACTTTTGGCTGGGATGGTGATGAGAAGACGAGTGGAGGTAGAGATCGGTGTGGGTAGCCTTGCGAAAAACCTTACGCCCTATGGAACCATCAAGATTTTTGAGAAGAAGAACATCAAGGGGAGCTAGTTGTTGGATTCAACTTCCTTAGTGAAGGAAATGCATGGGACAAGGTTATTGAGATGGTTTTGGAATTCCTCTAATTTATCTAAGCCATGTGGCCAACATACATTAGTGTCATCCGCGTATCGTTTTCACCATCTAGGTTTAAGAGGAAAGGAATGAAGAGCCATTTCTTCGAAATGCTCCATGTAAAGGTTGGCAATCATAGGAGAAAGGGGGGAACCCATAGCCACACCATCAACCTACTCATAGCTGACATTTTGAAAGGAAAAGAAAGTGGATCTTAAGTATAGTTCTACCAAAGTTGTTATCTCATCATTTGACTTTTGTCTCACAATATCTAAGGAGTTGGAAATAGGAACCTTAGTGAAAAGAGAGACAACATCAAAGCTCACCAAGACATCGCTACTACTTAAGCTTTGGTCTTTGATGAATTGGACGAAATGGTTGGAATTTTTGATGAAGGAATCAGATTTACCAACAATGGGGGTGAGCAATTTGGAAAGGAAGGAAGCTAAGTGGTAAGTAGGGGACCCCATGGTGTCAACAATCGGTCTCAAAGGAATACCAACTTTGTGAATTTTAGGAACACCATAGATGCGAGGGGCTACTTGGAAGGAATGCCACTATTATTATTTTTTATATTTACCAAAATGTTATTTTTCCACATAGAGATTTGTATCTTTTATCTTTTT
Organism: Sequoia sempervirens; assembly: GCA_007258455.2. NCBI lineage: Eukaryota > Viridiplantae > Streptophyta > Pinopsida > Cupressales > Cupressaceae > Sequoia > Sequoia sempervirens. Next base: position 6,174,647 of record VDFB02000003.1, read on the forward strand.
TCCAATAAACAGATTATAACATAATTCTATATACGTAACTAGGCAACGACTACCCAACCATTAGGGTTCACATTTGACTGTATTTATTAATTAATTGAAAATAAAAACACATTGTATTCTGATTTTCAATAAATTAATGGATACGGACAAATGCGCTGATGGCTGAATAGACAATCCCTACATAGTTGACTACCCAACCATTAGGGTTCACATTTGACTGTATTTATTAATTAATTGAAAATAAAAACACATTGTATTCTGATTTTCAATAAATTAATGGATACGGACAAATGCGTTGATGGCTGAATAGACAATTCCTACATAATTGACTACCCAACCATTAGGGTTCACATTTGACTGTATTTATTAATTAATTGAAAATAAAAACACATTGTATAGACAATTCCTACATAACTATGTATATATAATTAATTATACAAAATTAGTGAATCATTAATATCATAGATAGATCCGAACTTAGAAATGTACGGTACGAGTGCAGCCCGGCACCATCATTATGCCTGTATTCATGGCAGATAAGTCTACTAGAGCATGAAGAAAGGACGCAAATCTTTGTCAACAAAGAAAGGCCCAGATGGAACCAAAATAATCCCAACATCGAAATAAATCTCAGTTATAAGGCTTCAGAATAAAGAGGTGGATCAAGCAGTAGCCATCTTATGATCAATACCCTAATCTGCAAATTTTTAGGGTTTTGGCCAATCCCTGGAGATCTTTAGAAATGGTTGGCCAAAAGATGGAATATCAAATCTTCCGATTAGGTAAGTCTTCTCCCACAAGGTTTCTTTCAAATTGTATTTGACTATTCCAAGTATAGAGATGATATTTTCCAAGATGGCTCACGGCTCATAGGAAGAGTTGGTCTCTTTATGATGCCATAGGTGGAGGGTTTTGATCGAAAATTTGAAACCCTAATCCTAGTTCCAATTTGAATGTGTCTTTACTGACTGCCTACTGAGCTATGGAATAAAGACGCCTTCAAGCAAGTTGGCTGTCGTTTGGGGGAATTCAGCTGCATAGTCGAACGTATTGAACTCAGACATCTAGCAATCTATAAAAGACTGTTAACATTGACTTAACAAACCCTCTGCCGCTGGCAATCAAATTTTAGTCAAAAACGAGAGAGTGGATCCAAGAGGTTGATTATGAAATGTGCCTTTTAGATGTCGCCTTTGTTATACCCATGGACACTTTGCCAAAGATTGTCCGGAGCAAAAGCTAACCGAGCAACTGGATGATAATGAGGGTTTCAAAAAACCAAAGAATAAATTAAGAGCCAAAGAATTTAAAAAAAAAAAGTTTGGAAACCTAAAGAAACGGATACCCTGAATAATTTTGAAGTTTTCCAATCCTTTTTGGAAGAACATGGAGCTTCTAAGGACAACATCATTTCCTTGGTTAAAGAGCCCTTATCAGAAAAAACTATCATTCAAAGTCAAGTGCCGATCTTGGAGGAACCTCGATTTCCATCTGGGAAAAATCACTGTATGACGCACTTAGACTCTCATGAGAGTGGTTTAGATGAATAGTCAGATGATAGAGGAAGTTGGTTTGGAAGAAATTTCCCGCTCTCAAGAGGTTCTAGATCACTTTGGGATGTTTAAGCTAGAGCTATCTAAAATTCCTTGAAGAAAGCCCAGACAGGGAATAATAGGCTGAGCAGGCCTCCTCTGTTGAACGCAAGAAATTTGGAAGCTCATATCAACATTGGGAAAGGTAGTGAGAAACAGATTTCTAAATGCTCTTAAATCTCAAGATCTTCTTAATAACAAAGAGAAACAGGATCCATCGGGGCAAGGGGAGTTGGATGAAGGAAGGCAAAAAAAGGGCCCTCAACACTTTGTAAAATCAGCGAAAAAGCAGCCAGTGAATATCAGGGGGATAAACCCAACATTCACAATCACAATGGTCTTAAATCCCCCTCATGTTATTTCTCTCGGAATTTGTGAGGGCTTAATGCCCCACACAAGCATAGGCTGGTAAAATAGCTAATTTTGGACAAAAGACATCTGATATTCTCCTTCAAGAAACTAAGATGGAGGCTCTCTTATTTTAATCTTCCTTGAAAGCAATTTGGAGCAAGAGCAGATGCTTTGCTAGAAGTGTAGCAAGCGTGTTAGAGGGTTTAGTAATAGCTTAGAATCCTCTCTTAGTCTCTGACTGATTCCTTGATGACTACGATGAGCACACACTTATATTTGAGAGGGGGAGGAGAATCAGTATAAGATAATCTTTTATTTTTTCAACTTAATAATCATAATAATATTAATCACACCACATCAATAATTAAGAATACAAGATTTACGTGGAAACTCTCTCTAAGAAAACCACAGAGAAAAGGGCTGCTTGGATCTACTGTCCAAATCCAGCCACAAATAAAATGCTTCTTACAAAATATTTGTGGGCACCAACCTATTGGAGACACCAATCCCCACCACTAAGCACCAACTTAGCAAGAGAAGCCAATCTCTTCTTATTGAGAGGCACCAACCTCTAAATAGGCAAACACTTTGACTTCTTGAAAGTACTTCTTCAATGGATAACCATTTTAATATATCTCCTTCATGAAATTCTGCCTTGAATACTCTTCTATATTTTTCTCCTTCAAAATCTGCTTGTGCTTGAAAGATATATCTTTTATTCTACACTTCTTTCTTCACTACCAATCACAAACTTCCTTTATACCTATTGAAAGAGGGTGACTTCATGAAAGGAGACAACTCTCTACTCAAAAACCATATATCTTTTCCCAAAGGAGGGACATCAAGGCGTCCCTCCTTCCTGCTGATGTGGAAGATGCGGAGAGATAAAGTGTTGCCTGGGGGGAATTGCTCCAGCCGAGAAAGGTGGGAGGTCCTTCATGCCCGTCAAATCAAGTGCCACTTCTGATCTTTTCCTTTCCCGAACTACTTGAGAAGCCTCCATTCTCCCCCTTCCCTAGGACCACTTTACAAGTTATGCTCAGGTTACACCTTACCCTCTAAGACTCGGATAGCACGGTCATAAATAACGGCAGCACCCGGGCCTGCCTGCTTGCTTAGCCATACGCCCAGGCCTACCCTTTCCTTCCACTAGTGATAGGATGGGTCTTAATGATGAATCTCCTAGATCAAAGCCTCTCCTAATTCATTCAACCACGTGATTATCCAAGTTAGCCTCCAAGATCTCGAAATCCTCTGACTATAAGAAAGTCATCATCATTAACAATCCACTCAGACTTTGGATCAATCTCATCAAGGTCAATTGGCTCGTCATCCTCAATAGTACAGGTCTATTTTAGTCCATGTAGAAATTAGTCTTGGCCTTACAAGTGAAAAAGACAATGAATACAATTTCAACTAACTGCAAGTATATTGAAAATCTAACCTTGAGTTTTATTTAGCTTCAAGCGAAGCTTGTGGTGAACAAACACCAAGTCATTCATCCATTGTTGTGTTAGGCGGTTGTGTTTCTTGGAGTGTATGTGTCCAAAAACACTCCAAGTATGCTCACAAGTGGATGAATTGCATGGTTGGCTCAAAATGTGTCTCGCCATCCATTTAAGATTTTTGGTTTTGTGACCAAAAAAATCTCACCATTGTGCTATAAAACGCATTATATGAAGATATCATGTAAGAACATCTTAAAAAAATCTTACCATATTTAATGATCATGTCCACAAAATAGAGAAAGTGTCATGAGTTTATAGAGTCTACTTGGTTGGAAGGTCTTTCTGCCTTCCACGACAACCTTAGATGACAAAAAACCCCCTGCTTGCTTGTACATTGACAACTTTGCCATAGTTATCTACAATTTTTCTATGGTAGGAAATATTTTCTCCATGCATATGAACAAGCCCTATGTGATCTCACCATCATCATGTTTGAATGAAGAGTTATAGAATAACATTGGATTGAGATAGTATCCTACAACATGGAGAGGAGAGTGCATTTGTTGATCCCATCTTCTATCAATTATATACCATAATGGCATATATTTGTCCTTATTGCTTTCCATCCTACTACTCATTACCTCCTTGGCCCTATCCATGGCCTCACACAAATATCCCATGGGGGATTTATCCCCATCCACTAGTCTCAAGACTTTTATTAGAAGCTTTGAAAATTCTACAACTTGTACAACTGCATCCTAAAAACTAGTAGAATACATGTACCTTGCCATTGTTATGTCATCTACTTTATTTGTGAAGCTAGTCTCCATCTACTCATTTGAAACAAACATTCGTTTCAAATTCATATCCCAAAAACTAGTATAATACATGTACCTTGCCACTCTTATGCTTGATTTGTGAAGTCAGACTCCATCCACTCATTTGAAACATTCATTTCAAATTCATTTTTTGTTGGCAAAGACTCTATAGTGCAAAGAAGTGTTGCAAATTTTGTCACCCTTGGTCAAGCTAGCTCCTTGCACTCTATGAAAGAACACATCATGCACAAAAATTTTGTGTGATTATAAATGAATTTTGTAATTGTGTGAGCCTTTTGTGATACCTCTTTAACCCACATCACAAAATCACATACATCCAACTGAAAGGTAACCACCCTAGAGGTTTAAACATCATGAAAATATATAAAATAAAGTTTTTTTAAACCTTTAAAAACCCAAACAAAGTTGAATCCAAAATTACCCACAAGCATGCAATTACAAATTTAAAATTCAAGCTTAAAGACTTTAAGACATCACAAAATCATACACTCATGTCTCAACCCACATCACAACCCACATCACATTGATCATATTATGTTGAGATTATAATTTCTTCAAATGGACTATAGTCAACATTACAAGATTGGTCACATTAGGTTCTTTGAAGACCTCCAATTTCATGGAAGTTAACCTGCACATTTGATTTTCGCATGTTTATATATTCATAAAATCACATAGCCAAAGCAACTGAATTGAATTATAAACTTTCACATTAACAATTTTGATAGAGCATTTCAAATCATGTAAATATTATAATTCTCAATTATCATATTTTTTAATATTCGTAATTATTGAATTTACATTAGAATATTCATTTAACTCTCACAAAGTAAACATAAATTTGTATTTCATAATCTGCATTTAAAACATAATCATTCTACTCATCATAATATCGAAATTCACCTATGCATCAAAATTATCAACTCACCATCACACATACAAGTTATCAAAACATAATTAGCCCATCCTACACATGCATTTTAATCATAAAACAAAATCAAATATAGTTAAACATCTACATCATCATAACATTGTAGTATCACAATATATTAATCTAAATGTGATCAAAATAGCATAATGTCAAATTTATCAAAAGGGTAGGGCTCACAAACATTAACATGTATGCAAACTAATATTAGAAAAAAGGAAAATATAAAGCACATCTTATTTATAATATTGAATTATTGTTATATTGGAACACCTTGACAACTAGTTCCATAATAATTGTTATATAGAAGATCTATGTAATAGCTGCTTTTAAAAAATACCAACAATTTTTAAGATGAAATATAACTTCCTTTTATTATAGTATAAACATTAAAAAGTAAAATATTTCTTTTGTTATAATATAAGCATTAAAAAAATAAAATATAAAACAGATAAAATAAAACTTACACTTTTCTCTTCTATAATATTCCATTTTTGTTGTATTAGAACAACTTGTCAACTAGACCCACAAACTAAAACATAATTATAAAATAAGTAAAATAAAACTTACATTTATCTTCTACAATATTCCATTTTTGTTGTATTAGGACAACTTGTTAACCAGGTCTACAAACTCTCTTTTTTCACTAAAGAACACGGTGCCATATAGAGAGCCTGGGAAAAAATATTATGTAATTATTATAATATAAAATACATGAGGAAAAAGTCAAGGCATACACCTTTTTCCTCTGAAACACTTAGTATTGTATTAAGACAACTTGTCAACTGTGCCCACAACTGTGCCCACAAGCCTTTTTTTTTTCTACGAACAATACAGAGATGCTTAATTTTTCTTTTATTAATGTTCATTATCCATTCTGGCGCACAAGTGAATGCGTAATATTTGGACACAACCTAAACAGAATTTGTGTAACTAACTAATGCTAACTACTGTTAAATACGGTTACAAATGATATGATAGATGGTTTTTAGTATTCCAGTTCTCTCTAATACTAACAAGTACTAAAGGTGATTTTTAAATTGGGTATCATATAGAGGAAAAACAACTATTTCTAATCTACCAACAAAAAAAACATGATATTATGATATGATAAAAAAGAATAGAATAGAATAGAAGACTTTTAACGTCCATGATGCCAAAATCCATCCGACGCCAACATCCATCCAACAGTAAACCAATCAGCCAGAACATTCAGCTCCTTAGAATTATTAAAGTTCATCCTTCTATGAGATGAATGCACTGTTAACCAGATATGAACCGTGCTGCTGACCAGTCCATTAGCTGCCAAACACATTCTTTCCTTGACCAAAGATCTTATATAATTATATTTGCTAGTTTGAGGCTTTGATTTTCATTGGTATAAAGATCTCACAAAATCAAAAACCAACAGATGATGTCGGGTAACAGCAAGCTCTAAAGCTCTAGTAATAGACAGATGTTCCACACACAAATCAATTTTGTTTTACTCTGAATCTTTTAAATAGTAGACAAAACTCAGTAAAAGCTATGAGCATGAAAAAGATAAATGATAGTTGCTACGATGAACAAAATAACCATAAATTGCATACATTTTAGCCAAAAGCAATATTAACCAGAAAAGGGCACATGCACACCAACTTAGATCATGCACCAAAGACAGCTGTAAGCCTATAGAATAATTTAAAATAATAATAAGAATAATACAAATTCTAGATTATACTTTTTCGGACTTGCATTCCCCAAGAACATAACAATGAAATGTTATAAACTTATAAAGAATATTTAATATTAATTAACTTGATCAGGGCCAAGAGATACAGGCACTAAGTACACAAAATAACTGCAGTAGTAAGCTGACAAAGTCCTTGGCAAATAGTTATCAATTATGATTGAACAGCAAATTGTGGTAAGATTCAGCTTGATGCAGTTGACTTAGACATTGCCTGCTTCACAGCCTGGGAATAAGTCTTGTGCTGATAGGTCAGTGTAAACTCAAGCAGATCTGACAAAGAGGTTTCTGGTTCCCACTCTGCATGAAATTTTTATTTATTAATTGAGTTTTACTCCCTGGTTGCAGTGGCAAGTAAACTGAAGACAATATCAAACCATGAAAATTTAAAACTAAAACAACATACCAAGTTGCTGTTTGATGATAGTCATGTCTGGAATTCGCTTGTCACTATCATCATAACCTTCACCATAAAATTCCTTGGAACTTACATCAATAGTTGGCGTCTCCAGAGGTGGTTGACCACTTACTTTAGAGTATACCTTAACATAGCAAAAAGAACCAGAAGAAATTTAGTACTCAAAGCCAAAAAGTAAGGATACACGTTCCAAATAAGCAGCAGTGGATTTATGCTTCAAATTGCAAACACATTGCTAACACTATATTTGTACCACCAACCAAAAATGCACTCATACCCTTAATCACTTTGCATTTTCACATCAATAATTTCCATATTGAGACTTTTAATACATTTGCTTGACTTTTTGCATTGCTTTATAATACCTTTTAATTAGTTTGTCTAAAAATTTGAGCTAATTTCAAACATTTTTATACTCAAAGAAAGGTCTAGTATGCAAAAAAAAAAAAACAGCTTACCAAGGGGTTAATTGTGTCATGCATTAGCTAAGAAAACACTCAAATAAAGTTTCAATTTCATTCTAAACACAAACATGTTACGAGATTATGGAGCATTCACAACCAGTAAGTCCTATTTTCAGCTACTATGTATAGTTTCTAAAGGGATTCTGTAGCACGTCTGCAAAGCTAAGACTATTTTACATGCAAATGTCTTACAGCTGTAAAACTCTGAGTTATATGTTTTATAGCAACTTGAGTCAAGACTCCTGTTTCTGGTAACACCTTATGAAATCTAAGATATTGTCTTCGAATGAAACAAGTTCAACAAACCATTTATTTTTTTGTAACACTCACCTCAGTCATCAGCTCAGCTAACTGTCTCACAGTCACTTCATTGTTGGGGTTGCCTACATTGAAAATGTGGCCATTTGCCCTAGAGGGGTTTTCCTGTAAAAATCAATAGGTGAGATAATGAAAGATTATGAAGTGCATAAGACATAGATAAATAGTCTACCTTTGCAAAAACAAAGCGACTTACAATCATCCGGAGAACAGCCTCAATGGCATCCTTTATATAAACAAACGTACGCTGCGACTGTCCTCCATCTACAAGTTTCAACGGCTCACCCCGCAATAAACCCTGAGGGTTCATGGTTATTGATCAGAGCCATTGTACGAACAATTAGTCCAGAATCATTTAGTCAAATGCAATTTTAATATGGATGTGTTGCAGCCCCCATTTCCTCATCATTATTTGACCAGCCAAAAACACTCAATCCTTATCATAGATATTATAAAGGATGAAACCAGGGTATAACCAAACTTACATTGCTAAAACAGGCAAGAACCCTTGGTACACCCTCACTAGGTCCATCAATTCCAGGAATAAAATCCATCCTTGGTCCAATCCAATTGAAAGGTCTAACAATGGTGAATTCAAGGCCATTCTCAGCCCCCTCAGCTGGGAGAAATTCAAATTAAATTTTAGAATAACTTTCCAATGTATCGCCTGCCTTAAAATTTTAAAATAACCAGTCATTAATATTCTTCTTACCATAAATAAGCCTCTCAATCAGCTGCTTTGCGCATGCATATGACCATCGTTGTTTCTCAATTGGACCAAAAATGCAAGGAGATTCATCCTCTTTAAGGACATAAAAATTGGGATCCTGGCACACACAAACTTTGTCACGGGAAAGTCCTCAGAAAAATAGAATTACAAGCAAGGAACAGACCAATTCAGTTATAGAAATGGTGAAAAATGACTCCTTGGTATACCTGTCGCAGGGGATGCTCTTTCGGAAGAAAGCTCCCAATTGTCTTTCCATAAATTTCACATGTAGAAAAGTGAATCAGGCGTTTGTTGTTCTCTGAGCAGTATTTAACCTAAATACATAGCCAACAAGATCAAGATTTCAGGTAAGCGATCAATTTCTTTGTGCAAGTGGATTGATAAGGTTTGGTTCACTCCCACTTCCGAGCCTGGCCGTTAACTCAGGAATACAAAATCTGAAATAAGCAGGTCTTATATACCAACTTGTCATGCAAACTAGGCCTGGAACCTTAAAATTCACCTTCAACTTTTATCATTTCATTCTTCCAGTTACGATTTCATTGTTCAACATGTATTAAGATACTAAGAAATGTCTATGTAGGTCCTATAAGTCATACCCACTACCTACATTACTATCTTTTATCTTACTAATAGCAAAGAATGACTCTGGTTCTGTAAAAAGAAATTATTTGTGCACCCATTCCTTGTAACAAAGGACAACACTCACCACAGGGAGAGCGTCAATGAAATTGCTGTAAATTGTATCAAGAGGTCGAGTATTATAGTCTGCTGGTGTGCAAATAGCAGCCAGATTGATTGTCTGCAATGGCAACAAAAAATTATTTTTAACATATTAGTCTTAGCATTTCCGATCAGTAATCCATAGTCAAATCTTAACCAAACCAAGATTTTAAATAGTGATATGTCTATCTAGAACATTCAGCTAAACAGTAATTTTGGTAAAGAGAGGACTGTAGAGGTCAAAATGTAAGTAAACATTAAAACAAAGAACAGATTATGCAGTAAAGCCAATGCACTACCAACAAATGCAGAGAGAAACAAAAGCCCCACCTCCGCAGCACAACCAAAAGAAGTAAGAAGAAAGCAGATCAAGGGAGATCTGCTATGAGGCAAGAAAGAGAGAGATCAAGTGGAGTACCAGATCGGCCATCTTGATGAGGCCTTCGAGGCGGGGATCGTGCTTGATATTGATTCGGTGAAACTGAATGCGGTTGGACCATGGCTGTCCCGGCTGAAGCAGATGCTCAATCTTGTCGCTGTAAACATCCACCGCCAGCACCGTGTGGTTCGTGTCGTGCATCAGTCTCTCGCACAGATGAGACCCAATGAAACCCCCGCCACCGATCATGCAGATTGTGATGGCATCGAGAGCCCTTCCATCCAGATCCACTCTACCCGCCATTGTCTCCTTTTTGATGTGATGAATGTTGCTTGAACAACAAAATCGTTTTATAGCCAAGGCTTCTGGCTTAAGCTGCTTTATTTCTGTATCTTTGTAATTACAGCTTGCTCTCTACAATGCCAATGGAGGCGGGGCCCTATTCTATATAATGACCGTCGATCTCCATCTCGACCGCTCCTTCCACGCGCCTCGATCCGTCGGTGTGCTTGGGGGACCCACTACCTATCCCCTTACCACTTAAATACGAGAAGACATGTGCAAGGAAATGAAAACTATAAATATAAAAATTAGAAATAAAATTAGGTAGGGGAAAACCCCCAATTGCCGCCCATGATTCAATTGTTGTTTACTCCTTGTTCCCCTGATCCCTAATAACCGTTTACATTTTAGTCATTACATTGTTTTAATTATGCCAATAAAAATTTATAAATTACACCAATATATGTTCACTACTGAATGTGTAGTTGACCAAAATAAATAAAACACATTGAAAACTATTGAAAATACCTTTTTAACTATTGAAAACACCTTAAATTTTTGTGGGTTTTTATTGGTTGTCTAATGAACAGATACTGGCGAAGTGGTAAAGATGTAGGGGACGGAGGTTTAAAAACACCCTTTTTGAGCACCTTTCGCTTTACGAGTTCCACAAGGCGTGTTTTAAATACTCAGAAGCCAAATTTTTCTTTTTAAGGTCCTAACTCGCTTGCGAAGAAGCCCAAAAAAAAATTGAAATCGGACCTAGTTTGATAATTGTTGATGGAGAAATGATGTTGATGTTGTTTTTGAACGATTTGTCTCTAATAAAATGCTCTTTTTAATAAAAATAAGGTCTATTTTATAATGGTCATCAATCTCTTTCCTAGTTTGTAACAAAAAGTTCTCTTTAATAAAAATGAGGCCCTACTTTATCAATCTCTTTCCTAACAGAGAATCTCCATTTTGACCTCTTCTTTAATAGTCAACTCCATTTTGATCTCTCTATTTGTCTCAATATATTGATCTACTTATATCTCCATGTCCTATCCCTGTCTCACCTTACTATTAGAACATGTGTGTAAAGGTAAATATGAGAAAATATGTGTAAGAAAAATAAAAGCTTTAAATAAATTGTATAGGTTGCTTAAATAAATGCAATCAATTAGTATATAATTAACTTAGGTAATAGCATTGGAATGGATTATTACGATAAATGTACATAATTAAATGAGAAGATTAGGTGTCCTTAAATTTTTAGTGGATGATAGAGAAATGATGTTGATGTTGTTCTAGAATTATTCACCTCTAATAGCTTTCTCTATAATAAACATCAATCTCTTCTCTAGTTGTCAATCCCCATCTCATCCCCCCTTCCATGTGCCTCAATTTGTCAGTTTGGTCATGTCCATCTCCTATCCCCTTCACACCTAAATATGAGAAGACACGTGTAAAGATAAATATGAGAATATGTGTAAAGAAAATAAAAACTTTAAATAAATTATATAGGCTAATCAAATAAATATAATCAATTAATTAATAATTAACTTAGATAATAGCATTGAAATAGATAATTGAGATAAATGTGTTTAAATTAAATGAGAAGATTAAGTGTCCTTAAGTCTATAATTGATGATAGAGAAATGATGTTGATGTTCTTTTGGAATTATTCACCTCTAATAGCTTGCTCTCTATAATAGATGCCAATCTCTTCCCTAGTTGCCAATGCCCATCTCATCCATTTTTTTCATGTGCTTCAATTTTCCAATTTGCTTATGTCTCCACTTCCTATCCCTTCTCATCTAAATATGAGAACATGTCTGTAAAGATAAATATGAGAAAATATGTGTAAAGAAAATAAAAGATTTAAATAAATTATATAGGCTAATTAAATAAATGCGATCAATTAGTATATAATTAACTTAGATAATAGCATTGAAATGGATAATTGAGATAAATGTATATAAATTAAATGAGAAGATTAAGTGTCCTTAAGTCTATAACTAATGATAGAGAAATGATGTTGATGTTGTTCTGGAATTATTCACCTTCAATAGCTTGCTCTCTATAATAGACATCAATCTCTTCCCTAGTTGCCAATCCCCATCTCATTCTTTTTTTCCATGTGCCTCAATTCTTCATTTTTCTTATATCAATCTCCTATCCCCTTCACAGCTAAATATGAGAAGAAACGTGTAAAGATAAATATGAGAATATATGTGTAAAGAAAATAAAAACTTTAAATAAATTATATAGACTAGTTAAATAAATGTAATCAATTAGTATATAATTAACCTAGATAATAGTGTTGAAATATATTATTGAGATAAATCTATATAAATTAAATGAGAAGATTAGGTGTCCTTAAGTTTATAACCAATGATAGAGAGATGTTGATGTTCTGGAATATTCACCTTTAACAACTTGCTCTTTATAATAGATGTCAATATCTTCCCTAGTTGTCAATCCTTGTCTCATCCTCCCCTTCCATGTGCCTCAATTTTCCAATTTGCTTATGTCCATCTCTTATCCCCTTACACCTAAATATGAGAAGACACGTGTTAAGATAAATATGAGAATATATGTATAAAGAAAATAGAAGCTTTACATGAATTATACGAGCTAATTAAATAAATGAAATCAATTAGTACATAATTAACTTAGATAATAGCATTGAAACAAATTATTGAAATAAATATATAAATTAAATGAGTAGATGATGTGTCTATTGAGTTCCAAAACCACTACTCCACTTACTAGAACCAAATCTTACTCACAAGGCCAAGGTTGTCATCATGCAAGTGAAATCAAATCATCAATAGATTGTGGAGGGTTGAAGGTCAACTTAATGAGAGTGGGTTATACCTCATACTCCTCGAGCTCAACTTAGACTCAAGAGGGTATTCCCAGGGGTATACCTTAACGATATTGAAATCACATAAAATGAACAATAACAAAATATGGACAGCTAAACCCAACATGATGTCTTGGTCCCAAACACTGTCATTGAGCCAAGAACAACTGGTTGCTACAAAACCCCTATATAGTTGATATAACTATGCAAGCATAACCCACATAAGATAGATTCATTTGAGGCTCACTTAATGATGGGTCAATGGTTATATCACGAGCTTGTGGATGCACAAAACTACTCCTACTCTTATACTAGTGATTTTTTTAATTTGATGGTGTGGAATTCGTAAATAGTTCCAAACCAATGCCTATATATTGGGCAATAGAGTCATGCAATTGTCATGGCGTAAATTTGTAGCCCATGAAATTTTTCTATTTATTTACCTTCATTTTAACCTTACAAGTTCGATAATGTAAATACCTGTCACTTTTATCCCACTTTTCCCACGTGTCCTTGTTGTTTTGTGTTGGTGGGAATTTTTGTTAGGGATGCGCACGTCACACAGATGTTCACGTGTTACGCTACCATCTTGACAAAGATTCATGCATCTAGAATTTGTAGAAGTGTTATGATTCCTAGGTGCCTGTGAATGTAACATTCCCTGCCAACTCTTAATCGACAAAAATTGACTATTTGCCTTCATTTACCCATTCAAACTTAATTCTTCACTCCCTCAAGCAATTATATCAACTTCTATCAACCTCTCTCATTCTTGCAACACTTATTGCTTCATTCTCACTCTTTCTTGCTACTACCAACTTCTTACTTGGCCTTTACAATGTCTTCTTGTTCCAACACCATTGTCATTACAAGTTCACAAAGCTCTATCTCTTTGGTGTGGTGTCATCTATCTTCTTCTTCCTCTCTCAACCTTTAGTGCTCAAAGAAAGGAAGGTGATATTATGTCTTTTCATTTGCTTACATTATCATTCTTGTAGAGTAGCATCCAGGTTGTCATTGCTCTCTACTTCATTATGTCATTTCTATTCTCTTCTTTATCGTTTTATCTATATCATCACATATCTGGTTATCCATGGAGGTGGGAACACCAAAATAGGGACTTGATTGAGGTAAGTTCCAAACACAGCCCCAACATTTTTCATGTCACTGTGTGTGTAGGTGTTGTTCATTTTCTTGGAGCTAACTGGAGAACTGGACCATACGAAACTTGACATTCTTCTTCTTTCTTTGTTGATTCACTATTAGAGTAATTTTTATAGTATTCTTCTTGTTGTACTTCGCATTTCCTTTACTTTTTAGTCAAAATGTAAAACTTCAATATTTGGGTCATTAGTAGACTCTATGAGTTTCTGGTTGTCACCAAACCCTATATATATATAGGACTCCAACACAACACGCTAAAGTTTGACTCCGTGCTATCGTCCTCTAATAGAGAGTTGTTTGGTTCATAGTCTGAGACCTATATAGTTTGCTCACCCAGTTCTGGAAAATATCTGTCATAATTTGGAGGGAAATAGAGTTATATTCACCCTTCCTATTCATCTTGTCCTTTCTTCTTTAACTTATTAGATAGTGTGAGGTAGTTTAGGGCAGTTTCGTTCCCTTAGGCTCTTTCGTGACCTAAGAGCCTTGGGGGTGACAAATCCCCCTTCTCTACATTTTTGGTTAACTCAATGTGAGCTCCTTGTTTTCATTTCTTCATGTCAGAAATATTTCTCTCATGTCTTGGGTGCATTACAAATTTGTGTGTCATGAAGCTTTATGAGCTTTATGACTCAGTCTACAACCTCCAAGCATGTGGTTAGAAGGAGTTTGTGACATATAGGGATGGAATCTAAGGTCATCAATCCTACCTTTGAGGAAGTAATTTTAGGGATGTCTACTAGATTTTCCAGCCCCTTTGGAGAAGTAGCTACACATGTTTCTACCCCTCCCGTTTCTCCTTCTACTTCGTCTATGGATGAGGATGATGCTCTTGAGGTCCCCACAGAACAACTTCTTTCCTTGGACAGAAGACTTGGGGAGTTTGAGAAGTATTTAGAGAAAGACAAAACTCTTGCTAAAGTCACTACAGTTGTTGACAGATTGAGAGCTATGTTGGACAAGGACCGAATAGGTCTAGAATTTCTCTAGGGCCTTGTAGACATTATGGACACCCATGTCCCGACCTGCAATCCTAACTTGGGAACTGCCTGAGACCTTGGCTCCGAGACCACTAAGAGACAACTGGAAGTCTCGATGCCTAGGGTGTTGGTATGCATGACCGAGACTTGTCCTTTTGTTAACACTTCCTTTAGACCTCAATCAACCCCCACTGTTAAAGTAAGCAAGGTACCCTTGTGTTTTAGTTCTACCACTCCTAATGCTCCTAGCGGTAATCCTAGAGCCCATACTACTCCTGATGGTGGGGTCTCTATTGGTATGGGGTTTGGTGGCTCTGGTGGTTCTAGTGGTGGTTCCACTAGTCCTATCCCATCCTCTAACCCTATCTTAAACGCTTTATTATAGAATATGGGACTAATGCAAAACCAGTTGGTGAACCTTTCTGCCTCTTCTTCTCAACCAACGTTTCAACCTTTCTTTCATCACAATCCTCTATCTATTGTTATTCTGAATGCTCCTATTCCTCAGGGGATGGAGATTCCAATTTTTGAAAAGTACGGTGGTCATAGAGACCCTTAGATGCATGTTTCGACATATAATGTTATGTGCACTGACTTCTTCCACCACAATGCTTTGATGGAAAATATTTTTTGTGATCCCTTAAGGACACTACCCTTGAGTGGTATTACAATCTTCCAGACAATTCCATCTTTTTGTTTGATCGGTTGGTGAATCAATTCCTAAGGAAGTTCCAAGCTAACATTGGGTCGAAGATGGATTTCTTCGATCTCATCTAATGCAAGCAAGGGAACCACAAAAAGGTAAATGACTTCATCACTCACTATCAAGCACTATTTTCACAAATCTCTTATCCTTTACTGGATTCCAATGTTCAGAAGGTCTTCATCGGGAACTTACAAAAGTAGTGGCAAGAAAAGTTTGCCTTGATGGCATATCCTTCCTTTGCGAATGACAATTATTAACAGATGGTCACTTAGTTCAATGGTCCATCCTCGTGCTCCCATCCCAATAACCAGTCAGTAGTGTCAATTTCTGGAAAGAACAAAGCTATTGTGAATGTGGTCTCTACATCTAAAGATAAGGGCCTAGGGCATAATAGGCATTTTACAAAACTATCTGAATCTTACACTATTGTTCTGAAAAGGTTATTAAAAGTTAAAGTTTTGACATTGCGAGAACACCAACCTCTAAGCAAGTTGTACCCTAAGTATTATGACGCACAATAATTCTATCAATTCCATCGAGTGCACAAACATGACATAGAGCAATGTGTGTACTTGCATCACAAGAATCAAGACCACATCGACGACGAGACTATCTGTCTTAATGAGAAGAAATAAAATTCTAATAAATTTGTGGCCAAGGATAATAGTGAGTTGCAAATTTACATTGATCCATTTCCCTCTCATTCTACAAACTTAGTTACACAATCTTCTACATCTTCTGAGCTAGTTCCATCTAAGTACGTGAACATGGTTCCATTCATAAGTATCCCTCCTATTGAGAATGCGAGTGCAATTCCTAATATAACTTTCACCTCACATGATGAGCCACTAAATAAGGAGCCTTCCCCATTATACATTCTTGCTCGAATTAATGGCAACATCGTGATTGGCATCTTAGTTGATCTAATGAGTTAGGTGAATGTGACAACGAAGGAAACTTTGTTCATAAACAATTTACATAAGGAGAGATATGAAGAGTCGTAGACCACTCTCCGTACCCACGATGGACTCTCTATTGGCCCTATGGGTGTTATTTCTTTAGTAGTCTTGGTAGGACCTAAGACTGTTGATATGTCATTTGTTGTGATCCTAGAGTCCAACCTGTTTAGAGTTAGGCTAGGCATTTTGTGGCTATCCTTTATGAATGATGTTTCCTTTGTGACTATAAACTGTTGGTGTCACGTGGGGGATTCTTTTTGGATAATTTCTAGCCCACCCTAGTCGAACCTCTCCCTCCAAGGGGATATTTTTTATATAAGGCTTATGTTAAATGTAATACTAGGGACTCTGCGTCGAAGGTTAGTTATCTAGTCTCTCCCTATGTTATTTTTGTAGAGGCTTCTATGATAGTGCAATAGAAAGATACCTCTTCGGTCCCATCAAAAGGGAAGTGGGAAGCTTTCTCACACTCTAGAGCCTTCTCCTTCTACATCTTCTACTTCATCTGCTTCTGCTTCTCATCTTGTGGTGGTGTCATTGGTTCCCACTCCTATACCTCACATGGGAAGTGTGATGGTACTTGAATGGAAAAAAGCAAAGTGTCAGGATTTTTAGTTGCCTGTCTTGCCCATGATTCCCCGACTCGCTATCTATGGCAAGGGGAAGCGCTCTCGTGGGGTTGTTCCTACGTCTTGGCCTCTATGGCCTCCAACTATTCTTCCACCTATCCCTTGGGTAGAGAATGGGAAGATTTTATCGTCAAGGCACCTGTGTTTGTTTCTCCTCCTGTGGTTGTTGTTTCTCTTATGCCTCTTGCTCCTACTCCTACTCAGGAGAACATCCTTCCACCAGAAATGGTTATGAAGTATACTCCTGCAGTCGAGCAGCAGCCTCTGGTCTCTTCTCAGGTTGCATCCTCCAATGCCTGCAGCCGACATAACTAGCTTGTGTGTGAGCACAAGCACAGGAAAAAGGCTCTGGCCATGGAGCACGCTACCTTATAGAAGATGAAAGGGGAGCTAGTTGCATTTGTCTTTGCATCCTCTTCTACTATTTTTTTTTCTCCTTTTCTTTCTACCTCATTTCCCATCGCCTCTTTCTTTCTTTCGGCTCCTCTAGTAGGTCTCGATGATGCTCACCCTAAAATGGTGCAAGTCTTCATTGCTCCCTTTGTGGAGCCTCCTCTTCTGATGTCCCTCCTGAAAACCCCTCCTTTCTTGCAACCCATTCACATGCCTCATACAAAGGTGGTGTCTTTTGTGGTTGCCTCTAGTTTCTCCTCCACTTCTACTTCTTCTGTGGGAATTCAACATCCTCCATTGAAGCACAAGTTGGAAGATGACCTCACCATGGGTGGAGGTCGGAAGAGGGGTTCCCCTCCTTTGGAGGCTAGTTTTGTGTTGTCTTGCACGTCCTTGTCACAAAGGTAGCCCCCAAATCCCCAAAGTTTTTCACTACCCCTTTTGTTGAGGCCGAAAGTGACTCTCAGGTGCCAACCCTTCTCCTACCTAGTTGCAACAATGCACTCCTAGAAAGTGCATGTTCAATTCGGTGGATGATATCTCAAATTTGTCGTCATTTTTCATAAAATCAATCTTTTGCTTCACAAGAGCTCGACAAAAAAGACATTGAGGGTCCTTCTTCCTTGGCCCTTGTTGCAGGCGAATCAGAGGGTACTACCCTTTCTAACCAAACCTTGCAGGCTCATCCGCCCTCCCCTTATAATGATCTAGATTGGGAATAGGACAACCTACTGGTTGATAAGGACTAGGGTGGGGCCTCTTATGTATCTATAGATTAGATTTGTTTGTGTGTTTGTGTTCCCCTGTTCTTGTCTTTTTATGTTTGTGATCTTGCCTGGAGGACCCTTGCTACCCTTGTAGGTGCTCGGATATAGGAACAAAATATTTTTCATGCACTTATTATGGTTGTATCATCATCTTCTATGTGTTGTAATATTGTTTTTTAATATTGGGGATGATGCAAAGCATTGGGGGCATTTGGGCCTTCTTCCATGTTGACCCATTTTTTTTATTTTTACTTTGTCTTCATGTGCTCTTCTTCATGTTCTAAGAATTCATATGAATACCATATTATATATATCTATTTGTATCTATGAACAGTTTTGACCCTGAATTCCTAGATCCCCCTATCTCTTGATTTCTTTGTCTTTGCTTGACTGCTTCTTGATGTTGTGGTTCTTATGTGTTGTCCCTCACATGTGTGACAACATACCATGAATATATATTGCCATGTATCTCATGCCACATCTCTGCCTCTCCTTTCTCTCCTTAGGATGTCATGTGCTCTTCTACGTAGCGCACACTATCCTAAGGGGGCTACCATGCTTTTCTAATTTTCAATAGGGTGAATTCTTTCAAAAGGATTCCTTGGTGTCAAATTTCTTTACAATGAATTCCTTGACAAAAAAATCCCTTGTTGAAAATCTCTCATTTTTCAAAATGATGTATTCTCTCAAAAAGAACTCATGGATGAAATTTTATTTCGAAAAGGATCCCGTGTGTGAAATAGTGAAAATTTTCCTTTGAAAAAGGAGTACTTTTCTAAAATGAAAGAGTCTAAAAAATTTCCTTTGAAAAAGGAGCACTTTTCTAAAATGAAAGAGTCTAAAAAATTTCCTTTGAAAAAGGAGCATTCTTTCCAATGGATTCCTTGACTAAAGATCTTTCAAAAGGATTCCTTGATGACAGAATCACTTGTGAAAAATGTGGTGTCTTTCAATTGGAGTGCTCCTTTGAATGGGCCCCTTGGTGTCTTGTAGGGTTCTCAACTGAAGGAACCCCCCTTTTTTGAAAGCTTTCTTCCTAAAATATCTCTTTGGTATCTTGTAATGTGTGTCTTTTATCTAATATTTTATGTCATGTGTCTTGGTGTCAACAATCTTATATCTTGGCATCTAGCTTGGGGGCCGCTTGACTAGACATGCCTTCCCTGTGACTATCCTGCAATGTAGTTTGTAGCAGTCGCATGCTTATCTATCTAATCAATGTGTCATATGTCTATCTGATCAGACTATGTCTTATCATGTTAGCTTGTGTCTTCTTGTGTCTTATGGATGTGTGTCTTATGATTATCTTTTTTTCCTAACATGTTTATCTAAAGCCTAACATGTTTGTGGTGAGATCATAGCTAGCTTTGTAGGATCAAAGACCTCTATCATCTTTGCATCTTGGTGGATGCTCCCTTTTTCACATCAAGGTATGTTGGATCGAAGATTTGCTTCCTTGATGATATTGGTATATTCTCTTCAACCTCTTTCTACTTTAGCTCTCATATGCATTGACACATATACTCGCTAAAGTGAGGACAAAAGGTAATGGTGTAAATTTGCACCCCATGCAAATTTCCCATTTATTTACCTTCATTTTAGCCTTACAAGTCCGATAATGTAAATACTCGTCACTTTTATCCCTCTTTGCCTATGTGTCCCTGTTGTTTTGTGTTGGTAAGGGAATTTTTTCAAGGACGTGTGCACCCTATGCAAACATCTGGGTGTCACTCCACCATCCTAACAAAGATTTTTGGGTGCCTATGAATGTAACGTTCCCTATCAATTCTTGACCGACGAAAATTGACTATTTGCCTCCATTTACCCATTCAAACTTCATTCTTTCACTCTCTCAAGCAATTCTATCAACTTCTATCAACTATCTTCTTCTTCCTCTCTCAGCCTTGAGTGCTCATAGAAAGGAAGGTGATATTGTGTCTTTTCATTTTCTTACATTATCGTTCTTGTAGAGTAGCATCCAATTTGTCATTTCTCTCTACTTAATTGTATCATTTCTATTCTCTTCTTTATCATTTTCTCTATATTGTTGCATACATGGTTGTCCGTGGAGGTGGGAACACCAAAATTGGGACTTGACTAAGGTAATTTCCAAACACAACCTCAACATTTTTCTTGTCATTGTGTGTGTAGGTTTTGTTCATTTTCTTGTAGATAGCTAGAGAGTTGGACCATATGTAAGGCTTGCATTCTTCTTCTTTCTTTGCCGATTCATTGTTAGAGTATTTTTTTATAGTATTCTTCTTGTTGTACTTTTCATTTCCTTTACTTTTATATCAAACTATAAAACTTCAATATTCGAGTCATCAATAGACTCTATGAGTTTATGTTGTCACCTGACCCTTTGTCTGTACACGATGCCAACATGTCCCTGAGACTCCAGCATGGCGTGTTGAAGTTCGACTCTTGTGCTACCATCCTCTGACAAAGATATATTTGGTTCATAGTTTGAGACTTGTGTAGTTTGCTCACCCAATTTTGAAAATATCGATCATAATCTGAAGGGAAACAGAGTTTTGTTTGCTCTTCCTTTTCAACGTGTCCTTTCATCTTTAACTTATTAGGTATTCTAAGGTAGTTTAGGGAAGTTTGTTCCCTTAGGCTCTTACGTGACCTGAGATCCTTGGGGGTGATGAATCCCCCTTCTCTATAGCAACATACTGAGAAGAGAACAAATAGGAAAAGAAGAACATGCATCTATGTATTTACATACAATGTTAATCATGAAATCTTGCAACAGAGTATACATAGTAATCCAAAACACAATAGTATTTATACATAATGTGAGATATATCATTACAAGCCTTGCAATGTTTTCAAAATATTGCTACATTCATCTAAATTATCATTACGTTTATGCCAACAAATGTGGTAAAGTAAAATTGCTAGCTATGATTAAGAAACCTTATTGAATACATAATGTCATGGAGATATTCTACACAACAAAATCCCATTACAATAATAGTCTTCTATTCCATAAGTCTACAATCTCTCAGAAACTGGACTTGGTGCCAATGGATGTCCCACAACTTCCTTGGCATTTGGAAACCACCAAAAAACCAACCTCCTCTGAAAATGATCAAATATTGTAATATAACAACAAAAAGGCATCAACCCTAATTGTTGCACATTGCGGGAATGTTCAAACTCATGGCTTAGGTTCACTCCTCCCAAAATGGACACTACAGATGAAAGAAGGAGATTCATAATTACTTAAGGTAGTTGGGCGACTATTCTACAGGAATGAAGGTAGCTCAAAATTTTAAAAAATAGCACATTGGAACTTTTGACACCCAAAAATATTCAAAAATATTCCCAACAAACTAGCGGTTGGTGAAAGATGCACTAATGGTGTCTTAATTTGGCAGAGGAGCAGGTGAGAAACCATTGTATAAAAAAAAAAAATTCAAACATTTAGGTGCCTTATGTATTTTGAAGTAAAATTGTGCGATCCTTTGGAATTTATATGAACATTTACAAAAAATCACTTCCATTGAGATATGCCTCGATATCTCTAAAACACCTACAATATCAACTAAGCACCAAAAAATTGGTGAAACTTCATCTACCCTCTGAGTTTTTTATTTTATTCTTCATTAATTTCTATGGAGGTTCAACCCATACATCAATACATGTAGAACTTTGGTCAAGACTTAGACATGTCCAAATTTTTATTTTACTCATTCCTTGCTTTCTACAAGGATTTGTCCCATACACAGATATGTGGAAATTTGGTTAGGACTTGGACATGTTCATGTGATTGACGGATTAGTATGGGCCAATTACACTTGATCCATGAAGAATCAAAGAATATTCATGCCACTAAACACTAATCTAATAGAGATCATTCAAACAGAACACTAAACTAAGCATTTTATCAAAACTAATATGCTAAACTATGAAAGCTTTTAAAATACCTACTCTAATCCATCTGAAACTTATCCTATCGTGGGAGTGGTGTCAAATTGATGTGGAACGACGACCCTTTCCCAATCTCATGGATAATGAGCTTGTTTTAGTCAGTTTAATTGAATAAAATTGATGAAACCATTGTGAGATGTGTGATGAAACATGATTTAAAACTATATTAACATGATGCCAACTATTTTAACATGATTTAGATTAATATGTGAAAATGAAAAGCTAATCTAAATGGATTCTAAGCTAAAAATATTGAAACCCTAATTAATAAACAAGCTACATGAATGCACCTATGTTACCATGGAAGCCATTAATGGAAGCTAAACTAATTAATGCAAGTAATTAAGCTAAAATGATATTAAGCAAATGCTAAAAATGAGTGTGAGTGTGAGTGATTTCAACAACATGAGTTTTCTCTAAAAAAGATGGATCCATTTGTCTCCAAATAGTAATCTATTTATAGGAGAGCAAATGAGAAATAAAGGGTTGAGATCAAAAAGGTTAATCAACAGTCAAGGATGGAAGAAGTTGGAGGCATGGATCATGGATTCTCATCAACAGATGAGATTCAATGATGAGAATTAATCAAGGGTTTATATTTATCTCAAACAAACACACTTTCAACTTGCGCAAGAGGTCATAAGTTAACTTGCACAAAAGGTCACAAGTTAACTTGCTCAAGAAGTCAAGTAAGTTTGTTAGAAAATGAATATTCTCCTTTTTCAAATGAGTGAGGAAAGAGAATATTCTTTGAAATATTCTCATGGATGAGGGAAAATATGCATTTAGCAAATTAAAACAAAGTTTAATTGTGCAAAAGGGGAGGGAATATTCCATGGAAATATTCCCTTTTGGAGGAATGTGCAAAGGAGGAATATTCCCTTGCAAGTGGGGGGGACTAGATTTAATCAGGAATTAATAATTAAAACAATGTTAATTATGCAATTAGGAGAATTAAATGATTTTCATTAAATAAAATGATTTAATGAAAGGGGGAAAGGTGAAATGATATTTAATTAAATAACTTAGGGTTATTTAATTAAATAAGAAGACTTAGGGACTTAAATTAAATAACTTGATGTATTTCATTTAATGAGATGAAACGTTAGCATGAAAGGGGGTGAATTAACCTGATTAAATTAATTAGGTCAATAGATGCAAATGATGCAATTAATTAAATAGCTAAGCTAATTTAATCAATTAAGTGACAAAAGGATGGTTTTTAGGAGGAAACGATGTTAGTATACTTGATTCGAGTGTATGATATCATTCGGGACATTTTTCAGTGTCTACATTTTGCCCCTCTTTGTAGTGAGGTAGTTGTTACGTTGGTTCAAAGACTGTCGCTTTTCAGATAAAAAATGTTGCTTAAATAAAAAAATGCAAAAAAAATATGATCTTTAGATGCCCCATTGTTGCCCTAGCGGAAGGAATAAGGTGGTTCCCTACCCCTTTGAGAAATTAGAAGAAAATTTTGAATTTTGGGTTGACTTCTCGACAAAGGTTCAAAATGCTACCAATGGGTTCGAAAAGGCTCTGAGATGCAAAAATCATGCCAAAAATGCAAAAAACTGATGTAAAATAAGTTCTAGATTGGAAAGATTGGCTAAAATGGTGAAAACCCTAGCTTCATGGTTAAATTAGGGGGAAAAACCCTAATTTGCAATCATAAATAGGTGAGGAAGGGTCACTTTCAATTCATTTGTGCATTCACACCTTAGAGAATTCTTGCATTTTGAGCTTTGACCCTCCAACAAAATGGCACAACGAATGCCCCCACGACACATTTCTGACTAGGTTCATGAGTACCAAAGGCCTCCAGGCACAAGACCACTAGTATGTGGTTCAAAACGTGATTTGAAATTTGAATTTTGGCGCTATTTTTAGAATCAGTGACACTATTTTGATTTATAGCGACATAGTTCGTGATTTGAAATTAGGGTTTCAGATTTCAAATCGTGACATAGGTGTAAATGGTGTAAATAGTGGCACACCTTGCGATTTTGAATTTAGGATTAGGGTTTTCCAAGTTCAAATAGTGACGCATGTTGCGATTTGGATTTTGAATGCTTCCAACGTCACTATTTGGAATTTGAGTTATAGCGACGCTATCATAAATAGCGATGCTTTTGTCATTTTGGGGGATAAAAACTCCAAACTTAGCCAATTTTTGTGAATTTTGACGTCATACGCTTCGTGGGTGCAAGAGGTTATTCGGCCTTTGATGTCTCGCGAGTACCGACTGACAATTTTATCCAAACTTGGGAATTTGTCCGAGTTGCGATAGGAGCACCTAGGAGAGATTGGTTTATGGTACATTGTGTACGTGCTCGTCATCCAGACCCATTTGGTGATGATGACAACATTATGTGAGTGATGGCATAGCGAGACCTCGTCATTCCACCTACCTACCAACAAGGCGACAGTGACATTGGAGGATGTATGGTAGATTTTGCAATTGTCGATACATGGTGAGCACGTGATCTACGATACTGACGCCAACTATGATGCCTTACATGAGGTGCTTGACTAGGAGTCCATTGTCCTAGTCAAATCCCAGATAGACATTGAGATGTACAAAGGTTAGACACTGATTTTTAGACTGATCATTCCGACAATGATTTCAGGTTTGGTTGCTCCAGATCGGTAGAGCAGAGGATTCAGTCCAGGATGGGGGCTGGCATGGCACATGATCCTATTTAGGAGGACCCAGTATCCATGGGGTCCAGTGATGTTGGCCTCCCTCTACCATGATATGCATGACTTTGCTTATTTTGATGGTTGAGCGATTGGCACATGAGTCACTCTTCTCCATATTTGGGCCTAGGAGCACATTTTCATGCTCCGATCTATTGTTCACATGGCAGATGTAGAGTCAAATTATCCATTTGTTTGGAGATACAAGATTTCCATCACATTGCAACACACAAGGTAGCTTGGCATTCAATACTGGCATCAAGTGATCGATCATATGACAGTGTTTAGATGACGGTCATGGCTTCATATGCTAGCTTGGTACGACGATGTGCAACAACTGTTCTTTGCTTGATAAACCCAATATATGTAGGGTCAAGAGCATATGATTATCGAGAGGTACCTACCCCATAGGGTTTCCAAATAGTTTGGTGAGCAGCAGGATAGACTTGATGATGCGTACACTGTTATTTTTGCCAGGTCAGCCCGGGAGACAACATGGGTGTTGGCCTCCTCCAATGATCTAACAACTAAGCCCTTATAGCTATGATTCAAAAATTGGAAATCTAATATGAATAACTATTCCAATTATCATGAAGGTACATTTAACTTGTCAACCCAGGGAGGTAGGCTAGAAATGGGTCGACACAATATGTGCACTAGGAATTCAAAGTAGCCATCCTCATTCTACAGCTAAGAAAGACATAATTCTGAAAGTAAATTGCTTGGAAAGAAATTACATAAGTGCTGAGAATAAACCAATAACTATACTAAGCTGAATTGCATGACAAAAATAAAAATATGAGCAAATAAACAGGAAACTACTATGTCTACTTTGGTTGCAGGAACAGTCACAGAATGGAATTCCAATGGCTGCAGGAACAGACCGTGCCAAATTCTTAACTAATTACTAAGCAGAAAGTAACAACTAAGCTAAAGGATGGAATACTCACCAAGTGGGCCCCCTTGGGTGAGTATCCCTTAAGACTAATGTAAACTCAAGTGCACGAACTTATAACTTCATCTTATTCATTGGAAAACAAAAAGTACAATGGAGCAACATAACTATATTACTTGAAAACTAAGAATGTAGGTACATCATCAGATTAATCAACCTTCTGAGAAGGAGCATTTGAGTCTTATTTATAGGAAGAAAAACTACTAACTAACTACCTATCAAGGCGGTCAACTCCAATAGATTAGGAGGATGCCACTTTAGGGAAAGCATGAAAAGCGGAGAGGAGGTTATGCATGCATGGAATCTGGTCAAGAATGTTTGCCTTAACATAGATCTAGCACAACAGTAACTCCTATATTCACTCAACAAACAATTAAGATCATTTACAAGGCGATTACAAATCTTCGTTTTAAACTAGGAATTTCCCTCTTGATGAGAGTCTTCCCTCCATTGACCTTTGAACAATCACCTTATTGACTTTGATGGTGAATGACCAGCTGGTAGAATCTTTCTCAATTTTGCAAGCTTTAATTATCTGCATAACAATATTAGTATGCACAAAAAATTTATATTTGTAACTATCTCAAAGTAACATTCGTTAATCCACATGTAAAATTAACATAAATAGTTCATATAGCATGTCAATGTCATTTAAAGGTTACAAAAATAGCTTATGCCCAAATGTCTATGGTCTTGAGGAAATATCACAAAAAGGTCAACTTCTAAGTATCAAAGTCTATGACAACTTCAACAAATAGGTAATAGATACTATCAAAATTGATCATAAACTGGACTCATCACTCCCCCCAACCTAACACTTTGTTGGTCTTCTAGCAGAAGAAGGATTGTTCTTTTGCTTTGTTAATGCCCTAAAATTTGCAACTGCTAGCTACCCTACATCAGTTCTTGCAATGAGTGAATTAGGGTCCCAATAGAACCCTTGTTGTTTGTCCAACCTGCTCCATCTTTATCTCTCTGCAGCTATATCATACTGATAATGCTTGAAATTTGGCACAAGCCATAATAGGATAGGTAGCTGAAAGGTTAATGGAAGCTAGAATTGCCCCTTTGTCCTTCCAATCTGTATATATCTATCAACCCTCTTCAATTTTGCAACATAGTTTTGCATAGAGTGAGGTTCAAATTGTTTTAACTCATCAGTCATACTATTCCACCTTTGTGAAAAATTTCTCATTACAGCTTCCCCTGTGGTTTTTTCTACCTTCTCATATTCTTTATAAATTGTGTATCTCTCAGGCAGGATCCTACTGCCATAGCTTGGTCTGTAAAGAATTATGTGCCAATCTCTGAAAATGTCCCCTCGATTTCTAGATTTAGTCCTGATGGCCAGGGGAGTGTTGGATTCTATTTGTCTATAAGTCCTAAACTATTGTCCCCAACTAATCTCATTTTGTATCCAAGACATAAATCCCCTTAATTGGACATCCCCAACATACAACAATGGATTCCAATCATGGTCTTGGGTCACAACATAATTATGTAAATAGAATTCACACAATAAATTCTTCATTTCAGGAGGAGCAATTTGATAAGCATTGAAAAATTCAAGAGGAGTCTCAATGGAAGGATTCAAACTTGAGATAATCCTTGCTAGTTTAAAAGAAAGATGCTTCTCCTTCAGATACAGAGCGTAAAACCTTGGGGGAGTCCTACATTCTAATATCTGAGGTACTAAGGCTACCATATTGTCCACCTTTTCCTTTAAAGCAACAATTTTTGCATTCTTATCTCCAATCTCTTCATCTCTCTTTTGAATTTCCTTCTTCAGCCTGTGTTTCTCTTCTTTCCATTCTTCTTCCCTCCTCTATACCTCCTTCCATAAATTCATAGCTACCATGTGCATTGAAAAATTAGAGGGCCTATTTATTCCTACTAGAATTTTTCCTGGCACTAACACTTGCTCTTCATGTAGCATTGGCTGCAAGGACTTTGAATGTTCAGCCAATTTTGGCTGCAGGGGTGGTGTCTGTTCTCCCGGTTCTGGTTGCAGAGCCTCTTGTTCTAGCTCTTTCTCTTGCTGCAAGAAATCTTGCTTCTACTCTTCTATAGGAGCTCCTGATTTTCCTCAAACTCTTGACTTTCAACTTGTTCATCAATGGCAGCAAGGTCTGCCAATGTTACATTTGTTGCTTCCTCAAATATATCCTTTTCTCCAACATTCACCTACCCCATTGAGGCCTTTGTGTCCTCTTGTGATGTTTCTCTAGTCCTAGGGCTTCCCTGCGGAGACACACCAAAGGTTGGCCCAGCTAATCTTGATTTTCTAGGAGGGCTCTCATGTTCTTCTTCGACTGGAGGAAGAATAGTGCCAGCCTTCTGTTTCTTAGAGCTTGGCACTTTCTTTCTTACAATTTGTTTTTTAGCTTTACCCTTCCTTATTTCTACCTCTTTCTTTTGTGCCCTAGTTCGAATTAGGATGCCAAGAGAAACATCATCATCATAATCTAAAGAGAAACTTTCTTTGTCTGAATGCTCTACCTCAGAAGAACTAATCTCTATAGTTTGTTCAGCTGCAGGAGGGTTTACACTAGGGCTTGCACCAGAAGTTGAGGCACCAAGAGTGGCTTCAGCCATGCTCAATCTCCTACTAGCATTACAAGGTTGAGCCAAAACCATAGGTCGCAAATGCTCTAGTATAATTTGATAATTTTTTAAGAATTCTTCCCAAGTCATTTCAAACACATCATGTAGAGATTTTTCTACCAGTAATTTGATCAGAAAATGGTGGGAAATGGAATTATCCCTACCTTTTTGGGTCTCGGCTGCCATGATTGAGAGAAGGTGTTATAGCACGTTTGACACATTCATTCTCCTCCCATGCCTCATATGATTCAGGAGTTTGAAATGCACAGAATGCAGGTTCAATTGATGACCTTCATAGGTAATGTACTTCACAACATAAATAGCTACCTGCTTTCATGACTTAGGCAAAGAGATTCTCTTCGCACCTTGCTTGTCCACACTCAATGGAGGGTCACTAGGTTCTATAAATTCAGCCCTAGCTAACCTGGCATCTTTGGAAGTAGGGTAATTTTCATTGTCAGTAAGCAACCCTGTAACTTCTGTAATCCTTTCTTTAGTAGCCATTAATTTCAACCCTTTTACCGTGGCCTTTCCTTCAGACAATGTCTAGGAAAATTCTAAGGCAACGTCTTCATCAAAAGCATTAAGCTTCAGGAAATAATCTAACCACCCGCAATTTCTGAACTCGACTTGGCAAGGTGCATCCTACAGTAGTATGTCATGAACCATGGGTTGATTTCGAATTAACCCACCTCCCATTGTTCAACTATTTGCAATTAAACATTTACTCTGCAAGGTTTATCTTCCTGCAATCCTCGTTTGAAAGCCCAATTCCTCTTTCCTTCAATGCTGCTAAACTTCCAATGCCAATGCGCTTGAATTTTTCTTTCTTTGGCGACTTAAGATTATGACAAGAGCAATAAAGGTAGTAAAGGAGTAATAAATGAATGCTATGATTAAGAAAAATGGCACAACGATCAATGTCACCTCACACATATGAGCCGTCATCTCACTCATAATTCAAATTGGTTCAATTTAAACTTTCCTGACGTGAGCCAACATGGACTGACATATGGATATGGTATGCATACTTCCTCCCCCAACCTAAATTTGAGCATGTGTCCTCACATGCACAATAGTTATGGCGATTTGATAGGGCAGGGAATAATTACATGCTATGAAGAACGTCTACATTAATTTACAACAATTAATTGAATGTACTAAAAAATAATTAAGAGATAAAAATTTGATGTGCATGTACTTGAATCCTTGGAAGAGTTGTTGCAAAGATTATGGAGAAAGTACCGGTCACCTTTTAAAAAGTCAGTTGAGCAATTAATGAAAATGTGGCGGAATGAAGTGAAGTGGAATGAGGTGAAGTTATGGCGATGTGATGGAAGAGAGAGAAAGGTAGATATGGATGTACAAATGGGTGAATGAATGAGGAAGTGGACTCCCACAAAAGTGGAAGTCTTTATTATGACAAGTGACATACCTAAGCTAGCCAGAAGGAGGGACATTAGGTCCACTTCCTTCAACTGCAGGAAGTTCGGGTGTTGCATGCTGAGTGAATTGCTACAAGAATTCCTCCTTGGAAGTTGGCTTGTGATACAACTTGAGGCGATGACCATTGACAAGCAACGTAAATCTAACTGGGTCAATAGTAGTGAGTTCAACAACACCATTGGGGAAGACTTCAACAACCTCATACGGTCCTAGCCACCTTGTTTACAATTTTTGTACATTATCCTGATACCTTGAGTCGTAGAGTAGTGCCCAGTCACCTGACAAGAATTGCTTGTCCTTGATGAATTTGTCATGCCACTTTATTCTATGATTTTGCACTACCTTTGTGTGATGCAAGGCTGCCTTCCTCATCTCATCCAAAGCATTGAGTTGCATGATTCTTTCCCTTTGTGCCTTAGAGATATCCATCCCCAAGTCTATTACAGTCCTAAGAGTCTTGTGCTCAAATTCAATGGGCATCATAGCTGTCTTTTCATACAACAACTCAAAAGGAGTAAAGTCTGTGGTTGTTTTCCAGGTTGTCCTATAGGCCTAGATAGCTTCTGGCAACCTGTTTTCCCAATCCTTCCTATGAACAATCACTGTTTTGGTCAGAATGGCTTCAATTTCCCTGTTAGTCACCTCAGCTTGGCCATTGGCCTGAGGGTGATAAGGAGTAGACTTCTTGTGCCTTATGTTGTACTCATTGACCAATGTTGCAACACGGGTTGAGGTGAATTGAGCCCCTTGATCAGTCACTATCTCTCTTGGAACCCCATACCGTGTGAAAATATCCTCATAAAGAAATTCAACAACCTTATTATCTCTTACATGCTTTATGGCCTTAACTTCTACCCGCTTGGTTACATAATCAATGCATACTAATATATAAGACTTACCATTTGATGGAGGATCAATGGGTCTTATAAATTCCAATCCCCACTTGTCAAATATAGTGATTACAACCTGAGGGTAAAGGGGCATCTCATCGGATTTGGTTGGCCTACCCATCCTTTGGCATTTATCACACTTTCTTGTATATCTCCCCGCATCCTTGTAGAGTGTTGGCCAGTAATATCCTGTATTCAGAATCTTCATTCATATCTTTTTGGATGCAAAATATCCTCCACATGGTTTATTGTGGCATGCATGCAAAATATCATATGTCTCATCTTCCTGAACACATCTCCTCATGACATGGTCTGGTCCAGTGTAAAACAAACAACCTACAATCCATGAAAAGGGAAATTATTTTTCAATGAGCACCCTTCTCTCTTCCTATGACCAAATAGTTAGCTATGTCAGCATACTATGGTGTATATACACTGATGGAAAATAGATGTTCATCAGGGAAAGAGTTATCAATGACTTGGTTATCCTCTGATGTAGTCAGCCTTGAAAGAAAGTCTGCAACAACATTGGCCTTCCCTAGCTTATCCACAATGGTTATGTCAAACTCTTGCATCGGCAACAACCATCTTGCCAACCTACTTGAGATCAGGGGTTTATTCATGAGATACCTAATGGATGCATGATCCATGTGCACAAAGATCTGAT
Source organism: Sequoia sempervirens (assembly GCA_007258455.2). Classification (NCBI taxonomy): domain Eukaryota; kingdom Viridiplantae; phylum Streptophyta; class Pinopsida; order Cupressales; family Cupressaceae; genus Sequoia; species Sequoia sempervirens. The sequence goes on from VDFB02000003.1 coordinate 6,206,495, forward strand.
AGCTTGTTATGTAATTCCTAAATTTGTTGAGGGCATAGATTACTACCAACATTTCCTTTTCTATCACTATATAATTGAATTCAGCTCCTTGCAAGTTTTTGCTGAAAAAATAAATAGCATTTTCAATAGCTCCTTTCTACCCCAATACTGCTCCTATGGCATAGTTTGATGCATTGGTATGAATGTGGAAAGGAAGCTCCCAAGTGGGCCCTTTGAGTATAGGAGCATGAGTCAAATATACTTTCAAATCAGAAAATGCCTTGTCACAGTCTTCAGTCCATTGAAACTTAGCATCTTTAGTGAGAAGAGTATACAATGGTGTTTCTATTTTTCTGAAATCCTTGATGAAACACCTATAGTAGCCTACATGACCCAAGAAACTCCTAACATCTTTTTGTTTTGCAGGTGTAAGCAAATTTGTGATCACCTCAATCTTTGCAGGATCTACTTGAATTCCTTTGCTGGAGATGTAGTGGCCAAGGACTATACCTTCTTGCATCATCATGAAGCACTTTTCACTATTTAGAGATAGATTGTGATCTTCACATCTCTGTAGGACTCTCCTGAGATTCTCCAATGCTTCATTGAAATCAACACCATAGGTGGTAAAATCATCCATATAAATTTCCATGCAATCATAAGAAATATCATAAAATATGCTAATGACTGCCCTCTGAAAAGTTGTAGGTGCATTGCATAAGCCAAATGGAAGGACTGAGTAGGCATAAGTCCCCCATGGACATGTAAAGGTGGTCTTCTCCTAATCCTCAGGTGCAATTTGGATTTGGTTATAGCCGCTAAATCCATCTAGAAAAGAAATGTACTGCTTTCCTACAAGTGAATCTAGAACTTGATCTATGAAAGGTAGAGGAAAATGGTCCTTTTTGGTGGCACCATTGAGTTCCCTGTAATCAACACAAACTTGCCACTTCCCTCCCTTTTTGGGCACAATCACCAATGGAGACACCCACTGTCTATCTGAGATGGGGTAAATAAATCCTACATCTAGAAATTTTTGTAGTTCCCCTTTTAAATTTTCTCTTAATGTAGGGTTAATTCTTCTTTGAGGCTGCCTCACTGGCGTACAATCATCTCTGATGTATATTCTATGAGTGCAAAGCTTAGGGTCCAATCCCTTCATATCATGATAGTCCCACACAAATGCATGTTGGTGGGTCTTCAATAAGTTTGTCAATGACAACTGTTGTTCTTCACTTAATTTGTTGTTGATGTTTAGATACTTCCCTTCTGTCACTTGCACTTTTGTAGTTATCTCTACCATAGCTACTTCACTAATGTTGGGTACCTTGAGTTCATGTGGCAGAAATGTATGAGACATACCAGTTGCTGCAAGAAGTTTTGTTGTAGGAAGAGTGGGCAGAAGTGTTTTTACTGGATCAACATAATGAGAGGATGATGCTTCCTCTACTTCACAATGATTTTGAATTATGTTAGAAAATACTTCATCTTCCTCTTGAAGCTGCATGAAAGATATTTTGCCTAACATCATAAGCTGTGCCACATAATTAACTTCCTCAACCTCTTCACCAACATGTGGCCATATGGAATTATCCATATTGTGGGATGGTTGAGCAGGAGGGTAGAGAACAAGATTTTTGGTGCTCTTTCCATCAGAAATGGTCATGTCTCCTGTCCTGCATCCAATATAGGAATCTACTGTTGCTAACCATGGTATTCCTAGAATGATAGGGTATCCGCCGACTGTGGCTTTAGGAGAAAGAATCATGAAATCTGCTGGGTACTCCCATGAGTCTAGAGTTATCATAATGTCCTCTACTATACCATCAGGTTTAATAGTTGAACTATCAGCAAGCTGCAGGATAGTAGGAGTAGGTCTCATGCTTCCAACATTTAGTTATTGTAGAATATCCTTGGTCATTACATTTATTGCTACTCCCAAATCAATCAGATCATTTTTTATTTGGATCCCATTTATGAAAAATCCTACCATAGGACTCCCTGGGTCATTGTTTTTGGGAACAGTCACTTTCCCAAGCATGATGTCAGCCAACCGTCCCACCACATGAACCGTAGTGGGGTCTTTCTTCTTCCTTCCTAGCTTCTTAAGGCATGCTTCCTTAATTGCCTTGCCATAGATTAGAACATATTTTATGGCCTGAAATAAAGGGATCTTGAAACATACATGCTTCAATTAGTCTAGAATGTCAAAGGTTGGTTCTTCCTTCTCTTCTTTTTGTTTAGCAATTTCCAACCTCTAAAGAAATGGTGGTTCTTGTGCAGTTTGCTTGATTGGGATTGGTTCAGGATTCTTATGTACACCTGACTGAATGGGGATATTCAGAGGATCCTCTTCTTCCAAAGGAAGCTCAATGATAATGGGTGTGGAAGGAGCTGGCAAGGTAGTTCCTGAATGCAAGTGGATGTCACTTATACTCACAACATATGCAGGGAATTCATTTGGATCAACAGAGTATACTGGTTGCTGCTATGGTTTGTTATTTGGGTTATGTGTGGGTTGAGCTAGTAGTTGAGTAGGTTTAGGTGTATTTCAACTTGAACTAGTAGGAGGAGGCATTATAGTAGGTTGTTGGGGCTGAGAAGGTGGTTGCATGTAACTGGTTGTCTGGGTTGGCCACTGATGTCCTCCCCTCCATTGAGATGTTTGTTGCCAGTTTCTAGGAGGTGGCTGCCAATTTCCTTGAAATTGCTACCAATTCCCTTGAGGTTGCTGCCATTGGGGTCAAGAGTTTTGGTGGTTGGGCCAAACATTTTAAGGGTTATTCCAAGGTTGTGGTGGATATCCTTCATAATTGGATGGATATGGGGGCTGCCATTGGTTACTAGATGAATAAGAATTGAAATATGGCCCAACAAAAGAGAGTGGATCTGGTAGCATACCTTGTCTTGGAGCCCATGGAATTCTTTGTGCAATGTAGTAGACTTGGTCATTTTCACCTTGGATTGGCTTGAACTCCGGTGGAATCTACTTACTTTCAATATTAGCTACCATCTTGCATCTGCAGTCTTTCTTCTTTTGTCTGCAATGGGGGCAATACTCTACCAACATTGCCTTTGCCTCCTCTTGTTTCTTCTTGGCCTGAAGTGTATGTAGTTAAGTAGCTAGATTGTTTATGATTTCTTGCTTAAAGTCTATCAGTAAGTGAATAATCTCCATTCTTAAAACTCCATTATTAGATGACTTACCCATAAAGGATTGGTAAGCTCTCCCTTTCTTTGAAGCTGCCCTAGAATAGTTCTGGCATATCTTCTTGATATCCTGCCAAGGAACTTGGGTGATATCTCCTCCTCCCATCAGGTCTAAGGCATTAGTTCAATTGTCATTAATCCCTCTTAGGAAGAGAAGATTTTGTGATTCTTCATTAAGTGTATGGTGTGGAGATTTCTGCAGACAAAACAAAAACCTTGCAATGTAATCCTCCAAACTCTCATCCTCCTTTTGCTACATTCTAAAAATGTCATCTCCCCTCATGTCACTGTCCCTACAATATTCCTTGTACTTATCAAGGAACTTTGTCTTCATGTCTTCCCAAGTCTCCACAATATTTTTTCCTAGGATTATGAACCATCTTAATGCAACCTCTTTCAAGGTGGTAGGGAATAGCTTAAGCCTATGGGCATCGGTGGTATAGTCATAACTCCTCAAGAGTATGTCAAACTTGAACAAGAAAGTATTAGGATCTTCTATGACAAGTCTATAAAACTTAGGAAGGACTGAAGCAGGGATATTTTTGAGGTTGTCAACTTCATTCTGGCGAGCAATGGGGAAAGGAAAATCTGGTTGATTAGGTCTGTTCCTATTTGCATCACCCATTCCTGCATGATGTAGTTCCAAAGCAAGAGGATTTTCAAGTTGATTTTTGTCTTTAGAGGAAATTTTAGAATTGGTCAAATCAGGAAACACATCAACAAAGGGATGTACTTCTTCTTCTTCTTCTTCTCTTGGAAAATTCAAATACTCTTCTAGCTGGAATGGATCAGGGTTATTAGGAAGGAATCTCCCATGAGCATCTCTCCTCCTTCCTCTATGCATACGATATCAACTCACTATTAACCATCTCACACAAAGAATTGGAAAAAGAATGGTGGATCATTACTTTCATAAATGAGGGGTATACTAAGAACAAAATTTCAAAAATACATCAAGAAAAACTATCAATGAATCCAAAGATCTCCCTCGTTTGACACCATCCTCGACAACGGTGCCAAAAATGTTGGCCTCCTACAATGATCTAACAACTAAGCCCTTAGAGCTGTGATTTAGAGATTGAACATCTAATATGAATAGCTATCCCAATCATCGTGAAGGTACATTTAACTTGTCAAACCAGGGACATAGGCTTGAAATGGGTCGACATAGTATGTGCACTAGGAATCCAAAGTAGTCATCCTCATTCTACAACTAAGAAAGACATAATGTTGAAAGTAAATTGCTTGGAAAGAAATAACATGAGTGTTGAGCATAAACCAATAACTATACTAAGCTGAATTGCATGACAGAAATGAAAGTATGAGCAAACAAACAAGAAACTACTATGTCTGCTTTGGTTGTAGCAACAGTCACAAAATGGAATTCTAGTGGCTTCAGGAACAAATCGTGCCAGATTCTTAACTAATTACTAAGCAGAAAGTAACAACTAAGCTAAAGGATGGAATGCTCACCAAGTGCCCCCCCTTGGGTGAGTATCCCTTAAGACTAATGTAAACTCAGGTGCACGAACTTATAACTTCATCTTATTCATTGGAAAAAAAAAGTACAATGTGGCATAACTGTATTACTTGAAAACTAAGAAAGCAGGTACATCATCAGATTAATCAACCTTCTGAGAAGGAGCATTTAAGTCTTATTTATAGGAAGAAAAAATACTAATTAACTACCTATCAAGGTGGTCAACTCCAATAGATTAGGAGGACACCACTTTAGGGAAAGCATGAAAAGTGGAGAGAAGGTTATGCATGCATGGAATCTGGTCAAGCATGTTTGCCTTAACATAGATCTAGCACAATAGTAACTCCTATATTCACTCAACAAATAATTAAGATAATTTACAAGGAGGTTACAAATCTTCAATTTAAACTAGGAATTTCCCTCTTGATGAGAGTTCCCTCCATTGACCTTTGAACAATCACCTTGTTCACTTCAATGGTGAATGACTAGCTGGTAGAATCTTCCTCAATTTTGTAGGATTTAATTATCTGCATAACAATATTAGTACACACAACAATTGCATATCTGTAACTATCTCAAAGTAACATTCATTAATCCACATGTAAAATTAACATAAATAGTTCATATAGCATGTCAATGTCATTTAAAGGTTACAAAAATAGCTTATGCCCAAATGTCTATGGTTTTGAGGAAATATCACAAAAAGGTCAGCATCCAAGTATCAAAGTCTATGAAAACTTCAACAAATAGTTAATAAATACTATCAAAATTGGGTCATAAACTAGACTTATCGATGGGGACATATGATCCCTCCTCACGAGGTTGTAGAGGGCTTCTGACAGTTAGTTGCTAGGACATAGGCCTATGGTCAGGGATAGGCGGATACATAGACTATGCATGGTTTGTACCCCCTCCTCGACTGATAGATCCAACAAGTATACCTCCACGAGGGAGACTGATAGGGAGGGGTGCAGGTAGGGGTAGAGGACAACTAGATGATGGACAAGGTAGAGGATAGGGCATAGGTACAGATGGTAGAGGAAGAGGAAAGGATGGCCAACATCATGATGGATAGGTCCCAAGTGCACCACCATTGCACCAGTAGCCTCCACAACAGCCATCGCTAGGGCCAAATTCATGTGATGCATAGATACAACAGTTGTAGCAGTAGTTCCAGGTGGTAATGGGTGAGAGAGATCAGGCTCGTTAGTAGATATTGGCCATCATTGCTAAGAGAGACCAGGCCCAACAACAGGTTTTGGTTGTAACAACCGAGAGGGATCAGGAGTGTCAGTTCAGGAAAACCACTGATATGTAGTTGGCATAGGAGGTTGGGCGACGCCAGTAGTTAGAGGCCATGACAGCCGCATCACAAGGCTAGACTGTGTTTGCTTGATTGTACAAAGAGGTCATGATAGAGGCTACTTATTATCGCATGCACTATCATCAGGATGTCCCTATGATGATTAGGCAGCTAGATTACTCTTAGAGGAGTGGGGCACAACCTCGGGTTGAAGATCAACCAAAGAGACAGCCTGGTGAGGGCACTGGCCATGAGGGATAGCTCGCTTGTATAAACACTTTTTGATTATTGCCTATTTCTTTATACATATATACATTCATAGGCTCCTTTGTGATAGCCTCATGGATATTGTATTTTTGATTGATATACAAACGTTGATTCAGATATTGTATTATGACAGTCACCATTTTTTGATATATATATGATATTATATGGATTCGATATGATGCGATATGTTCATTTTATTGCATGATTTATGGATGTATGGATGCATTTGATGTCGATATGATGTGATATGCTTATTTATTATAATCATGTATGGATGCAATGTAATGAATGAATGTGTTTCCTTTTAGGTTTATGTTTATGCGATATGTGATATGTGATAGTATATCTATGATGTAATGATATGGAATGGATGCAATGTTGTATTCATTTTCACTATCTTTTTGATGTAACTTATGAGATGGGTGATATGATATGAGATGTTATGCTTATCTATATCTCTTTCCAGCTTAATATAGCTAAGGTGATTTCTGATATTGGTGTCTATTGGCCTCCTACAATGATTTAAAAACTAGGCCTTTACAGCTGTGATTCAAAGATTGGACATCTAACCTGAGTATTTATTTCAATCATCATGAAGGTGCATTTAACTTGTCAACCTAGGGACGTGAACTTGAAATGGGTTAGCATAGTATGTGCACTAGGAATCCGAAGTAGCCATTTTCATTCTACAACTAAGAAAGAAACAATGCTAAAAGTAAATTGCTTGGAAATGAATAACATAAATTTTGAACATCAATCATCAAATATACTAAGCTGAAATGCATGAAAAAAATAAAAATCTGAGCAAACAAATAGGAAACTACTCTATCTGCTTTGGCTACAGGAACAGTCACAGAATGGAATTCTAGTGGCTATAGGAACAGTCAGTGCCAAATTCTTAACTAATTACCAAAAAAAAGGTAATACTAAACTAATACTAAACTAAAGGATGAAATAATCACCAAGTGGGCCCCCTTGGATGAGCATCCTCTAATACTAATGTAAACTCAGATACTCAAACTTAGAACTTCATTTTATTCATTGGAATCATGAGTACAAAAGAGTAGCATAACTATATTGTTGAAAAATTAAGAATGCAAGTACATCATCAGATTGTGCAACCTCTTGAGAAGGAGAATTTGATCCTTATTTATACTACCAACTAAGCAAGGTGGTCCACTCCACGAATTGGGAGGACACCATTTTAGGGAAAGCAGAGAAAGTGGAGAGGCCGTTACGTGCGCATGGAATCTGGTCAGACGTGCCTGCCTCAACGCAGATTTAGCACAACCGTAACACCTATATTCGCTCAACATCAATAAATATCTTTTACAAGGTGGTTACATTCAATTTGCATGAGGAATCTCCTACCGTCGACCTCCTTTGACCTTTGAATGATTCCCTTGCTAGACGTTATGGTGCATGCCCAACTAGCAATGTCTTTCTCAATTTAGTATCCTCAAATTATATCTGCATGGAAATGTTAGTACACACAATAATTGCATAGCTATAACCACCTTAAATAAAATTCATTAACCACATACATAATTAATATAGATGGTCCATATAGCATGCCAATGTCATTAAATATTTGCAGAAATAAGATTAGGCCCAATGTCTATAGTTTTGAGGAAATATCATAAAAATATCAACACTTAACATCAAGGTCCATGACAACTTCAACAAATAAATCATAAATTCTACCCATTAGACCATACACTAGACTCATCACTCCCCCCCACCCTAAAGTTTTGTTGGTCCTCCAGTAGGGGAAGGGTTGTTCTTCTGCTTGGTCATTGCTTTGAAATTTGCAACTGACAACTGTCCTACATCAATGTTTGTTGTGTGTGAATTAGGGTCCCAATAGAATCCTCGCAATTTGTCCAATCTGCTCCATCTTTGTCTCTCTACAACAATATCATAGTGGTAAAATATGAAGTTTGGCATGGGCCACATTAGGGTGGGTGGCTGAAAAGTTAGGGGAAGCCAAAATCATCCCTTTGTTCTTCCAATCTGTATATATCTGTCAATTATTTTGAGTGTTGTAGCATAGTTCTGGATGGAATGAGGGTCAGCCTGTTTTAGCTCATCGGTTATGTTGTTCTACCTTTGTGAGAGGTATCTCTTCATAGTTTCCTCTTTTTCTTTTGCCTTCACCTCATACTCACTATAGACTACTTCTATCCAAGGCATAATCCTATTACCATAGCTAGGTCTAAAAAACATTATGTGCCATTCCCTGTAAATGTCCCTTGGGTTTCTTGATTCAACCCTGATGGCCAGAGGGATGTTGGATTCTATTTTCCTATAAGCATTATATTGTTGTCCCCAACTAATCTCATTTTCCACCCAAAACATGAATGCCCTTAATTGGACATCCCCAACATACAACAGTGGATTCTAATCATGGTCTTGAGTCACAACATAATTATGCAAACAAAACTCACACAACAAATTCTTCATTTCAAGGGAAGCAATTCAATAAGCATTGAAAAATTCAACAAGAGTCTCAATGGAAGGGTTTAAACCTGAGACAATCCTTGCTAGCTTAAAAGAAAGATATTTCTCCTTCAACTGTAGAGCATAGACCCTTGGAGAGGTCCTGCACTCTAAAATATGTGGTACCAAGGTTGTCATATCATCCACCTTCTTCTTCAAGGTGGAAATTTATGCATCATTGTCTTCAATCTCCTCATGTTTCTTTTGAATTTCCTTCTTCAATCTACATTTCTCCTCCTTCCATTCTTCTTCCCTTCTTTGCATCTCTTTCCATAAATGCATGGCTACCATGTGCATTGAAAAATCAGGGGAGTTATGTATACCTACCAACATTTTCCCTATCACTGATGTTTATTCTCCATATAGTACTAACTGTAAGGATTCAGGGTGTCTCGTCAATTCTGGTTGCAGGGGCACTGATTGTTCTTGTTCTTGTTGTTGTTGCAGGAACTCTTGTTCTTGTTCTTGATCTTGCTCATGCTCATGTTGCAGGATCTCTTGCTACAGGAAATCCTGATTTTCCTCATACCCTTGATTCTCCACTTGTTATGCAATATTAGCAAGATCTGCCAATGTCATGTTTGCTCCCATCTTAAATATATCCTCTTCCTCGACATTCACCTGCCCCATTGGAGCTTTGGTGTCCCCTTGTGATATTTCTCTAGACTTAGGGCTTTCCTGTGGAGGAATACCAAAGGCTGGCCCGGTTGGTCTTGATTTTCTGGAAGGGCTTTCATGTTTTTCTTTGGCTACAGGATGAATAGTGTCAGCCTTCTGCTTCTTAGAGCTTGGTACTTCTTTTTCTGCTGGCTGCTTTTTAGCTTTTCCTTTTCTCATTTCTACCTCTCTCTTATGTGCCCTAGTTTTCATTAAGATTCCAAGTGGAACATCATCATCAAAATATGGGGAGGAACTTTCTTTATTTGGGTGCTCTATCCCAGAGGAGCTAATTTCTATGGTTTCTTCTACTACAGGAGGGTTTACACTAGGGCCTGTGCCAAAGGTTGAAGCACCAAGAGTGGCTTCATCCGTGCTCAATCTCCTACTAAACCTATGAGGTTGAGATAAAACCCTAGGTTGCAAGTGCTTAGGTCTAATTTGATCAATTTTTATGAATTCTTCCTAGGTCATTCCAAACATATCATGCAGAGACTTCTCAACTAACAATTTAATCAGACAATGGTGGGAAACGAAATTGTCCCTACCTTTTTTAGTCTTGTATAACACATTCGACACATTCATCCTCCTCCTATGCCTCGTGTGATTCAAAAGTTTGAAGTGCACAAAATTTAGATTTGATAGGTGACCTTCACAGGTGATGTATCTTATGACATAAATAGCTATCTGCTTCCATGGCTCGAAATAGAGATTCTCTTCCCACCTTTTTTATCTATGCTCAATGGAGGGTCGCTCGGTTTTGTAAATTCGACCCTAGCTGATTTGGCATCTCTGGAGGCAGGGTAGATTTCACCATCGGTAGGTAACCCTATAACTTCTACAATTCTTTCTTCAGTGGCCCATACTTCCGGCCCTTTTACCGCGGCCTTCCCTTCAAACAATGTCTGGGTGAATTCTAGTGAAATGTCTTCATCAAAACCATCCACCTTCAAGAAGTAGTCTAACCACCTGCAGTTTCTAAATTTGGCCAAATAGGGTGCATTCTGCAGTAATACATCGTGCAACGTGGGTTCATTTCAAATTAACCCACCTCCCATTGTTTGCAATCAAACAATCACTCTGCGGTTTCCTTCCTGCAATACTCATCTGAAAACAAAATTCACCTTCCTGCAACACTTGTTAAATTTCCAATGCTAATATCAACTGAATTTTCCCATTCTACTTTTACCTTTTGTTTGCGGCTTGAGATTATGACAGGGTCAATAATGGCAAGGAAGGAGTAATAAAGGAAAGCTATGATGGAGAGAAATGGCAGCGATAGTTGGTGTCACCTCACACATGTGAGCCATCCTCTCACTCAGATTTCAAATCAGCTCAATTTAAATTTTGCTGATGTAGACCAGCATGGACTGACACGTGGGTAAAGTATTTACATCTTATTCCTCCCCCCCAACCTAAATTTGGGCATGTGTCCTCACATGCAAGATGATGATTTGACAGAGGTAGGGAATAATGGCATGCTATGGTGAATGTCCATATTAACATACAACAATCAAATGAATGCACCAAAGACAATTAAGATATAGAAATTAATGCACACATACTTGTATGTGTGGAGGATTCGTTGCAAAGATTATGGAGAAAATATTGTTTTCCTTTTTAGGAAATAAGTTGAGCAATTAATGAAAATGAGGTGGAATGAGGTGGAGTGGAATGAAGTGAAGTGATGGAAGAGAGATAAAGGTGGTGATGGATGGGTGGATGGGTGGACGGGTGAAGAAGTGGACTCCCACGGAAGTGGAAGTCTTTATTATGAAAAGTGCATACCTTAATTAGCCAAAAGGAGGGACACTCGGTCCACTTCCTTCAGCTGCAAGAAGCTCGGGTGTGGCATGCTGAGTGAATTGCTACAAGAACTCCTCCTTGGAAGTTGGCTTCTAATACAATTTGAGGTGATGACCATTGAAAAACAATTTGAATATGATTGGGTCAATAGTAGTGAGCTAAACAACACCATTAGGGAATACTTCATCAACCTCATATGGTCCTAGCCACCTTGTCTGCAATTTTCTTGCATTCTCCTGATACCTTGAGTCATAGAGAAGGGCCCAATCCCCTGCTTGAATTTTTTTGTTCTTGATGAATTTTTCATGCCACTTGATTCGTTGATTCTGCACTACCTTTGTGTGATGCAAGGCTACTCTCCTTATCTCATCCAAAGCATTCAACTGCATGATTCTTTCTCTTTTTGCCTTAGAGATATCCATCCCCAAATCTACTGCTATCCTAAGAGTATTATGTTCAAATTCAATGGGAATCATGGCTATCTTTCCATACAACAACTCAAATGGAGTGAAGCCTATAGTTGTTTTCCAAGTAGTTCTATAGGCCCAAACAGCTTTTGGTAACCTATTTTCCCAATCCTTCATGTGGATAGCTACTGTTTTAGTCAGAATAGCTTCAATTTCTCTGTTGGTCACTTCAACTTGGCCATTGGCCTGGGGATGATAAGGAGTAGACTTCCTATGTCTTATGTTGTACTCATTAACTAGTGCTACAACAAGGGTTGATGTGAATTGAGCCCTTTGATCAGTCACTATCTCTCTTGGAACTCCATACCTTGTGAAAATATCCTCAAAAAGAAATTTTGCAACCTTGTTATCTCTTGCATGCTTCATGGCCTTAACTTCTACCCACTTTGTTACATAATTAGTGCATACCGGGATATAAGACTTACCATTTGATGGAGGGTCAATGGGTCCTACAAAATCCAATCCTCACTTGTCAAAAGGAGTGATGAATACTTGAGGGTAAAGTGGCATCTCATCAGATTTGGTTAGTCTGCCCATTCTTTGGCATCTATCACATTTTCTTGTATACCTTCCTACATCCCTGTGGAGTGTTGGCCAATAAAATCATGTGTTCAAAATCTTCATTGTTGTCCTCTTGGCTAAAAAATTTCCTCCACATGGTTCATTGTGACATGCATGCAAAATGTCATATGTCTCATCTCCTCATGACATGGTCTAGTCCAGTATAAAACAAACATCCAACAATCCATGAGAAAGGAAAATATTTTTCAATGAGTGCCCTTCTCTCTTTTGGAGAGAAGTGAGGAACCCTACTTGTGAACAGATAATTAGCTATGTCAACATACCAAGATGTTTGTACACTGATGGAGAATAGATGCTCATCAGGAAAAGAGTAATCTATGGCTTGATTATCTCCTAGTTTAGTCAGCCTTGAAAGAAAATCTGCAATAACAGTGACCTTCCCTAGTTTATCCACAATGGTTATGTCAAACTCCTGCATTAACAATAATGATCTTGTAAGCCTACTAGAGACCAGAGGTTTATTCATGAGATATCTAATGGCTGCATGATTAGTGTGCACAAAGATTTGGCAACCTGTTATGTAATGCTTGAATTTGTTTAGGGCATAGATCATTGCCAACATTTATTTTTTTGTCACTGTATAGTTGAATTCAGCTCCCTACAAATTTTTGTTGATAAAATAAATGGAATTTTCAATAGCTCCTTATTTCTGTCCTAAAAATTCTCATATGACATAGTCTGATGCATTTGTATGGATGTGGAAAGGAAGCTCCCAATTAGGTCCTTTGAGTACAGGAGCATGAGTCAAGGCTACCTTCAAATCAGAAAATGCCTTGTCATAATCTTTAGTCCACTGGAATTCAACATTTTTAGTGAGAAGAGTATACAATGGTGCTGCTATTTTGCTAAAATCCTTGATGAAACTCCTATAATATCCTACATGGCCCAAGAAACTCCTACCATCCTTCTGTTTTGCAAGTGTGGGAAGATTTGTGATCACCTCAATCTTTGCAGGATCTACTTGAATTCCTTTGTAGGAGATGTAGTGACCAAGGACTACACCTTCCCACATCATCATGAAGCACTTTTCACTGTTTAAGGACAAATTTTAGTCTTCACATCTCTATGGGACTCTCCCAAGGTTTTTTAATGCCTAATTGAAATCAACACCATAGGTGGTAAAGTCATCCATGTAAATTTCCATGCAATCAAGAGAGATATTTGAAAATATGCCAATGACTACCCTTTGAAAGGTTGTAGGTGCATTGCATAAGCCAAATGGGAGTACTGAGTAGGCATAGGTCCCCCATGGACAGGTAAAGGTGGTCTTCTCCTAGTCTTTTGGTGCAATTTGGATCTGGTTGTAGCCGCTGAATCCATCTAGAAAAGAAAAGTATTGCTTTCCTACAAGTAAGTCCAAAACTTGATCTATGAAAGGTAAGGGAAAATGGTCATTTTTGGTGGCAGCATTGAGTTCCCTATAATCAACACAAATTCACCATTTCCCTCCTTTCTTGGGAACAATCACTAATTGAGACACCCACTAGCTATTTGAAATGTGGTAGATAAATCCTGCATCTAGCAATTTCTATTGTTCTCCTTTTACAATTTCTCTTAGTGCAAGGTTAATTCTTCTTTATGGCTGCTTCACTAGGGTGCAATCATCTCTAATGTAAATTATATGAGTGCAAAGCTTAGGGTCCAATCCCTTCATATCATGATAGTCCCACACAAATACATGTTGGTGGGTCCTTAATAATTTTTCCAATAACAATTGCTATTCTTCACTCAATTTGTTGTTAACATTAAGATATTTTCCTTCTAACACCTACACTTGTGTAGTTAACTCTATCATGGCTGCTTCATTAATGCATGGTACCTTGAGTTCATATGGCATAAATGTATGGGACATACCTGTTGCTACAGGAGTTCTAGCACAGGAAGAGTGACTGTAGGAAGAACGTCTACAGGAATAGTGGTTGCAGGAAGAGCAGGCATAAGTGTCTTGACTGGAACAACATAATAAGAAGATGGTGCTTCCTCCACTTCACAATGGTTCTGAATGATGTTAGCCAATACTTCATCTTCATCTTGAAGCTGCATGAAGGAGCTTCTACCTAACATCATAAGCTGTGCCACAAAATTAACTTCCTCAGCCTCTTCACCAACATGTGGTCATACGGGATTATCCTCATCATGGGATGGCTGAGCAGGAGGATAAAGAACAAACTTTTTAGTGCTCTTCCCATCAAAAATAGTTATGTCACCTGACCGAAATCCAATATATGCATTTGCAATTGCTAACCATGGTCTTCCAAGAATAATGGGATACCCACCTAGTGTAGCTTTAGGAGAAATAATCATGAAGTCTGTTGGGTACTTCTAGGAGTCTAGAATTACCACAACGTCCTCCACTATACCATCAGCCTTAATAGTAGAACTATCAGCAAGTTGTAGGATAGTAGGAGTATATTTCATGCTTGCAACCTTTAGTTGCTGCAGGATGTCCTTAGTCATTACATTTATTGTTGCCCTTGAGTCAATTAGAGCATTCTTTATTTGAATCCCATTTATAACAACTAATATTACATGACTACTTGGATCATTGTACTTGGGGATAGTCACTTTTCCAAGCATGATGCCAACTAGCTATTCCACCACATGAACTATAGTTGGGTCTTTCTTTTTTCTGCCTGGCTTCTTGGGGCATGCTTCTTTGATTGTCTTGCCATAGATTGGGACATCCTTTATGACCTGAAATAGAGGTATCTGTGTCAAAGGTTGTGTCCTCCTTTCTTCCTTTTTCTTAGCAACTTCCAATCTCTGAGGAAATGGTGGTTCTTGTTTAGCCTGCTTGACTTGGATTGGTTCAAGATTTTTAGGTGCACTATGCTAAATGAGATCATTCAAAGGTTCCTCTTCCTATTCCATAGGAAGCTCAATGATAATGGGCTTGGAAGGGGGTGGTAAAGTAGTTCTTGACGGCAAGTGGATGTCACTTACACTCACAACATATGCAAGGAATTGGTTTGAATCAACAGAGTATATAGGTTGTTGTTGTGGTTTGTTATTCAGATTGGGTGTGGGTTGAGCTGGTAGCTAAGTAGGTTTGGGTGCATTTGAACTTGAACTAGCAGGGGGAGGCATTATAGCAGGTTGCTAGGGTTGACAAGGTTGTCGCATGTAACTGGTTGTTTGGGTAGGCCATTGTTGACCTCCCCTCCATTGATTTGTTTGTTGCCAATTTACTAGAGGTGGCTGCCAATGCCCTTGAAATTGCTGCCAATTCCCCTGAGGTTGTTTCCACTGGGGTGGATAGTTTTGATGATTGGGCCAAGCATTTGGAGGGTTACCCCAAGGCTATGGTGGATATCCTCCATAGTTGGATGGATATGGGGGTTGTCATTGGTCACTAGATGAAAAGGAATTGAAATATGGCCCAACATAAGATAGTGGATCTGATGGCATACCTTGTCTTGGAGCCCAAGGTCTCCTTTGTGCAACATAGAAGATTTGGTCTTCTTCAATCTGGATTGGTTTGAACTCAGGTGGAATCTGCTTACTTTCAATATTAGCTACCATCTTACATCTACAGTCCTTCTTCTTTTGTCTGCAATGGGGGCAATACTCTGCCAACATTGCCTCTACCTCCTCTTGTTTCTTCTTGGCCTGAAATGTATCCAACTGAGTAGCTAGATTGTTTATAATGTCTTGCTTTAAATCTGTCAGCAAGTGTGTGATTTCGATCCTTGAAACTCCATTGGTAGATGACTTACCCATAGAGGATTGGTAAGCTCCCCCTTTCTTTGAAGCTTCTCTAGAATAGTTCTGGCATATTTTCTTGATGTCTTCCCAAGGAACTTGGGTGATATCTTCTCATGCCATCAGGTCCAAGGCATCAATGCAACTCTCATTAATTCCCCTTAGGAAAAGCAACTTTTTTGATTCTTCGTTGCGGGTATGGTGTGGAGATTTCTGTAAGCAGAATATAAACCTTGAAATGTAATTCTCCAGGCTCTCATCTTCCTTTTGCTGCATCCTAAAAATGTCATCTCCTCTCATGTCACTGCCCCTGCAATATTCCTTGTATTTCTTAAGGAACTTTGTCTTCATGTTCTCCCAAGTTTCCACAGTATCTCTATGTAGGCTCATGAAACATCTTAATGCATATTCTTTCAAAGTGGTAGGAAATAGCTTAAGCCTAGTATAGTCATAACTCCTGTAGAGTATGTCAAACTCAAACAAGAAGGTATCATGATCTTTTGTGACAAGTCCATAAAACTTGGGGAGTGCTGAAACAGGGATATTTGTGATGTTGTCAACCTCATTCTGATGGGCAATGGAGAAAGAAAAAGCTAGTTGGTTAGGTCTATTTCTATTTGCATTGCCCATGCCTGCTTGATGTAGTTCCAAAGCAAAGGGGTTCTCAAGCTGACTTTGGTCTTCAGAGGAAACTTCAGAGCTAGTCAGATCAGGAAATGCATCAGCAAAGGGGTGTAGATCTTCTTCTTCTTCTTCTCTTGGCAGGTTCTGATATTCAACTAGCTGGAATGGATTAGGATTATTAGGAAGGAATCTCCCATAAGCATCTCTTCTCCTTCCTCTATGCATACGGTATCAACTCACTATTAGCCAACTCACACAAAGAATTGGTAAAGAATAAGGGGGTCATTACTTCCTAAATGAGGGGTATGCTAAGAACAAATTTTAGAAATACTATAGGAAGAAAACTATCAACGACTCCAAAGAACTTCCTAGTTTGACACCATCCCTGACAACGGTGCCAAAAATGTTGGCCTCCTACAATGATTTAACAACTAGGCCTTTACAACCGTGATTCAAAGATTGTACATCTAACCTGAATAACTATTTCAATCATCATGAAGGTACATTTAACTTGTTGACCTAGGGACGTGAACTTGAAATGGGTCAACACAATATGTGCACTAGGAATCCACAGTAGCCATTTTCATTCTACAGCTACGAAAGACACAATGTTGAAAGTAAATTGCTTGGAAAGGAATAACATAAATGTTGAACATCAATCATCAACTATACTAATCTGAAATGCATGACAAAAATGAAAATCTGAGCAAACAAATAGGAAACTAATTTGTCTGATTTGGTTGTAGGAATAGTCACAAAATGGAATTCTAGTGGTTGTAGGAACAATTAGTGCCAGATTCTTAACTAATTACCGAATAGAAGGTAGTACTAAACTAATACTAAACTAAAAGACAAAATACTCACCAAGTGGGCCCCCTTGGATGAGTATCCTCTAATACTAATGTAAACTCAAATACTCAAACTTATAACTTCATTTTATTCACTGGAATCATGAGTACAAAAGAGTAGCATAACTGTATTGTTGAAAACTTAAGAATGCAAGTACATCATCAGTACATCATCAGATCGCACAACCTCCTGAGAAGGAGCATTTGATCCTTATTTATACTACCAACTAAGCAAGGCAGTCCACTCCATAAACTGGGAGGATGCCATTTTAGGGAAAGCAGAGAAAGTGGAGAGGCAGTTACACGCACATGGAATCTAGTAAGACGTGTCTACCTCAATGTAGATTTAGCATAACAGTAATGCCTATATTCGCTCAACATCAATAAAGATCATTTACAAGGAGGTTACATTTGATTTGCATGAGGAATCTCCTATCGTCAACCTCCTTTGACCTTTGAACGATTCCCTTGTTGGACATTATGGTGCATGCCTAGCTAGCGGTGTCTTTCTCAATTTAGTATCCTCAAATTATATCTACACGACAATGTTAGTATGCACAATAATTGCATATCTGTAACCACCTTAAAGAACATTCATTAACCACATGTATAATAAATATAGATGGTCCATATAACATGTCAATGTCATTAAAGATTTGTAGAAATAAGATTAGGCCCAATGTCTATAGTTTTGAGGAAATATCATAAAAATACCAACACTTAACATCAAGGTCCATGACAACTTCAGCAAATAAATCATAAATTCTACCCAAAATTAGACCATAAACTAGACTCATTAGTGTCCATCACAGGAAGGATGCATCCTAGGAAATGTTGATCAGATGGTTTGATTAAGACAAGGTGTTTGATAAGCTGTTAATACAAATGTAACTGACTCATTTACCTATGATCTAGACTTTAGACTTTGACACTTAGGTGCTTCACTTTATGAATTGTGATACTTGCTTTGTATTTGTTTTGCCAAAGGTTGAAGGTGATGCTCGATTTATTATGGATGGAGGTTTATTGCGAGTGAAAGCAAAATGGGATGGGTGGTTTTGGATTTTCTGGAATATTTCAATGTTTTTTGGTACTTTAAAATGTTTTGAGGCTATTTATGGTCTTTTTTAAAAGTTTATGTGGATGTTTATGTTTTCAATTATTTGAGGTTGTTTAAGGCTTTATCTAAGATATTTTATGTTGTTTAGGTCTTTTCAATGCTTTCTAATGTTTTTGTTTTTTCTAAGTTTTTTGAATGTTTAGGATTTTGAGTTTTTGAATGTTTTGGGGTTTTCCTAAGTTTTCAAATGTTTTTGTGTTTTTTCAAAATTTTGAATGTTTAGGGATTTTTTGATATTTGAATGTTTAGATATTTTCTGAGTTTTGACCAAAAACCTAACCTAAAGGACTATCCTAGGGGCCTCGGGAGTTGATCAAAGATAAGTCTTTCCTACGTTATACACGCAGAGACCACGTAGTTCAACTAACTCGACTTATTGAAGATGAGATATGAACACTTGATGGATTTCCAGTTTATTATGATGAACTCCTAAAGGACTGACCTAGGGTGTCTCGAGGGCACATCAATGATGGTCTTTCCTACGTTCAAGCTCACTGACTCATAGTTAGACATGGTACTATTTTTGGATTTTTGATGTTTGACCTTTTTATGGATTTTGATGTTTTTTGAATTTTTTGGATTTTGACTATAGTTTTTAAATTTTTTTGGCTTTTATCTATACAAGAATTTGGATGTTTTGGATTTTTGACTATACAAGATTTTGCAAATGTTTTTGGATTTTTTGATGAGCGATTTACGAATGTTTTTGGGATTTTTGAGAGATTTTGATTTAAGCGATACCTAGATCATGATGTCAATGTCATGTTGTGAGATAAAAGGCATGGATCAAGAGTTATTTGAAAACAGAGTGCAATAACCTACCCTCATAGTCTAGCAATTCTTCATAATGTAATGGATAACCAAGATAGGTAATGTATATGCGAAGAGTTCAACATATATGGGATATGGGACCTCATGAGATAAAATGGTAAAGAGCCTATCAAGATTTTTCCATGAGTAGAGTTGAAGTATACATCGAATCTTTGTCAAGATCAAGATAAAGTGGAATATCTAGATGAATCTGGATTGGATGGATGGAGGGAGCATTGGATTTATCATGAGAAGGGTGAGATGCTTCTATCTAAGAAGGATCATATAGACACTTGATTCTACTCATGATGCCCGTTTTCCAGGTTTTCATCATAGTACTTTTCCAAAGCGCCGCTGTAGTGGTTTTCACTAGAGGACAATTTTTATTTTTACTATTTTCTTGATTTTTTGATTTTTTTGATTTTTAGGAAAATTTACCCTCATTTTGAACCACCTAGTGGTACTGATGTAGAGGCCACTGTCATAATGTTCCAATAATATCCTACCTAAAGAAGCTTCTTCGCTAAGATACGAGCACTTGGGTGCAATCTTGAAGAACTTTGGTTTGTCTTGTGGATACCGAAATTAACCTTGTCTATGTGCGCACATCGTGATATGGTACCTTCAGAATCCTTGTGATGAAGAGTAGTTGCCAACACACGGTCAATGCGAGAATTGGATATCATAAATGGAGTGTACGATATCATGCATGAAGGAATATGAGATGGATTGGTTGATGGTTTGGAACCTTTGACTCTCCAAACTTGGGATGATGAGCGATGATGGATGGGGATGGAGGTTTTCGTGGAATTAGGACCAACCACTGGATATACTTCATTCCTTTCTTGAGAAGCCCTCTTTTGTATTTGAGGATGCTTTTGATGGATCCATTTCCCTTTTTTATTTTCCCCCATAGTTTCTTAGACTAGTGGAGCTTTGGAGGGATGATTTTCTTTATTTTTCTTTGGTATCCATTTGTACTTGACATGTCCTTTTTTCTTTACTGCTTCATTTTCTTTGATGATATTTTCCTTGATTAGATAGGAATTCTTATTTTTATGTTGGTCCCAGTTTGTGTATGGGATGATGGGTGAATTCCAACTCATGATACAACTAGTTGTATTATTGATAGTATTTTCATCATAAGGATTCTTCGTGCCCCCATATGTTGATGTTTTTTGTAGAAAAAATTTCCCTCGACATTGTGAAGGCATTATCAATACCTAATCCTTTGCCCTAATAATGTATCTACTGATCCATAGCCACTGAATATGACTTGTCATGAACACATGATATTGCTATGGGTTCCTATTGTTCAGGAATATGAACTGTTTGCTCTGATTATATGACATCATTATCTATTGATACTTCTTCAAAAGATGTTGGCACTGACTCAAAAGATGTTGATTTTGATTCAAAAGACGTCAATGATACACAATCACTATGAGAATCAAGAATCTCGATTGTTGCTTGCTCTTGTATGGGAATATCAAGAGTGGGAGACTCTTGTTTTGGATGAAGAATGTCTATATATCCATCAGAAATAAACATCTCAGGGGTGATATCGGGGACATCTTTGGAGTTTAAAATGGTTTGGAAGACGTCCCTTAGTTCTTGGTGAAACTCTGGGGATAGGGGTTCTTGATCTTGACTCAATTCAGAATAAATTTTGTTATCCTCAAGAGCCTCCTCTTAACATGGTCCTTGGGTGGATGATATATCATCGTTAAAAGACTCTTCATAACAGTTTGTGGGTATGGGTGCAACAAGGGATATTTCTAGTTCATTTAGAATTTCTTCAACATGTCCAATCATTGAGTCATATGTAGGAGAGATATCACAATCTGATATCCACTTGATGTCATTATGGTATAAAATATCGCTAAACATTGTTGGTGGGTTCATACTTTGTTTTAAAATAGTATCTTGATATGTGTTTGATTCCTCATGTTGTGATAAATAAATATGCCCCACCGTGGTATCACATGCATGGTTTACATTTTTTGAGGTTGATTTCTTTCCTGAATCTTTTGCTTTTGTATGGTCAGGCATAGGGTTTGTGTAAAGTTTTATATTTTCATTCCCAATTTTTTTATTGACATGAATGTCTCCTTGTTCAATAAGATCTTCTATTAGATGTTTGAGTCTAAAATAATTTTGTGTGTTATGACCTCTGTATCGGTGAAATTCATAAAAATGATCTCTATAGCTGCGAGGTTTGACTTGTGGCTCTTGATAGTTTGATAAATCTGGGAGTGTGATAAGGTTAGATTGTATAAAAAGCTTTAGCACATCCTCCATAGGTTCCCCTAAGGGAGTGAATTGTCACTTAGGAGCATTATTTTTTCTTTGTTGTCCATGTTGAGTGTTTGCAACATTGATTGTTGTTTGATTGTTTGAAGGTGATGTGTATGGTTGTTGTGTATTCATGGTTTGGGTGTTTAATTTCCTAGGATCAATTAAGACCACCTTTCCATCAACAAAACCATCACTAGTAACATTCTTGTTCTTGGCCCAAAAGAGGGATTTTTCATTAGAACCTGTGTATGGATGGTTGTCTTTGTAGGCTTGAGTATTTCCCTATGAGATTAGAGCTCTCTCGATGTTAAGGGCTCTATGGAAAAGCTCGTCATAAGATGTGATGCACTACATTTTCAAGTGGAAGGATAGATCTGGATCTAAATTTTCTATGATAATCCCCACTTTTTGTTCGTCAGGGACGGTCCACATGCTCTTAATAGCTTTTTGCCTCCACCTTTGTAGGAAATTAGTACAGGATTCTCCTTTGTTTTTCTTGAGAGTATATAACTCCTCTAAGTTTACATCCATGTCAAGGTTGAAGGAGAAGTGATCTATGAATTTGTCCATTATTTCTTGAAATGTTTTGATGGGGGTAATTATGAGAATCGATCCATGGCAGGACCTGTTAAAATTTGTGGGAAGAGGCGCATTAAGTAGGAATCATTATATGCCACCTCCATGCACATGACATTGAGTTCCTTGATGTGATCCACATGATTTACTCTCCCCTTTTATTTATCAAATTTGGGAACCTCAAAACCTGGAGGGAAAGGTATCATTATGATGTTTTGATTGAATGGTGTGTGAGGGGGAAGGAATCCATTAGGAGAACATGAAGGTAACGATAAAATGTAAGATTGAAATTAGAAACTATCTAATCCAAAACACTTAATCTATGTTATTCCATCACTCATGAAATGTGAAAATCTAAGCTATTTGAATGAAATGAGATCCTAAGATATTCAAAATTAATTCAAACAAAACAAAAGAAGAGTTTACCATCCCATGTTGGAGTGTATTTGCATGATGTTGGGTTGTTCGTCTCACTGCAAAGCCTCAATTTCTTGTGTGCAAAAGCTTGATGAATGATGCTTGTATTTGAAGAAATGAGGAAGCTCTATCAACGTTGATCTTGACAACACTTCGTTGCATAAGGTAAGTTGAAATTCTGATCCATATTTGTGAGGAGAGAAGTTTTTTATATAGGAAAAGAGATTTTGAATCGACAATCAGGATCACATTGGAGAATATCCAAATCAACGATCAAAATGTGTTGAGAGGATTTAGACATGAGAAGATTGTGCAAAGTTGATTGCACAATTAGGGTGATTGAAGAATAGATTGGATAGTTAGGGTTTAGATTGATTAGTCAACAATTGATTGATTTTAGTTAGGAAATAGATGGTTGAGTTAGAAAAAATAGATTGCTTAGTTAGCAATCCATGATTTTCTCAATCAAAAAGTGGGTGAGGAATATTAATTAAATAATTTAATTAATTAATTCCTTTTTGTGTTTGATTTGATAATTGATTTGAATAGTTTGATTTAATTATTCAAATTTTGGAAGGAAAGTGTGATAATTAAATTATTATGATTTAATAATTCAATTAATTTTGAGGAATAAGGTGAATTAATGACGTAATCAAATAATTAGCGTTGTTTGACTAATCAAGACGAAATAAGATTAGATTAGGACTTTATTAAATAAATGTAATTTATTTAATTGGTCAAAATGATGAAACATGAATGAATCAAATAACATATTATTTGATCAATAGTAGAATTAGGGTTTTCAAGACTTTATTAAATAATGTCGTATTATTCAATTAATAGAGGAAATCAAGATTTTAGATGTCGTTTGATGTCATTTGATGCCATTGTGAGATGTCATGGGATGATTTTGAGGTGTTTTGAGATGTTTTAGAGATGTTCCGAGTTGATTCAGAGTCATTCCGAATTGATTCAGAGTCGTTTCGAGTTGATTCAAAGTTGTTCCAAGTTGATTCAGAGTCGTTTCAAGACGTTCTGAGTTAATTCAGAATTGTTCTGAGTTAATTCAGAGTTGTTCTGAGTTGATTCAAAGTTGTTCTGAGTTGATTCAAAGTTGTTTTGAGTTGATTCAAAGTCGTTTTGATATGTGATAGGTGTTAAGTCAATTTTACATGTCTACATTTTGCCCCTCTTTGATACAAAGTACTGGTTGCTTTGTTTCAAAGATTCTATTTTTAATATCAAGTTTTTGAAAAAAAATTATGCCCCACTGTGCCTAGTGTTTCATGGAATGATGGTAGGACTTTGTGCTTCCCCCTCGAGAGGTTGACCAAAAATTTCAAGTTTTGAGGTCAGGATCACGACTCTGTTCTATTTCTGTTCTGATGTGTTTAGGTCGTAGAATCAAGTTTATAGGTTCTTCGTTTCTCATTCCTATGTTTCTGAGAGCTTCTAATTTGAAAGTAGGAATGTTCCCCAAGTAGAAAGTAGGGTCCCTAGGTGAAATTAGGGTTTCTTGAGGTTTTATATAAGAATTTTGTCCTCTAGATAGCTCATTTGTGTTTTGACTCTATAACTAATTCTTATCTCTGGTTCTCCCATTCTGTCAGTTTTCGAGGAGCAATGCCACATTTTGATGGAGCCCCACATCGTTCTAAGCTCCTTTGAGAGGTTGGATGGCCTTCAGGCATTGGTGGCCCAGTATGTACCTTCTTTTTTTTTTTCTTTCATCTTGTTTTGTTCTCATTTTGCGTGTACTAAGTTTTCTAGGTCAAAAGTGAAGTTTCCTAATTATGAGATTTTGTCTCAGTTTTCTCACTTTTTCCTACTAATAATATACGCCTTTAACTTATGTCCATGATTTTGACATATTTCGATGCCTTTGACTAGGATCTTCGCTTTTGTTTTTGAGCATTTTCTTGAAAAGCTCACCTTTGATCAGAAAGCTCACCTTTGACTATTTAAAGTCCTGAAAGCCTGCCTTTCACATATATCCTCACCTTTGACTTATTTCCATGCCTTTGTTTCCTCACCTTTGCTTGAAAAGCTCGCTTTTGCTTGGTGATTTTTGAGCATTTGCTCAAAACCCTTGCTTTTGACTCTTTCTGTTGTGTTTGACTTTAGCTTTTTCTCGGAACCCTAGCATGTGTTCGTTTGTCATCCTAAATATTTTTTTCATCATGTTTTGTGTTATTATGCGTCTCCCACCTATTTAGAGTGAAACCCAAACATTGTGGTTTGAAAATGATTGCAGGTTGGCCTTAGAGTACTACAACTAAGGGAGAGACGTCCTCAACATTTGTTCGATCCTATTGCCCATTTTGGTGTGTTGGAGAAATATTTTCTTGATGTTGTGGGTCTACTTCACATTTTTTGTATGCCTCCTATCAGGACCCATACTACTATGATGACTGCACTCATGGAATAATGGCATTCAGAGACATCCTCGTTTAACCTGCCTATAGGAGAGGCGACTGTCACTCTTGAGGATGTATGGAAGATACTTCATCTTCCTATTGATGGGGATTTGGTTACTTATCATATTCGACATGGTACCCATGCCATGCAACGGGTGTTAAATGCTTGACACTTGGTGGCACATCAATCAGAGATTGATTTGTCTGAGTTTTCTGATAGTGCATATCCTATCTCGCTTGTCTTAAGCAATTTGATTTTAGGACTTGTTGTTCTTGATAGTTGAGGTTGACAGTTTCCTATAGGTTGGGATGTGTGTATTGAGATTATGCTTGAGAATGGTATGAGGTATGCTTGGGGTCCATGTCTTCTCGCCCACTTGTACAAAGATATGCACGGGGTCGTGTATTGAGGCGGGAAATCTATTTTCGTAGGTGTTTCACTTTTGCATGTCTGGGTGTGGGAGCATATTGCAGTTACTTGGCTAGATGGGATATAGGATCATCACTCTAATGATCCATACTCATATCGTTATGGGGATTTTATGCACTATACCTTGCTTGGGGATCTTCCTTATTGGCGTTGAGTTTTCAATGATATGCCCAGTTTTGTGTGGAGACCTTATTTGGGGTGTGATGCTTGGATAGATGATTTAGATCACCTTGTATATTGTCAACAAACCCATTGGTTGCTTGGTCATTCTGATCTTGTGCTAGAGCGTTATTTACTAGATTGATTATGTTGTTAGTTTAGGAAGAGACAAGGCCGAGTTCCTGATACTTATGAGGCTCATTTTGGTCGGATGACTTGGAAGGTTCGTGTATGGGGTCTTCAACTAGATATAGATATTTCCATTGCTGAGTTTAGAGAACTTACCCTAGTTGGTTGGGGTTGGTCGGTTGGTCTAGTAGATCCAGGTACCTTTGATGACTATGATGAGTGGTGGACCCACCGCAGGCCATTGAGACTCACTGTTCTTGGGGTAAATCCCACTTTAGGTAGATCAGGTATTACAGGTCATCATGGGGAGAAAAAAAGTAGTGAGGTCCTCACAAAGCATTTGGATAGAGCTCGTGATAGAGCTCATCGT
This sequence comes from Sequoia sempervirens, assembly GCA_007258455.2. NCBI lineage: Eukaryota > Viridiplantae > Streptophyta > Pinopsida > Cupressales > Cupressaceae > Sequoia > Sequoia sempervirens. Next base: position 6,232,645 of record VDFB02000003.1, read on the forward strand.
GATGGGGCCCAGGGTGATCAAGATGAGCAACCACCTTAGGTGCAAAGTCATTGGCAGGTTCTAGGTCCTCCTCCACCAACTAGGGATGGAGACATACTATTAGCTCAGATGATTGCTGCCAGAGATGCATAGATAGCGAGATGACAAGTTGTAGAGGCTCAGATAGATATTTTGAGGGCTGAGCAAGATAGCGAGAGTGGTCGATGACATGCTGCAGAGGATTTTGTACAGTTGCTGACCATAGAGAGAGATACTCTCAGGGCAGAACGTGATCATTATTTGCAGAGGTCTACCTACTATCATAATTTATATGAGACTGTTGTTCCAAGGGGCGCTCGAAGTCCACGGTTTGGAGATCCTAGTTCTATGGGTCATGATGGTGCAGTTGGTAGTGCAAGTGGTGGTGCAGGTGATCAGTCTGTGAGACAGCCAAATCATTTTGGTGATATATAGGGTTTTGTCCTTCATGTTAGGGTCTTACTTTTGTACTTGATCTTCATGTTGTTCATTGCTCAGAGGCATATTGTAGACATGTGTTTTGTATGTATATATTCATCGGCCCAGTTGAGGCCTCATATAGATATTATGATTTTTTATATCCTATCACACTGATTATGTACTCTCTTTTTTGATGATGATATATATGATATATACCTTCTTCGATTCATTCTCGTTTTATGCTCATATGATGATGTATGTTTATATGGTGTTGATATGAATGAATTCCACATACATGATGTTTTAATTGGTTTATTATCATCATGATGTGTATGCCAATATTGTGGATGTAGAATGGTACTAATGATATTGCTATGCAAATTTTCACTCAGAAGAAATGTTTATGATTTGATAAAAAATGATGTTAAGTAGAGGAAATATTGATGATGGATATAAATGTGATGTTAATTTAGAGGAAATATTGATGATGGATAGAAATGTGATGTTAATTTAGAAGTTGATGAGTTGCTTTTGCTTTGCTTTATAGACTTTGCAGTTTGAACAATCCTTTTTGATATAGCAAATAAATACAATGCACCAGGGTATTAATGACCAAGGTGACTTTGTATCTATTGCATGGACTTTGACTCTACAAAGAAGGAGTATTCTTGCTCATACCAGACATACGAAAACCCTATTAGAGTGTATGGGTGAGAAGCTTTAAAAACATGTTGGACTAGTAACACAAGAGGTATTAAAAACCTAACATGTCACTGTTACACGAAATGTTCCAAAGACGACTTACACACATAGAACAAAGAAAGTATTCTCCATGGTAGTATAACAAGACTATCCACAAACAACAAATTGAAATGATGCTCAATTTCCCCCATTCCTTCTTCTCTAAATCCTTATGGACATCCTTGAGAGATCCTGGGAATGAGTCAATAATGTAAATCACAAAAAATAAGACAACAGAAAGATAAAACAATGTTGTTATATCACTTGCCATATCTATTTGGGGTGGGTCTATTTATCCAATGTTGATCCTATCTATCATAGGAATGGATCCGTTAAGACATATCTCATGATGTTGTTGGGTCTTGTCAAAAAGATATGTATTTGATACTTGGATTTGTTTTAGTTTGCTTTGCGATCAAATTCTTTTGTGATTGTTTGCTTGAAAGTTCTCGTTGTTGATGCTTTGCTTGTTTTTTGTTTTTGTTTTTTCAAAGGGTGGATGTGACGACCTATTTATTATGGATGATGTCTTATTGCGGATTGTGATGGCGGACATGGGTATTTTTGATTTTTCTAAGTTTTATGATGATGTTTTTGTTGTTTTCAAGGGACTAACCTAGGGCCTTGGGGGCTTATCAAAGATAATCCTTGCCTATTTTGTACACGTAGAGGCTCATAGTTCACTTGGTTGAGTGTTTTTCTATTTTGTGAATGTTTTTGGATTTTGTATCTTTTGACTGTTTTTGGATTTTTTATCTTTTGACTATTTTTGGATTTTGTGTTTTTGACCAAGTTGAAATAAAGCATGTTGGAAACCTAAGGGGACTGACCTAGGGTCTCAGGGGATAATAAGCCTTGCCTATGTTGTATATACAGAGAACACGTAGTTCAACTGTTTGACTCAAAGCATAAACTATTTTTGGATAAACAACATTGATAATCTGGATTGTTATTCCACTTCTATGTCTAGAGGATATGTTGCGGGAAATCTACTTTGAACTAGCTGTGAGGTTCAAGAAAATGTTGATATCTTAGACTGTTTGAGTGAAGGAATATTCCCATGATTTTTTTTTATGTTTTTCAAATGTCTTTGTCTTTTGTGGTTTTCTAGATATTTTTGACTTTTTGCTATTTTCATGTTTTTTGGATTTTAGTTGTTTTTATGTTTTTTGGCTTTTAGTTGTTTTGATGTTTTTTTTGGCTTTTAGTTGTTTTGATGTTTATGTTAGAATGCTCAAAGATCTAATCCATGACAAATTTTTTGAAACTACCCCCAGTTGTAGACAAGACGACTTTCCTTAATCAATGACAAGCCATGGTTGGATACCCTGTTTTGTTATGAAATGAATGGGTGGATGTTGTGGATAGTACTAATAGATAATGATGCAAGTTTTATTCAAACATAGTGCCTATTTTCCAGGTTTTCACTACGATACCTATTCTAAGAGCACCATAGAGTGATTTTCACTCAAAGAATGTTTTCTTTTTCTTTTTACTATTTTTCTTTCTTTTTGATTTTTTTTTATACATTTTTTTATCCTTTTTCTATATATATATACATCCTTTTTTCTATTTTTTTAGATTTTTACCCTTTTTCCTGGGGTATTCTGACATGCTTCATGTGTAGAACTTCTTGAGGTGGTTGTTGTTCAACAATTCAGCTAAAGGCTCTCCTTCAGGAGTAGCTAACTGATATGCCCTAGAGCCGTAGCTTGCTATGATGACAAATGGGCCTAACCAGTTGGGTTCAAATTTTCCTTATCCATCCTAATTTAGTTGTTCTTTTTTATTCTCTTTGAGGACTAATTCACCAACTTGAAAGTTCCTATCCTTGATCTTTTTTTCAAAGTTTTGTATGAGACGATTCTGATAAACCTACAGTTGGTTTAACGAACTCAAACATATTTCATCTAGGAGTTCTAATTCATTTAGCCTGGATACCCTATATTCTTTGTTGTTGACCATGTCTTTTAGTGAAACTCACAATGATGGGTTTTTGACCTCAATAGGAAAGATGGCCTCTGATTTGTAGACCAAGGAAAATGGTGTGGCACCAGTAGGTGTGTGAATGCTAATTCGGTAGGCCCATAAGGCTAGGTTTAGCTACAAATGCCAATCACGACTGACATAATTAATAATTTTTTTGAGTATTTTGAGTATGATTTTGTTAGATGCTTAGCCTGACCGTTTCATTGGGGGTAATAAGGCGTGGCAAATTGATGGTCGATAGAAAATTGGGAATAGAGCTCTTGGACATCCTAATTTTTGAATGGGGTTTGATTCTCTGTTATTATTGTTTGGGGAATTCCATGCCTACCAATGAGATCATTCAAAATGAATTTTGATATCTATTTTTCGGTGATATAGGTCAATGGAATTGTCTCTATCCATTTAGTAAAGTACTATGTTGCTGTGATAATGAATTTGTGTCTGTTGGATGAAGTGGGTGATATATTTCCTACCAAGTATAATCCCCATTGTGAAAAAGGCCATGGTGTGGTTATAGGTCTCAATTCCTGTGCTGGTGCACGAACCAGGTCACTGTGTTGCTAAAATTGTCGACACTTTCTAGAATACTGTATGCATTCCTATTCCATGGAGGGCCACTAGTATCCTATTCTGAGCAGTTTCTAGACTAGGTTAAGTCCGCTAGAGTGGGATCCGCAAATACCTTTGTGAACCTCTTGTAAGGCTATTTGTGCTTCTTCTGCATCAGGGCATCAGAGTAACATACCATCTAGACTATGATGATATAGGGTATCTCCTAAGATGGTAAAACGGGAAGTTCTACAAGTGAAGGTTTTCTTTTGGGTGGTCATTAAATCAATGGGTATGGTACCATGTTGGATGTAGTCAAAGGTATCTTGGTACCATGGGGAGTTAGGGCCAACAACAACACATACCAATTCTAATTCTAGGATATCGAATGTTGGTACCAACAACTGTTCCATGAGGAAATCATATTTAGGCACCTTCTGTGGAATATCAAGTAGTGAGCCTATTGTTGTCATTGCATCGACAACTCTGTTATTGATTCAAGGAATTTTCTCAAAGGTTATTTTGATGAAGTATTCCTCGAAGCTACCCACCATCCTTTTATATGGTAGTAATTTTTCATCTTTTGTCTAGTACTCATCGTTCACTTGTCTAATCACTAGCTAAGAGTCTCCAAAGACATGTAGCTCTTTTATTCTCCATTGAATATCCATTTTTAACCCTATGATAAGAGCTTCATATTTTGAGATGTTGTTCATGCATGGGAATGCAATCCTATAGGCCTTGGGTATACTATCTACTTATGGTGTGAGAAATAGAATACTAGATCCAGATCCATGTTGAGTATGGGACTCGTCAAAGTATAGAGTCCATTGGTCTATCTATTATATCATCAAGATACTCTCATTTGGAAAATCCACTATGAGAGGTTTGTGATCATCTAAGGGTGCTTTGGCCAGTTGGTTTGCTATAATTTGTCCCTTGATAACTCTCCTATCCACATATTCTATATCAAACTCACTTCGGATCATTACCCATTTGGCTATTCAACTTGTTAGGGTTGTGTTTGCTAGTAAGTACTTGAGTGGATCTATCTTAGAAATCAGCTTGACCTTTCTATTCAGGATGTAGTGTCTCAACTTTTGTGTTGAAAACATGACTAAGAGACATGCTCTTTCAATGGGTGATTAGTTTAGTTCATATCCCACTAGTGTTATATTGATATAGTAAACTACCCTTTCTTTATTGTTATCATCTAGCTGGGCCAAGAGAGGTCCTAGTGTTGCTTGTGTGGTAGACACGTAAAGTATCATTTCCTTTTTTGGGATAGGCGACATTAGTACAGGAGGAGTAAGTAGGTACTCCTTGACTTGTTGGAATGCTTGGTCACATCTCCCATCCCACTTGAAGGTGATGTCCTTGTGTAGGAGATGAGTGAAAGGGTGACATTTGTCCACCAATTGTGTGATAAATCGTTTGATGGATTGCAGTTTCCCTTGTAGGCTCCTTAACTTTTTTAGTGTCTTAGGTAGAGGCATCTCCATTATTTCTTTTACTTTGGATGGATCTACTTCAATCCCTCTTCTGGATACTATGTACCCCAACAACTTTCCAAATGTTACCCCGAATACACATTTGTTAGGATTGAGTCTCAGATTGTACTGTTCAAGACGATCAAATACCTTGGCCAGGTTTGTCAAGTGGTCTTCCCTTTTGACTGATTTTGCTAGAATGTCATCCACATAGTCCTCCATGATTGTGTGTAGCATATCATGAAATATTGTTGTCATTTCTCTTTGATATGTCACTCCTATATTCTTTAGACCAAAGGGAATTATATTCCAATAAAATGTTCCCCAAGCACAAGTAAATGTTGTTTTGTGTTGGTCATCTAGAGATATCTTTATCTGGTTGTATCCGGAGAAACCATCCATTAAGGATAGCATCTCATGCCCTATTGCTAGATCTACAATCATGTTGATACTTGGCAATGGAAATCCATCCTTTGGGCAGGCTTTGTTCAAATATCTGAAGTTTGTGCATATCCTTATGCCCCTCGTAGGTTTGGACACTGGTACTAGATTTGATATCCATTGTGGATAGTCGATGGGTCTGATGAAACCCACATATAGTAGTTTCTTTAGCTCTACCTTTACCAATAATGCTATCTATGGATGCATTTTTCTAAGTTTTTGCTTGATAGGCTTTGCTCTAGGGATTTCAGCTAGATAATGTACCACTAATGTTGGATCTAGTCCAGGCATGTCAGCATAGATACATGCAAAATTTACCTTATGGGTGTTGATGAAAGTTGTGAAGTTGTGTTTTTTCTTCTAGGTCCAATGATGCAGCATGGTAGGTTATCTTCGGGTCTTCTGTTGTGCCAACATTTATGGGTTCTACTTCTTCTACTAGAAACATTGATCTTTCCTGATATTCTGATATGGGGAGATTGAATCTTCCATCCTCGAGCGCCTCTAAGAGATTTTCACCTTTGGATGCATCCTTTATTTTCCTCTTTTCTGGATCCTATAGAGCCACAAGATGGTTTTCTCTAGGGGATCATATTTTTATATTCTTTCTTTCATTTTTGTAACTGGAAGATTCAATCTCTCCACCAAATTATGCCTCTTGTTCAAGTTCCATGATGAACCCTACTTTGTGGTCTCCTACTAGTATATCTATTCAAAGTCCCATGAACTTTGTGATTGCCTCATCATTCTAGAATTGATCCAAAATAGGTGTATGTTGTTGTTGATCCCAATCTATGAGTTGTGGGTAATAGAGTGGGAGGTTATCATCTTGATTTGCAAAGCCTATGGAAGTGGATGAAACGGCCAGTATGGCTTGGGTGTCTTTTTCCCACTAATTTTCTAGGTCGTCATTGCTAGAAGTGGGAGAATCATATCTGATGATGAAGGAAGGAGAATCCAATTCGTATTCATTAGAATCTGTACTAGAATTATAGTAGATATTGGGAATGGTTTGAATATGTTGGAGAGGAAACCTATCAATGCTAAAGTTATCAAATAAGTTTTCAATGGGTAAATCGTTGTCTAAGGTATGATAGGTATTCAGTGCCTTAATGCTAGCAGAAGTTTCTTGCTTCTTCCAAGAGGTTCGTCAAGTTTTTGGAACAACCACATCTTTTGGCTTATAACCTAGCCCCATATTCTTCTTCCTTTGTTCTACTATAATAGGCTTTGACCGGCCTTGTTTGTGTAGCCCAAGGCCACCCTTTCCATTATATCCCATCTATTTAACTAATTGATAACCTCTAGTAGTAGGGTCAATTAAAATGGGTTGTGGCTCTTCTAGTTCTTCTTGGTCCTCCTTATAGATCATAGATGAAAAGTCCTCAAATATTTCTTCATCTTGCATGTCTTCCCACCTAGTGAAGATAGTGGGCTTGGAAATTATTTGCACTATCTTAATCTTCTTTGGAACTCCATATACTCTGGGTGTTGGTGGAAGCATGCCGATGCAGAATGCTTGGTTGAAATAATAATTCCCATTACCCTTGTCAAGTACTTGAATCTTGGCTTCCATTTTTGGTTGGTCACTTGAGGTATTCTTGGTTGAGGTGGATGGAAGTGTTGAAGGGTCAACATAATAAAAGGAGTGGAATGCTATGTCATTTCTAGGAACATGTTGGATTTTATTGTATTTCTCCTCTAACTTGGCACATAAATGAAAAGGCTCAGGATCGACATATAGTGTTACCTCTTTTCCTTCATGGGGAAACTTTAGGAATTGATGAAAAATGGAAGGGACTGCTTGTAATGCATGGATCCAAGGGTGTCCTAGGAGGAGGTTGTATGGAAACTCAAGGTCCAGTACTTGACAAGTGGTTTATGTTAGGGCTATCCCTATCTACACTAGTAACCTAACTATTCCTTTAGAATTTCTTTCTAGGTCATCATAGGCCCTTATCATGATACTCTTTCCTTTGTCAATCACATCGTTAAAATACCCCAGCTATTTGAAAATTTTTAAGGTACAGATGTTTAAGCCTGAACCATTATCTATCAATACCCATTTGAACATGGTTTTATGAACACCAACCTCTATGTAGAGGGCTTGGTTATGGAATGTTCTTTGGGGTAGATCTTTCTCAGAAAAGATTAAATGATTACTTTGTGTGATTTTACCAACCATAGCTTGGAACTGACTAGGATTGAGGTCATTAGGGACTACTGTTTCCAATGCCTTTTCAAATATTTCCCTATGGGAAAGTTATAGTTTTAACAACTCTAAGATTGAGATTAGGGTAGGTGTTTTCTTTAATTGTTCCACAATATTATAGTCATTGATGATTTGATTGCAAGTTTGGGTGTTACTCCTTGAATTGTAACCCTTCCTCAGTGGGTGGTTATGTTAGAGTTATTGTCTCCACTTTGTAGAGTTACTACGTTTTCCCTATTATCATCAACTTGTGAGAGGGTTCCTAAAACTATGTCCCCATATGTGTAATTGGCGTTATGGTACTCTTATTTCTTTCCTTTGTCATTTCCCTTGGTATGGTTCGAGATTTGGTTTGAGTATATTTGTAGGTCCTTATTCCCAGGATGATATTCAACATCTACCTCTCCTTTGTCTATTAAATCTTGGATAAGGTGCTTGAGTCTCATGTAGTTGTTTGTGGTGTTTCCTTTGATCATATGGAAGTCACACAAGTCCTCATTATACCATGGTGTTTTGAAACTAGGTTCCTCATAGTTTGGACGATCATTAGTTTTGAGGAGGTTTTGTTGTACTAGTTTGCACATGACTATTTCTAGTGACTCACCTAGTACTATGAATTGCCTTCTTGGTTGATCATGTTGTCTCTATTTTTTTTGGAAAAAGTGCCTCAAACATTATAGGCTGAAACCTCCATTAGAGCCAAGTCGGTGTGACATCCTATTTGTCTGGCCGACAAGCAGTTTGTATCATCATGTTTTGGACAGGTTGTTGTGACCTTGAAGAAGTCTTGCCGAAAGGTTACACGGTGGAGTCTATCGTTGTAGCATGATGTATTCGATATAACTTAAAGCTATCAGAGAAACCTCTTAGCGAAGGCGAATGTCTTTCCGATAGCCAATGGCTATCAGGATAGCTCTTGGCGACAGTTGGTCATTGGTGAAACATATGGATCTCGGTATGATGTCTCGGCGAAAGCCGATTGTCTGGCCGACTTCTCTGTGTATGTTCTTGGTGTAACTCAAATTGTTCAGTATGAACTCTCGGCGATAGATGTGAGTCTTGTCGACTTCTCTTGGTGCTCAGTAGGTTTGGGGACTTTGGTGTAACCTTAGTGTCTCACTATGACCTCCTGGAAAAAGTGATAAGTCAGGGCGACTACGTGTTGACTCAGTGTATCTCTTGGAGCTTGATGTAACATCTTGGTGACTATAGAGGATTTTGGCGACATCGATATGAAGTATAGGTGGCATCGGCGAGACATTGTTAGTGTCTCACCGAGATGCCAGTGCATTACGAATTCTGTTGACCGTCTAACTGTCATACGTGGAATCTCGTGGATGAATAGAGGAAGCCGAAAGTGAACCGTTAGCAGTTGGTTCGTTGCGACAGTTATGTGAGAAAGCTCAACAGTCAAGAAACACCATGGATATAGTTGGAAGTTGTAGACGCTTGGGGGTTGGATTGTAGTTCGATCAACAATGAAGTGTGAAGAATTAAAACTGTATCAGTAAAGGATTTAAAATCTGTAAAGGCTATAACTTGGATGTTTTCTATTCGAAGAAGGTTCATGATGAATGCTGCTGTATAATGACACCAAAAAGATAAGTCTGGAATTGTATGTAATTTTGATTACTGTAATACAAAGTGATTTCTCTTGGTGTGGTGGGTTTTTCTCCCGTAAGGGTTTTCCCATGTATATCTGGTGTTCATGTGTGTTTGTCTAATACTCTGTTTCTATAATCTGTTTCATAGTGCATCTCAACTTGACTGTAATTGAAAATTTAAAAGTGCTTCTGCATTCTTTCCTAAGGTATTGACATTAGGAGAATTGTTTTCACATCTAGTTTTCCTTACAAGTGGTATCAGAGCCTGGCTAGTTGTGTTATCCTTGGGGGTACATTGGGTTTTTTGTGTCAATACTATTCAGTGGGAGTTTTGTAGAGATTGTTATTTCTATTTACAGATTAAGATGTCTAGTTCATTGGGAAGATTGAAATAGAGAAATTCAATGGCAGTAACTTTGAATTATGGAAACTCAAGATGGAGGATCTCTTAGTAGATCGAGACCTTTGGCTTGTTGTGTCTGGAACTAAACCTACATGCATGAAGCAAGAAGAATGGGACCTTGCAGATAGAAAAGCAAAGGGGCTGATAAGGCTCTATTTGGCAGACTCAATTCTTCTCAATGTGCATGAAGAGAAGACCGCTTCTCTCTTGTGGAAGAGACTGGCGTCTATTTATCAAGGGAAATCATTGGTGAATAAGTTGTTCTTGAGAAAGAAGCTCTACTCTTTGAGAATGCAGGAAGGAGGGTCTGTAGCTGATCATTTGAATGCATTTAACATGTTGCTCACACAATTACCATCTGTTGGTGTAAAGATTGAAGAAGAGGATCGATGTATGCTTCTATTATGTTCTTTTCCAGACTCGTGGGATCATCGGTGATGGCTATTGGGAGTACAACATCCAATTTCAAGATGGAAGATGTTGTTGGTTCTTTGCTATCAGAAGAGATGAGAAGAAAATCTTGAGATGGCGAAGGAGGCTCTTGGCTATCAAAGGAAGGTCAAAGGAGAAAGGCAAGAGAGAAGGACAAGAAGTCCAAATCAAAATCGAAGGAGATCAAAATCTCCTGGCAAGAAGTCAAGGTGAAGTGCTGGAACTGTGGGCAACTTGGTCATGTTCGAAAGGATTGAAAAGAGGAGAAAAGAAGAAGGGCTCTTCGATAATGGTTCTTCTCATAGTGATGGTGACACCTTCATTGCTTTGGCTACACAAGCATCAGATGATGTCTGGCTGATTGATTGGAGCATCATTCCACATGACATCTCACAGAGAATGGTTCACAAAGTATGAAGAATACGATGGTGGAAAGGTGTACTTGGCGAGTGATTCAACCTTGGAAATTGTTGGTCGTGGAAGAGTCAGAATCCAATTCCCTGATGGAAAAATAAAGGGGATCAATAATGTTATGCACATACCAGGTCTGGCTCAAAATCTATTGTCTGTAAGTATGCTAAATGATATCGGAGTACAAGTCTTGTTCTCGGGAAGTGGCTGCAAGATGACTAGAGGTTCAATGGTGCTGGCTAGAGGTGCTCGAATTGGTACCTGTATAATTTGGATGCACAAGTTGTTCAATGTAACAATGTCACTTGAAGTCCTGAAAGCTGCTCATGGAGGTAAAGAGAAATATCCCTAATTATGTAAACTCTACGGAAGTAAAACTTCCTGTAGAGAAGACTATGCTTTGGCATCATAGGTTAGGCCACATAGGAGAAAAAGGTTTAAAAACCTTGAAGAACAAAAATCTTGTTGAGGGGCTTGAAGATTGTAATTTCAAATTTGAATTCTGTGAACACTGTATATATGGAAAGCAACACCGTGTTTCATTTTATGACAATCCTCATAAATCTTCTGGTTTGTTAGATTATATCCATTCAGATGTGTTTGGTCCAGTGAATATCCCTTCATTGTCTAAATCAAGATACTATGTGTCGTTCATTGATGATTATTCAAGGAGAGCATTTGTTTATTTTTTAAAAGGTAAATTAGAAGTGTTCAGTTGATTTAAGGAGTTTAAAAATCTTGTTGAAAATTAGTGGTAGAAAATAAAAATTAAGGTGATAATGGCGGTGAATCTGTTATGATGAATTTGAAAGAATCTGTAAAGACCATGGAATCAAAAAGACACAAGACTACACCTTATACTCCACAGTGACGAGTTGTAGAAAGGTTCAATAGGATAGTGATGGAGAGAGCATGAAGTATGCTTAGTAGTGCTGGTTTGGAGGAAAAGTTAAGGCTGAAGCTACTGCTACTGCATGTTACTTAGTTAATCGGTCTCCAAACTCTACTCTTGTTGATAAGACACCTATGGAAGCGTGGTCTGGTAAGAAGCCCTCTCTTAGACATATTAGAGTCTTTGGCTGTGAAGCATATGCTTATGTGCCGATGTAAAAAGATCTAAGCTGGAAAACAAGGCTATCAATGTATTTTCATTGGCTATAGTGCTAACATTAAAGGATACAAGCTTTGGAATCTGTTACAGAGAAAGGTTGTATACGAGGAGTGTATCTTTCGAGAGATGAAACCTTCCACCTTGGATCTGCAGTCGGAGACAAAGTCTGAAAATAGTAAGGATGTAGCATAAATTCCTCCTACACTAGAGAAAGAGGTGAAAATTCAAAAGCGTACTTGAAACGAGGAAGGCTCAAGCGGTTACGAAAGTTCGAAGAAGAACCTCGGCCTAGCCAGTGAGGAGGTCAACTTTGAGAAAACGGCTGATGGTATGGGTTCTCATTAATTGATTCTACTTGTGCCTATGCTTTGATTTCTAGTACTGATGAGCCTAGGACTGTGAAATAGGCATTTAAAATGTCTAATTCAGACTCTTGGTTAGAAGCCATGGAAGAAGAGATGGCGTCATTGGATAAAAATGAAACTTGGAGTTTGTACCCTTGCCTAAAGGCAGAAAACCTATGGGCTGCAAATGGGTATTTAAGAAAAAGATTGGTCTGGATGGAGGTGTAGAAAAATACAAGGAAAGACTCGTTGCAAAGGGTTATTCCCAGGTAGAGGGAATTGATTATGGGGAAATTTTTTCTCCTGTAGCAAAGCTAACGTCCATTAGATTTCTATTGTCACTTGCAGAGCGTATGACTTGAGACGAACAGATGGATGTGAAGACAACATTTCTTCATGGTGATCTTGAAGAAGAAATCTATATGTCCCACTGAGCACTTTGTTGAGAAAGGTAAAGAAAAACTGGTATGCAAATTAAAGAAGTCTCTCTATGGGTTAAAGCAATCACCTAGAATGTGGTACCAGAAATTTGATACATTTGTATTATCTTTGGGATTTGTGAGATCAAAATCTGATCACTATGTATATTATAAAGCTGAGAGTGATCAAGTGCTTGTTATTTCTTTATGTTGACGATATGTTGTTCATAGGAAATAGCAAGCTAATGATTTCTAATCTTAAGTCTCAGTTGTCTGCTAAGTTCGAAATGAAGGATCTTGGTGCAGCAAGGTATATTCTGGGGATGGAGATAACTAGGGACATGAAGAATAGAAAACTTTGGCTCAGTCAGAGTAAGTATATAAGGACTGTTCTTGAGAGATTTTGTATGAATAATTGCAAGTAGTTAGTTGTTCCAGTCATCAGGAACGAAGCTATCTGTTGAGGTGTCCAAAATCTCCTAAAGATGGAGGACATGACCAGTGTGCCCTATGCTAGTGCTGTAGGCAGTCTCATGTATGCAATGGTCTATACAAGACCAGACATTGCCCAAGCAGTGGGAGTACTTAGTCGATTTATGGCTAATCCAGGAAGAATACATTATGCAAGGGGGTTAGATTGAATTGATTTCAATCACAAAGAACTCTCAGCATTCAGGGATATGTAGATTTGTGTGGACATGACAGTAGAAGATCCACCAGTGGATACGTTTTCATGTTGAATGGTGGTGCAGGGAGTTGGATGAGCAAGCGGCTGGTTGTGGTTTACTTTGTCCACTATAGAGGCTGAATACATGGTAGCTACTCATGCTTGTAAAGAAGTTGTATGGTTGAAATGTTTATGTTCTAACATTGGTTTTGATGCAGGGGAAATAACAATCTTATGTGACAGTCAGAGTGCTATTTGTCTGGCAAAGAATCCAACTTTTCATGCCAGGACGAAACATATTGATGTACAGTACCACTTTGTACGAGATATGGTTGAGGATGGAAATGTCAGTTTGGAAAAGGTTGATACTCTAGAGAATGTTGCAAATGCATTGACGAAGCCAGTGAGCACAAACAAGTTCAGCTGGTGTGCCAGTTCAATGGGCCTTAGTGCCCATGATTTTCAGTAAGTTATGATGTGCTCTAGAGGTGCCTGTATGATCTTCGTCAAGTGGGAGATTGTTGGAAAAAGTGCCTCAAACATTACAGGCTGAAACCTCCATTAGAGCCAAGTCGGTGTGACATCCTATTTGTCTGGCCGACAAGCAGTTTGTATCATCATGTTTTGGACAGGTTGCTGTGACCCTGAAGAAGTCTTGCCGAAAGGTTACACGGTGGAGTCTATTGCTGTAGCATGATGTATTCGGTATAACTTAAAGCTATCAGAGAAACCTCTTAGCGATGGCGAATGTCTTGCTGATAGCTGATGGCTATCGGGGTAGCTCTTGGCAATAGTTGGTCATCGGTGAAACATATGGATCTCGGTATGATGTCTCGGCAAAAGCCGATTGTCTAGCCGACTTCTCTGTGTATGTTCTCGGTGTAACTCAAATTGTTCGGTATGAACTCTCGGTGATAGATGTGATTCTTGCCGACTTCTCTTGGTCTTGGTAGGTTTGGGGACTTCGGTGTAACCTTAGTGTCTCGCTATGACCTCCTGGCGAAAGCGATAAGTCAGGGCGACTACGTGTTGACTCGGTGTATCTCTTGGAGCTCGGTGTAACATCTTGGTGACTATAGAGGCTTTTGGCGACATCGATATGAAGTATAGGTGGCATCAGCGAGACACTGTTAGTGTCTCACCGAGATGCCAGTGCATTATGAATTCTATTGACTATATGACTGTCATACGTGGAATCTTGTGGATGAATAGAGGAAGCCGAAAGTGAACCATTAGCAGTTGGTTCATTGCGACAGTTCTGTGAGAAAGCTCAACAGTCAGGAAACACCATGGATATAGTTGGAAGTTGCAGATGCTTGGGGGTTGGATTGTAGTTCGATTAATAGTGAAGTGTGAAGAATTAAAACTGTATCAGTAAATGATTTAAAATCTGTAAAGGCTATAACTTGGATGTTTTATGTTCGAAGAAGGTTCATGATGAATGCTATTGTATAATGACACCAGAAAGATAAGTCTGGAATTGTATGTAATTTTGATTACTATAATACAAAGTGATTTCTCTTGGTGTGGTGGGTTTTTCTCCCGTAAGGGTTTTCCCACGTATATTTGGTGTTCATGTGTGTTTGTCTAATACTCTGTTTCTTTAATCTGTTTCATAGTGCATCTCAACTTGACTGTAATTGAAAATTTAAAAGTACTTCTGCATTCTTTCCTGAGGTATTGACATTAGGAGAATTGTTTTCCGCATCTAGTTTTCCTTACATATTTCCCTCCTTGATTCATTTGTTAGTTCACAGCCTGATTGTTCTTGGGATAGGTATTTTGGTTATTTTGCACGTTGTTTGGAACATAGCTTGTCTATGCTACATGTGGTTTGTTTTGAACTGTGTTTTGTACCTGCCATAATGTTCTAGCATCAACCACTCCATCGTTTGTGACATTTTTTTTTTAGCCCAGACTTTAGGTTTCTCATTTGAACTAGATGGACTGTCTTTCGAGCTATTTGTTTTAAGGGCACCTCTTGCAATGAGGGATCTCTTAATATTCAATCCCTTCTCAATGATTTCTTCAAATTTTGTTGGACATAACATTGTGAGTTGATAATTGATCTCAGGTAAGACATTGGTAATGAATATGTCCACCAATTCCTTGTCAAGAATGGTCCATTTGCATCCACTGGCCTTGTGTCTCCATTGTTGTAGGTAGGAGATAAAATATTCTCCTTGATTCTGTTTGATCGTGAACAAGCTTGTGATGGTGACATCTTATTCAATGTTGAAGGATAAGTGGCTTATAAATTTGTTAGACAGTTCATTGAAGGTTTTGACTACTGGTGTCAAACGGGTGAACCACTCCATAGCATGGCCTGTAAGGCTACGTGGAAATAGTCTCATGAGGTATGAGTCATTGTGTCATACTCCCATGCATGATACTGAGAAATCTTGTATATTCTCTACTAGGTCCCCTCTTCCTTTGTATTTGTTGTCAAAGCTAGGTATTTCAAAATTCTTCAGAAAGGGTATTGTAGTGACAGATTGATTGAACGAGAATGGCCATATCTCTTGGATAGTATAGGTTTTCTTTTGTTTTTCAACTTGCATGCCTACTACCTGTTGGGTGATGGACTCTAACCTCATTTCCATGTCCATTTTTGGCACTTTTTTTGTGAGTTGTGTATAATAGCCTTGTTGTCTCACCATGTTTGGGTCGTATATCGGATATTGTGAAAGTATGAGACCTTGGTAACTATTTATGGAATATAACGGGTTAGGTCCCTACAAGGTGTAAGGAGGGTTAGCTCCTTGTTGTTGAGATGAAGTGTATTGAAGGTTACTTTATTGATGCATTATCAGGACACCTTGTTTGTAGGATGATTGAGGAAGGGTGCTTTGTGGCACACCTTGCTGTTGGGAAGGACTAAACTGAAGGTTACCCTGTTGATGTGTTATCAAGACACCTTGTTGGTAGGATGAATGAGGAAGGGTTCTTTGTGGCACACCTTGCTATTGGGAAGGACTAAACTGAAGGTTACCCTATTGATGCGTTATTAAGACACCTTGTTGGTAGGATGACCAAGGAAGGGCACTTTGTGGTACACCTTTCTACTGGCCAGGACTAAATTGAAGGTTACCCTATTGATGCATTATTGGGACACCTTGTTTATGGGTTGATTGAAAAAGGGTGTTCTATGGCACACCTTGCTATTGGGCAGGACTAAACTGAAGGTTACCCTATTGATGCATTATTGGGACACCTTGTTGATGGGTTGAATGAAAAAGGGTTATATGTGGCACACCTTGCGACTAGTATTGCTAGTTCGAAAGGGGACCATGTGGTCCACCTTATTGGTGGTATTGATTGTTCAGAGGGGGACCTTGTGTTCCACCCTGTTGAAGGTATTGACTATTGGGAGGGGGACCTTGTGTTCCACCTTGTGGAAGGTATTGAATGCTTTGGGATGGGTCAATGTTTGAGGTATTCTAAGGTATATACTATCCGAGAGGAGGATTGTCATTTGGTGGTTCATACTGTGATGGTCCTCCTTGATACAGTTGTGCCACTGCTACTTGTTCAACCTGAGTTGGTTTTCTGAATAAGGGGTTCTCTTTGGGTTGACCATCATTTTGTGAGAACACAGGTGGCATATTTGGAATCTCTAGAGGTTCAATTATCTATCTTACAGCCGAGTTATCCCCTAATGGAATAAGTTTGGCATCCTTAAGAGCTTCTACGTTGAAATCCACTGGTACTTTAGCACCACTTTGTGCTAATTTGAAAAAATAGGAGTTTGGATCCTTTCTCAACAACCTGTCCATTAGTTTAAGAACCTTGGGGTTGTTGGAATGTTCGAACAGTTCATCCTCATTTATTTCTTCCTCTATGTCTACCTCCTCTATAATTACTCTGTTCGGGTCTTGGTTGTTTTTTTCAATTACCTCCTTTTGTTTGCGATTTAGTTCCTATTCACTGAAGGTATTTCTATACATAGGTGTCTTCTGTGGTGCTTCAAGATTAGTTGGCCTATAGCCCCAAGGGCTACTTTCATCATTTATGGCATTGGTTGGTGGGATGCTAGTGTTGGTTTTTTTTGGTTCCATTTTCTTTCTATGTTGTGACCTCGTGGTTGTCATAAACAACTACCAAGCTTTTGTGATTATTTTCCTGATTCTTATTCTCTAGAAAAGACGTGGCCTATTGATGCAAAGCGATAATAGAAGTGATCTAGCCAGTTTTGACGGTTGTGATATCTCCTTGAGAAGAAACCTTTGGCAAACCTTTTTGTAGGGCGATTCTTTGAGAGCCTAAGTATATATTTTTGTTTAAGGATCTTGCTCTTGCTAGACCTAAGGATATTTTTCTTACCAAAAAGCATGAGGGATGTATATTTATTTCCACGCAAGTGGTAGTAATATAGGTCTTCTAGCTACTAGGTCTACCTTTTCTTTCTCTTCATCTAAGATGATGGATGCAGTGAGAAATTGGTGGGGTGTTTCATTTTTCTCAAATATAAAGGTTCTCAAAATGCTTATGATGTTAGTTTGGGCACCTTCAATATGTGTGTTACCTGGTTGAAAGATTGGTGCTACAAGGTTTGGTTGTTGAACAGGAGATGTGGGTCGCTAGATGGTCATAAGGTGTGGTGGTATTTTGGGGTGGTTTGCTATGAAAATCAAAAACCCTAAGGCTTGAGTGTTGTTTTGGAATGTGGTTACTTTTTAGAAATCAAAATGATAAAGAACTAGGGTCGATATTCCACTTCTTGGTCTAGAGGATATGTTGTGGGAAAGATACTTGAACTATCTGTGAGTTCCAAGTAACTGTTGATATCATAGATTTTTTTTATGAGTGGAGGAATGATCCTAATTTTTTTTGGATTTTTTATTTCAAATAAGTAGTATGGGAATAATGGGTGAGAGACTTTATGATCAATCTGATTTTCCAAGTGTCTTGTTCAAGCAATGACCTTATAAACAACTTTAGTTTGTTTTCCCCTAAGTGTTTAGCTAAAATATTGTGAGTTGGAATGGAAGTTTGTAACCTCTGTGTGTTTATTTCCTCTATGTTATTGAGTATGGAAAGTGATATAATAGCATGGTATTGACTCAAAGGCATGGAATTTATGTGACCTGAATGTCTATAGCTCAAGTTGTGAGATCACAACACCCAAGCCATAGTTACCAAAGTGTTTACTTTGATCAATGCAACCTGAAAATAAAAAATTGAAATGTTCAGAAACCTTTAAGGATAAATCCTTTCAAGGAGTGCAAACATAGGGCTTCTTTCACAAGTATACACTAATTCAAAGGGTTTATGGTTTGACCATCTTGTTCAATGTTTGTTTTGATGCATTCTTTTTCTTTAAATCAAACACATAATTTGATGTCACAATTTTTTTTAAATGTAATTAGGCAAGTTTAACATTAATAAGCAATTACAACCCTAGTGGAGAGAAACCATCCTCTTAGGTGGGCTTGCCTCATGCTTTGAAGAGACAATTTTACATGCAACTTATGACATGAGCCTATAGTCGAACATGGCAAGTAACTTCTTGGAATTAAATTCTAATGCACCACTTTCAAAGAATGTTTTGCATAATAGAGTGGCTTCTAAAACAATTTGCTCTTAGTCATGTTCTGGGGATATTATTTTTAGGCACCTACACATGCAACGTTTTTTTCAATTAAGAACCTTCCAACCCTTTCGGGTTTTTACGCATCACAAGGATACTAAGGAAGAATATGTCGGTATAGGACATCCACACCCGGCGAGTGATGAAATTTACTCACACTCACAATATATTTATATAGCAGTCCAAAACGAAAGTACCACTTGGGTCGCCTATGAGTTCTCTAGCACGGGATGTGTCTCAATAGGAAGGCCCTCTAAGAAGGCATGCTTGAAAAAAGTGCAAAGCTCAAAATGTCCTCGCTCACCCAAGATCGCCAAAAGGTGTGAGGGGAGAAGACAAACATTTAGCTTTTCCAATCAATGAATACATGACATACAATTCATA
Source organism: Sequoia sempervirens (assembly GCA_007258455.2). Lineage (NCBI taxonomy): Eukaryota > Viridiplantae > Streptophyta > Pinopsida > Cupressales > Cupressaceae > Sequoia > Sequoia sempervirens. Next base: position 6,251,870 of record VDFB02000003.1, read on the forward strand.
GAAAATTGATTCATTTTAAACACCTCGAGTAGTGTTATCCCCAAGAATATGTGAATAACATAAACAAAATGTTCTTTTTTATTTTTGCACCAATTGAAGTGTTCAAGACATCAAGCAGTTAAGATAGCAATGGTGTGAAAACAACAAAAAAAAATTTGGTTCATTTTAAGCCCCAAAATTGAAGTGTTTCTAAGAAAATCAGGCATGGTCTTAACTGGTCAACAAATGTAAATCGTGTGTGCGTCAACAAAATGAAAAACATTTGCGCTCTTTTTATGCACCAAATTCAAAGGTTCCTAATTATGAAAACATTAAATGTGTTCATTTTTAGAGCCCAAAATTGAAGTGTTTTATGTTCTTTTTATGAGCACCAAAAGAGAGTTCCTACTTTAGAAAGCTTCAAAATGGTTTATTTTAACAACACCAAATCAAGTGTGAGAGTTGTTGTTGTTCATTTTAGAGCACCAAAAGGAAGTTCCTACTTTAGAAAAACTTCAAATTTGTTCATTTTAAATAGCACCAAAATCAAAATGTGAGAGTTGTTTTTGTTCATTTTAGAGCACCAAAAGGAAATTCCTAACTTAGAAAACTTAAAAATGGTTCATTCTAGCAACACCAAATCAAATGTGAGAGTTGTTATTCATTTTAGATCACCAAAAGGAAATTCCTAACTTAGAAAACTTAAAAATGGTTCATTTTAGCAACACCAAACAAATGTGAGAGTTATTGTTGTTCATTTAAATGCACCAAAATAAATTTCCTAAGTTAATAAACAAAAATATTTGTGGCTCCAAAGATCTTGGACCGATTGTCTTCTCTACACAAAACAAGTTAGTATGTTCAAAATCCTGTATAAAAATCCATTAATTCCTGCAAAACAAGAAAAATGTTAGCAAGGAGGGTCATTACAATAGTGCAGGATCCATGCACTTGTTTTCCAAAGCAAATGCTTAGAAAAAATCAAAAACTCAGAAGAAATTTTGGAAATGCTAAAAAATCAGGCAAAAGCGCAAATTTTTCGTGCAGGTGCAAACCTAGAAATCTTGAAAAGCATGCTTTTTGGAGCAAAAGCATTGTTCCTAGTGAAAATTCAAGCTTCCCATGGAAAAGGTGAGATTCTTGTGGAAAAGCTCAAAATTATTGATAGTCAAAAGCAAGCTTTTGCTGGGCAGTCTGTGAAACGTGTCTAGAAGGCTCCCAAAATCCTATAACTTCAAATTTGCTCATAAAAACGTTAGTAAGGAGGACCTAGGTCCCACTGAGCATGCCAGAATGTGTGAGGGGGAAGGAATCCATTAGGAGAACACAAAGGCAACGATCAAATGTAAGACTGAAATCATAAAATATCTAATCCAAAGCACTTAATCTATCATATTTCATCACTCATGAAATGTGCAAATCTAAGCTATTTGAATGAAATGAGATCCTAAGATATTCAAAATGAATACAAAAAAAAAAAAATAGTTTACCATCCCATGTTGGAGTGTATTTGCATGATGTTGGGTTGTCCTTATCACTGCAAAGCCTCCATTGCTTGTGTGCAAAAGCTTGATGAACGATGCTTGTGTTTGAAGAAATGAGGAAGCTCTATCAATGTTGATCTTGACAACACTTCATTGCATAAGGTAAGTTGAAATTATGATCCATATTTGTGAGGAGAGAGTTTTGTTATATAGGAAAAGAGATTTTGAATCAACAATCAAGATCGCGTTGGAGAATATCCAAATCAACGGTGAAAATGTGTTGAAAGGATTTAGACATAAGAAGATTGTGCAAAGTTGATTGCACAATTAGGGTGATTGAAGAATAGATTGGATAGTTAGGGTTTAGATTGATCAGTCAACAATTGATTGATCAGTTAGCAAATTGATTTATTTTAGTTAGGAAATAGATGGTTGAGTTAGCAAAATTAGATTTCTTAGTTAGCAATCCATGATTTTCTCAATCATAAAGTGGGTGAGGAATATTAATTAATTAATTTAATTAATTAATTCCTTTTTGTGTTTGATTTGAATAGTTTGATTTAATTATTCAAATTTTGGAAGGAACATGTGATAATTAAATTAATATGGTTTAATAATTCAATTAATTTTGAGGAATAAGGTGAATTAGTGATGTAATCAAATAATTAGCATTGTTTGAGTAATCAAGACGAAATAAGATTAGATTAGGACTTTATTAAATAAATGTAATTTATTTAATTGTTCGAAACGATGAAAAATGAATTAATCATTTAATAACATTGTATTATTCAATCAATAGTAGAATTAGGGTTTTCAAGACTTTATTAAATAAATGGTATTTATTTAATTTGTCGAGAAATTATGAAATAGTGGATTAATTAAATAATGTCATATTATTCAATTAATAGAGGAAATCAGGGTATTGGATGCCATTTGATGTTGTTCAATGCCATTGTGAGATGTTGTGGGGGGTATTATGAGGTGTTTCGAGAAATTTTAGAAATGTTCCAAGTTGATTCAGAGTCGTTTCGAGTTGATTCAGAGTTGTTCCGAGACATTCTGAGTTGATTTAGAGTCATTCTGAGTTGATTCAGAGTCATTTCGAGTTGATTTAAATTCATTTCGAGTTGATTCAGAGTCATTCCGAGACATTCCAAGTTAATTCAAAGTCATTTTGAGTTGATTCGGATTCATTTTGAGACGTTCTGAGTTGATTCAAAGTCGTTCCGAGTTGATTCAGAGTCGTTCCGAGATGTGATAGGTGTTAAGTCAATTTTATATGTTTAAAAATGGATATGGACATAGGTTTTGTTGTGTATGGGGCTTCTTTATTTTTCCCATCCGGAGATCCCTCATTTCTTGTGATAACATCTTAAGTTGTGATGCTAGATGGTATTGCAAGTTTGGTGGAGGAACATACATTGCATATTGTGGGATGGCAAATGGGTTGTATGCGAGATTCTGATATGATGAGGTGTTGTATGGTGTGTATGGTGGTGTGCGATATTGTGAAGATGATAGTGGTGGAGGCCTATATGTCCCTAACGTGATTGTATTGGCGACGTTTGGTTGAGGGTTATAGTAAAAACCCTATTGTTGTTGTTGTTGTGCAAGAAATTGTTGTTGTTGGGCATACTATTGAGCTTGTTGTTGGGCTACTAAGGCTACTTGTTGGGCTTTTAAGGTTGTTTGGTGTGATTTTTGATGTTGTTGTTGGTCCACTAGGGCTTGATATTGGGCTTGCTATTGTTGTTGTGTTGGTAAGGCTACTTGTTGGGCTTGTTTTTGTTGTTGTTGTTGTGCTGTTAAGGCTGCTTGTTTTTGTTGATGCTGTTGTTGTGCTACTAAGACTGCTTGCTATTGTTGGACAACTTGTTGATAGGCCTGTTGTGCTTATTGTAAAGCTAGGGCATCTTCTTGCAATGTAGGATCAATCAGTGGATGGGACATTTGTAATGAGTTTTTGGTGTTGATGTTTTGTGCAGATTGTGCATTGTTGATGAGATGTTGTGGATTCCCTTGGTTTAACATTCATTGCAAGATAGTGGATTGTGATGGAGGAATGTAAGTTTGAGGCCCCATTTGATTTTTCATGAGTTGGGGGATAAACGACAAAGATGAGGATGGTACCATTAAATATTGTGATGTTAAGGGCATATTAGGACATTGGGTCCACTGATTGAAAGGGTTCCCTTGACCGATGTTTTGGAGATTCCCTTATAGTTGAGATGTGACCAAGGTATTACCTTGGTTGATGGGGTTTGTGATCAAGGGATTTTTTTGATGTGGGTTGATGATGGATGGAATATATGTGGTTGGTGGATTGACTTGAGTAGCTTGGGTAACCACTTGTTTCGATGTGGCAATGGGTTTGTTGGAACCACTTGTCAAGGGTTGACTTTGTGTGAGAGTGTTAACTTGCCCTTGTTTTCCTACTTGAGGCACTTGGTCCACATTACCTTGCGTAACGTTAGGCACACTTAAGGTATTTGTGGTTATGGATGAAGATGGTTGCACTCAAAATGTCGAGGTTATTGTGGTGTCAGGGAATGTAAGTTGTTTGCAAAATGTTGGTGTCCAACTTGTGTTTTGGGGAAGGTTGGCGGTTAATGGAATGGCCATGTTGTGAATACCCACAATTGTGTTTTTTCCTAGACATGAAGTAAGACCAAGGTTGGTTCCTAGCCTAGTTGTAGGATTAGATGTTAAGGGTTGACTTGGCACAAGGGATGGAGTTGGTTGATTCGTAGATTGCACTAAGCCTTGTGTCAAGTTTTGTGTGAGAAAATTCGGAGCCAAATTTTCTAAGGTTTGATGATCTTGTTTATACTCAAGGAGTTTTTCCTTAGTAAGCTCAAGTGGGTTGTTTGTGAAATCTTCTACCTCATACCTCAACATATTTTATGGTTGTTGTGAGGGGGTAGATTGGCTTCTTGGATAAAATTCTTGAGGGTTGGTATCACTAATGGTAGATGAGACTTTGGTTTTCTCCATGATTCTCTTGTGTTGTGATCTTGTCTTTACCATAAATCTAGGGTCACCTGTGGGAGAGTTGTGCTGAGATTTTTAATGTTTGAAATCTCTAGTTGACTCAAATTTAGGTAGAAGGGACATTCTAAGTCATTTTGGAGCAATGGTGATAATGGGAGATGAAAAGGTGGATGATGTGGGAAGTTATCTTTGCAAACATTTTGGGACAACACTTTTGACTTAAGTTTGATGTTTTGATGTTTGGATAAAGGATGCTTACGAACTTGTGAATCTTTAGGGTAGACTTGTGACCTTCAAGATAAACTAGTTCAAAGATGATAACTAACTTAACCAAATTCGTGTAAAAGGATTCATTTCACATACAAAGTAGCTAAGTTAGGTGTTGGTTTGATAGATGTTTAAGTCCAAAGTGTGGGTGTATTTTAAATTTTTGCAAAGTTTGGTGAAGTGAAGTATGAAATTTGATGAAGGGATGGATGAAATGTTTGACCCAATGTTGACCTAGAATGAACCTTTGTTTTCCAAGACCAAGGTAGTGAGAAAAATGTTATAAAAGTGATCAAACCATAAGGACTCAATGATTTTGGAAATAGGACCCAATTATTTTGACAATAGAACTCAATGACTTTGGATAATGGAATCCAACAATTTTGACAATAGAACTCAATGATTTTGGACTCAATGTTTGCAATGTTTTCCTTGTATGATAGCAGGTGTAAGGTTTGGTTGTTCCACTACAACAATCGGATTCCAAATGGTCATGTGGGATTCAATTTGTCAAATTTTCTTACTTAATGAGTTTATTTTTACCAAAAACACTTGTCTTTCTTAAGTTCAAACTAAATGTCTATGTCAAAAACATCATCAATTCCACAAATTCCATTTTGTGAAAAGGATGAAGTTAAGGGCATTGTTACCTAGGTTAACTTTGGGAAGTATGGATTGAGATGTAAACCACAATATTTAGAAGTATTTAAGAATAAATCCTTAGGAAAAGCATCAATATCAAGGATTTTTCAAAGGGTATCCATACTTAGACCAAAGGGTTTGAAATTATGAAAAGACTTGTTGATGTTTTTTTTCAATTGTTTTGGAATAAAGAAAGTGTTAAACTAACTCACAAGCATTTACCACCCTAGGTTAAGAAGATACTACTTGTTGAATCCGCACTTGGATTTCTCCAAACACTAAGACAATGCAAATAGTTAGAGATTTGGTGACACTGACTCCCCCTTACTCGGCACACACTTCTCAGGACCACCAAATCTCAAATCCTAAAGATCCAAAGATCTTAAGGATTTTCCTATTTCAACAATGAATAGTGAAATGTGGGGCGACTTTGGAATGACCACTCCTACATAGCAAGCATAATGGTTTTTGGCTTCTAAACAATTGGTTCTTAGTAAGGAATTTCGTACAAGGTGGCCATACACATGAAGAGATTAGCTCAAGATTATTTCAATCAAGAGGTCTCCCAGTCCCTTTCTAAGAAATGATTTTGATGTGTCATGCTGACACTAAGGGTGGCACTTGTCGGTATGACACATCCACACCTATTGCTTATGACTTTCGTCACAAACTCATTTTTTATACAACGGTTCGAAAGAGCTTGGCTTTAGCTCGTTATCGGTTGGGTCATTCCCACCTTTCAAAGTGTGATGGAAGACCCTCTAAAGGTATACAAAAGCAAGGAAGTATGTTTGTTGTTCGATCTCCCAAACTGCATGAAGCACAAGGAGAGATCATACACAACACCTTTTCCTCACACTAGCATGGGTTCATTTTAAATCCAAATAAAAAAATGTGGGTGATTATACAAAATTTCAAGGAATGCTTTTGATTCCCAAGATCACCGAGTGGCACGAGAGAAGAGCATACACATTCAATGACATGAATGTAAATCACAAAACATAGCAAACACTTGTTAATTTTAACCCTCAAAGAAAAGGTAAATTTATTTTAATCACCAAACAAAGTGTTGAGTTGTATTGTTCAATTTTAAACCCAAAGTAAGATGATGTGAGAGTTCATTTTAATCCCGTTTGAGCGTTCATTTTAAAACCTAATTGAAAGCTAGTGTGGTCCTAAAGCATAAAATGAAAATCATAATAAATGGGTTATAATTGCCCCAAAAGTGTCAAAACACTTGTTACAATTATAAGATGGAAAGAATGCTTCTTGACTTCAACTTTTATCATCCAGCCTACAAAACCCAGTTAGCCTAAAAACCAAAACAAAGTTAGAGGCATGTTAGTGATCAAATGAAGTAAAAAAATTAAAGCACATGCTAAAAATTGATCATTGTTTTTCTTACTAGAGAAAGAGCGTCACATATCATGATAGCATCGCCATAAATCAAATGAGCATCGCTCTGGTGAATTTTAGCATTGCTCTACAAAAATCTAGTGATGATGATAGCGTCACTATTTGGGAGTGTTGTTGTTTGCAAATCCTTGATACCTCTAAAAGTATTTAGCATTGTTGTTTATTTTAATCAATGCCAGGGTTTTAATTAACCGCCACTATTTCTGATGACAATAGCATCGTTGTATGGCGACACCCAACAAAGGCATCTCTAAAATTCCCTGGAGTGTCATTGTATCCTACAAGAGTCAAAAAAATGTGGGCAATTATACAAAATGTCAAGGAATGCTTTTGATTCGCAAGATCACCGAGTGGCACAAGAGAAAAGCATACACATTCAATGACACGAATGTAAATCACAAAACATAGCAAACACTTGTTAATTTTAACCCTCAAAGCATAGGTAAATTTATTTTAAGCACCAAACAAAGTGTTAAGTTGTATTGCTCAATTTTAAACCCAAAGTAAGATGATGTGAGATTTTATTTTAATCCCATTTGAGCGTTCATTTTAAAACCCAATTGAAAGCTAGTGTGGTCCTAAAGCATAAAATGAAAAATCATAATAAATGGGTTATAATTGCCCCAAAAGTGTCAAAACACTTGTTACAATTATAAGATGGAAAGATAAGAATGCTTCTTGACTTCAACTTTTATCATCCAACCTGCAAAACCTAGTTAGCCTAAAAACCAAAAAAAAGTCAGAGGCACGTTAGTGATCAAATGAAGTAAAAAAATTAAAGCACATGCTAAAAATTGATCACTGTTTTGCTTACTAGAGAAAGAGCGTCACAATTCATAATAGCGTCACCATAAATCAAATGAGCATCGCTCTGGTGAATTTTAGCGTTGCTCTATAGAAATCCAGTGATGACGATAGCATCACTATTTGGGAGCGTTGTTGTTTGCAAACCCTTGTATCCTGCAAGAGTAAAAAAAATTGAATTTGAGATAGAAATTGATTAAATTTGATCGGTTATGCCCTCCTTCTAATGCCAAAATGTGACTGATGGATTAATATGGGATGATTACACTTGATCCATGAAGAATTGAAACATATTCATGCCACTAAATGCCAATCCAAGAGAGATCATTCAAACATAACACTAAACTAAGTATTTTATCAAAACTAACATGATAAACTATGAAAGCTTTTAAAATTCCTACTCTAATCCATCTGAAACTTATCCTATTGTGGGATTGGTGTCGTGTTGATGTGGAACGACGATCCTTTCCCAATCCCATGGATAATGAGTTTGTTTCAGTCAGTTTTATTGAAGAAAAATGATGAAACCATTGTGAGATGTGTGATGAAAAATGATTTAAAACTAGATTAACATAATGCGAGCTATTTTAACATGATTTAGATTAAGATGTGCAAATGCAAAGCTAATCTAAATGGATTCTAAGCTAAAAATATTGAAATCCTAATTAATGAACAAGCTACATGAATGCACCTATGTTACCATGGAAGCCATTAATGGAAGCTAAACTAATTAATGCAAGCAATTAAGCTAAAATGATATTAAGCAAATGCTAAAAATGAGTGTGAGTGTGAGTGATTTCAACAACATGAGTTTTCTCTAAAAAAGATGGATCCATTTGTCTCTAAATAGTAATCTATTTATAGGAGAGCAAATGAGAAATGAAGGGTTGAGATCAAAAAGGATAATCAATAGTCAAGGATGGAAGAATTTGGAGGCAAGGATCATGGATTCTAATCAACAGATGAGATTCAATGATGGGAATTAATCAAGGGTTCATATTTATCTCAAACAAACACACTTTCAACTTGTACAAGAGGTCATAAGTTAACTTGCACAAAAGGTCACAAGTTAACTTGCTCAAGAAGTCAAGTAAGTTTGTTAGAAAATGAATATTCTTCTTTTTCAAATGAGTGAGGAAAGAGAATATTCTTTGGAATATTCTCATGGGTGAGGGAAAATAGACATTTAGCAAATTAAAACAAAGTTTCATTGTGCAAAAGGGGAAGGAATATTCCATGAGAATATTACCTTTTGGAGGAATGTGCAAAGGAGGAATATTCCCTTGCAAGTGGGGGGATTATATTTAATCAGGAATTGATAATTAAAACAATGTTAATTATGCAATTAGGAGAATTAAATGATTTTCATTAAATAAAGTGATTTAATGAAAGGGGGAAAGGTGGAATGATATTTAGTTAAATAACTTAGGGTTATTTAATTAAATAAGAAGACTTAGGGACTTAAATTAAATAACTTGATGTATTTAATTTAATGAGATGAAATGTTAACATGAAAGGGGGTGAATTAACCTAATTAAATTAATTAGGTCAATAGATGCAAATGATGCAATTAATTAAATAGCTAAGATAATTTAATAAATTAAGCAAAAAAAGATAGTTTTTAGGAGGAAACGATGTTTGTATACCTGATTCGAGTGTATGATATCATTTAGGACTTTTTTAGTGTGTATAGTTTGAATGACCCAAAAACTCCTGCAACATCCCTAATTCTAGAAACTTCTGCCTTCTTTGTATATGTTCTTGATTCATTGGGGTTTCATGGGAATCGAGAACCATTAATTCTTGGTTCCTATGGAACCTCCAACCACTTTGTTGTTAGGGAGACTCATATTTCATAGGCATATATTAAGGAGGGGGATCAAGCCGAAAAGGGCAACAAAATGAGTCCCAATAGTGTTCTTAACTATATAATTGAACTTCTATGGAGCAGGCACAAAGGGCGGGAGTAGCAGTAGTTTGAAATTAGAGGTTTCAACCGATGGGGAGTTTGAGTTTGAGGATGATGATGGTGATTGGGTGGAGCATAGTGGCACTTTCTATGCTCTTAGACAACTCTCTGTGCAGGTGTGCAACTACTTGTTTTCTCTAGGCTTGGGATGTTTTGGCAATGGACATCGATTTTGGTGTCTTTGTTGCTACTTCCTTCTTGCGGGGGAGCATTTCTCTTTGTGGTTGTTGTGCTTTGTGCAGGTTGGTGTTTGGTGGGGAGGCTTGAGTTTTGGGTCTTATGGTTTATCTTTGTTGTTTTTTCCTCCGCCATTTTTTGTGTGTTGCCCTCTCCCTACTACGAAGGGTTTGGATCGCTACCTTTGTTGTGCTATGGGGCCATGTGTTTTGTGTCTTCTCCTATTTTTTCTCTTCTTTGACCTTCCTTTTGGTTGCTTCTAGAGCTCAGTGATTGTTTCCTCGTGGTTTTCCTTCTTATTGGGGGATCTTTGTTTGGCATTTCTTAGTTTTCCTGTTGGTGCTTGATGGAGCTGTCTTCACCTTGGTTTTAGCTCTGTGGTGTCTTGTTCTATCAGGATGGGAGTTTTTTACTTCTCCTTGTTGATATTTCTGGTTGTGGCTTTGAACCCCATCTGGTTTGGTAAGTTTTTATTTTTTGGGGGCTTGATATCTGTGTGTTGTTGCTTTTTGGTGCCTTTGTGGTCATTTTTGGGAATTTTGGCCCTTTTGTTGTTGGGAAGAGGTCTATCTTCTAGTACTCTTGTTGATGTTATTTTTGGTAGAGTTCTCTTCCCTTCTCTCTGTTAGTCTATTGATTGGGAGGAGTTTAAGTTTTTTTTTTAACACCCAGTTGTTTTTTTCTTCTTAGGGAAGTTGTTGACGTTGTTGTTGAGCTGTTGCAAAGGTTTATTCTGAAGGCTCAGAAGTGGTTGTGTTTAATGCTGATGGTTGTCTCTTATTTCAAGATCTAATATCTTACCTTTCCAAATGAGGTTGTGACTACCCTTTCTATCAGACTCTTTTCTTTATTTTGTTTTATACAATCTATGCATTCTATGGAGGTGAAGATTTCTCCTTCAGAGGTGGATCCCTCTCCTTTAGAGGCAGAGTTGGTTGATGTAGACTTAGGGGGAAGTTATCTTCTTTACTACATGTTTCTATTGAGGTGGAACTTGTGTGTGCAGGAGAGTGTTGGATTTGGTGGCAAGGGTTCTTATTTCTTCTTCTCCATTAGAGGGGAGCCCTCTCCCATTGAGGAGGAGATTGGGTTGGCATTTCAAGTGGGATGGAGCTGCAAGGAGGAAGATGGTTATCAGTGTTTTTATGTCCTTTGTAACTTCCCTATTGAGGTGGGGAGTTTGGATTTTTTGGTTCTGTTGCAACATAGGGGTATAATGGTTTTTTACATTAGTATGTTGTTTACTTTTCTTGGATCAGTTTTGTTTTTTCTGAGCGGTTGGTTTTTCTATATCTTAGTTGATGCAGGAGATGTCTTTGATCATATAAGTAGTGTTCAAGGTCCTTTTCAAAACCTGGTGTGTAAATGGTTGAAGGTCCCTTCAAAACCTATTTGTTGTAGCTTGAGTTGATTTGAATATCTATGAATGGTTGTTGTTGATGGGTTGCAGTTAGTTTGCTAATTATTTTCCTATCAGCTTCTTTCCCTTGTAAAGGGTTTTAGGTCCCTTCAAAACCTTATTGTAATGGGTTTCAAGTCCCATCAAAACTTTTTTTTCTACTAATAAGAAACTAGATAATTGATGATGGAGATATGATGTCGATATTGCTATGGAATCATTTGTCTCTCACAACTTGCTGTCTATAATGGAGGTAGGGCCTACTCTATAATGTGTGTCAATCTCTTTCATAGGTGTGAATCCATCTCAACCTCCCCATTCACATGCCTCAATTTTCTAATTTTTTCATGTCCTCCTCATAATCCTTTCACACCTAAATATGAGAAGATATGTGTATATACAATAAAAGTTTTGTATAAGCTATATAGGTTAATTAAATAAACCAATCAATTATTATAGACACTTAAAAATGTCCTAAATGATATCATGCACTCGAATCAGGTATACTAACATCATTTCCTCCTAAAACCCATCCTCTTTTCACTTAATTAATTAAATTTTCTGAGTTATTTAATTAATTGCATAATTTGCATCTATTAACCTAATTCATCTAATAAAGTTAATTCACCCCCTTTCATGCTAATATTTCGTCCTATTAAATTGAACAAATCTAATTATTTAATTTAAGTCCCTAATGTCTCCTTATTTAATTAAATATCATTCCACCTTTCCCCCTTTTTCATTAAATCATTTATTTAATGAATATCATCTAATTCCCCTTAATTGCATAATTAAACCTTTGTTTAATTATCAATTACTAATTAATCTAATTCCCTCCACTTGTAAGGGAATATTCCTCCTTTGCACATTCCTCCAAAAGGAATATTCCCATGGAATATTCCTTCCCCTTTTGCACATTAAAACTTTGTTTTAATTGCTAAATTATCTATTTTTTCTCACCCATGAGAATATTCCAATGAATATTATCTTTCCTCACTTAGTTGAAAAAGGGGAGTATTCTTTTTCTATACCAAACTTAATTGACTTCTTGTGTAAGTTAACTTATGACTTCTTGTGCAAGTTAAAAGTGTGTTTGTTTGGAAAAAGGTGAACCCTTGATTAAATCTCATCATTGATTCTCATCTATTGATGAGAATCCATGATCCATGCCTCCAATTTCCTCCATCCTTGACCATTGATTAACCTTTTTTATCTCAACCCTCCATTTCTTATTTGTTCTCCTATAAATAGGGCACTATTTGGAGACAAATGGATCCATCTTTTAATATCAGACTTATGCTGTTAAAATCACTTGCACTCACACTCATATTTAGCATTTATTTAGTCTCATTTTAGCTTAATTACTTGCATTAATTAGCTTAGCTTCCATTAATGGCTTCCATGGTAACATGGATGCATTCATGTAGCTTATTTGGTAATTAGGGTTTTAATATTTTTAGCTTAAAATCCATTTAGATTAGATTTTCACTCACATATCTTGATCATATTAGCATAAATCATATTAAAATAGCTTGCATCATGTTAGTTTAAAATTTAAATCATGTTTCATCACAAATCTCACAATGGTTTCATTAGTTTTCTTCAAAAAAATTGATTGAAACAGGCTCATTTATCCACGGGATTGGGAAAGGGTCATTATTCCACATCAACGCGACACCAATCCCCCAATAGGAAAAGTTTCAATGTCTTAGATTAGAGATTTTATAAAGCTTTCATGATTTAAATATGGTATTTTTAATGGGTTCTTTATCTTTGCATAAATTGAATAATCTCTATTGGATTGACGTTTAGTGGCATGATTATACTTTGTATCCTCATGGATCAAGTGTAGTCGGCCCATACTAATTCTTCAGCCACATTTTGGCGCTAGAAGGAGGGTGTAACTGATCACATTTAATGATTTTTTCTCTCAAAGTTTATTTTCTGGTTTTTGTAGACACAGTGATACTCTAGGGGATTTCATCAACTCTTTTATAAGGCGTCGCCATATAGTGACGCTATTTCCATCTAATACAATAATGCCTAATTAATGCACTGGTGCTGATTAAAATAAATGGTGACACTAATAATTTTTAGAGGTATCGAGAATTTGCAAACGATGACACTCCTAAATGGAAACACTATCATCATCATTGTCCTTCTACAGAGCAACGCTAATTTTCACCAGAGCGTCGCTCATTTGATTTATGGCGACGTTATCATGAATAGCGACACTCTTTTTTGGTAAGAAAAAATTGTGTGATTTTTAGCATGTGCTTTAATTTTTTTACTTTATCAAATCACTAACATGCCTCTAACATTGTTTTGGTTTTTAGACTAATTGGGTTTTGCAAATCAAACGATAAAATTCAAAGTGAAGGAGCATTCTCATCTTTAAATCTTATAATTGTAACAAGTGTTTTGACACTTTTGGGGCAATTATAACCCATTTATCATGCTTTTCATTTTATGCTTGAGGACCACACTAGCTTTCAACTAGGTTTTAAAATGAATGCTCAAATCGGTTAAAATTGAACCCTCACATCATTTTACTTTGGGTTTAAAATTGAACAATACAACTTAACACTTTGTTAAGTGCTTTCCTCAGCTTTTCATCTTTAAGTTTCCTTTTTTGGTCCTGCTCCTTTTCGGGCTTCCTTGTAGTCGTTGGTCGATTCTACAAAAGGATATAAAAGTCATGGAAAATCCTAACCTGGGAATTGGACATTCCAGCAGGTGACTAAAATCTTCTTATGGTCATTCATTTACATTGTCAAACTAGGGAACGTATACTTGAAATGGAGCGGCACTGTATGTGCACTAAGAACCAGTTTCAGTCACAATTTACTAGAAATAAATGCTTGGAAGGAATTCTACTTATGCTGCAGTAATGTAATGTAAAGTCTTCTTAACTTAAGAATAATTTAATCAAAGCAGAAATCATGAGAACTATTACTAAGAAACAAACTATGAACTGGCCTTATGTTGCAGGAACAAACACAGGGATGGATTCCCGATGCTGCAGGAACAATATAAGATTGAGTTTAAGCTAAAACCTTCAAGAATGAAATCTAACTTATAATCAACAGGAGATAAATAACTAACTACAGATACTCACTAAGTGGGCCCCCTTAGCAAGCATCAACTAGTTTATGCAAGAATTGAACTCAAAACTTCATCAGCTTTTATTCATAAACTTGGAATCATATACATTGATTGTTCTGCTTGTAAGAAAACTAACACAAAACACTGTTTCTCATTATAATACTAACTTTAACACACTCTATTTCTCACTCACGCAGGAGGAACACTTATTTATATTAAAAAAGAAACTAACTACCTAACTCTAACAGAGAAAAACGTGGACATAAATGCATCCTGAAACTGAGGAATAGACTTCTCATAAATGAAGGCATATCTGTTCAACACGATTCAAAGAGAATTTAGTATTCCACTCTTCCTAGATTAATGATCATTTGGATTTCCTCCCAACGACCTAGTCGGAGAGTCTTTGTTGGAACAACTTCCTCGATGTCATGCTAGAAATGGACTTTACTACAAGGCCGAGATCTGCTGCGCTTTGACTCGTTCATGCTTCCTTCAACAACCTGCAATGCACATGGCGACATAAGCGAAAGAAAGCATGTGTGGAAAATAACACGATACACATTCATTAATCACATATTAAATCCATTTCATTATCCAAAAACCACATGCATTATATCAGTCATTCAGGAGGTCAAACAGGGTAATTAATACAGACACATAGAGATGTTAAGCTGCAGGAATATAGGAATGTGTTGCTACAGGATACTACCTACAGGATACTACCCAATTTTAGATAAAAAGACTTTAATCAAAGAGTTAAAACAACCATCAACAATAAGAGTAAGGGTATTAAAAATACATCATAATATTCAAATTATGAGCATATTTCAAGCTCATCATTTGCCCCCTACTTATCCTAGTGATGGTCCTCCAGCATTAAGATTTCTAGTTGTTTCTTTGAAATCAGTAGGAGTAGTATGGCCCTGTAATGAAGTTTCGAATTCATAGTAGAAACCTCTGAAACTTTGCCATCTCTCATACCTACGGGTTTCTGCATCCTCATTAACATCTGTAGCCCAATAAGGGTAAAGTGGCCACATCAAAACTGGAGGTGGAAATGTTAATGGTAACCATAACTAAAACCTTCTCTGGAGACCAAGCTGCATATAATTCTATGTCCTTCTGATGGTTGCCTTAAAGTTTAGAGGGCTATGAGGCTCAGATTTCCTTAGACCAACAGTCAGTTTTTTCCATCTTGTTTCAATTCTGGAAGATGAAAGTTTCCAAAAAAGATATGTTTGGTCTTTGAACTCATCATACACTTGCTTTATGATATCAAATATTTTCATTATTTATGTCTGATCATTGAATCCATACACAACAGTAAGCCAAATTCTCATAATTGTGTGGGGAGCTGAGCTTTCAGGTCGCAGTGGAATAGGTTCATTCCTTTCAGCCTATTCATAAGCCTCTAATTGTCTTCCATAGTTAGTTTCATTGTCCGCCCAAGACATGATTGACCTCAGATGAATGTCACCAATGTAGAGAAGCGGATTCCACTCTGTTTCAGAGGGAATTAGCAAACCATGCAAATAAAACTCACATAAATAATTTTTCAGCCAACTGGGTGCTACTTGATATGCATCATAAAATTCCTTAGCTGTGTGAATGATAGGGTCTAAATTTCTTGAAATTCTCATCAATTGGAACCAAAGAAATTTCTCTTTAAGGCACATAGCATATACCCTAGGTGGTGGTCTACATTCCATAATTTTACCAGTTATCTTCACCATTTCATCCATTTTCTCTTTCATTTCTTGAATTTCCTATTTTTGTCTTTCAATTTCCCTTTTCAATTTCTTATATTCTTCTTCCCAAAGACTTTGTTCAATTTTAGTTCTAGCTAAATGGAAAAAACTCAAAGTTTGAAATGTAACAGGCCTCCATGTAGTCCTAAGATATTCCAAATATTCAATCAACAATGCCCTTTTATAAACAAAAAATGCTCGACAAGTTTCAGGGGGTAATGGGGTTTCATTGGACACTTCAGATTGTTCAAGTTGTTATTCCTCTTGCTGCAGGATGGACTCCTGTTGCTGCTCAGGAGGAGATTGTGTTTCTTCTAAAACTTGCCTAACTGCTTCAGCCAAGTCATCAAGACTTGGCATCCCCCTTTCATTACCTCTACAATGTTGTGCTTCCTCAACTTCCACTGTCTCAGTTTTCACTTCCCTAGGAATAACAATTGGACTTTGTGGAACATTCTCAGATACATTCTGAGAAACATCATGATTGAATTCTTTAGATTCCTCAGGAATTACTATAATTTCAAGTTGAATGGAGGTTGAGGTAACTGTACACTGTTTCCTTGATGAAACTCTTTTTGGCAATGTTTCTAAAGTAACAGCTGCAGGAGAGACTTTCGTGGCTTTCCTCTTTCTAACCTGCCTAGAGGATTCAGACTCAACAGGAGAAGATGATAGTGAAACTGTAGTGACAACAGGTGTTGCTACAGGAGAAACTGCTACAGGGGAAGATGTTGCAGGAAAGAGTGGAGTAGAACGTTTTCGCTTTTGAACATGAGGGTCAAATTCTAGAGTTTGTTCTACCCTAGATGACTCTCCTACCTTCATTTTCCCTTTTTCTTTTCTACCAGCAGACTTGGTTTGTACTTGGGTAGAGGGCTCTGGTGTGGAGGCTGCAGGACTAAGTGCTACAGGAGCAGATGATTCTTGCTCTGCTTCCCTACTTGTAGATTCTACTCTCTTTTTCTTTTTCTTGTGCTGTGCAGGGAGTGCTCTAGGAGGCTTTGGAGTTTGTAGACCCTTCTGGGCAACAAATTCTTGCCAAGAAATGGGTAATAAATCCCTCAGGGAACGCTTGATCAAGAATTTAATGAGGGCATGATGGGCGATAGAGTTGTCCCTGCCCCTCTGGGTTTCATGGGCACAATGTTTTAGAAGGTTTAACAAAAATTTGGAACATTGACAGCTAAACCGTGCCTCATATGACTCAATAGTTTAAAATGATAGGAATGCAAATAGGAAAAACATCCCTCACAAGTCAAGTACCTGATTATGAAGGTGGCATATTCCAAGTATGGAGGAGGCAGTGACACCCGTTTGCATCCTTGTTTGGAAACCTCCAAGGGTCCATCTGTTGGTATTGTGAATTCTGCCCTAGTAGAGACAACATCTCTCCCTGAAGAAAAATTCTCTCCTACCGCTGGAAGTCCAATTACTTCTGCAATCCCCTCTTCTATAACGACTACTATCAAACCCCACACTGTAGCTTCTCCCTCTAAAAGAGTTCTCAAAAACTCACCTGCAACTTCCTCATTATAGGAATCTATCCTCAGAAAATAATTCAGCCAATTGCAATTGCTGAATGCCTGAACCGCTTGAGGATTTTGCGTCAAGGGTTCACGAGCTGCAGGCTCATGTCTTACTAACTAGCCACCCATATTCACAAATTATCCCTGCTGAGATTCTTGAAACTCAAACTTCTTCTGAAAATTTGAAAAACTTCTTTTTCCCTACTGTCACTTTTCTTTACTTTTCCAAGAATGACACAAAGGATAATTGCATGAAATGATTGTTAAAAACTACTCAAATCAAGCAGTTAATTGTTGTTTATGATGAAATCACGCAGTCGTATTTGGTAAGTAGAAGAAAATAAAAATGTCTTAACAGTTGTGACAGTGGCATAAGAAAAAGTTGAAATGGATTATCCCCACCCCCTACTAAAAATTTGGCATGTGTCCACACATGTGCGAAAGGATAGGTGAAAAACAGGCAATGATGACTGATATGTACATAGCAATTAATGAATAAATGAAATAAATAAATGACGTGACAATAAAAGATATCTCGTACCTTGTAATAAGTGCTCGTACATGCTGGGAAAGATCACAGCTCAACATGAAATGACGGCTGGAATTGAAACCATAAATGAGGGTGGTACGACAGGATGGATGACATGGATGGGTGACGTGGAAGAAGAGGAAATGAATGGTGGTGATGGATAAAAAATGGAGAAAGTGGCTTCCTTAAAAAGGAAACCTTTATTATGGGCATGCAACATAGAATTTTAAAGAGATGCTATAGGAGAAAGGTTGAAGCCTTTTGCTACAGAAAGATCAATGGCTGCATCCGAAACAAACTGCTTCATAAATTCTTCTTTGGACGTTGGCTTATGATACAACCTAAGACGGTGTCCATTAACCAATAGCTTGAATCAAACATGATCTATTGTAGCTAACTGAACTGAACCATTATCAAACACATTTTATATTTCATAAGGACCAAGCCATCTTGTGGTGAGTTTACCTTGATTTTCCTTATACCTGCAGTCATAGAGCAGCGCCCAATCACCGGCAGAGAATTGTTTAGTTTTGATATGGTGATCATGCCATTTTTTTCTTTGTTGCTGGACAACTTTCCTTATCTCATCCAATGCATTCAGCTATAGGAGGTGTTCCTTTTGGGCTTCTGAAATATCAATGTTAAGCTGGAGAGCAGTCCTTAAGGTCTTATGCTCAAACTCTATTGGCAACATGGCAGTTTTTCCATAGAGTAACTCAAAAGGAGTGAACCCTGTAGTTATTTTCCATGTTGTCCTATAGGCCCAGACTGCTTCAGGAAGGCGACTGCTCCAATCCTTCTTGTGTAATTGTACTACCTTAGTAAGGATTGTCTCAATTTCTCTGTTGGTAACCTCTATCGGACCATTGGCTTGAGGGTGATAGGGGCTAGACTTTATGTGCCTGATCTTGTAATCATTCATCAATGTAGTGATTAAGTTTGATGTAAACTAAGCTCCTTGATCAGTAACAAGTTCCCTTGGGACTCCAAACCAAGTAAAAATCTGCTCATACAGGAGCTCAGCAACTTTATTATCACGGGCATGTGTCATTGCTTTCACTTCCACCCACTTGGTTACATAATCAGTGCAAACCAAAATGTATGATTTCCCATTGGATGGAGGATCAATAGGCCCAACAAAATCCATGCCCCACTTTTGAAGGGACTGACTACCACTTGAGGATACAGGGGAATTTCATCAGACCTTGTTGGTCTCCCCATTCATTGACATCTATCACATTTTCTAGTGTAGGCTGCAACATCTTTGTGTAGTGTGGGCCAATAGTATCCTGTAGCAAACACTTTCATAGATGTTCTCTTGGCTGCAAAGTGCCCACCACATGGCTCATCATGACAGGCATGCAAAATGTCATAGGTCTCATCTTCCCTAACACACCTTCTCATGACTTGGTCAGGTCCTGTGTAAAATAAACAGTCTACAATCCATGAAAAGTTAAAACTTTTCTCTACCAATAATTGACTTTCCTTTGGTGAGAAGTGGGCTGGGATCTTCTTGGCTACTAAATAATTTGCAATATCTGCATACCATGGAATTTGAGCAGCAATAGAAAACAAATGTTCATCGGGAAAGCTATCATCAATTACCTCAGGGGTGGCAGGTGTAGTTGTTTGAAGTCTTGACAAGAAATCAGCCACCACATTAGCCTGACCTGGCTTATCAATAACTGTGATATCAAATTCCTGCAACAATAGGAGCCATCTTGCTAATCTGCCAGATATGGTAGACTTATTCATGAGGTACCTTATTGATGCATGATCTGTATGGACAAATATTTGGTAACCAATGACATAATATTGAAACTTGTTCAGGGCATACACAACTGCTAGCAATTCTTTCTCTGTGACAGTATAGTTTAATTCAGGGCCTTGAAGGTTTTTGCTAATGAAATATATGGCATGCTCTATGAAATTCTCTTTCTATCCTAAAACTGCCCCTATGGCATAATCAAAAGTATATGTGTGTATATGAAAGGGCAGACTCCACTTCGGTCCTTGAAGAATAGGTGCCTGAGTAAGTAAGTTCTTAAGCTGCAAGAAAGATTTGTCACAGGCCTCAGTCCAATTAAATTTAGAATCCTTAGTCAATAAGGCATATAATGGACTGACTATTTTGTTGAAATCTTTGATAAATATTCTATAATATCCAGCATGTCCTAGGAAGCTTCTAACATCCTTTTGTTTCATAGGTGTTTGCAAAGTTAGAATGACTTCTATTTTTACAGGATCAACTTGAATTCCTGCTTGAAAGATATGATGGCCTAAAACAATTCCCTCTTGCATCATCATAAAGCACTTCTCACTATTCAAAGACAAATTTTTCTCTTTACATCTTTTCAACACTTTCTCCAAATTTTCTAATGCTTCTTCATAAGTAACTCCATAAGTGGTGAAGTCATCCATGTAGATCTCCATAGAATCATGAGAAATGTCAGCAAAAATACTGATCACTACCCTTTGAAATGTTGCAGGTGCATTACACAGGCCAAAAGGTAAGATAGAGTAGGCAAAAGTGCCCCATGGACTAGTAAAAGTTGTTTTGTCTTGATCCTCAGGGGCAATTCTAATTTGATTATACCCACTATATCCATCCAAAAAGGAGAAATGCTTTTTACCAGACAATGAGTCTAGCACTTGGTCAACAAATGGCAGTGGAAAGTGATCCTTTTTAGTTGTTGTGTTCAACTCCCTGTAGTCTACACAAACTCTCCATTTTCCACCTTTTTTAGGAACAATCACCAATGGAGATACCCATTGACTGTCTAAAATGGGGTAGATAAAACCAACATCAAGCAATTTTTGGAGCTCTTTTTTAACTATTTCCTTGAGTGATGGGTTTATCCTTCTTTGAGGCTGCCTAATAGGTGAACAGTCTTCCTTAATGTAGATCCTATGATTATAGAGTTGAGGATCTATTCCCTTCATATCCCCATAGTCCCATGCAAAAGCTCTATGTTGATCTTGCAACATTGTGACTAGGGCAGTTTGTTGAGATTGAGGCAGCTTATTATTGATGTTCAGACAACAGCCTAGAGACACTTCTACTTGGTTGGTAAGACCATTCATGGAGACTGCTGATAAAGGTGGTGTATTTATTGCATGTGGAAGCAAATTTTGATAAACTGCAGGAAATTTAAGTGGCAGGCTCTCAGGATTCAGTTGCTGCAGGAAACACTGCTGAAGACAACTATTTGGAACAGATGAGCTATTCAGATCAGAGTTGGACTACAAAATGTGTAAAAGCAGGCCATCCTCATTCTGAAGCTGGGAAATCGGATTAGTTTGCAGCATCATTAGCTGAGCCAATGAATTGACTTCTTCAGTTTCCTCTCCTAAATTTGGCCAAATTGGTTGAGACAAGTCTGGCTGAGGCTGGGCAGGTGGGTATAAAGCCAATTTCTTTCTTGACTGACCATCAAAAATTGTCATGTCTCCTGAACAACATCCTATAAAAGCATCAGTTGTGGCTAACCATGGTCTACCTAGGATGATAGGATATCCTCTCAAAGTTGCCTTAGTGGACAACATGGTGAAATTTGCTAGGTATTCCCAAGACTCAAGGATGACAATGACATCTTCTACCACTCCATCAGGTGTTATTGTGGAACTATCAACAAGCTATAGGATGGTAGGTGTAGACTGAATGGTTAGGATATTCAAATACTCCATAGTATGCTTGGTCATTACATTGATGGCTGCACCAAGATCAATCAAAACATTCTTTACTATCTAGCCACTAATATTTATTTTTACCACAGGACTCCCAGGGTCAGTATATTTTGGAATGACTACCTTCCCTAACATAATATCTGCCAACTGTCCTAGAACATGGATAGTTTGGGGATCCTTTTTCTTTCTTCTTGGTTTCTTTAAACGGGCCTCTTTAATGGCTTTTCCATAAATTGGGACATCTTTAATGGCTTGAAAAAGAGGAATTTGAATGTTTACATTCTTTAGCTGATCCAAAATATCAAAGGTAGGCTCTTCCATAGACTTGGATGTAGTAATTTGCAATCTCTGAGGAAAAGGTGGTTTTCCCTGATGTTGCAAGACATGCTCCTTAGAGACAGTATCTGATATAGGTTTATGTTCTACAAGATCAGTAGGTTGTTCAGAGGCAGAGTCTAGAATCTCTGTAATTACAGGCAGTTGTGGAGCAGGGAGAGTGGTTCCAGACCTGAGATGGATATCATTAATATTTAGGGCATAAGCTGGATACTAATTGGCTTCTACAAAATACATAGGCTACTATTGTTGTTGCTTATTATTATTAGGATTTGAGAATGGTTGAGCAGGCATAGGTGTGTGTTTTGGAGGGCCAGTATTTGCTGCAGGTGCTGCAGGAGGTGGCATGAGGGCCGGAGGTTGTGGCTACTGAAGCTACAGGGATCCAGGAGATTGGTTCTACCATTGCTGAAAACCTCTCCATTGAGGATTCTGCTGCCAATTACCTTGGGGTGGAGTCCATTGTCCTTGTGGCTGCTGCCAACTTCCTTGAGGAGATTGCCATTGAGGACTCTGATAGTTAGGCCAGTGTGGTTGAGAAGTATTCCAAGGTGGTGATGGGACATATGTAGGTTACCATTGGTTATTGTAATTAGAATAAGGATTATAAAAAGTCAAAGGGTCTTGAGGTATACCTTGTCTTTGAGCCCATGGTCACCTTTGTGCAACGAAGAATACTTGGTCATCATCACCCTCTACCATCTTAAAATAATTAGGTAATTACTTAGCCTCCAATTTAGCCACCATCTTACATCTATAGTCACATTTCTTCTTTCTGCAATGTGGACAAAACTCAGCCAAGATTGCTTTAGCTTCCTCATATTTCTTCCGAGCTTGCATAGTATCCAACTGTGTAGCCATGTTGTTTATGATATCCTGTTTGAGATCAGACAGCAAATGTGTGATCTCCATCTGTGAAACTTCATTAGTAGAAGACTTTCCCACTGTGGCTTGATATCCTCAACCCTTCTTAACAATTGCTCAAGAGTAGTTGTGACATATTTTATTGATATCATCCCAAGGCACTTGGGTTATATCTCCTCCTCCCATTAGATCCAGGGCATCTATACAGGTGTCACTGATTCCTCTTAGAAAAAGTAGTTTATGAGATTCTTCATTGAGAGTATGGTCTGAATTATTTTTTAGGGAAAACAAGAATCTTGAGATATAGTCTTCCAGGCTTTCATCCTCCTTTTGTTGAATTCTGAATATATCATCACCCTTACTACCACTCTTACAATATTTCTTGTATTTCTCAAGAAATTTTGTTTGCATAGCTACCCAACTATCAACAACACCCCTTCTCAAACTCATAAACCATCTAAGAGCTCCCTCCTTCAAAGTAGTAGAAAACAACTTCAGCCTGTAAGCATCTGAAGTGTAATCATAGTTGCGATAGAGGATGTCAAACTCAAACAAGAAAGTGTTTGGGTCCTCTGTAACTAGTCCATAGAACTTGAGAAGTAATGAAGAAGGAATATTTTTAAGGTTATCATTATCTTGCTGAGCAATGATGGGGAATTCAAAAGCAGGAGGTTGATTAGATGGATTACATGCCATATTTGCTTGATGGAGTATCAAAGCAAAAGGATTTTCTTGAGGTTCTTCGTCAGCTGGGACAAATGGAAATTCAACAAGCAGGTTTTTAGCAAATGGATTGATATCTTGGTCTCCTCCTTCCTCAAATAGATTATAAGCTGGTTCAGTATTGTTATCAATGAATGGAAGGTTAGGGATGAATCTTCCCAGAGTGTCTCTTCTTCTATGCATGCAATAGAATTAACCTTAAATTGAAGGAATTTGAAAATTCTTGAATAAACACACTAAACTACTGCTAACAATGACTATGGTAGGTTCTTAGCTTGACACCATCCCCGACAACAACACCAAAAATGGTCAATTCCACAAAAGGATATAAAAGTCATGGAAAATCCTGACCTGGGAATTGGACATTCCAGCAGGTGACTAACATCTTCTTATGGTCATTCATTTACATTGTCAAATGAGGGAATGTATACTTGAAATGGAGCGACACTGTATGTGCACTAAGAACCAGTTTCAGTCACAATTTACCAGAAATAAATGCTTGGAAGGAATTCTACGTATGCTGCAAGAATGTAATGTAAAGTCTTCTTAACTTAAGCATAACTTAATCAAAGAAGAAATAATGACAACTATTACTAAGAAACAAACTATGAACTGGCCTTATGCTGCAGGAACAAACACAGGGATGGATTCCTAATGCTGTAGGAACAATATAAGACTGAGTTTGCGATGAAACCTTTAAGAATGAAATCTAACTTATAATCAACAGGAGATAAATAACTAACTAAAAATACTCGCTAAGTGGGCCCCCTTAGCAAGCATCAACTAGTTTATGCAAGAATTAAACTCAAAATTTCATCAAATTTTATTCATAAACTTGGAATCATATACATTGATTGTTCTGCTTGTAAGAAAACTAACACAAAACACTGTTTCTCATTATAATACTAACTTTAACACACTCTATTTCTCACTCACGTAGGAGGAACACTTATTTATATTAGAAAAGAAACTAACTACCTAACTCTAACAGAGAAAAACGTGGACATAAATGCATCCTGAAACCGAAGAACAGACTTCGCATAAATGAAGGAATATATGTTCAACACGATTCAGAGAGAATTTAGTATTCCACTCTTCATAGATTAATGATCATTTAGATTTCCTCCCAATGACCCGGTCAAAGAGTCTTTGTTGGAACAACTTCCTCGATGCCATGCTGGAAATGGACTTTACTGCAGGGCCGAGATCTGCTGCGCTTTGACTCATTCATGCTTCCTTCAACAACCTGCGATGCACATGGCGACAGAAGCAAAAGAAAGCACGCGTGGAAAATAACATGATACACATTCATTAATCACATATTAAATCCATTTCATTATCCAAAAACCACATGCACTATATCAGTCATTTGGGAGGTCAAACAGGGTAATTAATACAGACACATAGAGATGTTAAGCTGCAGGAATATAGGAATGTGTTGCTACAGGATACTGCTCGATTTTAGATAAAAAGACTTTAATCAAAGAGTTAAAACAACTATCAGCAATAAGAGTAAGGGTATTAAAAATACATCATAATATTCAAATTATGAGCATATTTCGAGCTCATCAGTCATCTAAACTAATTCCCAAGGTTAACATTTTTTTCTATCTTTTCTACCAGAATAAGGTCTTAACTACTGATAATTTGGTCAAGAGAGGTTTTGTGACGCCTAATAGATGCTATCTATGTGAAGAGGATGCATATAATTCCTTTCATCTCTTGATTGGCTACAAATTTGTTAGAGGTGTGGGCCCATTTTCTTTCTCTTTGGAATCTCAGCTGGGTGTTTCCCTCTTTGATTAGGGAAGTGTGGTCTCAATGGGTGGGACCTTCCTCGAATCCTGATTTGATTTTTCTTTGGTCTCTTTCTTTGCCTCATATTGCTTGGGGTATTTGGTTGGAACATAATAATAGGATTTTTAGGAGCTAGACTCTTCTGGCTATTTATGTGGCTTATAAAATTTGTGCTGCTATCAAAGAGAATTTTGTCTCTAGGATTTTCTTTCAGAATGGCCAAAGGTTAATGCTCATTCTGGATGACATTTCTATTGCACATAATTGGAAGTTGCCTTGTGATATTTCCCTTCCTTTGACTAAAGCTAAAGCCTCTAGAGAGGATATTGTTTGGAAGGCTCCTCCAGTTGGATGGGTGAAAGTTAATTTTGATGGACCTGCTAAAGGTAACCCGTGACTTGTTGGTTGTGGGGGAGTGATAAGAAATTATAATTGTAGTTTCATTTCCATTGTGGTGCTCCCTTTGGGAACCCAGACAAACCACTACGTGGAAGTGGCAACAACCTATCATGGTTTGAAAATGGTTCAATCCAAAGGATACAAGAAGGTTTGGCTCGAGGGTGATTCATTGAATATTATTAATAATTTGAAGAAGGTTTTTTCCCCCTCATGGAGTGTGGAATCCCCAATTATGGATGCAATCAAAATCCTAAAGTCCTTCGATAAAGTTTATATCTCTCATATTCTAAGGGAAGGGAATGGATTTGCTGATGTGTTTGCTAATGTTGGTGTTAGGGGTTCTAGGGAGTGGGATGTGGACAACCCCCTCCCCATTGAGGCCATCTCTTGTTTAAATCATGATTATCAAAACTATTGATTCAGATGACGACTTTATTATTTATTGGGCTCACATGTCTATAATCACATGGTAGCTAATTGCTTGGAGTGAAGGTGAGCTGGATTTTGATTGGGATGATGGTACCATGAGTATTCTCCATGTCAGGCGACATCCTAAGATCATTATTTCTCTCTGCCATAATGTCGTTGTCACACAATTGTGGGAATTTTTTGTCTCTCCTTCTTGAGGTTTCTTTTAATCACTTGCAAAGTTTTCAAGCTCCTAAGTTCTGCAAACTCTATGACAATGGGAGGTGACAAGAATAGAGCAGAGCCGTTTTCATGTGATACTATTAAAAAGAAGGAGGTTTGGCGTAGGCTGTAGAAAGGTGGGCTCATTCCATATTTGGAGAGGCTGCATGGAAATAACCTGCAAGCCATGACCTTGTTTGTCAAAGGTTCGAATAATAGGATTTTGAAATTGGGAGGCACTGAATTTGATGTGAATGAGGACTTCATTGTTAATATCACCAGTCTCTCAACTAAGGGAAAGAAGGTGTATAGAGATATGAAGGAATCTAAGGCTGCCATGTAGATATTCTTCAAAGGAGATGAGGAAAAAGAGCCTAAGCCTACCAAGAGTGGTGGGTAACAATGAATTTCTCTCAAAGCCCTATGGGGTGATGTTGCAGAGGAGTTAATGAGGTACATTCCTTTAGAGGGTAGGTTTTCTACTGTGAATGCCTATCATTTTATTCTTATGAGTCATTTTCGTCATAAGAAGAAAATTTATTTTTCATTTTATCTCTTGGCATCTCTAGAGTCTGGTCTAAATGACCATAAAAGGAACTCTAAGAATCTTGTATTACATGTTGGTCTTATTCTATTAATTTTGGATTATGCTAAAGCTTATGAGGTCCCTAAGCCACTTGCTATGACACCTAAGGGTAAGAAACAGAGGTCGGCCTTGGAATATGAGACAGTTTCAGAGGATGAGCTGGGGAGTTTGAAAGGGAAAAAGGAGGTTCTAGAGGAGGAGTCTGAAATGGAGGAGGATGAGGATTTTGTCCCAAATTCTTAGGCCTCTATGGAAGTGATCTCAAAACCTCCTACCCAGGGAAAACCTCGTAAAGGGGTTTTGGCTCCTAACTCGAAGGATTATGAGACCTATAGTGAGGATGAGGGTGGTGAAAACCCCATTAAATCTTTGCATGGTGATCCTTCTACTATCTTGAAGGAGAGAATGGAAATTGTTGAAGATGTGTCTTTGTCATCCCCTGCTTTGGGGACCAAGAGAAAGAAGGTTCCGAAGGAGGGCAACAAAAAGAAAATAGTTTTTAGGTCTGCTAGACTGGTGCAAGATGAGCAAGCGATGTCTCCTCAGAAGCTAGTTGGTGGGCAGGATATTGTGGATTCTCTGGGGGTGGACTTGGAAATGCTGAATAGGAGGAGGTCAGTGGCTAAGGAAATTGTGAGCTCTTTGCGCAAGATTCAAATGCTGATGACTGGGGGTAAAGGTAAGGAGGTGTGTGCGAGCCAGGATAAGGTTAGTTCTTCTCAGGAGGGTGTTGTTGCGGGAAAGGATGTTTTCAATTTTAATCGGGAGGATGTACCCAATGTGTTGGATATGGCTAAGGAGGGTTCCATTTCTTTGTTTCAACTTTTTAAATGGGTATTTCATGAGCTTAACATGACTAATGTTAGGTCAGGGGTGCTATGAGAAAAGTGGGAGAATCATTGGTTTAGACACAAGTTGATGAGTTATATAATTCTATGAAGACTATTGCTGAGCAAATGTTGAAGATGAAGTAGACGGTTGAACAAAGGATCTTGACCTTGGAAGAAAAAATGGAAAGGATTATTGTGAAATTGGAAAAGGGTGGGGATGGGACTAATTCTGCTATGAGGCATGAGTCTAAGGGCCTTTCTACTCCTTTTGAGAATGCCAAAAAATGTTGGGAGATTACTCTTGGTGAGGAAGTTGGTGTTGGTGAAAGGCTTGTGGAGGAGGATGTTTCAGTTGACAAGGCTGTTGGTGTGCAAAATGTTTTGATTAGTGAGGTAAATGTGGTTGGGCCTGGTGCTAGAACTCATAATAAAACCAAGATGCAGGTGGGGGTCCCGACTAAAGATATGTTTGAAGTCATGGATGAACATCAAAAGGCTATGGAGAGTGACATGGAAGATGTAAACATTCTAAAGAATATGTAGTTTTGTTGTTTTTGTCCTACCTTTTTGGCTATTGTCATGCTGATGGTTTTCTATGTTTTGGTTGTTGTTTTCTCTGTTTAGTTATCTTTCGCTTCAGCTATTCTTTTTTCTAAAGGGTTTCAGGGCCCCTTCAAAACTTTGTTTACCTCTAATAAAAAAACTTTGTTTGGTGCTTAAAATAAACTTACCTTTTCTTTGAGGGTTAAAATTAACAAGTGTTTGTTATGTCTTGTTATCTACATTTTTGTTATTGAATGTGTATTCTCTTCTCTCATGCCGCTTAGCGATCTTGGGAATCAAAAGCATTCCTTTGACATTTTGTTTAATCACCCACACATTTTGATTTGGATTAAAATGAACCCCATGCTAGTGTGACAAAAATGCATTGTGAATGCTCTCTCCTTGCATCATCTAACTTGGGAGATCAAACAACAAATGTACTTCCTTGCTTTTGTATATCTTTAGAGGGCCTACCACCCCACTTCAAAAGGTGAGAATGACCCAAGTGGAAACAACCTAAATCCAAGCTCTTTCAAAATGCTAAAAAATGTGTTTGTGATGAAAGTCATAAACAACAGGTGTGGTTGTGTCATACCGACAAGTTCCACCCTTAGTGTCTGCATGACACATCAAAATCCTTTCTTAGAAAAGGACTGGGAGGCCTCTTGATTGAAATAATCTTGATCTAATCTTGTCATGTGTATGGCCACCTTGTACAAAAGTACTTACTAAGAAGCAATTGTTTAGAAGCCAAAAACCTTTATGCTTGTTGGTACAGGAACGGTTGTTTCGAAGCTGCCTCACAGTTTACTATTCATTGTTGAAACAAGAAAATCCTTAGGATCTTTGGATCTTAAGGATTTGATATTTAGTGGTCTCGAGAAGTGTGTGTCGAGTAAGGGGGAGCCAGTGTTTCCAAATCTCTAGTTGTTCACATTGTCTTAGTGTTTGGAGAAATCCAAGTGGGGATTCAACAAATAGTATCTTTTGAACCTAAGGTGGTAAATTCTTGTGAGTCAGTTTAATACTTTGCTTGGTTCCAAAACATTGCAAACAAACATTCGCAATCTTCCTCAAAATTTCAAACCCTTCGATCTAAGTATGGATACCATTTGAAATAGCCTTGATATTAATGATTGTCCTAAGTATTTTTATCCTTAGAGATTTCTAAATATCATGACTTATATCTCAATCCATACTTCCCAAATTCAACATAAGCAACTATGCCTTCAACCTCATGATTTTCACAAAATGGACCTTGTGAAATTTATGATGTTTTTTAACATAGAAAATTAGTTTGAACTTAATCAAGATAAGTGTTTGTGGTAAAAAGAAACTCATTTAAGCAAGATAAATTGAAAATTTTAACCCCACATGACCATATGGAGATTGATTGCTCCCGTTGAACAACCCGACCTTACACCCACTATCATTCAACCAAACTTTGAACTCATTGAAGGAGAATAAACCAACATAATTAGTATTTTGAGAAGCTTCACTTTTGAAATAAAGGAAACACCCATTTAGTGAAGAAATGCAACAAAAATATTAGATGAATAAGATGAGCAACTGATATTGTGGCTGAAAAGCCCATATTACCACCACTCGCATGGAAATAAATATCCTCTTTTTTTCATAATCTTATCTCTAAATGGTCTCACACAAAATCATAATCCCCAAGAGAAGGTCTACAGGTCGTTACTTTAAACTTAGGAATATTATTCCAAAATCCATCAAAAGACACCTTTTAGTACTTCACCAAAATAGAAACAGGTTGGTATACATCTTCTATAAATGTGCTTCAAGGAACAACCCAGACTTGTATGCATTCTGTTGGAGCCAAAACCCTAGTCTTTTTCATGATCTTGAACCTATCTAGATCATTGGGTCTTTAGGATTTGAAAACTTTAGAGGTCTAGCATGTTTCTAACTACCTTGGTCTTATCAAACAAAGGTTCACTCTAAGTCAAACATTTCATCCGCCCCTTCATCAGAATCCAAATTTCACTTCACCAAAATTTGCAAAAAATTTGAATATACCAACACTTTTGGACTTATACATCTATCAATCTAGCCCCTAACTAAGTTACTTTGTATGTGAAATGAATCCTTTTCCATGCATTTGACTAAGTTAGTTATCATATTTGAACTAGTTTATCTTGAAGGTCACAAGTCTACCCTAAGGATTTACAAGTTCATAAACATCCTTTATCCAAACATCAAAACATCAAACATAAGTCAAAAGTGTTGTCCCAAAATGTTTGCAAAAATCACTCTCCATATCATTCATCTTTTCATCTCCCATTATCATCATTTCTACAAAAAGACTTAGAGAATCCCTTTTACCTAGATTTGAGTCAACTAGAGAGTTCAAACATTACAAATCTCAACATAACTCTCCCAAATGTGACCCAAAATTTATAGTAAATACAAGATCACAACACAAGAGAATCATGGAGAAAACCAAAATCACATTTACCTCAAGTGATCCTAATCCTCTAGAATTTGATTTGACAAGTCATGTTACCCCATCACAACAACCTTCATCACCATCAAGACCATATGAGATAGAAGACATCATGAATAATCCATTTGGACTTACTAGGGAAGAAATCATGGAGCACCAAGCCTTAGACAACATAGTTTCCAATTCCCCATCTTTTGTTGCACAATCATTGACACAAGGCTTGAATTCATCCACTATTCAAACAACTCCATCATTAGGGCTCAATCAAACACCAACTCCTAGTATTGCAACTAGTATTGCTAATGACTTTGGCCATACTCTTCCATTTGAAAGTATCACACTTATGGGTACCCTCGATACCAATCCTTCATCCCAAACAACCAATTGGACACCAATAATTGGCACTCTTCTCATTCCCGAGGATCCCAAACATCCATATGAACCACTTACACTTCATTACTTCACAACAACTTCAACATACCGAGGACACCCCTCTTCATCCATACCTATGAGTACTACAAGTGTGCCTAACATCCCAAAGAGTAGTGTGGACCAAGTGTCACAAGTAGACCCAAAAGGGAAAGGTAATGTCCTTATGAAAAATCAACCTTTAACACAATAGGGAACATCATAATCCAATCCTCCCATTGATACATCAAACCCAGTGGTTTCCCAAAACACATATATTCCATCCATCATCAACCCACATCAAAAAAATCCCTCACAAACCCCATCAACCAAGGTAAATACCTTGGTCACATCTCAAACACAAGGGAATCTCCAAACATCAGTCAAGGGAACCCTTTCAATCAATGGACCCAAGGTCCTAATATTCCCTTAATATCACAATATTTAACAGTACAATCCTCATCTTTACCGTTTGTCCCCCAAGTCATGAAAAATAAAATGGGGCCTCAAACTTACATTCCTCCATCACAATCCACTATCTTGATAGGAACATTAAACCAAGGGAATTCATAACCTCTCATCAATAATGCACAATCCACACAAAATATCCACACCCAAAACACATCTTAGATGTCCCAAACACTGGTTGATCCTACATTGCAAGCACATGCCCTAGCTTTATAACAAGCCCAACAGGCTTATCAACAAGTAGTTTAATAGCAATAACAACAACAAGCAGCCTTAGTCGCACACCAACAAAAAGCAACAACAACAAGAAACCTTAGTCACACAACAACAACAATAATAACAAGCAACCCTAGTCGCACAACAATAGTAGCAACAGCAACTCACAGCCCTAGTAGCACAACAATAGTAGCAACAACAAGTAGCCCTAGCAGCACAACAACAACATCAAGCACAACAAGCAGCCTTAGTAGCACAACAACAACAACAATAACATCAAGCAGCCTTAGCAACATAGCAAGCAACCCTAGCAACTCAACTACAGTAACAAACCCAACAATAGCAACAAGCTCAACAATATTCCCAACAACAACAATTGTTCATGCAACAAGAGGGTTTATACTATAACCCTCAACAAAACATCGTCAACCTGAACACGTTAAGAACATATACACCTACACCATCATCACCATATCCTACACCACCATACACACCATACAACACATCATCATACCAAAATCCCATGTACCCTTCATCCACCATCCCACCATATGCAACATATGTTCCTCCACCTAGTCCATATGGCATAGCAACTCAAGGTGTTAACACAAGAAATGTAGGATATCTAGATGGGAAAAATGAAGAAAACTCATACATAAAACCTATTCCCATATCCATTTGATCGAAACATCGCAATGGTGTCATTCCCTCTCAATTTTGAAATCCCCAAATTTGACAAATACAAAGGGAGAGGAAGCCCTGTGGACTATATCAAATATTTTAACATCATGTATATGGAGGTTGCCTATAATGAGTCCTATTTGATGTACCTCTTTCCACGAAGTTTAATAGGTCCTGCCATGGATTGGTTTTCTCAATTGCCTCCTGGTATCAAAAATTTCCAAGAAATCGTTGAAAAATTCATAGATCACTTCTTTAATCTTGACATGGACATGAGCTTAGAAGAGTTATATACTCTCAAAAAAAAGAAAGGAGAATCTTTCACCAATTTCTTGCAATGATGGAGACAAAGAGAAGGTAAAAGCAAGTGGAAAATCCCCGATGAACAACAAGTAGGCATCATCATAGCAAATCTAGATCCAGATATATCCTTTCACATAAAGATGCAGTGTATCACATCTTATGATGAGATTGTCCGTAGGGAACTTAACATCGAGAGAGCTCTAATCTCATAGGGAAATACTGAAGCCTACAAAGACAACCATCCATCAACCAGTTCAAATGACAAGCCTCGTGTCTGGGCTAAGAACAATAACATGACAAATGATAGTGTGGTAAATGCTAAGGTGGTCCTTAGTGCTCCTAGGTTGGACAATAATCAAATAGCTAACGTTCAACCAACTGTGCAACAAACAACACCACCATAAAGCAATCAGGTCAACAACACTGAAACACAACAAAAAGGAACTCCCAACAAGAACAATTATCTGAAACGAAAATACACCTAGTTGTCGGAACCCATTGAGACCATTATGAATAAATTGGTAGAATCCAACCTAATAACACTTCCAAACTTTGAAAACTACCAAGAACCATAGGATAAACTACCCCGGTACAACGAAAAGGATCTTTGTGACTTTCACAAAATCAAAGGACACAAGATAATAAACTACATGCCAATCAAAACATTATCCAAGATCTTATAGAGAGCAACACTATATCTATTGAGGTACTAGTCGCAAATCAAGATCTTAAGATAAACAAGACCCCCATGCCAGATCATAACAAAGGAAACAACACTAGGAAATATAAGGATTATACAAATGTGCAACATACCTATTCCAATGTGGTCACTTCCTATGATAGCATCATTACCGTCATCACCTTCAAAGGGCCTTGTGCAAAGTGTGTAAAGTTTCCTTTCAAAGGTAGAGAAGTTACCATTCATGGAAATCCTGAGCCTTTTTACTACTGGAAGAATCTTGAGGCCAAGTTCTATAAGATCCCCTGAATACCCAAGAATGAAAAAGGGCCTACACCTTCTACCTCATTTGTTGACCCATCATCCCTTGCATCTACCTCAAAAACAAAAACACCCATTGTGTAGAACATACCCGACATCAAAGTAGTGATCCAGGATGATGGTTGTGGAAACTACAAGCTAAAATAAGACACTTTTGTGTTGGGATAGTTACCTCTTTCTACCAAATCTCATGGGAAACCTACACCTAGCAGAAACGTCCCTGAAACTATCAAGATGGTAGATACTACCTTCACCAAATGGGGGGACCTGAACAAAGAAGATGTCAATGAGGAAGATATCTCTAAACTGCTATATCAAGATGAACGACCCATCCTTGTTCTTCCCATGGAAGATGAAAAAAAAGGCTTGCAAATAATGAAGGGAATAGGGTATACAAAGAATGATAAATTGGGACAAAATGCCAATGGTTTGTTAGAACCCATCGTTCTTGAGAAACGTCCAAAGAATCTTGGCCTAGGTTGTATTACTAGCAAGGTTACCCTTATTGGCAAAGGTACTTCCACTAAACAAGTTGAGGCTTCCTCTTGGTTACCAACATCATGTGATACTACCCTAGATGACTTCCCCTCAATGTTGCTGACCTATTTGAGAATAACTCCCTCTTCATGCTATCTACATCATCCTTTACCCCAAGCAACCGACCAAATGAAATATGCCTAATGTACCCGCAACTCATTGACATGGACCAACAAGGATCACTAATTCTAAATTTATTCTAAAACGATGAAGTAATCTCAGAATTCATGGGACAAAAGGGTAGGTTGGTTTTGATATAGAAATCGACACAAGGGAATACTATGGGGAGACGATTGAATCCTTCAGTCACAAAATTGATGACATGCAACTAACTTGTAGATCTTTGAGTGAAAACCACACTATGGAACTCTCTGATTTTAAAATAGTAAAAAGAAAGGATGCATCTTATGGTGAAAACCTCTCTAAGGTGCCCAAGGATGAGAGATTAAATCTCCCCTTTAGTGCAATGCATCTAGAGAATCCAATAATTTTAGCAAAAAAAGGCCACTCTAGTCAACGTGGGATCAAAAGAAGCTCCCAAGATCACTTTCTATGTTGAATCCTTTTTACATGAAGAACATAAGAACCTAGCAGAATTCCTGAAAGATCGATAGGATAACTTTGCATGGTCATATACGGATATGCTAGGGCTCGATCCAAAAATAGTTGTGCATCATCTAACAGTCTACCCTGAAGCCAAACTAGTGAAGCAAAAATTAAGGAAAATGCACCCTCAGATAACACTCTTGGTCAAACTAGAGTTGCAAAAGCTTCTTGACGTTGGATTCATCTGACTAATAGATTATCCTGAGTGGGTTTCAAACCTGGTACTAGTCTCCAAACCCACTGGGGGCATCAAAATATGCACAAATTTCAGATACTTGAACAAAGCATGCTCGAAGGATGATTTCCCTCTTCCTAATATCAACATCATGGTGCAATTAA
This sequence comes from Sequoia sempervirens, assembly GCA_007258455.2. NCBI lineage: Eukaryota > Viridiplantae > Streptophyta > Pinopsida > Cupressales > Cupressaceae > Sequoia > Sequoia sempervirens. Next base: position 6,287,329 of record VDFB02000003.1, read on the forward strand.
CAACAGGGCATGAAATGCTATCACTCATGGATGGTTTTTCATGCTACAATCAAATCATGATCGCCGAGGAGGATCAACACAAAACTGCATTTACTTGTCCATGAGGGACATACTACTGGAACATGATGCCATTTGGGCTAAAGAATGCAGGAGCAACCTATCAGAGAGAAATGACCCTCATATTTCATGACATGGTCCACAAAATAGTTGAGGACTATGCGGAAGAAATTTTGGAAAAATCAAAGAAAAGGAGTGAGAACATACAAGTATTGGGACCCATCTTTGATAGGCTCAAAGAGTATAAGGTATGGCTAAACCCAAAAATGTGAATCTTTGGGGTGACATCAGGAAAGCTCCTTGGCTATACCATCTCACAAAGAGGGATAAAAGTTGATCCAACAAAGGTAAAGTCCATCCTATAAATGGAACCACCACAAACATTGAAGTAGATGAGAGGGTTACAAGGAATATTGCAATCCATTAGGAGGTTCATAGCACAACTATCAAATAAAATCCACCCTTTTTAACATCTTCTCCATAAAGGGATAACTTAAAAATGGGATGATAAGTGTGATCAATATTTCCAGCAAATCAAGGACTATCTATTGACACCTCCAATGATTATGCCACCAATATAAAACAAACCATTGATCCCGTATATCTCAGCAACATCAGTAGCACTAGGTGCTCTTTTAGCACAACATGATGGAAATGGAAAAGAAAGGACCATTTACTACATCGGCAGGAACTTAGTGGGCTATGAAATGAACTATTCATCCATTGAGAAAGCATGCTTAGCATTGGTTTTTGCATCACAAAAATTCAAACACTACATGTTGTCACATCAAATCAAACTCATTGCAAAGATCGACCCATTGAAATACCTATTATTCAAAGCAACTCTCACTAGGCGAATGGCCAAATGGGTAATGATCTTGACTAAATTTGACATAGATTATGTAGAGTGCAAGGAAATCAAAGGGAAAGTGATCGCAAACCAATTGGAAGAGGCACCTATCTATGTAGAGAATCCATTGATATATGAATTCCCAGATGAATCAATATTCCTTATCAATATAGAAAATTAGTGGAAGATGTACTTTGATGGATCATTTACCCAACATGGATCGGGGGTGGGTATTCTTTTCATCACTCCTCAAGGAAATTTCATCCCAAAGTCATACAGGCTATCATTTCTGTGTACTAATAATATTGCTAAGTACAAATCCCTAATCATAGGTCGAAGGATAGTAGCTCAATGGAAAATACAATAAATGAAAGTCTATGGAGACTCACAGCTAGTTATCAACCAAGTCAACGATGGCTACCAAACTAAGGACGACAAGATCACTTCTTACAAGAATATGGTAGAGAGTCTCAAGGACCTTTTATTGATATAACTTTTGAGTAGATTCCTCGCTTGAAAAACTGAGCAGCATATGCTATGGCAACAATTGGATCATTATTAGACATGTCAAACAATGTCCTACAATGTGAATTCTTGGTAGAACAACTTCTCGTACTAACTTTTGAAATCCCAAAATTTGAATTTATGTGTGTCATTGTTGGTCCTAGATCCCTGTGGTATCATGACATATTCACCTCCCTAAATAGAGGAACCCTCCCATCCGATATCACCTCCAACCTTAAAAAGACCTTTGTTAAGAAGGCATCCTGATTCGTAATCCTAGGTGATACCTTATACCATCAAAGCATCGAGGGGACATTACTACAATGTATTAACCAAGAGGAAGACTTGACCGCTTTAACAAAAGTACACAATGGAATATGTGGTTCCCATTCTAGCGGTATGACTTTAGCTAAGAAAATGTTGAGGACAAGGTACTACTGGCCAACCATGGAAAGAGAAGCCCATCAGTATGTGCAAAAGTGTGTCCAATTTCAATAACATGGAGATCTAATTCATGCTCCAGCTCAAGAGTTGCAATCAATGGTCACACCTTGGCCTTTCTCACAGTGGGGGATTGAACTCATAGGAAAGATTACCCCAACCTCATCTAATGGCCACAAGTTTATCATAACAACCACTAAATACTTTTCCAAGTGGTTCAAAGACATTCTTATGACCTACATAACGAGGAAGCAAATTGCTAAGTTTATCTTGAATTACCTCATCTATCTTTATGGTGTTCTATAAACCCTTATCTCAGACAATGGACCACCCTTCAAGAACCAGGATGTGAAAGAGCTATGTCAAAGATTCAACATCCAACATTGATTCTCTACCCCATATTACCCCCAGGGCAATGATCAAGTTGAGGCTACAAACAAGACCATTCTAAATATCCTAAAGAAAATGGTCAATGAAGTTGGTTGTGACTAGCATCTGTAGTTAAATATCGCTCTTTGGGCCTATTAAATCAGTATCCACACGTCTATAGGTGCAACCCCTTTCTCCTTGGTCTATGGATCAGAAGCCATCCTACCTATTGTGGTCAAGCTTCAGGGAAAACTCTAGTGGTGAATCTTCGCTAATTAAATAATTTTAGAAATCAGCCAAGTAAAAATTGGTGAATTAATCGCACCCAATAGGGTGTCCAAATCGCCCAGATTTTACAGATTATCAGCCCAATGCAAGTCCATTTGCCAACAATTTTTTTATGAGGCATATTTAAGCAAAAAATTATCCATAACAAACTACGCATTTCAAATGGACCGACTAATATTTTCTCCTAGAATCCTGAAAGCATGTAATAAAACACCTACATGTTTTCCAATACTATTAAAACAACATTGTATCAAGACCCATTTCACCAATTAAAATTGACAAATAGTTGCTTGTGAAGACCCATTTCACCAATTAAAATTTATAAATAGTTTCTTATGAGGACCTATTTCGCCAATAACATTAAAAAATAATTACATTTGAGGACACATTTCACCTTGAAAATTACAACGTATCATTGTATAAGCACGTGGGATTCGCCAAATTTTTAATATACCATTTAAAAATCCTGTGGAATTCGCCAAATATGGATTGATATAAATATAATCGACTATCATTTATTCTTACACATTTTGTTCAGTTCTTGATTCAGAAGTCAGCGAAATCCGAAAACATAAACTTAAAGGTGAGTGATTATTTCTTCATAGTGTTATAAGATTTCTTTATCTCTTTTCCATTCTTGCTTCAATCTTAAAGATGGTATTGAGTAGGGAAAGTGATCTATATTCTCTATCCTTCTTAAACAAGAAGACATTTTTTTCCAGCTTTTATTTGAAGTGAGAGATCAATATGTCAAGCAACAAGGGTAAGACTCCTTAGGGTGGTGAAGGGACTGGGAGGCCATCAAAATTCCCAAAACATAGAGGTACCATACAGTCTTTCTTTGGAATTGACAATGCTTCTGATCCATCAAATCAAGGAGTTACATCATCAACTCTTCCACCAAATATTAATGAAGAAGGCATTCACAATACCTCACCACCACCAGAAGATCAAGGTGAGATTGTCATTGAGTTAAATGTATCAAATGAGGATGGAAATACCACAGAAGATGTTCCAAGGGATAGCCTAGTTATCCAGAATGAGATAATTGACTTGGATTAGGATGATGTTTGTAGCAAGAAAAGAAAAGGAAAATAAAAAATGGGGCGTGAGTGCGAAATGACAAGGAATTTTCAACTTGGTTGGCTATCAAAGTACCCATTCACTGTACCAGTGGGGAAAGAAAACAATGTTGAAAGTGCAATAGAATGCATGTGTACGATTTGTAGTTGGAAATGTAAAAGAGATAAGAAGTTGTAGCTAAAACTTGATACTATAGAAAAGCATATCTGTAAAGTTTATGAAAAAAAAATCATAGACAGAAAGGAACAATTAGTCATACGATGGAAATCAAAGGAATAATGTCTTCATGTTAAGTATTCCACAAAATATGAAGAGCATAACCAAAGAATTTTGAAGCTTGTTGCATGTCAAGGTACACTTGAGGCTCAATTTGGAAAAGCAATGGAAGGAGAAAATCTGTCAAAAACTGTTCAGATGAGTGTTTTTTTTCATATTTTGTCTAGAGGGCATCCTATGATAGACTACCTAGAATATTGTAATTTATTATCTTTTTTGGGTGTTCCTCACTTTCCTTTCTCACATTGGTCAGTAAATGCTGGATGGGAATGGGAAAACTGTCTTGCTCTAGTGGAAAAACAAGACTTAAAGGAGAAATTAAAAGAGTCAAACTTCATTGCAATATCTTTAGATGAAGTTACTATGGTAGATAATACTTCTTGGGTCTGTATGAATTTGTATACTATAAAACAACATGTCCTCCAAGCTCATCTTCTCTGTGTTCATAAAATGAAGGACAATTCAACATTGAAAAATCTATTTGAACTAGTCAAGAAATATTTGAATGAAATTGCAGGTATGGATGAGTTGACAATTGCCAAAAAGTTGGTGTGTGTAGGAGCTGATGGAGCTGCAGTGATGCAAGGTCAAAGGAGCGGTGTTTGCACAAAGTTACAAACTACTTGTGCACCATACATGCTTGGCATTCACTACATGACCCACAAAATGAATTTAGCATTCAAAATTGTAAGCAAGTTTCCTATAGTATCAAAAGTTGAAAATATAGTTCACGAGCTCTATTCATACTTCTACCGAAGTCCCAAACATTCTACAGAATTTCAAAAAATTTCTGAGGGAATAACAATAAGAAACAAGCTTCTCAAGGATGTCAATACCAGATGGATCTCCCTACATGTACCAATGCAATGAGTTCTTTTAGAATATCAATCCTTGATTGGAGTAATGTACAAGGATCGCAACACAGTAGACAAAGCTCCTAACCTCTTATATAGGTTAAGCGATATAGAGACACTCTTGAATTTAGTTAGTCTTCTCCTCATGCTAGATGAAATGAACAATCTTGTGAAGAAATCCCAAGATAGAACTATGTATATTTATGAATATGCCAAACTATGTAAACATACATGCTTGGCCCTTGATCATCTATATCTAGATCTAACACAAGAGAGCCCAAATTATTTCATGTGGTAGAAAATTACTGATTTGAATAATCTTGATAATTATTTATAGTTTAATGCAAGTGGGAACTTATGTATCTGTGTACGTGAATATGAGATACCAATGTACCACTATAAGACAACCAGACGCTCTAGCAAAGAAGTACCTGTTAAAGAGGAAGATTTTAACGACATTGTTAAATCTATTAGTGATAATTTGAAGGAAATTGCAAAATCTCTTTCCTCAGAGATTCATGAAAGATTCCCTCGACATGAAATACTTGAAGCCATGGGTATTGTGTATCCTCATTTTGGGTAAACTGAAATAACCCAAAATATTTTCATGATAAAGTAAATATCTTGATCAAACAATTTTCAAAAAGTGTAACATACAATGAGCAAACAATAGAAGGAATTTTAAATGAAGATAAGCTTAGACAACAATGTAAGAATTTTTCAATAACTATGAGGGACCAGTATGATTCCATGGGCATGGAGAAGGCCTTTGAATCGGGATCAATAAAAAAGGTTTGGACAAACTTAGGTCAGAGTGAAATATTGTGTGGTACGATATCAAAATATTTCAAACTTGTTGATTTATGCCAAACAATGATATTAGGGTCGGTGGAGGATGAGAGATTTTTTAGTTGATTGGCATTTTTGAAATCAAAGTTAAGAAACAAACTAGACAAGAATTTGGAAAATTGCTTGAGGATCAAAGTAACTGCATATAATGTCAAAAAAAATCCTTTTGAAAGGGCACTCACAATCTAGAGGTCCACATGTGAAAGAAGAGGGACCGGGTTGTGCAACAATCCAATTCCAAATGATGGTACTGGTGGCACTGACATTGGAAATGGGACAAATGACAGTGACACAATGAATGTTGAATTTCAGATGCAAGCCGAAGAAAATGAAGAGTAGACTCATAATCAAGATGACTCTTTTACTTTATCTCAAGTTGAACATTAGTTTGAGGACGTTGACTCCATTTGGGAAATGGAAGTGGATTAGTAGCTTTTAGGTATTTATATTGCACCTCATGAATCAGTTTCCATTGTTCCAAACTGTAGTTGATGATATTTTATATTGTATTCCATGAAATTGTGATATTTTATATTTTATATTGTATTCCATGAAATTGTGATATTTTATATTTTATATTATATTCCATGGTATTGAATTTGATATGTGATTCTGCATCATTTTTAAAGAACAACACTTATCACACTACTTATAAATTCCTATTGCATTTCCATTCACACAATATTTGATAAATAAGATAATCCTTGATCATATTATTTATAATTCATGAAAAAAGTACATAGGAGAGAAATGGTTTTGAATTTGAACTATTTTGTATTCAATTTCTAGTATTATTATCAAAATTACATATGCAGACTGATTGATTCAAAACCTAAGACAATTGATCAATACAAAACAACAAACCAATACTTTTGGCCTTGAATTCCTTCTTGTAGAAACGAAGGAGCAAAACAAGCTTCAAGTCAGAAAGTACACATGTCCCTTCTCAATTGGACCGATACAAAATACAATTCCCTTTTTAGTTATATTTGTATTTCCAAATTGAGGGAAATTTTACATGAGACAAAAACCATTTTCATTTGTCAATGGAGATCATATTTTTCCTTCCAAAAGGAATCTTCAAGCTGATGTAGAAATATCCACATGCTCCAAAATTGTATCCACATACACCAAACATAAAAGAAAAAAAATAAAAAGAGACAATAGATCTTCCATGTCTGCATCCTTGTCACCAAATTTAAACTGGGGAGAAAACAATATTTTATCCATAATTTAGTAAAATCCTAATCTGTACTATTTCTAGGCTATGCATTGTATTTCTCCCATCCATTACTCACCATATTTGTAGACTTAAGACCCAAAATTGTATTTCCCAATCCACATTACCACACTTATCATCAATTTTGTTTTCTTTTTTATAGTTAAATAGCTGCTATATGGGGAAACACCCTGTATTAATCAAAAAATGTTTTTACAATTCTCAGACAATATCATATCCTTGAACCAGACACTAGGGATGCATTCCATAAAAAAACTAGCAAGAAGCCAACATCTACAAAAAATTTAGACCCAAACATAGAACAGATTGACCTTTGACACCAATGCAGACTACTCACAAACCCACCACAAAACAAGTTGGCGATTCATTTGATCATTGACAACACACAGACCCACCACACCATTGCATAGGACTAGGAATTTCTGCATCCAACCTCGTTGGTCTACTTGGCTTTGGTTGCATTCTGGAAAACCAGGAAATCACCACCGCAAGCATTGTGAGCAGGATGGTTCGCTTTTTCCTCCCAAATCCCGGTATCATTCATAACCCATTCTTCTCCAATGAGCAACTCCCAGTCCTCCTCGTTTGAGGGCCACCTCTCCCCATCAAGAGCCTCTGCCACTGCAAATGCCTTCACCCATCCCTTTGTACGGTCTTTGAGAATACCAGCTGCATGCAGGAGGAAGTCAATGCACCTGTTTATCTCACCCAAGTGATTTTTGAGCGTTGTATGGTTTAGCAAGTGTACAAAAGGGAATTTTGGTACCAACCATTCATTCCCATGGGCCTTGTAGTAGTGTAGCAGTAGAGGGGTCATGAAGTTATCATTAATGTTGTCCAATGTCGCATCAATATTTTTCAAAAGTGAATGCTAAAATATCATTTGGCATAACTTCTTCCCTCGAGCTTTCGACACACCCATGTACATAAGCATTTCTAGAAACATGGTGGTGATTTTTGAATTCACCTTGATCTTGTGAGTTTCCTGCAAAAATTCTGGACCCAATATCCCCTTCACTTCCCGAAGCACCAGTGGGTGCTTGGACACCATTATCCCCTTCAACCACTTCTCAGTGACTTTTCCATGGAATGCGTTTTGTTGCTTCATGGAATTCAAAAAGAGTGGAGTCTCCATCACCCCTTAAGAGAGTGTTGAGAGCACAAAAACAATTGGAAAAATGATCTCTTCCACCCCTATTTCAAGAAAAACCTTACACAGCCATATGGAGATCGTACCAAGTATTAAAGGCCTTCGTGTCCAACAACTTCAATGCTCATATATTTTTGAGATCCTACCTCAATATTCTCCATTCGAGCGAGCCTAGAATTTAATGTGAAATGCATCAGTCACCATTTCACCAATCTCCACCTTAAGTGCATTCTCAATTTTGATGCCCATCACTTGTGCATCATCAATCACCTGGGTACTCTCTGCCGCCATTTTTTCCAGCCTGTCTGCCACCTCATTCCCTTCTCTGTAGATATGGATTACTTGAAATGCATCAATTTTCATTACTTATCATCAATTTTCATTACTGAGAGGATACAACATTTTACAATACTTCAACATAGGTTTAATCTGTAAATTTTTCAAGGCATGTGTTGTAATCCTCCTCTGTTGGCCATTGCATATCTAGCAACTTATGTACTTTTGTGTTATGCTAGTTGTACCTTGCATCAATTATCACCCTGGCGTCTTTGATAAATGTGTCCATCCTCATCTCTATTTATTTCATATTATCTATGTTAGGATTCAACATAGAATAATCAACTACACTCAACATCATCTTAGAATGAGGCAGCAGTTCTCCCAACTCTTGCTCCCATTTGGAAAACTCCTTTAATTCACCCTTATCATTCAATAACTTGGGCATAGTAAACCCTTCCATTTCTCTGAACATTCTCAATTTATTCTGGAGTTGCATTCCCAACTTTCCATGAAAAGTTGTGATTTAATTTACTAAATCAATGGCCTTCAATAAATTAGGAATAATGGTGGGAGCTTTAGGGTCTTCCTGCATCTGAGGTATCATTTCTTTCAATTTTCCCACACTAGCACTCCACTTATTCCACTTAGTTTGGAATGCTTTCTGAACCTGCAAGTTTTTCACTTTTGCCTCATGAATATTTTTGTAGGCATCCCACACATTATCAACTTTATTTAGAAATTTTGTTACTCTTTGTTTTAACACATCATCAAAAATATCATTAGTCACTTTGACTGTATCCATTTTTTCTTTCTTTGTGTTTTCTTTCTCTGCTTGCACTTCCTGCTTCAAGCTCTGAATTCTCAGTGACAGGGTTTCTCTATCTTATGTTGACAAATTTGAAGCAGAACTTGTTGGAGAGAGAAAACCCCTAGATGTACTGGTAGCAGTGGCAAGTACCTTGTTGTGCTCATCCATTAGTTTATTGTACTTATCCAATAATTTTTTATAGTTAGCTTCTGTGATTTGGGCTGTCTACACTCAACATGGCAACATGCATTATCAACTGTGTAGTTGCAGTAGCTGTCATTTCAGTAGCCCTTTTAACAACCACAACTCCAATCTCTTTGTCCACAGACTTTATCACTTTAGGCTTCCTAGTAATTGGTTCCATAGACCAAATAAAAAGTGTATGTAACTTAGGACTAAAGCCTAAGCCAAAAACTTGGTTATAAAAATCTCCTCACAAATGGAGGCATTTGGATATTTCCTGTTTGCATCTAATGCAATGGTTGATGAAAGTTCCCATCCAGACAATAATAGAATCCCACTTCCTTTGACTAGGGCTCTTGCACCCTATGGTGACATAGCAACAATTTCTTGCATTATTTTTCCTTCCTCCTCCTTCTCAGCTTCATCTTGCAAAGAAGGTTCAACCTTTTCTTTTGCCTCTTCTATTCTCTTTTTTATATCAGAGGCTTTCAAATGGATAACAAAATCTCTGAATTCTTTTGTTTGAACAAAGCATCAACACACATGAAATCGTCACAAGCCTTTATCCTAACATCGTCATACTCGGCTTTATTATACTCCCATTTTACAATTTTGCTGGGAGGAACATCAATATTCAAAGCATCTTCTTTAATAGGAGATGGGAATATCTGATCCACTTCCTCCTCCACTAGGATGTATTCTACAGATACCTCAAGTGCATATTCTTCACCTCCTTTCTTTGTTTTAGAATAAGTCACCAATGGGGTGGTTGCAAGTTTTTTTCCTATCTTCGTAGCTTGTACTTCAATGCATTGAGCAGAATATTGAGCTGAATGGCTCCTTATTTGTGCTTCATGATTTTTTCTGGCCACCATGGCCCTTATTTCAGCTTACTCAACCTTTTCAAAGAAAATTTTATCTTCAAAATATCCAAGCATCAATTTTTCGTGCACAAATTTTTCCTATACCTCAAGGTAATGACTAACGTAGAAAGGATTTTCTTTTAACATATCCTTAATTGCACAAATTTTCTTCCATGTAATTTTTCTTTTTGCAACTTCCTCATCAGAAGACATGTTTATGATCACATCCTCTTTATAGAGGAAATGATGATGTCTCCCTGATAATCCTCTGACTCTTCTCTCAGTAGTAATAACCCCTTCAGGGTCACAAAACCTTATAATATCTTGTTTCATTCTAAGATTGTTTAATATAGAGCCAAACCTCTCAATGCCTTCCTTTGAAGTGCAAGTGAAATAGGAAAAACCACAGTAAGGGTTTACCAGGGATTCCTTCTTGATTTTCTAAAATGTGCCTTATCCATGACATCAAGCTACCACATTATCTCCATGAAGGCTTGTTAGTCTGACATATATATTGGAAGCTTGTGGGGTGGCATCGGGGATCCATAAATTCTGATTGTAGTATAGTTAGATTGGAAGTACCAATCCCCCCAATTGAATTTATGTGCAATGCCCTCCTCATACTCTAGAGGCCTCAATATTTATTTCACACCTTTTGAGACTCTATAAATGGGCTTTAGGCCCAACTACTCCAGCAGAAAAAACTTGAAAATACTGTAAAATATAGCACAATAAAATTGAGGATATTGCGCATCTCAGATATGGGTCCACCATTGCACAGGAAACTCATTATCCATGTTATCCCTTTCTCTCAATTTCATGAATTTTCTAAACACCATTTTTCCTTTCCACAACAACATATGCATCAACAAAGAATAGTGTCTACATGACAATGGAGGGGTTGCATCTTTCAACTTAATCAAATCCTCATGCAAGTGTTCAACAATATAGGAAGCATAATCCCAAACCTTGTTTTGATACTTATTCTGAATATCAATTGCTAAAACCATCAAAGAAACATCCATTTTTATGTCAAAATTCTTGTGCAGGATTTGACACAATGCATAGTCTGTATTTTTGAAATAGTCCTCAAAATCATCACAATCAAATGGTTCTAACTCTAGAGGACTGAAAGGTACACCATTCTTCTTCAAATCACGTCTCTTGTGCCTTGGCAAAATATTCTTTCTATATGCAAACCTTTTTTTCTCATATTCATTATATAGTTTTTGAAAATTAATGGATTCAGAAGCAGATGGATTCAAGTTAAAAAATTCCATTATTTGACTCCCTAAAATTTCCAACATAGGAAGAAAATATTGAAACCTTTTGATTGTCTTGTCAGTTGGATCATAGCACCTAGCCAATTCAAGCATCAGGTCCACCTCCACAAACACATTGGGGCACACCAATTTTCTAATGTCACAAGTCCATAACTGACAAGTGGGATGACTGGAAAACATCCTCTTGAAAGAATATATAAATAGATCCCAACCACTATGCAGTAGCACCACATCACCAATCCCAATAGCCAAATCCTGAAAATGACCTATCAATGTACCCTCACTAGTATTTCTCTTTCCAACTAGGCTTAACCTCTACAGTCGGGTCCTTAGGGGCCTCTTCCATGAAACGAGGGTAATCTTTCTTAACAACTCTCTTATTTGTAGGTTTTTTAGGCCGTGTGTTAGGATTAGGCTTATCATCTTGAGGCTTAGGCCTTTTAACAACTCTCTTCTTTGCAGGTTTTGTAGGTTGTGTGTCAGGCTTAGGCTTATCATCTTAAGGCTTAGGTCTTTTAACCCTTTTCTAGGTAGGTTTTCTCTATGGTTTGGTGGAGGATTCATCGGGCTTACTCATTGTTATAGCTCAATAAAACTAGGGTTCCAAGATATCTATGAATTACAATTCTATTGTTTGAATTCATAGGGTTCAGACTCAATTTCAAACAAACTTCACTCCTTTACCCCCAAACCCTACGTATAATGACTACAATTCCCTTACTAACCAGAGAGATAACCCTAAATAATAAACCCTAGCTATCTACTCACTTTCTCAATTACCCAATGCTACAAATTACTCACAGAGGTGCAAAATTCAACTTGCTCGAGAAAATTAGTAGCTTACTCTTTAAATTTGCTTTGCCTGGAGCTCCGCCTTCTTCTTCTCTTCACTTAACTAGTTCTTTAGCTATCAAGGATTGAAATTATGGAAGAAAAGTGATCAACAACCCTCTTTACGACTTAGAATTGGAGCAAATTCTCCATTAATGTCTGATAAACAACTCACACGAGTGAATTGACAAGTTGTCATTCAAGTTTGAACTCTAACTATTAATCTTCTTTGATTAAAAACATGATGTATGATTCTCCTTGACCATTGCTTTATGCTTTCCCAAGTGTGTTTTAAAACAAGTTATGATTACACCCTAAGGAGTTGCCACATAGCCACCCACATGTTCATTAACCCTTTAGAACCCCATCGCTCATCACAATAATTCTTTGAAGTTAAGTCCATACTTCGGTAGTGAGCGGCAACACCTCTGATGGAAGGAACATTCCTCATTATATTCTCCATCGCTTGTTGCTGAAGTGTTACAAAGATACATTTTCACTTCAATGAATCAAGAAACCTGTCGATACAAAGATATAGCCTTAGTCCATCACTTATTATCATAGTTGATTTGGAAATGAGAATGATTTCGGCAACGGGAAAAACAAGCGATGGCACTAGATGCCAACACATGGCAAGATGACAACCCACCAATACTTAACTTCATATTGCTCATCACAGTAATTGAAATAAACATTGAAACTTTTCTACGGTGGTGCTATATAAAGGAGAAACTCGTGTTCATCACGATTCACTGAAGTGGAACCAAAGAATGAAATATCTTTAGTGATAAGTGATATGAAAGGAAACAAGTATATTGCTCATCGCAAAAATGAGACATGGAGACCAAACACCTTTTGCAATGCACAATACAAGAGAAAATCAAGGCTCATCACTCATCACAGTAATGAACTCGATGGGTTGAAGGATTTTGGTGATGAGCGATACAAGAACTTAAGTGGCAGAAATATGAATATGCATAAAGTTTGTTCTAAAAGAGGGACCACCTAGGAAGAATGTAGGTCCAGGGATTAAAAACTTAAGAACCTTTTACGCAAAGGAATGAAAGGATGTAAAGGCCAAACAAGGCTGAATTATCAACCTTATAAAATAATTGAATCCCCGGACCAAACTCACCAAAGTAATGAAGGAAATATGTGCGATGGGTAAATGGGGAACTCTAACCATAAGGGGCTAGTAATAGAATGAACCTAAATGCATAAGATATAACTGAGACGACTTAGAACCAGCCATAATAGGTCAACGGAGGATTAGACCAAAAGACAAGGGTTTAGAAAAGGGGAAAATACACTAAGTAAAAACACACCCCTAACATAAAACCCTAAACCCTATATTTGTAATTCAGACCAAAAGCCACCAAAGTAAGGCATATTAGATTAGTGGAACAAGAAATTTTGAGGGTTTGACCAATGATTCATCAGTCAAATCAATGCTTAATAACATATTAAAAATAGTAGCATATACAACAATGAACATCAACAATCATTTAATGTGTGTCTAGTAGTTGAAACTAGACTTTTTCTTCAAATGATAAAATAAATAAATAATAATACAGAGTATTGAACATCAACAAATTACTGAATTTGAGTTTTTTTATTGATTTTCACATGAAGGAATACAAAGAGGCATTGACAATGCAAAATATTGCTCAAAGAAAACTTTGCACAAAGCTGAGTTGGAACTTGGAAACTCGTATTATCAAATATCAGCTCACTGTATCACCTTTTCTAGCAACTTCCACTGTTCAGGTGTTGGAATTGTCATTTTTTCTAACTAATGTTGTTTGAATTGAAGTTTTGTTAACATTTCATGATTGAAATTGGAACCTGTCTTGAATTCTTCAATCAAGTTTGGATTCAAGGTTATCAGTGGTTTGGTGGAATCCAAATAGTTCACCACATCTGAGTTCTGAGGAAACTAGTCCAAATCAATCTTCCTTGCACCCTCCATCTTCTTTTTGAAATTATCCTTTCCAATGAATCACTCATTTGTGTCAAAAGCCTCTGACAAACCAAACTCTGTGAAGTTCCTTACCTTTTCATCCACCTTCTTCATCTTATCTGTATCCAAATGCAAATATTCCTTTGTTTCGCACATTCTCAAACACTTTTCAATGATAGATGACAATGTCATTGAGGTAGCAAGCCGATTATTAATCCCTTTTGATTTCAAATCATTGTCACTGGCTTTGTAGACTATTTGTTGAACTTTATTTGCATATTTCTCCAATGCCAACGCATTTTTGTTGTCCAGTGAATATTTTTTGAGCTTCTTATAATATAGTCTGATAGCATCAATCAATTGAAACATATCACACAAATGATCAATCCTCTACATTATTTCATCCCAGATATTTTGATTCATATTCCTTATTATTTCTCTACAAAATGTAGATAACTTATTTTGACAAGAGTTAATTTCATTTTTTTCTTCCATCAACTCTTCCTCCAATCTTTCATTTCTTTTTCTCTCTTTCTCCAATTTTTGTTCCCACTGTGCATTTCCATTCACAATGCTTTGTCTTAATTTTTCTGAAGTGGATTTTTCCTCATCATATTTCTTGTTTCTCTCATCTAGCCTTTGCTTTAGTTCATTCACTTCTCTCTCATTTTGTTTATCCTCTTTGCTTGTTGATGTAGAGGCAGATTTTTTTATTCTTTTTCCTAATTCATTGCTCTTGTTATCTGCTACTTTCCTCTTTGGTTTCTCATTTTCTAGGTCTTCCTGTAACTTTTCTATTTGATTCTACAACCTTTTTCTCTCTATATTGCTTTAGCAATGATGTGTACACCAATTCATTATTCTTCTTTGATACATTAATTTTGTCAGTATTTTTGAGTCTAGAAAAATCCTATTGAAAATTGCTCACCTGGAATTCAGATCGATCCATCTGATTTGTTGGTTTGTTTTTAACTATGGGAACAACAATTGTGTACTCCATGATTTATTCATTTGTTTCAAATGTGGGTAATACCATGGTTGTTTCAGTCTCTGAAGTTACATCAGACACACTCTCCATCAGTTGCTTTTTTTTTTTTAATACAAGTTTGATTTCTTTTTAAACTCTTCAATGTAATCAAAACCTAGGGATGCAGGAACAATGGAATGTTTGAATGGTGAAGGAATATGAGTACTTGCAATTTCTAATGATGTCACAACCACACTAACTAGTAGTGGGGGAGTGATTGGAAATAAATCCTTTGTGGTGGATCCACTAGTAGTGTGACTTGGACATGTCAAAATCCTTTGCCTCTTTTGTATGCCTTGATCACCCGATGTTTGTGTGGTATCTTGTATTGTTGTCCTCTTGTGTGTGATTTGTTGTTGTAGCACATGTTGACCACTACTAGTACTACTACCCATACCATCACCACTAGTGGCAGTGCTAGTTGCACTAAGCTCTCCACCATGGGCATGTCCTAGTTGTGATTGTATCTGACCATGAGGATGAGGATTTGAAGCTCTAACAAATTGACTTGTATGCCCTTGGTCTACTTTTTCACCTCTAAACCCAAGGCCAAATTGATCAACTGGTTTTTTATGCTCTGCATCTATTATCGTCCAAAGGCCTTGTCTTTGGGACCCCAAAGGACCACCTTCATAACCCATTTTTTAGCCATGGCTACTCCTGAAGTATATGCTTCTTTTGTGGCCTCACTTAAATCAGGTTTGAAATTGACATGGCTTTGTTCTTTCCTATCATCATTGGATTCACCATCAATTTCTTTATCTTCATGTTCATTAGGATGCTCTATATTCCACAATTTGCTTTGCTCACAATCTTCTTTGTTATCTCCATACTCTGCAAGAGCTCTTGGATCACCTAGCTCCTTCCTCATAAACCGAAAGGCAGTAATTTTTTATCATGACTAATTTTTACCTATAACTTCCTTATCTAGAGAATCTGGTATTTTTACTCTACTAGATGGTTTATCACTTTTTTCATAAATTTTTTTGTACCTCCTGATTGTCTTTTCATGCAATGCCATAATTTATGCAAACAATTGTTCAAAAGAAATACCTTTCTTAGCAATACTTTTCTCCATTGCTATTTTGACCTCATCCCAAGAATTCTCGTTCCTCAAGTTTTGAAGAAAGGGTTTACTTTGATGTTGAATTCTACTTGCAACATTCTTATTAGCCACGATCATTGATTTAACAGTGTCACATGGATCATACTGCCAGTGACAGATAACATCAAAATTTTAAAAAAATCAAAAGATTATGTGCCACACTAAATGCTTTTCTCTCGAATGTGAACCCTCCACATGAAAAAGGTAAAGAAGGAAATAAGGTCTTCTTCTGTTGATTGTGAAAGTGTAGTTCATCAGTACTCTGCATCTTCCTTACATATTTCAATGCCAAAACCCTTTCTATCACATGTATTGGAAGTTTGCATGGTTACAAGACATAATAACCTGGCCAAAATAACCCTGGATAGAATAACCCGGTCACAATAACCCAAGGAAAAAATAACCCAGGGTCATAATAACCCAAGCCAAAATAACCCATGGTCAAAATAACTCGTGGACAGAATATCCCCATAAGAATATAGAGAAATTGTAAAATGACCACAGGCAATTCTATCCATGGGTTATTTTGTCCATGGGTTATTATGACCATGGGTTATTTTTTCCTTGGGTTATTATGACAAGGTTATTATGTCCAGGGTTATTTTGGTCGGGTTATTATGTCCTAATACCAATTTGTATGGCTATACTCCCAATCCATAAAATCTTAGCACAATATATTCTTCCATTAAGTACCAATCAACTAATTATGTTTCTTCTCCTAGTTGAATTCAATTTCTACATGACATAGGCAATCTAGGCATTGGAGTATTTGTAATTTCTTGATGCAATGGAGCCAAAAATTAGTCTACAAAATGACTGTAGTTCCTTCGAGAATCATGCATCCTTATCTAGGTGGTCCAATCATATACTGGAGCCATTTAATTTTCTTGAGCATCACTATATGGTTGAATCTTAAGCTTGTTGGTCTGAAACATTCCTCTAAATTTGAGTAGAAAAAAATAGCACAAGTAGGTTGTGAACCTAAATGTCTTGGTGGGACCTCCTTTAATCATTAAAAATTGTTTATGCATGGATTCTACAATGTGCTCAATATAATTATATTTGACATGTGGAACACCATAATGGATATTATGTAACATTTCAAGGAGGCTTGCACCCACTTCCAAATTGCTATCCAATCTAAGGCAAAATGCTAGCATGGAAATAGTATCCTGAACCCATGGTTTAAAAATATCAAAATCATAAGGAAGCTTATGATTACCTTTCAATTTTTTTCTAACTTCTTTGGTATCTAGAACTATTTTATTTATGAAAGCATTTTTCTCCTTTTCATCCACTGCTTCATAATCACTATCAAGATTTTCTAGGTCAATGTGGACATTTCCAAATTCTTCGATTGTAAACCCCAACACTTTTCCAAGTTCTTCTGCATTAATGGATAACAATTCTTCTTTGCTATCTTTATTAACGATTTCCCTTTTTTATCATAATTTTGGGTACAAACCATGATAAATTCTGGGCAAGGGAAAACTTCATGATACTATTAACTTGCATTTGCTTTGCAGCCTTATTTTGAGATGAAAATCTAAGTTCAAAGGTACACCTACCATAGATTTCAGGATCATAAATATCATGGTATTCATCAATGAAACCTAGGGTTTTAAGAAATTTTGCATAATGTATTTTTTATCTGACATTGCTCTAGTGGTACTGGTGGTAGACATGCTTATACAATGTGAAATTGTGAATTCCCTATTAGTCCTCAATTTTTCTTAATTTTTAAGTCTCTCAACTCTAAATCCAAACTTCAAAGTTTGACAAAATAAGATTTTAAGAAACATCAAACAATGAAACGTAGCTGGAGGAATTCTTTCACTTACCTAGATTTTGATTCTTGAAAAGATTAATGTTGACAATCATGGAAACTAGAATGAATTTGTTGGAAGTGGAACTGTGGAACCCAGAATAGGGTGGTGCACTGTAATGAGCAATCTAAAGACTGAAATCTCCCTATGTGCTGACCCTCTTAAAAATAAAATCACTTAATAGTAGAAAGTGTTTTTTTCAAACATTAAAGTGAATGAAATGTCTACGTGTTGCTTCTGGAATACAAAATTAGCACATGCTAACAACATTTAGAAATGCACAATTAGTACATGGATGACAACATTTAAAACAAGCCATTTTGTCCTACATTGATAGAAAATTCTAAACCATTGATCTTTGTAAATCTAACGGTTATAGGGTGATTCTGAAGGTTTAAGCTCACAAGCCTAGTGCTCTATGCATTTTATTTCAGAATGCAACTACAACCATACATCAAATGTTCATCGAATGGTTGAAACTTGAGTAATTTATGATATAAACAATAAACATGTGTTTTAAAGGGGCTGGTAACTTAACGTTGCAAAGGACTTAATAAAATGAATAATGATACCAGGAACTGGGGGAGATCAATGAAAAATTAAAATGAATGAAACATTGAAACGTCAATGTGTTGCTTCCAACCTTGGGACTACACAATTAATACATGACTATCCTGCATTGACAACAAATTCTAAACCATTGATCTTTGTAAATTTAACGATTATAGGTTGATTCTAGAGGTTTAAGTTTGCAATCCTAGCACCTTGTGCATTTCATTCTGAAATGCAAATACAACCATACATCAAATGTTCATTGAACGGTTGAAACTTGAGTAATTTATGATATAAACAATAAACATGTGTTTTAAAATTGTTTTAAACTTTAGTGCATTAGGATTGACATCAAGGCTAAGGGGTCGGTAAGTTAATGTTGCAAAGGACTTAATAAAATGAATAATGATACCGAGAACCGGGGGAGAAGGTCAATGATAAATTATAAATCAATAAAATTTCGGTAAACCCTAACAAGAGTGAAAACATTTAGTGTTTATAATGTTTTCTATAGTGTCAATTTGATTCAATTGGAAACTTTCATTTTTCATTTGTATTACTTTATGTTTTAAATCTGCATGCAATTATTTCATAAATAGATAATACTTAATTTCTTAAAGGAAAAAAAAACTAATTTGAATAGATTCATAGATACTAAACTCAGAAAATAATTCTTTACTATAAATGAATAACAAAGAATAACATAACCATTTATTTTATCACAACTGAATTACAATGTCACATTATTACATATATTTTTTAAGATGAGTAGAGCATGCAACTTGCAAGCGCCAAGATCTTATTTTGTATAAATAACATATGTTACTTTACATAATACAAATACAAATGTAAGTGCCAAGCTTCTGTTGGACCACTGGTGACAACGTAATACAAATGTCACTCTACAAATAAAAGGATGGTGATTGGACTTGCCCGGTAAGCATGCGCTCTGAAAATAAATGCATGGAACTTGCTCGGTCAACCATGGGTAATGAAAATAAATGCATGAGACTTGTCAAGGCAACCATGGGCTCTCAAAATAAATGCATGCAACTTCCCTGGTGAACCATGCTGGGGAAGGGGGAGCTGTGAAGATACAAAATGTACGTATCCCCTTTGAAAATACAAATGTGGCTCTGAAAAATACAAATGCATAGGGCTTGCCTGGTGAACAATGCAGAAGATGAGGGGTAGTAAAATTGCTCCCATCTTTTGCAAGTAGCCTCTATGCACTAGGATAATACTTATCTCCATCAGAGCTCCTCATCCTGGTTCAAAACTTGTCTGAGAAGTCAAGTCAACCAGATCAACTTCTTTCCAATTCCACCCATTCTGAACTTGAAGGAAATTTCCAATTGGTCTTTTACTCTGTAACTACATAACTGGAGGCAGGAGAATTTAGAGTATCCCCAATAATACCACATCATCTTCTTCCCGAATCCTTATTAACCCTACAAAATGAAAACCCTTATGACAATTTAGAACATTGTACTCAATAGTAAAGCCTTTAACCTTCAACGAATGATTTTAGTTGTACTCACTATCTCTATTTATGGGCCACCAGTGCCACTGCTAGCTTGATCCCTATTTACTTGTGAGTCGTACTCATGTCACATGTGAAGTTGGGTATAATGATAATCGTGATTCATGCAAACCAAAAAACCAACTTAATTGATTCATGTAACTTAAGCCTTACATTTACAATTAAAATGTTTAATTTGATTGATTTTTGGCTACATGTAAATTGTGCCTGAAGCTGACAAGTTGTCAAAATAGCTAGTGCCACTCAAACGATATGAAATAATTACAAATATTCTTTCACTAGATCATTGGATTAATGACATCATCATCTACGATTCTATAGTACATTGTGTAGTTTTCAATATAAAGTTATCCAATCAATCTCTTTGAATGTTCATATGGCATTAATTGTTGCCTGTAGTATGACAACCACACTTTCTTCAAAAAGTTTGAGAATTTCAATTAAATGAAATGTATTACATCGAGGCATTGAAAAGAGAGAATGAGCGATGAGCAATGAGCCTTGATCTTGTCACGTGTTTGCATCTAATAGTTCTAGTGTTATTCTAGAGGTTTCAATTCACAAGTCTAGTGCTTCAAAGATTTAATTTCTGAATGCAACTATAGTCGTCCATCGAAAATTCATCGAATAGTCATGGTTATATTGATTTGCACTTATATATGGCTATAGATATGGAATATCTTTTGCACATATTTCCTTCATTACATTGGTTTGGGGATTCAATTATTTTATAAGGTTGATAATTCAGCCTTGTTTGGATTTCACATCCTTTGTGTAAAACATTCTTAATTTTTTAAGCCCTGGTCCTATGTTCTTCCTAGGTGGTTCCTCTTTTAAAACAAACTTTATGCACGTGCATATTTCTGCCACTTAAGTTCTTGTATCGCTCATCGCCAAAATCCTTCAACCCATTAGGTTCATTACTGCGATGAGCGATGAACCTTGATCTTGCCACGTGTCCATATCTAACAATACTAGTGTTATTCCATAGGTTTCAATTCACAAGTCTAGTGCTTCAGAGATTTACTTCTGGAATGCAACTATAGTCGTCCATCGAAAATTCATTGAACGGTTGTGGTTATATTGATTTGTGCTAACATTTCGCCACTGAATTTTTTTTATTAGTTTGAGATTATTTTTAATTCATCAAATTTTTTTCTTATTCATTTCAAAATAGGTTTAATTCACCAATGAAAATATTTTTTTGGTTTGAAAAAAAGTTTTAATCGCCAACAATTTTATTTTTTCTATTTTGAAAACAGGTTTAATTCACCAATGGAAATATTTTATTGGTTTGAAAATAGGTTTTAATCGCAAATGAAAATATTTTATTGGTTTTAAAAATATTTCAATTCACCAGGATTTTCCATAGACTTCTAGCGATTAGAAAAGATTTGCCAATTGAGATTATTTTTTTCCGAAAAAATGAAAAATTCACCATTACAATTAATATTTTGATTAGGAAGTATACAAGATTCACCAAGATTTTACACCTTCACCAAGGGGGTGTTTCTTAACGTTATCCCTATCAAGCTTCCATCATTGTGAGTATCACTATATAACTTAATCACTGATGAAGAGTACAAAGTATCTCGGCTAAATGAGCTAGAATTCTTGGACAAGCATCATCTTGATGCTCTTAATCACTTGCAAGTATATCAAAATGAACTGAAACAAAACTATAACAAGAAGAACAAACGTCAATCATTCCAAATAGGGGATCTTGTCCTAAATCAGAATCAAAAAAATCTTCCAAATCATGATAGTAAAGGAAAGTTTGAGCCTAACTGGCTAGGTCCCTTTGTAATCACAAGAAGTTATGGATTAGGAGCATATCAATTGTCAACACCTGAAGGTGAACCCTTGCAAGAACCAACCAAAAAATTACATCTTAAAAAGTTTTATGCCTAGTATCGAAGGGTGTAAATCAAAAAAATACAAAAAAAATTAAAATGATCAAAATCCAAAAAAATGAGAAAAAGGATTGAAAAATTAAAGAAAAAACAGTCGTCCTCTAGTGAAAACCACTTCGGTGGTGCTTTGGGAAAGTACCTTGGTGAAAACCTGGAAACAAGCACCTCATGTAAATAAAGTACCTCCATCTACCTGGGCTCTTTATCCTATGATTCCATCACATCCATCCATCACATCCATCTATCATTTCATTCATCCTATTTATTCTATCACCCATTTGTGTCCTTATCATAGTGTGATATTATGAAGTATTGTATCCCGTTTAGAACTACTTGGCATATTCAAAAGGTCAATTTTTCCTGCCTATATTGAGGTAGTCTATCACATAACACTGGGGGAAATTCATTATGGATCGGATCGGGTTCTTTTATTTCTTAGGATTATCAAAAATCCAAAAAAAATCGTAAAACGTTCATTATAAAATCCAAAAACATTTGCAAAATCCTATACAGCTAAAATCCAAAAACATCTATAAAATTTTCATTAGAAAATCCAAAAACATTTGCAAAATTTTGTACAGCTAAAATCCAAAAGAAATCATAAAAAGTTCATTAGAAACTCCAAAAACACTTGCAAAATACAAAAATCCAAAAACATCCAAAATCCAAAAACATTCATAAAATTGTAAAGTCAAAATCTAAAACATTCAAAACACATCAAAAATCCCTAAAAAGTTCAAAACATCGAAAATACAAAAAAAAAAAACCTTGTTGAACTATGTTGTCTTTGAGCTTGAACATAGGTAAGGCCATCATTGATGTGCCCCTAAGACACCCTAGGTCAGTCCTTTAGGAGTCTATCATAATAAACTGAAATTTCATCAATTGTTTATATCTCATCGTTAATAAGTCGAGTCAGTCGAACTATGTGGTCTCTACATGTATAACGTAGGCAAGGCTTATCTTTGATCAGCCCCTAAGGCCCCTAGGATAGGTCTTTTAGGTTAGGTTCTTGGTTGAAAACTTGGAAAATCCCTAAACATTAACATATCAGAAAACCCCTAAACATTCACATATGAGATAACATAAAAAACATTAGAAAATATTCAAAAGACCTAAGTAGCATCAAATATCTCAATAAACCCTAAACAACCTCAAATAATAGAAAACCAAAACATCCACATAAACTTTCAAAAAGACCAAAAATAGGCTCAAAACATTTTCAAAGATACCAAAAACATTGAAATATTCAAAAAACTCCAAAACCACCCATCCCATTTTGTTTTCTCCCGCAATAAACTTTGTCCATAATAAATCAATCATCATCTTCAAACCATTTGCAAAACAAATAGAAAGCAAGTATCGCAAGTCGTAAAAGGGAAAACCTAATTATCAGAATCTAAAGTCTAGATCATAGGTAATCGAGTCAGTGAAGTTTGTATCAAATGACTTATCATAAACCTCATCCTAAATCACAACATCTGATCAACATGTCCTAGGATGCATCCTTCCTGCAATGGACATTAGTATCAGACATCACCTTAGCTAAAATAAACTGGAAAGAGATATAGATAACATTGGTTGTTTGTCTTTGATCTTTTCTTCTGATTTATCTTAATGACCCATTCCAAGGACCTCTCGATGATGTCTATCAAAATGATTTAGAGAGAAAGGAATGGGGCATCGATCATTATCTTTCATTTTCTATGCTTGTGGGTATTCTTGTAAAATAATCTTGGCGCATAATTGCTTATTTGTGTGTAGGGAGGTTGTTTGGAATAGATTGTTGACTATTACGTATGATTTGGTCTGATATATTCTTCACTGCTAAACTACATTTCGACAAGGTTTCTGTATGTCAAGATGTGAATAAGAACTATCCTATCTATTTGTAGAGTCAAAGTCCATCACACTAGATACAACGCCATCCTGGTTATCAATACATTGATGCATCGTGTCTATGTGTTATATCAAACAATAAGGAATGACAAAAAATCCCAATCCCAAGATATGAGCAAATCATCATGCATTTATCATCACCATCTCTAATAAAGTCTCAATGCATCATGGAATTGTTGGAACTTCTTAATCAATCTCAAAATCAATGGTCAAATCATTCATCTTATTTATTCTATCTTCTCTCTGTGCTAACCTAGTATCATGACAATCAACAAAAACATCATCAATGCATCCATCTTGCATCCACAAATGATTAGCATTCATACATATCATATAATCATAGCATATCATAATATGAAAAACATATTTCACTACAAAATCATTATCATTTAAGTTGTGCTAAATAATATAGATTTTTTATTCTAAAGCATCTTAAATCGTTGCACACATATCATAAACATACATCACATTATCATATCATAAGCATAAACATCTACATACATCCATATGCATACATCATCATCTCATAAATTGCATAGAAAAGTTACACAAAAGGGAATGCATCTGAATCATTTGCATAAGTATCAAATACGCATTATCATATCATCCATCCCATGGTATATCATAAAAAGTTACTGAAATAGAATATAAAAATGCATCCATTCCATATCATTATCATCACATCACATAAATCATCACATAACGCATATCACATAATTAAAAGGAAACACATCCATTCATTACGTTGCATCCATACATGATCGTAATACATAAGCATGTCACATCACATCATAACAAATGCATCCATGCATTCATAAGCAAGAAATAAAATAAACACATCATATCATATTGAATCCGTATCATATATATATCAAAAAATGGTGACTGTCATAATACAATATTTGAATCAGTGTCTGTATATCCATCAAAAGTACAATATCCACAAGGCTATCAAAAAGGAGCCCATAAATGTATATCTGTATAGAGAATCAGGAAATAATCAAAAAGTGTCTATATAAGTGGGCTAGCCCTAATGGCTGTTGCCCTCACCAGGCTGTCTCTCTAGTGGTTGATCCTCAACCTGGGGATGTGCTCCACTCCTCTGTGAGTAATCTAGCTGCCTAATCACTGCAAGGACATCCCGGTGATAGTTCATATGATAATATGTCACCTTAGTCATGACCTCTCTATACAAATTGGCATAAACTATTTGTCCCTACATTGCAGCTATCATAGCCTCCAACTATTGGCATCACACGACCTCTTGTTCCAAATCCATATCAGAGGTCTATCTAAGCTAACGTTCCTGATCCCTCTCGCCTGTGAATTCCTATACCTACTATCAAGCCTGGTCTCTCTCAACTGTGATGGAAAAAATATTTTTTCAAGCCTGGTCTCACTAAGTTGTGACCACTTGTATTTGTTGTTGTAGCTACTGAATCTAAGCATCACGAGGATCTAGCCCCGGTGGTGGCTGCTATGGTAGTTGTTGCTATATCGGTGGTTGTTGAGGTGGCTACTGGTGCAATGGTGGTGCACCCGAGACCTATCCATCCTACTGTTGGCCATCTTGGCCATCCTGTCCTCTACCCCCACCATCTGGACCTCTGCCCTGTCCTCTGCCCTGGCCATCCTATGGCTCGCCTTGACCTCTGCCTACGCCCATCCCTCTCAGCCTCGCTCGTGGAGGTATACTTGCTAAATCTGTATGTCAAGGAGGGGGTACAAACCATGCATCATATGTAGGCATATTCTATGCATCCACTTGTACCTAATCATAGGCCCATGGCCTAGCAACCAACTGTCTAAATCCCTTGACAACCTCATGAGCTGGGATCGTGTGTCCCCATGTTGTCTCTAAGGTTGATTTGGAAAAAATAGCGGTATATACATCATCAGGCCTATCCTACCTCTTGCCAAACTATCTAGCAACTCTATCGGACAGGTACCTCTCAATCATCGTGTGTTCTCGACCCTACATATACCGGGTCTGTCAAGCAAAGAAAATTTTTTGTACGCCATCATACCATGTAGACATCTGTAGCCATGGTTGCTATTAGAACACAGTCATATCGTTGACCACTCGACACTAGTAAGGAATTTCAAGCTACCCTATGTGCTGCAAAATGATGGAACCTCTATACTGCCAGACAACTAGATCATCTAGCTCTACATCTTCCATATGAACAATAGGTCAAAGCACGACAATGTGCTCCTAGGCCCATATGTGGAGAAGGGTGACCCCTGTACCAATCACTTTCCCATCACAATACATGAAGTCATGCATATCATGATAGAGGGAGGCCAACATCACTAGCCCCCATGCATACTGAGTCCTCATAAATAGCATCCTATGCCAAGCCAGCCCCCATCCTAGACTAAATCCCCTGCTTCATTGATCTAGAGCAACCAAACCTGAGATCACTGATGCAATAATAAATCTGAAGGTCGACGCCCAACCTTTGTACATCTCGAGGTCAATCTGGGAGTTGACCAGGACAATGGTCTCCTAGTCAAGAACCTCATGGAAGGCATCATAGCCGACATCAATGTCATAAATAACGTGCTCACCATGTATCGGTAATAAAAAAATCCACCATACATCCTCCAACATCACTGTCACCTCACCAGTAGGTAAGTGGAATGACGAGGTCTCACTATGCCATCACTTACATAAGGCTATCATCATCACCAAATGTGTCTACATGACGAGCATATAGGCAACATACCACAAGACGATCTCTCCCAAATGCTCTTGTCATAGCTCAGACACATCATCAAGTTTGGAAAACATATTCAACCGATACTATGGGACATCAAAGGTTGGACAACCTCCTATACCCATGAAGCACATGACATCAAAATTCACAAAACTAGCTAAAGTTTGGAGTTTTTATCCACCATAATGACAATAGTGTCGCTATTTATGATAACATCACTCTAACTCAAATTCAAAAAAATGATGGTCGATGCATTCAAATTACAAATCGAAAAATGCACCGCTAATCACAGAAGTGTTGGAATTTGAAATTAGAAACCCTAATTCTAAATTCTAAATTCTAAATTGGGCGGGTGTGTCGCTATTTACACCCGTGCCACAATTTAAAATCAAGAAACCCTAAATCTAAATCAAAAAATGTGTCGCTAATCATAGTAGTGTCACTAAAACTAAAAAATAGCATTGTTGATTCTAAAAATAGCATCGCTATATAGTGACAATGCCTAAACTCAAATTTCAAAATATAATAAACGTACTTAAAAGTTAAAATGCACATCAATTTTTGAATTGCATACCGGTGGTCCTGTGCTTGGAGGCCTCTGGTACTCTCGAACCCAGTAAAAAATGTGTCATGGGAGCACTCGTTGCGCCATTTCGTCAGAGGATCAGAGCTCAAATTACAAGAATTCTCTAAGGTGTGAATGCACAAATGAATTGAAAGTGACCCTTCCTCACCTATTTAAGCTTGAAAATTAGGGTTTTTTGCCCTAATTTAACCATGAAGCTAGGGTTTTTCATCATTTTCACCAATCTTGCCAAACTGAAGCTTATTTTGCATCATTTTTCACATTTTTGGCATGTTTTTTGCATTCCAGAGCCTTTTTCGAGCACTTGGGGTAGCATTTTAACCTTTGTCGAGAAATGGCCCCAAAATTCAAATTTTTTGCCTAATTTCTCGAGGGGGCAAGGAACCAACTTATTCCTTCCGTTGGGGCAACAGTGGGGCATCAAAAAATTAGAATTTTTTAAGTTTTTGATTTAGGTAGTAGTTTTTAATTTGAAGAGTGTCAGTCTTTGAACCAATGTAGTAGGTACCTCGCTTCAAAGAGGGGAAAAATGTAGACACTTAAAAATTTCCTGAATGATATCATGCACTTGAATTAGGTATACTAACATCATTTCCTCCTAAAACCCATCCTCTTTTCACTTAATTAATTAAATTTTCCCAGCTATTTAATTAATTGCATCATTTGCATCTATTAACCTAATTCATCTAATCGGGTTAATTCACCCCTTTCATGCTAACATTTTTTCCTATTAAATTGAATAAATCTAATTATTTAATTTAAGTCCCTAAAGTCTCCTTATTTAATTAAATAACCCTAGGTTATTTAATTAAATATCATTCCAAATTTCCCTCTTTTCCATTAAATCATTTATTAATGAATATCATCTAATTCCCCTTAATTGCATAATTAAACCTTTGTTTAATTATCAATTACTAATTAATCTAATTCCCCCCACTTGCAAGGGAATATTCCTCCTTTGCACATTCCTCCAAAAGGAATATTCCCATGGAATGTTCCTTCCCCTTTTGCACATTAAAACTTTGTTATAATTGCTAAATTATCTATTTTCCCTCACCCATGAAAATATTCCAAAGAATATTCTCTTTCCCCACTCATTTGAAAAAGGGAAATATTCCTTTTTTGTAGCAAACTTACTTGAATTCTTGTGCAAGTTAAAAGTGTGTTTGTTTGGACAAAGGTGAACCCTTGATTAAATCTCATCATTGATTCTCATCCGTTGATGAGAATCCATGATCCATGCCTCCAATTTCCTCCATCCTTGACCATTGATTAACCTTTTTGATCTCAACCCTCCATTTCTCATTTGCTCTCCTATAAATAGGCCACTATTTGGAGACAAATGGATCTATCTTTTAGCATCAGACTTATCCTATTAAAATCACTTGCACTCACACTCATATTTAGCATTTATTTAGTATCATTTTAGCTTAATTACTTGCATTAATTAGCTTAGCTTCCATTAATGGCTTCCATGGTAACATGGATGCATTCATGTAGCTTATTTGGTAATTAGGGTTTTAAGATTTTTAGCTTAGAATCCATTTAGATTAGCTTTTCACTCACATATCTTGATCATCTTAGCATAAATCATGTTAAAATAGCTTGCATCAAGTTAGTTTAGCATTTAAATCATGTTTTATCACAAATCTCACAATGGTTTCATCAAATTTTTTCAATAAAACTTATTGAAACATGCTTGTTTATCCATAGGATTGGGAAAGGGTCGTCGTTCCACATCAACGCAACACCACTCCCCCAATAGGATAAGTTTCAATGTCTTAGATTAGAGGTTTTATCAAACTTTCATGATTTAATATGGTAGTTTTAATGGCTTCTTTATCTTTGCATAAATTGAATGATCTCTATAGGATTGATATTTAGTGACACGATTATACTCTGTATCCTCATGGATCAAGTGTAGTCAACCCATACTAATCCTTCGGTCACAATTATTATATAATTGTGAGATAAGAGGGATTCACTGCACATGGGTCTCTTCGTTCTCAAGAGATCACCAGGGAACGAACTACCCTTATCCACCCCAACATAAATACAATGAAGAAATAGTAAAGAAAATGTACACAAGTTATATTTCAGAGAAGGCTACTTTAGATCCCGAGGGAGTGAAACTTCTGAGTTTCTACCTCCGACAGAGGAGCTTTCGGCTAAAATACGACAATGTAGATTTGAGACGTCAGTGCGGCACGTCGTCTTCCAAGTAGTGTGCTGGCATCCTAGGCAATAGAAAGCTTAAGTGCTCAAGCATGCAGAATAAAGTTTCACCTCTTAAATCATATCTAAGGTCTTCTGAATAGAATAATCAAACAAAAAGAAGAAACTTAGAGTAAAGCACAAGGGGAACTTGGAAGAAACTTACCTTCAACTGGACATTCGGGTCTTCACTCCAAGCTCCACTTTGCAACCTGCACACATAAGAACAAGGGGAAAAGGTTGGGGCTGTATAGGGGCCTACCTCAGTTAGACCCCTGTTTTGGTGTTCCCACCTCCATGGAAAACCAAGTTGGAAAGGAGTGTAAACAAAATAGACAAAGCATGTGGTGAAAGCAAAACCTGCTTTAGGAGTAGAACCCACACCACTAAGTACTAAATGAACAAGTAGATAGGAAAGAGTAAGAGAGAGAGTGTTACCCATGAGCCTAGACCCTCTCTAGAGTACACAGGTGCACTATTGAGTGCTTGCTTGAGAGTTGTAGCTACTGGAAGGACCTCAATCTGGCATGGCTTCACTTGTGAGAGTGCTACTATCAAGAATGAAGAGAACTCAAGAGAGAAGTGAAGAGAGAGCTTGATTGAATGACTTGAGCTCCAAAATGAGAGCAAGTGAGGGGTTTTTATTGCATACAAGGGCGGAAAAGAGCCATTACATCTGAAATCTGACTGCTAGGACACGTGTTGAGAGAGTTGAGATTCTAGATTCCTCATTTCAAACTTGAAAAACCACCAAGACGCTAGCGTGCAGCGCAGACATCTGCACGCTACGTAGGCATCTAAGGCCTAGATTTTTGGGAAACGTGTCATTAAGCTTTTGTCGCTCTACCACTAGTGCACATGGGGTCAAAATTGTGAAATTCTGACTCATGGGATTTTTGTCATAAATGCTCTATGGTGTCATAAATGCTAGGCAAAAGTGCAAAAATGTGGAATTTCCCCTAGGTGCAATTCTGTGAGATTACAATAATTAACATAGATAATAGTGTTGAAATAAATTATTAAGATAAATGTATAGGCATTAAATGAGTAGGGTAGGTGTAATTAGCTCTATAATTGACAATGGACAAATGATTTTGGTGTTATTATGAAATAGTTCACATTTGTAATGAATTATATACCTTGCTCTAATGAATGTCTTGGAGTCTAAATTGTCACAAAAGGTCCCATAGATTGATTATGATCCCTATAAGATCAATCCCAATCATCCCAAACCTAATATATCATATAAAAATGATATGAAAAAACATGTGCTTCAAAATTTTCTCACCTTCACCTTCCTACTAATTAGATCTATACAAGTGGTGTCTAGATACAATATCTACGAGTTTTTTGACTCACTAGGTGAACAAGCTATCATGGGTCCAACCTCTTGGTTGATGAGAGATTAAAAACAACATTCATAGACATGCAAATGACCTATGTGATGATATAAATTATATTCATTTATAACAAAAGTGTGCTCTAACAATCTATCATGTGAAATTAAGTGCACATTAAATGTCTCAAAATATCATGACATAACATGTTGCATGAAACATGTGCTAGGTCAACACATAAAGACTAATATAACGGGGTAGAAATTTTAAAATTTGAATTTAGTACCTTGGAATTTGGTGATCATTCTTGCACTCCTTAGGTTTAACCTAGATTAATTATAAGCCACCTAAAAACAATCTTTAATGATAAGATAGTGATCTTGGGGTAGGGAATGAATGTATGGAAATAAATGTCAATGCAGATGAAATAAGAATTGAATAAAAAGTAAACATATGGGAATAAGTGCAACAAGGATTAAATGAAGATGGATAGGGATAGATCCATGAGACAAACTTAGATCAAGAATATGTCAATTAGCAATATGTTGTTGCATTAAAACATTCCCATCATAAGTAAATAGAAAGTGGCATCAGTATGTTAATCTCACCATTGCATTTTTTCCCTACTTTGATGTGCATACAAGTCTAACATTAAAATGCATTTCAAATTATAATGTGAGGCCTGCCCATGTGGATTTCTTGTCATGTACTAATTATCTTATTAATTCTTGTGTTATATGGTATACTTTAAGAACTAGCCCCTAGAAAGTTATATAGAAATCCAAGCAAATATCCTATGTAGAGGCATAATCCCCATAGTAGTTTTTTTTTTCTAAAATTTCCTTGAAGTGATAGAGTGGATGGCTATTTTATAAAAAAAATGGCAATTGGGAAACTAAATTTCATGCCAATTTTTTGTTAATGTGGCAAATTAGAACCTAAAATTTTCATAAATTTTAACTTAGATGGTGAATTATTGTAAGATTCACACAATAAAATCAACCAACCAAGATCACTTGCAAAACCCAAAAATAACCTTCCATAAGAGAGTAAAAAATATTAATAAAATATTGTACAATGAATACAATGAAATCCAACAAGATGAATGGCCTCTACATAATGCACAAGAGGAATCTTGCTTATATAGGAAATTTGAAAGATAGGACAACATAGGATTATGACAAGTGTCACAATCATATTTCATGAGAAAAAATGACCTAAAATTTTCCCTAAGTAAACTTAACTAACTAAATGTGAATTTAAGACCTATACACAAACTAGTTGGGTAGTATAACATGCATTCACACAACACCCCCTTAAAGTGAAACTTATCGAGGAACAAAAAATATAAGAATGCAAAGATGGGTTTTGGAAATAGGGCTTCATTAGGTACCCATGTTCAAAAAATCTCACAAATGGAGTAAAGGAGAAAAACCCTCTCCAAAAGAGATAAAATATGCAAACATGTACAAGGAAGTGTAGAGGAGGAAATTCTCTACTCTTGAGTCTCTAGGATAGGGAAGAGTCTATAGGGAGTGAATTGTCCTCAACTACCTCAAGAAAAAAAGCTCAATGACCAAGACGGGTAAAAGGGAATTTTTTGATATGTTTTTATGTTTTATGACTATTAATGGGAAATAACTTCAAAAGACAAATGAGTAGGCCTCAGTGGTCTCGGGGACATCCACACTAACTTTTGGCCAGAGGATGGCAATGCAAGAAAAGGAAGATAGCACGACATGATGACATCCCAATGGAGTGTTGGCATCTCATACTGACTAGAAGTAGAGTCAGTCACAAGAAAGTCACATGACCTACTAACTACTCAGAAACTAAAGTTTGATAGTTTTTACCAATTTAACAGAATGCAAGAAATAAAGGAAAAAGCACTACAAGAATAATACTAAATAATGCAAGTAAATGAACTATTTGAATGAAATGACAAGAGGATAAAAGAAAGGAATGAACTCGCGGTTGGTCTAGCTATGAAGCCTCCCACAAGGCTCCTGACGAACAAATTGCACACATGAAAACAATGAAAAATATTGGGGCTATTTTGAGGCTTGCCTTAGTCAAACCCCTATTTTGGTGTTTCCACCTCCACAAACAACCAAAGAGACAACAAGATAGAGAAATAGATGGTAGACAATATGGAATGACAAGATGAAGAAAGAGAACATGCAAGATATCAATATGCTACTTAAATAAGAATGATAATACAATTAAAGTAAAGTGTTACCCTCCCTTCAACAAGCTTGAGAAGTTGATAGAAAGGTACTTGAGAGCTTGATACAATTATGTGGAGCCACAAACATGCAAGAGGCTTGATGTAGAAGATCTTGAATGTAAGAATGAAAGGTGTAGAGTGAAAGAGTGAAGTTGCAAGAATGAGAGATTAGGAAAATGTGAGATAGAATGTGTGAATGAATGAGAGGGAAGAATATGAGTTTGAATGAAGGATTACATGCAAGAGGGTCTTTTTTGGGCATGCCTGCGATTGCAAAGGCATTATACTTCATGGGCAGGCAGAAGTGTAACATCCCAACTACCACATAATCAAGAATCTTGTCTGGAAATTCACGTGACTTGCAAAAAATTATGCAATGCAGAAGCATCCCTAACAAAAATTCCCTCAATGACTGACAATGATGAGGTCAAGGATGACAATGAAGGCCAGAAAAAATGGGATTTAAATTATCATCTTATTAATCTAAATTAAGGGTTATGTAATGTGAAATTGCATTGGGGTGCAATTTTATGACATTACATTTTTCCCCCACTTTAGCAAGCATATGTATTTTAAACATGTGCAAGCTAAAGTAGAAATAAGTTGAAGAGAATATACCTAGGATGAAGAGGATACAAATCTTCAATCAGATATATATGATGTAGAGAAGCTGAGACAACACGTGAAGAGGACATGAGTCTTCTATCTTGTAAAGTTGACTTCAATCTCACCACAAACATGTTAGGAGAAAAAGAAAAAAATAGACATAAGACAATTTCATAGACATGACATAACATAATCTGATCAGATAAAAGATGGAACTGATAGGTATGGCTAGCATGGTTAGAGACCATATGACAAGCAGATAAAACTATGGTTGTTACAAACTGCATTGCAAGATAGTCACAAAAAATACAAGACAAGTCTACTCAAGTTGCCCCCAAGCTAGATGATGAGACATAAGACATCAAGACATATTTTTAAACTTTTTGAAAATTAAGAAAATATGATAGCCCCCTTAGAATGATGTGTTCTATACAGAGGAGCACATGCCATTTTAAGGAGAAGAGAAAGACAAGATATTTTATGGCATGAAATACATAGTGAGATGTATTTGTGGAATGTTGTCACATGAGGGACAACACATAAAAAACCACAACATTACAAAGAGATAATTAGAGACGAAAAAATCAAGATCGCAGGGGGATCCGATTATTCAAGGTCAAAACTAATCATAGACATAGATAGATAAATATAATATAATATGTATGAATTGTCATCATCCCACAAATAAATCATAGCAGGAAGAAAAGCATATGAAGATAAAGTAAAAATAAAAATTGGGTCAACATGGAAGATGCCTAAAAGCCCCAACGCTTTGCATCATTCCTGATATGAAAAGAAAAGATTATGATATATAAAAGAATGATGATACAAATAGATGAAGTGTACGATATATTTTCTCTCATGTATCCAAGCACCTAAAAGGGTATCAAAGGTCCTCCAAGTGAGCACAAACATATATATACAAGCACGGCGGGAGCACAATACACACAAAGCTAATCTAAAGATGAAGAATAAGGCATCACTTTAGTCTGACACCTCCAGTAGATCATCCTACTCCCAATATAGATCATCATAAGGGGAGGGAAGACAATCCTATAGGGGGATATCTAGGGTGATACCAAGCAACTCGCCTATGGAAAGAGCTAAGGAAGAAGCCCCCATCAAAGCCTTCCTCATCAAGCTCATGCAAGACTAGAGTCATCGATCTTGCAAAGACTGAGGAAAAATTCAAGATGTCATTTGATGAATCAAACATGCAATTTTTAGGAGTGACATGTTACAACTGGGCCAGAGGAGAACAAGAAACCCAAGAGTCACCATCGACCCTAGGAAGAGGGGTAGTGACAAACTCTAGGGAGGTTGGTGTTGTCTCCATCATGAGGACAACACAAGCCAAGGTGGAACAAGACTCAAAAGATGAAGAATTTTTTTTCCAACCATTGCTCAAAGCGAGGTCACTCTCCAATTTACACTTTAATGTAGGTTGTGGGATCCTTGCAACAGAAGTGGAAGAGGGAGAAGGAGAAAAATCCATGAAGGACACCACCTTTGTAAAAGGAATGTTAACAGGCTACAAAAAAGGAGGGAGATTGATAAGAGAGGTCATAAGAGGTGGCTTCCTAG
The DNA here is from genome assembly GCA_007258455.2 of Sequoia sempervirens. Classification (NCBI taxonomy): domain Eukaryota; kingdom Viridiplantae; phylum Streptophyta; class Pinopsida; order Cupressales; family Cupressaceae; genus Sequoia; species Sequoia sempervirens. The sequence goes on from VDFB02000003.1 coordinate 6,322,636, forward strand.
AGGGAGTGATGGACACTTACACCCTTTTGGGGTGAGCTTCATCAGGATCCACTAATGAAGCCAAAAGAATCATGGAGGTGATGAGAACCGAAGTAGAAAGAGAAGTAGAGATAGGAGTAGAAACGAGACCAAAAGTAGCACAAGTAGAAAAAGAAGGCTCCTCTTCGATCTTCTCAGAAGCTTCATGCTCCTTAGCCAAGGCATTTCATTGGTGATTGTACTCTCGTGCAAGCCAGTTATGGAGGTTATGGGTATTAGAAGGTGCAACTTGAGAAGAGGTCGAGGGCTTCTGTTCTGTTAGAGGAGCAACCTCCATAGTCATCTTCAATGGAAGGGTGGACTCCTAAGGAGGAATAAGGGGAGAAGGCACAAAGACCTAGAGAGAGAAATGTATCTCAAAATCATGCCCCTTTCTTTTGTCTACCTTGGGGGAAAGTGGAGGAATAGGGGGAGGCCTAAAAGGCCAAGATAGAGGAAAAACTCCACGAAAATGCTTCCCCTTTCCATAAAGGGTGGATCAGGGCATCGTGGATAGAATCAAAAGCTGAACACCTGAGGCTTCAAGTTCCACAATGTGGGCACCTTTCATTTTCATGTGTCAGGCACAACAGAAGGACCAAATGATGCCACCAAAGGTTTGGAAGTAGAAGAAGGATCAGAAGGAGAAGGGGAATGCCTAAGGGCAAGAGCTTGCTTATCCTTACCCCTTGGAGGGGTAGAGGATGAATCATGTTGTTATGCATGCAAAGAGGCCTTCAAAGAAATGGCCTAAGTAGATAGAGGAAAACCACTTTTAGGCACCTAGCCTCCAGTCTTATACCTGAAATAAGCCTTTCATAATAGGTATCCTCTGGATGACAGAGAAATGGAGCCAATGGATGCAGAAAAAATTCCATCATGTGTGTGAAGCATAGTCTATGATTCCTCGTATTTATCCTTATGTAAATTATTCATAAAAAGAGTTTCTTCCATGGTAATATTGACCTGACTCATGGGTTCAACCATAATGCATGTTACAATGTTATCATTGACACAAGTAGGGATATACAATGGAGAGGGATCTTTGTTCAAAGGTAGGTCAGTGAGGTGAATGTAATATTAGGTGTTGCATTCATGTGACCTGGAGGAGCAACATGAGTAAATGAAACTACATTCACATACTCAGATGGAGTTAGAATGGAAGAAGAAGCAGGGATGAAAAGGTTGGAAGAATGAGACAGAAATGGATTTGTGAAATTGGTTGTTAGGATTCACTACATATTTATTGAAATTTTACTTTTTTACCACCGAGCGTGATGGTACCATTATCGATGTGGTCTTGTATCATGTGAAAAATATGCACACACCACTCGGTATCATGACACAAGATTTGATGATATTAGTAGAACTTATAAACATCATACCATTAGCGATAAGGCTCAAAAATCATTTTGATCTTTGGGAGAGTTATTACACCATCTTTTAATATCTTTTCTAGTACATTAGTATAAGATTCAGATAATTTTGTAAATATTTTATTCCAACTTGTAAATTTTTTATCATGGGAACAAACACCATGTTCACCACTACTTTGTTTTTCCTAGACTCGCTAGAGATAGACATAGCTAACGAGCCATCCTAATAGGAGGACAAAAAAGAATCCTCATACTAAGCAACCATTTTTTGGTAATCATATAGAGTAGCACACAAATGGATGAAGAATGGATATTTCATCAACAAAACATTATATCACACTGTTGGTTGCAAGTTCCTAATGAACACTCACTGCATATTAGAATCAAGAAGGGCATAGGAGATCTGAGAGAAAAGGGCTTGATAAAAGGCTATGAAATCACTCACTTTCTCATGCGCAACTTGCTTACATTGAATGAGATTAGTAAAATCAACCTTCAGTCCAATATTAGCATAGAATTGTTGGAGGATTCGATTCACAAGCTGATGAAAGGAAAAGATAGAATTATCAAGCAAAGAGAAATACCACTCCAAGAAAAAATCCTTAAGAGAATGCAATAATAGATTTGTTACAAGAGCATCATGATGGAAGAAATCTATACACATGGAATTGAAAGATGAGATGTAAGTCTACAAGTCTCCTCTACCACTGTACTTCTCAAATTTAGGAATCTCCATCCCTTGAGGGATGGGGATGTTCAAGATATTAAAAGACAAGGGATTGCAATGATAATAGGTTTGAAACATTGGCTAGGAAGAAGAACTAGCCAAAGTCGCTAGATGAGATTACATCTTCCCCATGTTCTGTAATAGAGAATTTTGGATGGGATTTGTGGGCGAAGTATGAATAGTTGAGGCACCAACACCAACACTAGAGATGGAAGGACCAGAAGTGGTGGGGATTTCAGCTCTTGATGCAGAGGCTCTGAATTTAAAAGGAATATGGTTCACTCTGATTGTAAGAATTTCCTTAGATGTAATGGTGGTATTTGAAACTTATTGACAAAAGGACCTATGTCAACCATATGAATAGACACTCCAAGCATCAAAACATGTAGTCAGTGACTAGCGATCTCCGACTAAACATATTGTGGGTTGTCCAAGATAGAGGTGTATGACGAGACATGGGTCTTCATAATATTTACAATTACTTGAAGTAGCTCCAAAAAAATTTGATCAGACATAAGACAATGCCTCAAGATAGCAAGGAGAGGAGTTGCTTGAGAATAAACATCTTCTTTTGTTAGAAACTATTTGAACTCTTCAAAACTTACTTCTAAAGAGTGAATTTGATTGGTAGGAACTTGAAGAGAATCTTCTAAGGAAGATGAAGAGTTCAAAGGAGAGGCTAGAGGGGTATGGGTTACAAATTCATTGCGAGGAGGGGAGAATCTGGTAGGAAGTCTTGTAGAGTACTCAAAATCCAGACCTACATGGGGAGGAGTAAACCTTCTAGACACCGTATCAATTTTTTGATAGCTTCTTCTTACTACGTGCTTGAAGGTGGTAGATTGGGTCATGAAGCTCATAAGAGTGTCACAACTTGCTATCTAGTACATTTCCTAACAAGCGACAAGAAAATTTTTTATACAAAGACAAGAGGAACAAAAGGTTCACATTAGGTTCACCAAAATAGAGAGGAGGAGATTTGCTACTCTCGAGTCTCTAGGAAAAGGAAGACTCTACAGGGAGCGAATTATCCTCAACTACCTCAAGGAAACAATCTCAAGTGACCAAGATAGGTAAAAGGGAATTTTCTACAATGTTTTTATGTTTTATGACTGTTTATGGGAAAATAACTTAAAAATTTGAATGAGCATGCCTCAAAGGTCTCAGGGACAAACAGACTAACTTTCGGCTAGAGGATGATAGTGCGTTAGAAGTACGACAACGCAATGTGTTGAAATCCCAATAGAGCGCTAGCATCTCATATGGATGAGAAGTGGAGTTAGCCACCAAAAATTCACAAACCTACTAACTACTTAGAAAGTGAAGTTTGATAGTTTTAACCAATTTATCAGAATAAGGAAATAAATGAAAAATCACAACAAGAAGAATACTAGATAATGCAAGTAAATGAACTATTTAAACGAAATGATAAGGGGTGAAAGCAAGGAATGAACTCATGGGTGGTCCAGCTATGAAGCCTCTAGCAAGGCTCCCCACAAATAATCTACACACACATAAACAACAAAATTTTTTGGGTTTGTTTCAGTGCTTGCCTTAGTCAAACCCTTGTTTTGGTGTTTTCACCTCCACGGACAACCAAAGAGACAACAAGATACAAAAATAAACAACAAACACTATGGAATGACAAGATGAAGAAAGAGAACATGCAAGATATCAATATGCTACTTAATAAGAATGATAATACAATAAAATTAAAGTGAACTACCCTCCCTTCAACAAGCTTGAGAAGTCGAGAGAGAGAGGTACTTGAGAGAGCTTGAGACAAGGACGTAGAGCCAGGAACGTTGAAGAAGCTTAATGTAGAAGAGCTTGAATACAAGAAAGAAAGGTATAGAATGAAAGTGAAGTTGCAAGAATGAGAGATTGGGAGAATTTGAGATAGAATGTGTGAATGAATGAGTGAGAGGGAAGAATATGAGTTTTAATGAATTATTGCATGCAAGAGGGTCATTTTTTAGCATGCTTGTGACTGTAGAGGTATTACACTTCACGGGAAAGAAGGAGTGTAACATCCCAATGACCACATGATTAAGAATCTTGTCAAGACATTTGTGTGATGCACAAACATTTGTGTGACACGAAAGCATCCCTAATAAAAAATTACCTCAATGAACAACAACGATGGGGTTAAGGACGATAATGAAGGTGAGAAACAAGTGGATTCACATTATCGTCTTATTAAGCTAAAGTAAGGGTTATGTAATGTGAAATTGCATCGGGGGTACAATTTTATGATATTAATAGAAGATAAAACTTGTCATGACCCCAATGACTACACCCATCATGAATATACAATAAATGTCCCCTCGTAGAAGAAAAAGAGTGAGACTATATATCCATCCACAAAGAAGGAAATCATGTGCTAATGGTTATTTCTTGAAGATGAATACTAAAGATGATCCCAAATTGACAGTTCAATATTTCTCCCCTTTCAAAGAAACAAATTCATTGGTGTATGTAGAATAAAACATCAACCCAAAAAGAGAGATGAGGGTAGAAATATCATGATGTGTGCCTTTAAAATTGCTCAATTGTTCACATGTCAAAATCAAAAGTGTCACAATGTAATTTGGTAAAACCAATATGAAAATGTATAAGGACTCAAGAAGAATAATCTTCAAAGATAAAGATGATGTGATAACAAGTGTGTTGTAACTATCATCAAAGAGTAAATGAAGATCCTTAATTTTTTTTATTAAATATACCATATGGGACTCATAAAAATGAAAGGAAGTATGGTACGTGGAAATGCTTCTTACACTAATATTATGAGGAGAGTGTTGTGCCAATTTCAATATTTTAATAATTATAGAAAGTATAAACACATTTAAACATAAAATAAATAAAATATACCACAACATCAAATGTGCATGGGTAAAAACCTTTTAAGAGAAAAACCTCACACTCTGAAGCAACTCAATGCATTATTCAATAAACCATTGTAATAATACACTTGCAGATCAAACATTCATAAGAGTATCACCAACTAGAGCTCTAGAGTAATTCTTGTGTAGCTAAATAGTATCTATAAAACTCTACATGTAATCTCCATCTCAAGAACCTAATATATAGGAGATACAAACCCCAAAACCATCAAGTAGCAACTACAAACCCATGAGCTCAAAAATTGGTGCCCAAATCATCCCCCAATAAAATATGCCTTACGATGTGTCATAACATGCATCATAAGTTGGTAAACAAGTGTAACCCCCCTTTAGAACTCTTTTATGCATCCAACAACTTTTTAAATTTCCTATGCAAACTTTTGGAGGCCATAAATTTTGATCTGATGGGTCGATTGGGCCCATTTTAAAAAAATTGAAGTACTCGAAGAGGTCTATGAAATAGACACCCCCATAGGCAATGCCAAATAATTATAATATTTAATTTTGGTCAAAAACCAATTATGTAGCCCAAAAAGTTGATTTTTTCCATTTTATATCCAAAAGCACACTTTTTGTAATCTTAATATTAGAAACAAGGTTGAGACACCTTTCCCAACAAAAACAAATTGTTTTAATACCTATCAAAAAATCATCCCACAAATTTGAATATGAAAGACTAAAATAACCCTATTGAATTGAAGCATTGGAATCCATAGGAACACTAACTCAAAAGAAGTAGGTAGTGGAGGAGATAGAAGCTTAGCACAAGTCTCAAGAATAAGAGAAAATGAAAGAATACCAAGGTTAAAGTAAGAAAACTTCTCAAAAATAAAATTCACACTAGATTCATGAGAGTGAGTATCAGTCAAAGGAACTATAATGTCATTAAAGGTAAAATGTTAAAAGGTGCACATGTGAGATGCATAATCAACCATCCCAACAATAATGAATTATGTATTATCTAAGTACCTAATAATCACTTAATCAAGTGTGAAATTAAGATTCATCAATGCTCCATTATGTGCAGTATGATAGATGGAAAGGAGATTAGTTGAGAAGGATGGAACACAAAATACATCATTGAAAGTGACTTCTACTATATCATATATATATATATATTTCCATGAATGTGTAGATGTGTTATTCTCCATCAGGATATTTTATAAAGTACAAGGATCAAATGAAGATAGCATGCCTTATGATGAAGCCATATAATGTGAAGCTCTAGAACCAATAATCCATCTCCCTAACTCAAGACTTTCAAATTACAAAAAATGCCTTACCCATCATCTTTTCTATCCAATTTTTCATCATAATTGTCTGTGACTATGCAAATGATGATGGCGTAGAAGAAGATGACGAAGAAGAATTAGATGACATTATTGCAGATAATTTGATATTATTCTTTAAAGAAGGTTCTTCATCTCATCAATCTATTTTTTTGTCATAATTATGTTCATCTTTCCCAATTCTCTTGCAATAAGCACATATGGGTTTCTCCTTCTCAAATGTATCATCTTTAGAAGAGGTGGGAGACTCATTAGATTCTATCTTAGATTTTTTTTCTTCTTTCCTTTGTCTTTGGGTGATGGGCCACCAATGCTTGACTCTTGGGAAGTGGATGTAATTGGATAATATTAGCTTTCTATCTAATCAAAAGGTCACAAAATGTCTTGAGAAAAAGAAGGCATAGTAAATGCATCACCTAGGGTACCCATCATGGAATAAAATGTATAATAAAAGAGTACATATGATCCTTTCAACTTAGACAAATTCAAGAATGATCACAAAGACTCAAAGTTTATTCGTAATCAAAGAAAACATTAACAGATACACAGAGCAGAAATATTTCTTTCATTTCTTCAATGCAAAAATATCAACTCCAAAAAGATCCCCCTTGTTTTCCCAATTTACATATTTATAAAATTTTCCCAATGAGTCTTTTCGGTTTCCAACAACCACTTCTTGGAAAGCAATGAAAATCTCCTTTTTTCTTCTTTTCATAACTGATTCTTGAAATAGTGGTAAATAAAAGAAGCTTTTTATTCGTAACTTTCCCTTTACCATAAAGAAACTCTTCTTTTCACCTTTAAGAGTAACCTCTTATTATGCAAGAATAAGAGACTCGGTCAAATCCAACTGTCAAGAGATAAAATAAGCACCTTCCTATCATAAGCAATGTAAGTTTGAGACTTTAAGGAAGAACACTGTCCTTAAGATGCCTTAGAAATACTAAGTTCACCCCTTGTAGTTTGGGCCAAGTTTAGAGAGTCCTTCTTCAACACAATATCCAGTAAATTATTCAGTTAATATAAGCATCCACTGTAATATGATCAAAGCCAGCCTCAGATCCTCGAGATGAACAACATAAAGTCAAGTAACAATTTCAAGTCTGGGATTAATCAATCATTACCAATTTGAAATATAGTTTCATTTCTAGCCCGAATGCCATCAATGGCCACTGCAAAATTCTGTTTGTGATGTCTTATACCACACACTACACAATAGAATCTGCAATGTTGTCACTAGGACTAAAATCCATGTTCCCTGTGCCTTCTTTGTTCTAATTTCACATTGTTGATGATCTCTTCCCACTTCCTATGTAGTTTCACAACTTCAACTTCCAAATGCCTTTGTTCACTTGATATCGACTTGAAATCATCATCTAAGTGTCCAATATATACTTCACATGCTCTCCTTTTACTAATAAGCCCATTAACTTCTCTCATGTCCACATTAGAAGAAAATAATCTTGATCCTTGTACAAAACTCACGCTTGCTGAACTAGGGCCTCGATAATGATTTTCAGGAGTCCATAGGTCCATCACTCCTAATTTGTTTGCAACATCAGCTCTGCGGTTGGTCTCTTCTGAACCAATGAATGAGTGATCTAATGCAGCCCGACTTATTAAGACCTCCTTCACAGTAGATGGGGCCTCAAATACTTCATCAAGCCTTGATGTGATTCCCAGATTTTGGATTGCATCCATTACTGGCTAAGAAGTTAAATTAAAAACACCAATTTCACTGTTCCATGCGAGAAGATGAAATGCCTGAGAATTGCATTTGTTGGATAACTTCTAAAGTCCTTTCGACATGTATGTGTTCTGCAATTATTAAACTCTAAACGACACCTCCACATCTTGCATATATCCTTGACAGAGTTTCTAAGATTGAATTTAGTCATTCCTTTAATAATTCTAGCTTTCAATGGGGTCTTTGCATCTTCTCGTACTTGATAATGCTCAATACATCATACTTCCGAGAAGGAAAGAAATTCGGGAATATAGCATGTGTTTCTATGTTATTTGTGAAGAGCACTTTCACCAACCATGAAGGAATCCTTGATTTTTATGGTTCTCACTTTGGGCTTTAAACTCATCTTTATGCTATCGAAGTTTATCATCTTGTTAAATCAAATGCTTAACATGTGCAAGTGCAAGCCATATCAAGAATACAAGTCATTGAGAATCTGTTGAAATCACCATGGCATTGCAATGACTTGATTAGAAGCAAAAATTCTTATAAGCACTAAGCAAGCATTAGGAATTTGTGACTAGTTTGAATTTCTGTAAGCCCAAACAAAACGATGCCCAAGACTATGTTCTTCAATGATTCCTTCATACAAAAACTATTCATTCTCGTAACACAATTGGAATGATTGAACAAATATCTGGACAATTCGCTTCTTTCCTTTCATCCAATTTTACGTCTTTCATGATCAAAACCTCACCTTTCGTGCCAATATCTACTAACTCCCATAATATAAAGAAGTAATTCCCGCCTTTGAAATTAGAGGAAAAAATTCTGACCTGTGGATATTCCCATCGATTTCCTTTGAGGCACATGACTGGGAGGGTGTTCACATTGGTCGTGGGATTTAGCTTTACACCTGCAGATTGTATTTGCTTGAAAGTTTCTAAAGCCTTTTCAACACACTCATTTTGTGCATAACATTCATTGCAATTCATGAGACCATTTCTTACTGAAGTGGCCTGTCAAACTGTTCACGACCTCTGTGTGTATTGTCGGGCAGTCAGAGCTTTTTAGAACTTTAGAACCACGAAGTTGGGCATTGTGGGAACTTTATAACCACGGTCGGGGAAGAATGAAATTCTAGAACCCTAGGGAAACTCGACAACAAAGAGTTGGGGCTTTTTGAAGTTTATTAATTAATGTAATGCCCAATAATAATAATGAGGTCGATGAGCTCATGAAGTCCTTGGAAATATTTGACTTTCATAAAGTTACTTATTCAATATATGGGCCCTAGCAACACATATCTGCCTCAAAATTTTAAAATGCTTGGAGCCTCTCAAAAATGACTTTAATAAAGTCATCTATCTAACAAATCATAGGACATATTTATTCACCCTTCCAAAAATATTTTGACGGGATTTAACTTTGAAACCATGAAAGCACACCTTAGGCTGAAATCAAAAAAACCTTCATAACTTTCTCATAATAGCTTTGTTGTTCTTGAAATTTGGACAACATGATGATTGAACACCACATACCAGAACCCAGAAAAAATTTAATCTCCAGCCACATAGAATTTAAATTTTGGCCTCATTTGCAATGTGGCAGCGGGAAAATGTGAAGTTTAAAATTTTGCAAATGGTAAGGTATTTGAGCATGAAAACTAGCCAGATTGGGTGGAATGGAGATAAAATCATGCCCATAAGAGGAATTTTCACCAGCTAGCATAGATTTTGAAAATTAATGGTTTTCATGATTTGGCAGGTTCAAAGGCATGTAAGGGAATGCATTAAAATTTTGAAATTTTTTTGGCTTCGAATTTTGGGGTAACATTGGCTCCGACTGGGGACTGTATTTTTCTAGAAAATGCAGAGAAACCTAGAAGCTTTGGGGCAAACCAGTCCAAGTCCATTGGGCAACGAAGTCAAAAGAAAAGCAAGAAGACAGGGGACTGCTTGCAGAAGGGTGGAGGGGAACCGAGCACAAGCCAAAAATGAACAAGCCAAAACAAGACAGAGCAGAAAAGGAAAACTAAGTTACCAACACAACCAAAACTTCTACTATGGACATGGTCATAACCCTACCTCCAGAGAGCCCGATGATTAACAGAGTTTTACGCTATGACAGAAACCAAAAAGGTAGAAATAATAGTACAACAAGAAGAATACTAAAAGGAATGCTAAACTAGAATCAATGAAAGAAGGGTGGTAGAAGTGAACCTTTGAACCTTCAAGTTAAGACCTTCAAGAGCTTCACACAATGAATAACCTACACACACAAGACCAAGAAAATGTTGGGGCTATGTTAAGAGGACTGTCATAGTCAGTCCCCCATTTTGGTGTTTCCACCTCCATGAACAACCAAATAGAAATGATTGTACAAAGATGATAAAGAAGTACATCGAAATGGAAATACCAAGCAATACTTAGAAAAATATGCTACTACGCTAGTAGATGCTGCAAAAGCAGATGGTAGTGAATGGATATCACCTTCCCAACTAGATGCTCTCAAGGCAAGTATGTAATGTCCCCGTGGGGACCCCTGTACGCAGGTTACAAGGCCACGTGTCCGTGGGATTAGCATCTCTCCAGTGGGGTTGCGTGCCGCCACCCTTAACACCCTAGGTAGCCACCCTTACTAATAGGCCGGTCTTTTGGTGTAGTGGTTGGGCCTTAGTGGTATTAGATTCGAGGTCTCCAGGTCGAGACCTACGGAGCATGGTGGGCTGTAATGTCTCTGTGGGGACCCCTGTGCGCAAGTTACAAGGCCACGTGTCCGTGGGATTAGCGTACATCCTCGTAGATTCTCCGGTGGGGCTGCGTGCCGCCACCCTTAACACCCTGGGTAGCCACCCTTACTAACAGGCCGGTCTTTTGGTGTAGTGGTTGGGCCTTAGGATACCCCTAAGGCCCAACCACTACACCAAAAGACCAGCCTGGTGGTATCAGAGCCGAGGTCTCGAGGTCAAGACCTGCGGAGCGTGGTGGGCTGTAATGTCCCCGTGGGGACCCCTATGCGCAGGTTACAAGGCCACGTGTCCATGGGATTAGTGTGCATCCTCATAGATTCTCCGGTGGGGCTACGTGTCGCCACCCTTAACACCCTGGGTAGCCGCCCTTACTAACAGGCCGGTCTTTTGGTGTAGTGGTTGGGCCTTAGTGGTATCAGAGTCGAGTGGCTACCCAGGGTGTTAAGGGTGGCGGCACGCAGCCCCAGGAGAATCCGAACGCTCCCCACTGGTGCGACCGGCTTCCCCAACCACTACACCAAAAGACTGGCCTGTTAATAAGGGTGGCTACCTAGGGTGTTAAGGGTGGCGGCACGCAACCCCACCGGAGAATCTACGAGGATGCACGCTAATCCCACGGACACGTGGCCTTGTAACCTGCGCACAGGGGTCCCCACGGGGACATTACAGCCCACCACGCTCCGCGGGTCTTGACCTCAAGACCTCGGTTCTGATACCACTAAGGCCCAACCACTACACCAAAAGACCGGCCTGTTAGTAAGGGCGGCTACCCAGGGTGTTAAGGGTGGCAGCACGCAACCCCACCGGAGAATCTACGAGGATGCACACTAATCCCATGGACACATGGCCTTGTAACTTGTGCACAGGGGTCCCCACAGGGACATTATAGCCCACCACGCTCCGCAGGTCTCGACCTCGAGACCTCAGCTCTGATACCACTAAGGCCCAACCACTACACCAAAAGACTGGCCTGTTAGTAAGGGCGGCTACCCAGGATGTTAAGGGTGGCGGCACGCAGCCCCACCGGAGAATCTACGAGGATGCACGCTAATCCTATGGACACGTGGCCTTGTAACCTGTGCACAGGGGTCCCCATTGGGACATTATAGCCCACCACGCTCTGTGGGTCTTGACCTCAAGACCTCGGCTCTGATACCACTAAGGCCCAACCACTACACCAAAAGACTGGCCTATTAGTAAGGGCAGGTACCTAGGGTGTTAAGGGTGGCGGCACGCAACCCCACCGGAGAATCTACGAGGATGCATGCTAACCCCACAGACACGTGGCCTTGTAACCTGCGCACAGGGGTCCCCACGGGGACATTACAAAGTAGGAGAGGATACATGAGCTTGGAAGCTCTCCAAAGGCAACGTTGCCGCAACAACGAAGAGGAGGAGCCAACAACACAACAATTTGCAACTTCAATGGAATGGTGGTGCAACTTGAAAGTGTGGGAGTTGATCAAGTTGAGAATCCAAAGTGTGTAAAAGATTGAAGAAGTGTGAAGAAGATGGATTGAATGGAAGTGTAGGAAATTTGAATGAATGAAGGAGGCAAAAACCCATTTGAATTCAGTCCAAAGAGTAGGGAACGTTACACTTCACATCCAATGAAGGAGAGTAACACCTCTACGAATTCCAGAGGCAGGAATCCTATCAGTATGGAAGCATGCCACACATACATTTGCGATAGAAATTCCCCCACCGAAATGCAAATGAGCTGCCAAGTGGACAAGGATAGTTGGTGGCTTTAGGAATTGCATCATTGGATTTAATTCTCTAAGTTAGGGGGTAATGTGTCAATGTGGAATTTTCCTAGGGGTGTAAATTCACACCACTACAATGACTAATATTTTATGGGAGTGACAAGTGATTAATAAGAATAATCGTTTTTTGGTTTGTGAAAATATAAATTAATTAAATAATTAGTGTTAGTCAATTAATTAGAGTGAGGAGGATAAAGGAGGAACTAAAATAAATAAGATGTATTTTTTTTATCTTTGGAAGATAAGGATATGAATGATGGACTTGGTTAAATAAATGTAAAAGATAGAGGAAAGGGGAATAATAGATAATTTAATTAAATAAGTGGTCGGTATTTATTTAATTAATATTAGGAAGATAATTGGAAAGGTTAATTAAATAATTAAATTTATTTAATCAACATTAGAAGATGATAAATTCTCTTATGGTTAGGTGTGGACATTTTTAGGTGTTTATATTTTACCCCTCTTTATTATAACATTGTGACTAGATGAAGTAATGTTGTTTCAAAGAAAAATAAAGCATAGTGGACTTGGAAGAGATAGGACTAGTGTAAATATGCTCCAATCATTGGAAGGAGATGAGTGATCTAACGAGGAAGGAGGTAGGTGTAGACACTCTAAAATTGACTAATATTTCTAACATCACGCCGCACTAATTATTCTTCCAATATTAATTAAAGAATTCTATTATTTAATTATTCTAATAATATCTTCTATAGTTAAATATTTATTATTATTTAATTATTATCAAATTTCCCCTTCCACTATTAATTAAATAATCTCGTATTATTTAATTAATTCACTAATTATTCTTCTATTAAATAATTTATTATTTAATTAATTCCTACTTCTTAAATTAAATATTTTTTTAATTATTTGATTTATTTCTCAAACATTATCCAAAATAAATAAAATCATTTATTTTATTTATAAAATTCAACCTTGCACATGTAAATAATAATTAAATTTATTTAATTATTAAATACTCATTCAAATTCCACCTCGCCTATTGACTAAGACTTACTCTCAATTCACTAATCAATCTAATCAGTTCACTCATCAGTCAAATCCACTTCACTCCCACTCACTTCGAGTCCTCTAAGTAATCAACTCAATTCATTAACTATTAGTCTTAGTTAACACTCCAATCAATCATCTTAACTAAATCATGCAATCACTTATCTGAAATCATGCAACCACTTAACTGATCCTCAATTCCTCTCATCAATTCTCAACCATTGATCTTGTCAATCTTTCATCTAATCTTGACCATTGATCAATGTCATCGAATATCTATAAAAGCAATTATCATCTCCTTCACTTTTCATCTCAAATCATGCAAAGAAACTCTACTCAAATTTTGTAGGTGCTTTATGCTATTGTACTAATTAAAAATATGAGAGAAAAGGCCTTACATCATTTCTCCCAAGGTGGAATAGAGGAGAGCAATGGATCTATGTTAGGGTAAAATTGTGTGTCTCAATGCTTGCATATTTGCATTCATTTTTGAATCAATTTACCTTATTTTCTTTATTTTTGTGATCTTTGATTATGATTTATCGTTTATTCATTTCTTATGTTTTATCCTTTTGCAATCATGTTTTATGGTCATACATTCTAACACACCCAATGGGACCCCACTTCCCTAATTTGGCATTTCTTTAAGTTTTTGCAACCTTACAGGGTTACACTGACACTTTCTGAGAAGGTTGATGTGTTTGTTTCCTTGCAATGATGTCTTCTTTACGCTTTGACACATTTGTTTCCTCATAGCAATGCATTTGTTTGTGTTCTATATGTAGGTTTTGTGACACGTTTGTTCTTTGTGTTGCAAGATAAATCAATGCTTTTGTGTAGGTTCAATGCTTATGAGAATTTATAGTGACACTTTTATGGATAATCGATGCATTTTTTTGGTATAAATCGATGATTTTTCTTTGTTAGGGTTTCTAGAATCTTTTTGATCTTTCATTTATCTAACCTCCTAACTAGTGACTGTTTCTTGCTTTGTCTTTTTGAGCTAACCTTTTGTGAAGCTCGTGGCATACATTTAGAGAAGACTGAATTACCAAGACTACTAACAATTATTTTTGTAGGGTTTTGTTAATTTAGTTTTCACATTTTTTTAGTGCACTAAAATGTACCTACAAATTCCATATTTCATTTGGTGGATTAAAAAGAACCCACAACTTGAACATTTTAATTGGTGCATTAAAATGAACTACAACTTGAACATTTTGATTTGGGCTTAAAATTGAACAAACAACCATTTTTTAATTTGGGTTTAAGATTGAACAAGATGAATTACATATTTGAATTCAACCTAAAATTGAACTCATATTTGAATTTGGGTACCCAAAAAATGAATTTTATGTCATGTCTAGTAAGTTGGTGGTTGTGTATGCTCTTTCCTTATGCTTCATGCGATCTTGGAAATAAAAAGCACCATTAATTTGTAATTCTTTTGTACACCTGAGGTGTGACTATCTGTGTATGCTCTCCCCTTGCAACTCCTAAGAGTGATCTTGGGGATCAAAAATAATTTCATTACCGTTTAGTTTATTAGGAGACCTTCCTAGGGATTTCATCACCTCAGGGTTCGATCTCAACCACATGTTCAAGTGTGGTATAAAAAAGTGGGAGAATGAAAGTTATACCCCAAGGAATTATGAAGATCCTCAGTCCATCGAGACTTGTATAGGTGAAGAGGAGAGGGTAGACCCCCCTCAACTCGATCATCCTCAAGCAGGTCCAATGTTCACTAATTTCCACTATGAGCCTTGTTAACTTTTGTCAGTTAGGATTGCACCGTAGCTAAGTTTAACTCAACTATCCTGTTGAAACATGGAAACACTCTCAGGTTGTGGGTGACCTATGGTGAGAATGAATCTCTAGATAGGGTCGGTTCCCCCTAGAAAACCACTTAATCTAACTGACTTTACTGAGAAAAGGGTTTAGAAAGATAATTTAAAATGAAATCCTAAACCTAATGGCAATGCACTAGAACTTTAACTTATTTCAATGACTTCACTCACAATCAATTTCTCAAAAACATTAAAATTTCACAATCTCATCTAAAACATACAACTCAATAGTAATTTGTATGAAGGCTCGAAACTGAACAAAACACACAACCTGAATCATATGAAATCCTTGCACACATATTCATAATAACAAGACATAAAAATGATTTAGTACTTAGAATCACAATGAACATCAAATTGCTACTATTTAAACATGAGACAAAGTGTGAGATAGGAATGCTCTGCACTTTTATTAAACTGAAGGAGTATGCAAAGAGTAAATCTTAGTACATTTATCAAGCTTACAAAGCTTTTTGCAAGTGAGCAAAAAAGTAAGAAGCAAATCTGATCTGAGAAAAACTAAGTTTTTCTCCCACTTATAGCTCCAAAGTGTCTCCAATACTGAGAATGGAAAAATATGACTGAACTGCTCTCCAGAATAGAAACCTCAATGTGATTTTTGAGCTCCAAAGAAAAGCCTCAAAATCAGTGCCCAAATTGCCTCCAAACTGGATGGAAAAGATGGAAAGTTTCTATCTCAAGTGGGTCGACCCAAAAGACTCAATAATCAGGCCTGAACTAACTAAAAACTAAAGTAGAAACTTCAATTCGCCCAATTTTTTCCAATTTCGCCCAAAAGACAAACTAAAAAAGAAAGATTCCCCCTCAATGCTCACTTTCACTTAACTGCATTTTTAAATAAAAATTATTAAGATAATTTATATAAATATTATCTTAATATTATTTTATAATGTTGCAGTTTTGATTTTTCACAAAAGAGGCTCGATTTACACTTGATTTGGTTTGATTTTAACAATCTTGACAAACAATATAGAAGATACTTATGATTTGTCTTCAAATTTTGCAAAGAGTATAACATTTCCCTTGATAATTAATTTTCTATAAAAATTAGAATACTCCCTAAGGAACATGGCTATAATGATCTTCAAAAATCATACAGAATCCTAAGGCATAGAACACTTGACAAACAAACATATGCAAAGGATGAAATATGATCAAGGTATTAATGAAGGCATTTAATTTTTTAAATCGATGTGATTAAAATCACAAGTCATCTTAGGGAAACATAGAGAAACCTTAAACACAAAACCAATTTGACCCCAACTTTTTTCATTCACTCTCATTTTTGGAGAACCCTGGCTCTGCACACCGCCATGAGGTTAGGGTTTGTAGCTCAAAATATTGAGTTCTTCGTTGCTTCTGAAGGTTTCCTTGGAGATTCTTGCAAGAAACAAGCTTGGGTAAGTTTATTCGTCTCCAATATGAACATTGACCTACATTTTGAAAGTATTTTTTGGCTCTTAAGCCGTAGCCTTCCATAATTTCTGATATATTTTCCTTGCTTCATTTTGCTAAAAATCTCCTTTGTGTTTCTTGCCACCATTGAGGAGCCTTTGATTGATTGTTTGGAGGAATTTTTGTGAGAAAAACCCTTAGATTTGGATGTATTTTTCTATAGCAAGATAAGGTAAGCTCTTCATCATTTGAATCTTTGTACTATCTCTTTATTTTCTATAAAAACTAGCTTGATTTGAGCTCATTGAGTGAAGAATATTTGTGTTTCTTGTGAAAACTATTCATGGGTTCTATTATTTCTTCCTTAGACCTGTATATCTTCATGTTCTATTTTATCTTTTGTAAAAGAAACAGAGCCATTCTGTTAGTCTTCGATCGTGGCCTCACCTTGCATTTTCTTTATTTTGTTGATGGAATGCTTGCTTCGAGCTTGACCCAAGCAATAGTAATGAATTTATGTTTCTTCCATGCCTCTTTATTCTTGAAATTCCTATTGGATGTTGTGGTTTTGTTGCTGATATGTGGTTTTCATTGATGTCAACACTATTAGCATTAATGTACTTAAGGTTGTATATGTCGAGGATATTAAGAAAATTGTAATAAAATAAGTTGCAGGTTGTCAGTGGTGAAGTGAAGTTTAGTCTGTTGGTGAGCTTAGTACATTGATGATAAGAGGTTGTGGATTAAAGGGTTTGTTGTCAAGTATATCTAGTTTATCCATGTCAAGTTTCAAAGATCTGCATGAAGATTTGATTGAGTTATGAGCAGTTGTGTTCTGACAATTTTTTTGTTGCTTCAGTTGGTGTTCCTAAATGAAGATGATGTGATTCTAGTAAGATTAGTTTTTTTGGATGCTTCTCTGGTGATTCTTTATGTTTTTGGATGTTTCTAGATCATTCTCTATTTGTATTGCATGTCTGCATTGATCATTGTGCTATCGATTGGTGATTTTCTCTTGTGTGTTCATGTTTTTCATGTTCATGGCCAACAAGGTGATTGTAGCATGTTGTGGATCTTTGTGGAATAATTTTTGAAGGTGTTTTGTGTTCAAGGTTTTTATTTTGGATCTTCACTATCTTATGGCTGACCTTGGTTGATTCGCATTGATAATATTTAATGTTTTGGGCGAACAGTTTGTATTCATTTTATTATTTTGTTAAAGCCAACATGTAGCGATGTAATCTCTTGTTGCGGACATATATAAGTGATTGTTTATTCCATTTGAAGTAATGCGAGTGTATGAGATGTGTGAATAATGTCCTAATCATCCGAAGGAAGAAGTAGAGTGTGAAGAAGAGTGAGTAGAGTGTGAAGAAGTGTTCATGTGCTTAACCGGAACTGTAATAAGGAATTAGCAGATGTTATTTTCTCAGTTCAAAATCTTGCAGATGTAATCCAAATGTTCCTCTAAGATAGTGTGTCTTCTTTGGGCAGTAAGCCTTGTTGTATTTAAGTAGTGAGCTTTAGGCAATGTGCCTGAATGCATATGCATTCCCTATTTTATTCTTTATACTTTTAATAAGGTATAATCTTGTGGACTGACCTCCACCATGGGTTTTCCCCTAACAGGGTTTCCACATAAAAAAAACTTGGTGTTATGTGTGTTTTTGATGTGTTTATGATTTATGATTTCATGGTTATTAATTAGATATGAGAATAAGGTTAATAAGTTTAATAATTTTTGAATTTCTATGATAATTGATTCACCCCACCTCTCAGTTATCTGCCCTTGTGTTGCCAACAATTGGTATTAGAGTAGGTTCCTTGGAAGAAGTTTAATAGCTTGAGGTGATCCGGGATGGCGACATATAAGAAGGATAGTTCGAGATTTGATGGAACAAATTATTCTTTGTGAAAGACTCAAATGGAGTGTCATTTGAGATGCATTGGTGAACCCTACTGGAACATTACAAGGCATAGGTATGTTATCACACAGAATGGTCCTTCTACTTTTACTGAGATTAAGGATTTCGAGTACAATATCAAGGCTAAGGAAGCATTGTTGAGAGCTCTGACTGATTCTGAGATGACAAATGTTATGGATCTGATGACTGCTTATGAGATTTGGAAAAAGTTGGAAACTTTGTATGAAAGTGATGCTAATGTGAAGATTGCTAAGTTGCAAAGTCTGAAAGGAAAATATGAAATGTTGAGAATGGGAGATGATGAGAACATTACTTCTTTCATGCAAAGAGTGAATGGACTTGTGTGTGGTATTAGATGTGTTGGTGGATGATTGGAAGAATCAGAGATTGTTGCTAAAGTGCTTAGATCCTTGTTTGTTGCATACAAAGTCAAAGCTACTGCTATTGAGGAGCTCTGGACTGTAAGAAATGTAACCAAAGATATGTTGATTGGTAAGCTTACTACTTTTGAGTTGAGTGAATTTGGTGATGCTCTTCCTAAGACAAAATCTGCATTCAAGGTTAATACCTCCAGAAAAGATAAGCAAAGATATGAATCGAGTGAGAGTTCTTCTAGAAAGGTATTCAAGTATGAGGAGGAAATGTGAAAGATTGAAGAAGAAGAGAGAAAATTGGACGAGCTTGAAGCACTTATTGTCAAGAGGGAAGACAGAGGAGAAGGTAAGTATAAAGGGAAATTTCCTATTAAATATTTTTCTTGCAATAAGATAGGTCATTTTGCATCAAGGTGTCTAGAAAGAGTTCCTAAGTCAAAACCTAACAAGCCTAGATTTCAAAGAAAGTGTTATTATGTTGCTGATGAAGGTGTGACAGATGATGAATCTAATAAAGGGAATGTAAGTGAGGAAGAATAGGTATTTATTGCTTTCAAGGAAAATGATCCAACCCCTATTGAATATGCTAGTTGTACAAATGTGGAGAAAGCCCTAGCGGCCAGAATTGAAGAAAAAGATGAATGGGTGATTGACAGTGGATGCTCTCATCACATGATAGGTGATAAAAGTAAGTTTGTGAGCTTGGAAAAGTATGATGGTGATGTTGTAAGATTTGGTGATGACAAAGCAGGTGTAATCCATGGTAGAGGATGCATTTCTCTTGATGGTAAGCATAATACTAATGATGTCCTATATGTGGAAGGTCTGAAGCATAATCTCTTAAGTGTTGGATAGATGGTTGATAAGGGTTACAATCTTCAATTCAAGGATGGAAAGTGTAGAATATTGGGAAGTTCCAAAAATTTATTGCATTAGGTACAAAAACAAAAGGTAATATAGTTCACCTAAATGCTGCTAGTAAAATTTTTCTGATTGCTCAAGTTAATGAAAGTTGGTTGTGGCATAGGAGAATGTGTCATGTTAACTTTGAAAAAAATATCAAGATAAGTTCTACTTAGGCCGTGAGAGATCTTCCTAAGTTGATGAAACCTACTAATGCTATAAGCAAGGAATGTCAGTTAGGGAAGCAAACTATAATTTCATTTCAGAGCAAACAATATTGTTCAAATGAATTGTTGGAGCTTGTGCATACTAACTTGTGTGGTCCTTCTAGAGTAAGAATTTTACAAGGATACAAGTATTTCATGTTACTTATTGATGATTATTCTAGAATGATGTGGGTTAATTTCTTAAGGGAAAATTTTGAAGCTCTGGAGAAGTTCAAGATCTTTAAGGCTATGGTTGAGACAAAGACAAGTCTGAAGATTAAATGTTTGAGATCAGATAGAGGTGGTGAATTCACTTCCGGTGAGTTTAATTCTTTTTGTGAAGAACATGGGATAAAGAGACAATTATCTACACCGCGGACCCCTCAGCAAAATGGAGTTGTGGAAAGGAATAACAAGAAAATTGAAGAAGCTG
Source organism: Sequoia sempervirens (assembly GCA_007258455.2). NCBI lineage: Eukaryota > Viridiplantae > Streptophyta > Pinopsida > Cupressales > Cupressaceae > Sequoia > Sequoia sempervirens. The sequence continues at coordinate 6,343,278 of VDFB02000003.1, forward strand.
CTAGAACTATGATGCTAGAAGGAAATGTTCCTCATATCTACTAGAGAGAAGTTGTGAGTACTATTGTTTACACTCTCAACTGGGTACAAATCAAAGGCGATACTGGTAAGACCTCTTCTGAGCTATGGTATGGTCATAAGCCTACTATTAGATATTTCAAAATATTTGGGAGTAAATGTTATATCAAAAGAGATGAAGATATAGGAAAGTTTGATGCTAGGAGTGATGAAGGAATCTTTCTTGGTTATTCTACTAAAATCAAGGCCTACCGGTGCTACAATAAGAGATTGAGGAAAATGGTTGAAAGTGCAAATGTCAAGGTTGATGAAGACATAGCTAGATCATCCAAAACCTGTGGATATGATTTAGATGATCAGAATGATAGTTCAGGAAAGAAAGTTCAGACTTCAAATCAAGTTCAGATCATTTCGGTGAATCAAGAAAATCAAGAGAAAGGAACTCGTGAAAGTGCAGAAGGAAGATTACAAGAGCTTGAAGTTCAAGAACATCCTAAGACTCCAAGGTATGTAAGACTAAATCATTCAGAAGATCAGATCATAGGTGATAAGAACAAAGGTGTTCAGACTAGGATAAAAATTGTAGAAGAATACTATTTGATTTCAAAGACTGAGCCTAATAGTGTAAACGAAGCATGCAAAGATGAACATTGGGTTGAAGCAATGAAAGAAGAACTACATCAGATTGAGAAGAATGATACATGGATTCTTGTTCCTGGACCTAAGAACAAAAATGTAATTGGAACTAAATGGGTCTTTAGAAAAAAACTGAATGAGCAAGGAGAAGTAGTTAGAAACAAAGCAAGACTGGTGTGTAAAGGATATTCTCAAATGGAAGGAATTGACTTTGAAGAAACTTTTTCTCCTATTGCTAGGATTGAAGTTGTGAGACTATTTATTGTTTATGCTACTTACAAAAACTTCAAGGTTTATCAGATGGATGTCAAGTCAACATTTCTAAATAGTGAACTGGAAGAAGAGGTGTATGTTGAGCAACCTGATGGATTTCAATTGACTGGTCAGGGAGATATGATTTTTCAGTTGAAGAAATGCACTGTATGGACTTAAGCAAGCCCCTAGAGCATGGTATGCTAGATTGGACAAGTATTTGTTGAAACTTGGATTTAACAAAGGTACTGTTGATAGTAATTTGTATTTCAAGATTGATCATGATAAATATTTGATTGTGGAAGTCTTTGTTGATGATATCATTTTTGGAGGAGATGATAGTTTGTGCATGAAGTTTGCTGATGAGATGCAAAGTGAATTTGAGATGTCTATGATTGGAGAGATGAAATTCTTTTTGGGATTGCAAATAGATAAAGGGATCTTTATATCTCAGTCCAAGTATGTGAAAGAATTGTTAAAGAAGTTTGGTATGGAAGATTCAAAGCTAGTTGGTACACCCATGGTGACCGGATGTAAGTTGACACAAGATGATGATTCTCCGAAAGCAAACCAGACTAGATATAGATCGATGATTGGTGGATTACTCTATTTGACACAAACTAGACCTGGCATCATGAATGTCGTATGTATTGTTGCAATATTTCAAGTTGATCCTAAGGAATCTCATGTGATTTTTGTGAAGAGGATTTTTAGATACTTGAAGGGGACAGTTGATTTTGGGCTGTGGTATCCTAAAGATGATGACCTTACTGATGCTGATTGGGAAGGGGATGTGAATCACATAAAGAGTACCAGTGGTGGTGCATTTTTCTTGGGAAAGAAGTTGATTTCATGGTTAAGTAAGAAGTAGAATGCCATTTATTTATCTACTTCAGAGGAAAAATACATTGTTACTACTAACAATTGTACTCAAGTATTGTGGATGAAGCAGATGTTGAAAGATATCAGAGTTATATATGATGAGCCTATTGCTATATTCTATGATAATTCAAGTGCAATTAACATTTCTAAGAATTTGGTGTTGCATTCAAAGACCAAGCATATATCTATCAAGTTTCACTTTTTGAGAGAGAAGGTGAGTGAAAAGGAAGTCAAATTGGAGTATGTGCCTACTAAGGAAAAAATTGCATATATCTTTACCAAGTCGTTGCCTAAGGATACTTTTGAGTATCTCAGAGGGAAGCTAGGGGTGATTACCCCTCCTAATAAGAACTAAGATGCATTGACTTGCATTAGTCTGTGCATTTCATAGTCATATCTTGATCTAGATTAATGTTGTGATGGTTGCTACTCAGGGGGAGTAGTCAGATGTTCAGATATGTGGTTCAAAGCTTGTGTGTATATTTTTCACTGATGTCAAAGGGGGAGAAGAGTAACGTGAAAAAATTTGTGGGGATAAGAGTCATGTGAAAGAGTTGAGGAGAAAAGAGTCAAATCCTTAGGGGGAGAAAGTGCTAAGAGGAAGTTGTGTTGATGGTGTTTTTCACATCATGTGTTGCCATCAATGCCAAAGGGGGAGATTTTTGGATGTTGTGGTTGTGTTGTTGATATGTGGTTGTCATTGATGTCAACACTATTGGAATTAATGTACTTAAGATTGTATATGTCGAGGATATTGAAAAAATTACAATAAAATAAGTTACAGGTTGTCAGTGGTGAAGTGAAGTTCGGTCTGTTGGCGAGCTCAGTACATTGATGATAAGAGGTTGTGGATTAAAAGGTTTTTTTTAGTATATCTAGTTTATCCATGTCAATTTTCAAAGATCTGCATGAAGATGTGATTGAGTTATGAGCAGTTGTGTTCTGACATTTTTTTTGTTGCTTCAGTTGGTGTTCTTGAATGAAGATGATGTGATTCTAGTAAGATCGGTTGTTGCGGATGCTTCTCTGGTGATTCTTGATGTTTTTGGATGTTTCTAGATCATTCTCTATCTGTGTTGCATGTCTGCATTGATCATTGTGCTCGTGATTGGTGTTTTTCTCTTGCATGTTCATGTTTTTCATGCTCATGGCCGACAAGGTGATTGTAGCGTGTTGTGGATCTTCGTGGAATAATTTTTGAAGGTGTCTTGTGTTCGAGGTTTTTATTTTGGGTCATCACTATCTTGTAGCCAACCTTGGTTGATTCGCATTGATAATATTTAATGTTTTGGGCTAACAGTTTGTATTCATTTTATTATTTTGTTAAAGCCGACATGTAGCAATGTAATCTCTTGTTGCAGATATATATAAGCAATTGTTTATTCCATTTGAAGGCATGAGAGTGTATGAGATGTGTGAATAATGTCCTAATCATTTGAAGGTAGAAGCAGAGTGTGAATAAGTATTCATATGCTTAACCGGAACTATAATCAGGCATTAGCAGATGCTATTTTCTTAGTTCAAAATCTTGGGGATGTAATCTGAATGTTTTTGTAAGACAGTGTGTCTTCCTTTGGGTAGTAAGCCTTGTTGTATTTGAGCAGTGAGCTCTAGGCGATGTGCCTGAATGCATGTGCATTCCCTATTTTATTCTTTATACTTTTAACATGGTATAATCTTGTGGACTGACCTCCACCATGGTTTTTCCCCTAACAGGGTTTCCACGTAAAAAAATCTTGGTGTTATGTGTGTTTTTGATGTGTTGATGATTTATGCTTTCATGGTTATTAATCAGATCTGAGAATAAGGTTAATAAGTTTAATAAGTTTAATAAGTTTTGAATTTCTATGACAACTGATTCACCTCCCTCTCAATTGTCTGCCCTTTTGTTGCCAACAACTCCTCTCTATCTCACGATGAGCTAGGGCTCTAAACCTACAGCCTCTTTATTTTACTTGCAGCAAGGCATGACTCAATAGCTTCTATCGTGACTTTTATTTTTTGAAGGAAACAAGAAGAACCCATATTTGGGCTTGGCCCTTGAACATTATGTTTGTCTCCAATAGAAAAATGAAACCCTTTTACTATCTTTGCATATTCGCTTTCACCAAATTAGTGAGAGGCTTTTACATTCAATGCTTTCTTTGAAAGAAAAGTTTATGTTGATTCTAAGTTTGTATTGTGGAAACCCTCTTTTGAAATCAATGCACATTTTGGGTATCTCTTTAATTTGCTAAATATTGTGAATAAGAGATAATGTTGTTTATTTGTTGAGAGAAATGAAAGCATCTCTTGCTCTATTCAGGGTTTATATTTTGGAGTACATTATGGGTTTCTTTCTTCTTGCATCTCTCCTTCAAAGCCTTACATGGATGCCACTGTATTTTTATTTCCATTTTATGCAAAAGAAAAAGGAAATTATTTTCTTTTCAACTTATTGACACCATCCTGAGCACTTGTAAACATTACATAAAGGTGAAATTTCAATCATTCATTCACTATATTGTATGCTCATTTTATAATGCTTGAATTTAGAAAATGAAATACATCTACAGGTGTCATATGGGCTACATCACTATAGGCTATAGCTTACTTTACATTCTGAAAGATGCATGAAAACTGACTATTGTGCTTTTATTTGATTCAGAAATGGTGTTGTCCTCAGGCAAAAGTCATTACTTCTCCAAATGTTGCATACAAATTTATGATGTTTTACAGATTCTTTTGAACTCTATGCTATGGCTTTATCCATTCTCTTTAATTTTGTTGCTCACTTTCTTATGGCTATGCACTTTCAACGACTTATTACTCCTTCAAGCCTTGAGGAGAGCATAATTGCTACCCTATTATAGATATAATGTTTCTTTGGCAATGAGTGCTTGGTAACTACTTCTCGTGAACATTAAACACTACGCCCTTTGTTTTCCTTCACATGTGATCATTATTTTTCATAACCCCTTGACTCCTGATGGTTTTACCTTCAATGTATGTACTTAAAACACATAAACAACAAAAAATATGATGTGAGGCAACAATAAAAGATTATGAAACAAGATGAAACTTGCTTGCAAACAAAACTCCCTCAATGAAGAAATGATGCATTTAAATTATGTTTTGCATGTTTATTAAGTACTCAAAATAATTCCTTGTCCATCTATGATCTTCACTTCATTGCACTTGAATTGATTGTCATGTATGAGCAATAAGATTGAGGCTCTTGTTGTCACTTTATGAGTTACTCCTCCAGTTGAAAATGTTTCTATTTGAGCATTATGAATGTGGATTCCTATCTCATTCCCCTCTTAAAATTTAGGGGTAGCATGCTAGGCTCAACCCTTGTGGGAGCCCATTTTTGCACCACATATTACAATGTCTTTAGAAATGTATCAACAACATGATTTCACCTATACCTGCACAGTGAACAAACATGTTAGATAAAAATAGTGAAGCTCAATGCTCTTGTGATATTTTATTTTTCAAGCTCTCTTGCATACATCTGATATTTGTTCAACTAGCTCAATGCATCATAGGAAATGTACTATATTTTTTTGGATAGTGCACATAGGAAGATTCATATCCGGAGTTCTAACAACTCTTCTTATCATGATGCAAGTTTAGTCAAAGATTGGGAGCAAGGAGGAGCAAGCTGCAATGAAGACCTACTCGAGACTTTAATCAAGAAATGATGGATATGTTTTTTCGTATATGTTTATTTTCCTTTGTTTATCTTCAGATGCATAGTATATTCCTTTTGTTGTATTGGTCTAGCTACTCCCACGGCTTGTGTGGGACATTTGATTACTCCTTTCTTTCCAATGAATATGAATGTAACATGTGTACAATTATGTGTATTCTTCTTTTGCAAAAGGAATGAACATTGTAAAATGAATGAAAGCATTGCAGAATGAATGAAGCAACTTCTTATAATTCATGTATTCTCCTTTATGTTGCAAAGAATTGAATGACAAACTAGATTCTTTCTTTTTTGTTGAAATGCATTGCATGATAACAACTAAACTTTTTCTTTTAAACTTTAATATATGCAATGGTTAAGCAAAGCATAAATGTGTTAAAATATTTTCACCTTAAAATGGAAATAAAATGTTTCAGCTTTTCCAATTTGAGTTGTAGGTCAAAATTTGGCAACATTAACTAGTATCCTATAAGACCTTTTGGCCACCAATTTATAGTGGTGCAAAATACAATATCATGCATGAAGTTACTCACCATGTACTGTCCCTTATTGAGGTGACCAATATTCCTTGATTAGGACTTTATTCTTTTTAAGGTGAGAGATGTAAAGGCGGTACATGACCTTCATATACTCTAGTCACCCATTCATTGGATGGTATAGATTCAATAGTTGGGCCCACTATAAGTTGATAAACTCATTATACTACTAAGCTAGGTTGTGTATCTATGGTGTTTCTTTATTGTTAAACTAGTTACACCAATTAGTGTGATCTTGTTGAACAAAACACATGAAATATATCCAAAAATTCCTTAGATTCAGTCCTTTATGCTATTCTTTGATTACTTTTATCACTTGCCAGATTAGCAAAACATACAATCAATCTTCAAATAGTAAAAAATTTTAAAGCCTTAGACGAATTTAGGATCAAACTGGTAAAAAAAATTCTTTGAGTCAAACTAACACTTTTGAATTCATCTTGTATCGCTTTTTTTTGCATCTCAATGTTTCTGAGTTTTCATCTTGGTGCTTTTGTCTACAAATTGACATGTCTGTGCAAATCACCGCTTTTTTCCCATAATAGTCCTCAGTCAAAATATTGAAGCACAATACAACGACACATATGTCCATCACACAGATACGTGTTTTTCCATAAACCCACACTTTTAGAAAATCCAACACATCTATGAGGTGTAGTGCCATGCTTTTGACAAGATAAAATGACGCTTTTGTAAAAAAAGTGACACTTTTGTCTTTCAATTTGGATGTTCCAAAATAGCCAAAAATCCATATTCAAAATTTCACCAGTCAATCATCCCAGGATCATAGACTTGTATCAAATAGACCTGTAGTCACAGTTAATCTTCCAAAAAAAACAAACTCATATTTGTCATCTTTTTCTCCATATCATCCTTTTATCTTGGGATTTCTTAGAAACACATTCTTTTAGTTTTGAACCAAGCATAAACCTCATCCATAATCAAACTAGAATTAGACATAGTCTTTTAGATCTCTTATCATATCCCCTACTTTAGCCATTTACTTGAAAAGTTATCATTCTGAAGTAAGATGTTAAATTAGTATCAATATATGCAAACAAATTTTCTTAGTACTCATTAGTCTAGGAAAAGAAAGGATTATCCTCAAAACCAAATAAAAAATGGGACCTAGTTAACTATTGTTTTTTTTAGGTTTCATATTCTATACTCGTCCATCAAGCATGCACGTCAAAACTTTGGTTTAAAATATACTTATTGTGTCTTTTTCTAAGCCCAATTTGAAAACAAAACATTCATCCACAACATATCATTTGAAATCTCATCTAAACTCACAACTTCATAACATCTCTTATATGTGAATGCAAACAAGGTCACAAGTTAAGAACAAAATGTAGAATCTTGATCCAAACATGATAAACACCTTCATGGATCCATTCTAGGAAAACAACAATGAGAAACCAAACATGCATGATTCAAGGGGTATCAAAGCACCACCCCCACTGAGTCTTAACAATAGTCTAAACATCGATGGGTTCGTATAAGATGTAACACCCAAAGAGTTGGATGAGGCACAACAAGATGCTCATGCAATGAAACTAATAAAAATAGTTCTAACAACTTACCCAAATAAGTACTTTTTATTGTGTGCCCAACAAGAGGCTATATTACCATCCACTTTTGATATAACACATATTCAAAATATCACTAATGACATTCCATCCTTGAACTTAGGGGAAACCAATTCCGATAACAACATACCATCTTTACTATGACCAAACCCCAATCTCACTATTGAAACACCAAACAATCCACCTACTAATTCTTCATAAATTACAAAAAACATTCCATAAACCATTATTCCTACCAAATCCACACAAGTAATAATACCACCCATCCACACTCAAGCTCCCACATTCTCCACACACATCACCAACCCTACATCTGGTCAATATATTGCCTCCAAATTGATAAATAATTCACATGCACAATCATCTCATCCTTCACAAACACTACCACATCAACCTCCACCTAACAATCCTAACATCTCCCACCCAATAAAAATCATGCATGTAAACACATCAAATATACCACCTACTCAATACATCACCAACTCCATGACACAGCCTCCTTAGGCTCCCAACTTCAATCCTAATTACAACATACATAATACCTACTCTGCTCAAAACACTATGATGTCACAACAATATATAAATCCCCCTAACTACATACATCCACAACAAAATATCCATACACAATACCAACATCATACACAACAACATACTAACCCATTTGGTTATGCTTATAACACCCAAAACCCACCATATGGTAATCAAAATCCATCATCATCAAACTATCTCCAAGGTCAGCAATCATCACATCCCATATTCACTTACAACACAACAGATCCCAATAATCTAGCTTTCAAAATTCAAACCTTGTGTGGGGCTTCTAGAATTTTTGATTAACTTGGTGCTATAGGTAGATACACAATTCAAAGGATGGATTACTAACTGAATAGTTCACTAAACCTTTACAAGAGGTTGCATTTAATTATCAACTAGGGCTTTGTAAGCTTTTGACAGTGTTGGCACTATATGTGCATTCATGGATTCTAACATGACATATTAATAAGTATAGGTGATTTGCATATACAAAAAATAGTGAAAAATAGAAAAGGAAATGAAAAATTAACTGGAAAAATAGGGGAAATAACATAAAAAAATTATTTGTGTTGCAGGTACTTATCACTTAAGACTGTGACTACCAACTTCTGAGACTGAACTGTAACTAATCACTCTAGGAGTATAAAACTATCATTAAGCTACACAATCTAATTCAATTACAAAATCACATTTTAAATCCACATGCATGTAACTCTAAACTATATTAATCAATAATGCATGAACTAATTTAATAACAAAAAAACAATGGATAGCAATACCTCAAGTGTCCCTTACTTGAGTTGTTTCTTCCACAATAGATATCAACACTTACTAATTAATCAATAATTCATGACACTGAACTAACTCCTTTATTACATGATAACTTTGAACTTTGACAAGAATCTAATCAAGATATCTCATTCATAAATACATATTCATTATTCAAATGATAACAAGAAACTAACAGTGATAAAAAATAAACTAGATAACTACTAACTAGATTTGCTCCTCACATCAGAATCAACTACATAGGGTCCATGAGGAGTCGTATTCATCCTAGGACTGAAACATAACCATAATGTATTTGTCCACTCTCCCTCAGGGATAGGGAGATGACTTTATCTTCTAACAAAAAACCATAATTGATAAGTAGAATAAGACAAACTAACTTAAAAAATTTCCCTAATGGTTAACCATAATGACTAAGACGTGTTTCATATGAATTGTCACATCACATGCTACTCCTATTCAAAACAGACTCCTTTTAATCATCTTATTCAGTGTGCTTATAGTGACTTGTGGTTGACTATTCAATGGTCATCTCCATTCTTCTTTGGAGTTGTCATGCTTTAATCATTTTGGCCACTCCCCTACAACTGCTTGTGGTCCCTATGTTATGGGTTAAAAATCCTAGTTGTTGTGGGTTATAGTTCTTCTAGTTGCAAGAGGTTAGTTTCATCCTAAAGCACACACACTAGTAATAACCATAAATTAAGTATAGAATCATACTGAATTTCATGAACATTCATACATTGGTTCATATAAATATCATCATATGATATTTTCATTACCTCATACTAAAGTCTAGTTTAAGATGTATAAAAGGTATAAAAGATGTATAAATATTAGGATTGTCTATGAAATTTGGCAGATTGAAATGATAGAAGACATAAACTTAATAAAGAAAACTAGACATAAAATAAACCCATCACTCCCCCCAACTAATTTTTTTCTTTTCCTCAAACAACTTAAAGGTTGGAAGTTATACTATAGAGCTATCTCCCTGAAATCAACTACAATGTCAACTCCTTTCACCTGCTTCAGATAATAGCCTTTCTGATCTGAGAGTTTTGCCAACCTTTTATTCTTTGTTGCCTCTTCTTCCCCTAATTTATCTCTTGTCAAATTTGGTACTAGAAATAGAAGGATAGGAGGATGGAATACAAGTGGAAGCCATGCAACTCCATTATTTAGTGCAATGTCTATGTACTTGTGAGACCTGTGAATCATAGCTACAAAGTTATAAAGAGACTATGGCTCCTTTCTTTGTAATTTTGGCTAAAGCTCTTCACATCTATTCTAAATAAATTTTAAGGATTCATTAATAGTCCCTATGGATAATCCCTTCATCCTTGCATAATCATGTTTTCTGATATCCAGTATTTTCTTTCCAACACCTATGTAATTCAAGAGATTCAACCACTGATTTATGATTGCATTAGGATCCATTATTCTTTTCTGAGTTGTTAGGCAATAGATTTTTCTCTTTCATGGTATTCTTTTAGGATTGTGCCCCTTTGATTCTCATTTCTATTATGAGAGGCCAATGCTCTTATTTGAATATCACCTACAAACATAAATAGATTCCAAGTAGTATCATCTGAAAGAACATAATTGTGGAGATATAACTCACATAGTTGATCTTGCATGTCTGGTGTAGAATTAAAGAAAGTATCTAAAAATAAGATTTTCATGTTCATTGCTACAAGAAGATCACTAATCAATTGGCTAAACTGAAAACATAAAACAAATCCTACAAGAATAAAGCATAAACTCTAGTAGGTGGCATGCACTTTAGTAATTATGTTGCCTTGTTTGCTATTTACCCAATATTCACATTCAACCATTTTACTTTTTCTTCTTTCTTTTCCAGTTCCCTAGTGTGGTTAGATATCAATTCAACTTCTCCCCTACCCATTCTTTCTTCTCCTGGGAGAACTCATGTGTTCTTTTCCATAATTCAATACCTAGGGACACTACAATTGGTTCAGTGGGGGTTTTAATCCGAGGAATTGGGCCTTGGGATACTGGTTCTTTCCCTTCTTATTTTACCATGGAAATTTGTGTCAGTATCTCCAAATTTGACCCATACTCAAACTTGTAGAGCCTTTCCTCCAATATTTCTTTAATCCTAGCATCCCTCTCACTGTCCTTTTGCTAGTATGTCTTTAACATTTATTCCAACTACTTCATTCTCTACATTACTTCATGCAATTCCTCATTAACATTTCTTTCTTTAATAAAAATATCTTCATCCTTCTCTAGAAACTTCTCATCTCCCATTTCACTTGTGTACTCACAACCCTCTGAAACATGGATTTTTGGAGATCTTCTTATTTTCTTAGCTACAAAATATCTTATGAATCTGATTTACAAGTGTTGAAAAATATAATGGTTTCACAATGGTTGTTTTTACTTAATCACCAGGGGCATCCCCCTTTCATGCTTTATCTTTTTCTACCATTACAATATCCTCTTACCACTTTTTAATTGATCTTCTCATGGACCCCTTCTTCCTTAGGTGATGTGAATTCCTTTTGGATTATGTGGGATTCTTCCACCCTCTTGCAGGTGTAGAAGAAGAAGCTCCACTTTTCCCTTCCTTTTCTTTTGGTGGCCTCTCTATCCCTTTACAGGTCTAGAGGTAGAGGCTCCACTCCTTTTCTTTTTACCATTTGGTGGACTCTCAGAAATAGAGGTTTCCTAATTGTTTCTTGTTGTGGGTTGCTCATTAGAAGCTGTTGGTTGGGTTTCTTGAAAACCCTCATATTTTGGTTCCTTTTTGCTATGGGTAGGTGTTGCAGCAAGGGAACTAAAGGGTATTTATTCCTTTGGAGTAGCCATGACAAGTTCTTCTATTATTTTTTCTTGGCCTCTATTTCCCTCATTAGGTAATTTAAGGATATTTTTGATATTGCTACAATTAAGAAAGTCTTCCTAAGAAAAATTTGGGAACTAAACCCTAAGACTCCTCTTTACCAGTAGTTTAACTAAGAAAAATGAGACAATGTTGAATTATTTCTTTTCCTTTTATATTCATGGTACATTCTCCTTAACAGATTATACAAAAAAAATTGGGAATATTTACATGTCTATCATGGTGTAGATGGCTCAATAATTTAAAATGGATTATGTATAGCAATAATGGCCACCCATCACATGTCAAGTATTTAACTATGTAAGAAGCTACTTTAGCCCATAGCCAAGGAAGAGACAAACATTTAGTACCTTGTGAGGAAGAATCTAGATTTTATCCTGGCAAGGAGAATTCATTTTTTGCTGCAATGGCATCTGCTCTAATTGGAAAATCCTCTCCCACTCTTGGAAAGTTGGATACTTCAGCTACAATTGCCTCTAATGCATCTATATTTAGACCCCTAATAATTGCCTCATCATTTTGAAATATGCTGGAAAGTTGTTGGGTCATTACCTCATTAAATTTTGTAAGCTTTAGGAAATAATCCATCCAACTAGCACACTAGAAGACAGTCAAACATTACCTATCTTCTAGTAGAAGGTTATGTGTTGTTGGTTCCCTTCATATGATATGACCCCCAATCAATGCTTTAGTAATTTATAGCCACTTCTCAATTATTCTTGCTTCACAATTCTTGCTCTACTTTATTCTTGTTCCACCACCCTGTTGGAATTGTTAAATTTTTATATTTTTACTAGCCCTCACTCACCATGTACCCTAGAAATTGCCACACCTTAACAGTACAAATTGTTGAAATTTGTGTGACAAGATCCATTTCACAATCCATGTTCACCAAATATCCCATCAAATTAACCTTCGATACATAAGCATTCCTTTGGTCATCACTAAGCAAGAGTTTTTAAACCACTGATCCATATCGGCGAGATCAGGGCAAGTCTTTCTGATCAATAGGGTATAGCTTTTTCAGTTTGAACATCCTCTACATATCGAGAAGAGATGAACTAAGTTATAGCGATTGGAGGTCATGGAGAATGCATAATCGGTAAAACAATGCATGTCGTCTCATCGATGAAGGCTTATCAACAAGAACAAAGTAATCAGAGTGAAGTTGTTAGATCATGTTGAGCTTTTAACTCACACCAATGGAAACTTCATAGGTGAGACTCATATTTTCTTTCACTGAGGGGACAAGAGAACAACCATCGGGAAGAATTATACTATCAAAATGAATCACTCATATTTCACTGATCATATTGGTTACACCAATGAAGGAAATTTTGGGAAGAGTCTTGCCAACCCATCCAAATAAATGAAGCGATAGATAGAACATATCGAAGAGACTAAAGACATCGAAGTGACATTTTATTTTCCCAGTGATGGTTCTTGTCATGCCGATGGTAATGCAAAATGGTCAAAATGCATCAGACTAACACTGGGCAATGATTAAAAGGACTTTAACGATCTAGAATGCTTTGAAATCGAGGAAACTTCAAAATTATCTCCTCGAAGTGGTACAAGTTGATAAACAGGATAAGGGGTCATTCATACAGCATTGGTAGGAGAGCCATTCAGTCTTCCTGACCAAGAATGATAAATCAAAGGGTCACTCCATATCGAAAAGACATTTGGTTATGTCTTGGTGATCAAATGAGAATGTATAAAACAAAGGTGGCACCAAGATAGATACACAGATCATCCAAAAACTAAAGGAGTCTCACCGATACAATCTTATCGTTCTGACAGTGCAAAATTCAAAAAACCTATTGCATTCATGCTCAAAAGTAGACATTAATGGCTGCATGAATGTACATTATGTAAATCTTCTTTGATTGAAAGAAGAATGAACAAAAGGGATTTCCAGGATTTGCAACAAGAAGGACGGGAGGTTGGACAAAAGCCAAAAGAATTCGGTGCAGACAAAGATTCACAAGTAAGCTTACAAGATTCCTTTGCAATTGAAATCATAATTCAATTTTGTCACATTTAAAGGTGGAGGGATCAAGCTCTGGGAAAATGAAGGGTAGAAAACAACAAGGTGAGGGCAGTCAACCTAAAGGTAAAAAACAAAAAATTGAAATAGGGGAGGAGCCCAAAACAAAGGAAAGAAAATTAAACCAAGACCTTATCGATCAATTACCTAGTTCAAGGCCAAAAGCCAAAAGGTCTACACAACTAAGGGCCGATGTGGAAAAATTTGAGGATAAGTGAAAACAAATAGGAGATGCATGGACCCCTGTTAGAGGATATGAGTAATTCATATTCCACTACCATCGGAGAAATAGGTTTGAACTAATGTGCAACCCCTAGAGATTTAATTTGGGAAAATTGGTTGTTTCAAATGTGTTCATGAATGTAGAGCTTGTGAGACTTCTAGAAAAGAATTATAACCCAAACTTGAAACCTATCTACAACTTGCAGGGTGAACCCTTTATACATGTGTCCAAAACTACACTTTGTGAAGTCTTTAATCTAGATAACACATATGACGAATCAATTGTACATGAGGATTTGGAAAGGGAATATTGGAGAATGGACACAACCTATAAAGGTTGGAGATTTCCATTGCACAGACCTAGAAGGGATGGAAACCTTGTTCCACTTGAAGACAATGATGGGCCTCCTTTCCATGTGGATTTATTTGAACCCTATTTAAAATACACATATTTCTCAATATTTCAAGTGTTAGGGACTGAAGCTTCTGAGTTCATGTCAATAAGTCCAATGGTGATTGTAGCAAACATCCAGTGCCACAATGCGAGGCCATTTGATTATGCCTCCCACATTTTCAAAGTAATTGACTTGGGGTTAATGGCAGTTAAAAATAGATCTCCCACACTTCTCTTTAAGAACTATTCCATTTTGATGCATATGATACTGTATTATGGGTAGGAGATTAGGATGTGGCCAGAAGAACTGAAAATTTCTCAATCTAACAAGGAAGATCAGCCACTGCCGATGCAATTGTGGACTGCAATTTAGGACAATAGATTTGTGAGTTCTAGTTATATTCATTTTGAAGAATATTTTGTTAAAATATTGTATAGATTTTTCAATCACCCTTGTGATTATTCTTTGACTGATGAAATTAAGAGATTTCTAAGGCCTAAATATTTCTATGGATCAACAACTGTTAGTCACAATTGGGGTGACTGGTACTGTTATATTGATGCCACCATGATTAGGGTGTATGGCTTTGAGGATACATCTTTTCTTCTCCCAAAAGCAGTGCCAAATAGAATTTCTTATTTGGAAATTTTCAGACAATTGGATTATTCAAGTGTTATGAATCTAAGTTCTTTTGAGAAACAATCATTCATGCCAAGTACATTATGTTTTGGAGACTTCACTGTATTGTCTAAAGAGGGGTATGATTTAATTTTAAATAAGCTATCTCATTTGAATTTCAAGAAAGAAACACCAAGAAAAGGATTTTATTTTGAGGGCTACATTGATTTTGCTAGAAAGAAAGTAAACTTAGGTGGATATGTCCATATACCATATCCACACGATGATATCATCAGAAACATGGAAGAGAGGGAAGCAAAATTGGCCCTTGATGAATATAACAGGAAGATGGAATGGAGAATGAAGGAAATAGAGGAGGAAAAAATATTATCCTTTGGTGACGAGTCCTCTAGTGAACAAGAACCTCAAGCTCCAACTAATAAGATTCCTAAATTAAGAATTGATTAGTATCAATCTCCAAATAGGGAATAGGAGGTTGAGGAAATATCTGATGCAGATACAAGGCAGTTAGCCTACAAATATTTTGTATCTAATGATGAATTTATAAAGTCTCCCGAGTTTAGGTCATTCTTATACAAGAAAAAGGGGAAGGTAATAAGGGAGTCTATCTCAGACGTTACACTGAGCAATGAAGCCCAATTACTAAAAATTTGAAATTAGATGTGGAAAAGGAGATGAAGGATATGACTCCAGAAAGAGGGAGGAAGTTGTTAGAGGAATTTGGTATTATGATTTTTCCTGGTCTAGATTTGAATTCAGCTCTTATTTTTAATAGTTTCTTGCATAACAATGGTGCTACACATAAGATAAGTCCAAAAGGAGTTACAGAGGTATACACAGGGTCAAAGTATAATCCTGATGAGAATTCCCTCATGATTTGGGCCCCATATCCTCCGCACAAGAAGTCCATGACCATTGACATAGAAAATGAATTTGGCCATTTAATGACATTGAAAGTGGGAGAAGTTGATCCTATGGCTACTACTGATATTAGAATAAATGTTGCCAAATTGAATAAAGCACAAATTCAGATGTTGATCAAGGAGAGAGATATGTACAAAATTAATAATGATAAAATCCTCAAAGAAAATTATTTCCTAAAGGGTATGGTAAAGGGTACACTACAGGGACCTACCAAATTACTAACTCAAGGAGAAGGTTCTCAATCCAAGGATGAGAGTGAAGAATCAAATATACAAGCTCAAGTGAGAAAATCTAGATTTGATGCATTCTTTGCAACATTCTAGAAGAGACACTCTAACTTGATGGTTTGGATGAACAAGTTTTGGGGAACCCATTCCAAGAGTAATGCTACAATCTAGGAGCATAAAAGGATGAATGACCAAATTCAAGAAAGAATCTAGGAAATACAAAATAAAGATACTTCTGACAATGGAGCCATCACTGCTGCCAAGGAAATCATGAGAAAGCACAAGGGTTACTATGAGGAGATTCGGGGAGATGCAAAGGGATTCATGGATGTTGCAAAGGAAGGGGTGCCTGTGTTGTTCGGAAGTCGTGGAGAGTTGAAAGACCAGAATGAATGGATAAAGGAATGCAGGTTGATATTACACGAAGCCTTGGAAGCAGCCAAAAGTAAGGAATCAGTATTGGACAAGATATGTGAGCACTTGGAGAAAATGGTGATCATGGAGATAGCTGCAAGAAATGCTTTTGAAGATGTTACACATTTGAGATAGGATTACTTAGATCACATAACAAAAGTTCATTTATGGCTCACCAGAGTTTAATTTTTTATGTTTAATTTTTGTTAACTTCAAAAGACATTAATGAAGGGGTGTGTCCTCTTCAAAAATTTGGTATATAAGTTAGATATGTAGTGATAGGAGAGTAAGAGCTAATATGGAGAACATAGGAGATATAGAAGAAGTACTTTCAGAATGTTTATCATATGGAATTTACTATGTGGATCATGATGCATGCATAAATTTTGGCTAAAATCAATGGAAGATCTTTAATTTTCAATGGTTCAATATTGGTATCTATTTCTTGTTAGTTTGAATCAATTATATAGTTCTCTCGATATTGCTACTTCTTTATTATTTGGGGTATTGTATCCAAGTTGATATTTCAATTCCTTCAAGACACATTTGGTGTTGTTGTGTAGTCAAGTCAATTGGTTTTTGTCAAAGAATTAAAATCCTTTTGATTGATTAAAATAACTTGGGGGTAACAATTGGATCAATAAGAAGAGTTAGGTGATTGATATGATTGTCATGATGTCTCCACTTTGATGTTATCCTGCTATTCAAATTAAGGTTAAAATTATTTGACAATACACATTTGTTGATATTTTGTGGTTCTATTGATTGGTTCCTTCAAGGAAGGATTAAAAATCCTTTTAATAAATCATAGTAACTTGATAGGGTCAATTGGATAAATAAGAAGAGTCTGTCAATCACATCCCTACACGTTTATACTAGGTATAAACAAGTTAAAGTGCCAAACAATCAAAATTATAACCAATACCAATCACTTGTTAAAAAACTTCATGAACTCTGCCCACCCAATAGAGCATTGGTCCACCTCATTCATACATTACTTATCCAATTTCATATTACAAATTTTTGATTATCACGTTAGGAGTAGAGTAAGTAACAAGCCCCCAACTATTTCACACTTTGCGTCACTGAGAATAAATTCATAAACTCAATTAAGTCATACAACTTTAAATCTGCTATAGCAATCAAGGTCTACCCGCCTAGGTTTAGCAGAGCCTGAAGTGTAGGGAGTATTCAATCACATAGGTTAGCTCCACTCATTGGTTCAAAAATGTTACAATTTTGATCATAGAACCTGGAACCCTCTTAGGACTTGTAACCTGCATTTTTGAGATCCAACACACCCAATTATACCGCTTCTACTATGCATGTATGTTTAATTACTCATGCACCTCTCAATTTAGCTACTTAGAACCCTTATCTATCCTCTAAACTCTATGCCTTTTGAAAATGGAGGAAAATAAAATAGCAGAAAGATTTGTAGAGAGTTTTGAAAACCAAGAAACTTAAGGAATAATCATGAATACCCCCCCCCAACTAAAGTTACTAATTGTCCTCACTTAGTGGGTACAATTTGGGTAGAGGTAAAAATTAGAAGTAGTGGATAATTAAAACATGATATGTGGCATGCATGAATGAACTATAAACACACACAAAATCAATAATCTTCTATGTTAATTATGATAAATTAATGCATAGTGTACCTGTAGAAATGGCTTGAAGTTAAATTCAACTTGTGTGAAGTAACTGAATGGCACCTGCAGCTTGATTTGAAGTAATATTCTTTGATTGTGATGATGTTTGTGTAGTAATAATTTGAAATTAATGATAGCATATGTGTGACACATGGAAAATGATAGATGAAAAAGGCTATGAAAAGGACGAATTGGGTGATTTAATTAATTGCATGGTATGTTGGAAATGAAAAAGGTGGTAGGATGGCTATGTGTGTATGGATGATATAGGCTACATGTAATGAAATAATATTCTATGAATAGATGAAAAAGTGATTAATGTGGGTGTTTTTGAAATGACTGAAAAACAAGTGTTATAGGCTCATGTAGTAATAGTCCCTTATGTAGGTTTGTCATCTGGTGGTGTGATGTTGTAGGCCCCTATTGCTTCTACAACTACTTCAAAAAATTAAGATTGTCAAATGTCACTTGTTCCATGTGTGCATGTGAATTTTGTTGTATAATTATACTTTTGAAATCTTATTAAGTGAGCTATGTTGCTTGTCTACTGAGGATTCAAAATAACTACTTGTTTTTGTTAATACCTTTTGTATTTGTGGCTCAAATTGATGTTGTAGTGTTAAAATGAAGTCATCCTTCAGTAATGGTCATTTGTAAAGATTCAACCTGTGGCCATTAACTAGTAATGAAAACTGTACATCATCAATTGTTTGTAATTGAATTGCTCCATTTGGAAAAATAGTTTTAATCTCATATGGCCAAAGTTATCTAGTCTATAATTTTCCTTTACAATATTTGCACCTTGAATCATATAGTAAATCCCAATCACCTACACTAAATTCATTGGTTTTAATAAACTAATCATGCCAATGTGCCCTTTGTTGCTGGATAATTTTTGTATGGTGTATGGCTTCCATTCTGATTTCATCTAGTGCATTGAGGTTGTGTAACCTCCCCTTATGTGTTGTTAATAGGTACATGCCCAATTTCAATGGTGTATTTAGAGTCTTGTATTCAAATTCTATTGGACGTAATTCCTTTTTACCATATACCATCTCATATGGTGTGAAACCCATTGTTGTCTTCCAAATTGTCCTATAAGCCCAAATTGCTTCAAGTAACCTGGGTGCCTAGTCCTTCATGTGGAGTTTCAATATCTTTGTGAGGATGTTTTCAATTTATCTATTTGTCACCTCCACTTGACCATTTTCTTGAGGGTGATAGGGTGTAGAATTTTTATGTCTGATCTCATATTCTTGCACTAGTTTTGTATCATATTTGATGTAAACTGTGGCCTCTGGTCTATGACAATTCTCTAGGAACACCATATCTTAAAAATATTTCTTCATAAAGAAATTTTTCCACATTCCCATCTCTTGCAAACTAAAAAGATTTAATTTCCACCCATTTGGTAAGGAAATCTATACAAACCAGTATGTATTCTTTATTGTTTGATGTTATTAAAATGGGACCAATTGTTGGAAATAGTGCCTCAAACTTACTAGTTGAATATCCCTTCTCGGGTTTGTATTTCCTTACTTCTTCGGCCTAATAGAGCTCTATTGGTGGGACCTTGTTCACTATCCCAACAATGGTCTGATGAGTCTTCATGTTTTCACCAAGTTCGTTATCACCATGTCACGAGTTTTGAAAAATTCCTAACCTCTGATTGGAGGTTTTGAAGTCTAGGTTTCTCCTGACTTGGCAGATTTTTCTATCGGCATGCCTTGGCTCTATCGACAGGATCCTAATGGTAATTCCAACAATAGAACGATATGCTGTCATCGACAAGACTTGTTGATGTCAGTGGGAACCTACTCCGAGTCTTGTCAATGGCACGATATAGTGTTATGAATTCTTATCACTGAGACATGGCTTCATCGGTAGGACTCTGCCTTGTGTCTCTGTGATGGATCGACGATGGTGTAAAGGGAAGTATCATCAATGGGACTATGTTCCATTGGTATGACTCTGACTTGAGTCCTACCGATGGTCCAGTACATAAAGCTAGTTGACTGGTGATGATGTGGTGTCGAGCTGGAGACAGTGGGGACCACTTGAAGTATTGTCAGAGGAACTTTCTCATATCAGAGGGAGATGTTTTGGAGTCTCCCTGATACAGTGATGAATAACTAATGAGTAACAACATTGTGGGACCTGACTACTGCTCAGTTGGAAAGTGATAATTAAATAGAGATAACTTATGAATGGTTGACGATTAACAAGGTGAATGAACAGACATCGCTAGGACTAGGTGTCATCGAAGAGACTGTGGAAGGTGTCTACCCGATGACCCAATATAGTTTGAACATTGATGGTTGGTGAATTGAATCTAAAATGTTTCTAGTCTCAGGAACTGAAGTGACCAAAAAAAAACATATTGAATCACTTTGTAATGTGATTGAAGGAGTTGTTTGAAGACTACTGAATGGTTATTTTTCGTGTTGTTTTGCATTGTATCTCGAAGAAGATTGTAATAGTATAAAGAGAAACTTTATTTTGAGTCAACACTGGAGGTGAATTTCTGTAATTTTATGTAATCCATTTTACTGTAATACAAAGTGACTTTACTTGGTGTGTGGTTTTTCTCCCGTAAGGGTTTTCCCACGTAAATATGGTGTTCAATTTTGTGTGTGAAATTGTCTATCTATTCCTGCATATGTGTTTCTTAAATGAACTGTAACTGTAATTGAAAATTAAATATGTCATTTGCATTACTTTCCCCTATAAGATTGGTATTTCGAAGGAATTTCTGCATCTAGCTTTCCTTACAAGTGGTATCAGAGCCTGGCCAGTTGTGTTATACTTGTGGGTAAGTTGAGCTTTTTGTGCTAATTTTGTTCAATGGGAATCTTGCAGAGAATCTATTTGAAAACTTGTTGCAGGTTTGAGATGGCAAGCACATCCAGAAAGATAGAAATTTAGAAATTCAATGGTAGCAATTTTGAATTGTGGAAACTCAAAATGGAAGACTTGTTGGTTGATAGATATCTCTAGATTGTTGTTATGGTAACCAAACCATCAGGCATGAAACAAGAAGATTGGGACCTCGCAGAAAGAAAAGAAAAAGGGTTGATAAGACTTTGTTCTCTTGAATGTTCATGAAGAGAAGTCTGCATCTTCTTTTTGGAAGAATCTTGATGACATTTATCAGGGAAAGTCTTTGGTGAATAAGCTATTCTTAAGGAAGAATTTGTACTCTTTGAAGATGGAGGAAGGGGTGTATGTGGCTGATCATCTAAATACATTCAATATGCTCATTGCTCGATTGGCTTCTATGGGTGTGAAGATAGAGGAAGAGGATCATTGTATGATTTTTTTATGCTCTTTGCTTGACACTTGGGATCATCTAGTGATGGCTATTGGAAGTACAACAACCACTTTCAAGATGGAAGATGTGGTTGCTTTGTTGTTGTTTGAAGAAATGTGAAGGAAATCTTTTGAGATGACCGAGGAGGCCCTTGTTGTTCATGGTAGATCAAAGGAGAGAGGCAAGAAGAAAGACGAGAAGTCAATGTCCAAATCTAAAGGGAAATAAAAGTCTCCTAGAAAGAAGTCCAAGGCAAAATGTTGGAATTATGGGTAGACTGGTCATATCCGAAAGGATTGCAAAGAGGAGAAAAAGAAAAAGAAGAAGAACAACTCTTCTAACAATGATTCCTCTCAGAGCGATGCAGATGCCTTCATTGCAGCCTTGGCAACTCAGGCATCAAATGATGTCTGGTTGATTGACTTAGGTGCATCCTTTCACATGACATCTCACAGAGATTGGTTTACAAAATATGAAAAGTATGCTAGTGGAAAGATGTATCTAGCAAGTGACTCATCTCTAGAAATTTTTGGACGTGGAAGAGTCAAAATCCAATTTCCTGATGGAATAATTAAAGGAATTGATAGTGTAATGCACATACCAGGTCTGGCTCATAATTTTCTTTTTGTTAGTAAGTTGAATGATGTTGGCATGTAGGTTTCTTTCTTGAGTGGTGGTGGCTACAAAATGACAAGAGGCTCGATGGTGCTAGATAGAGGTGCTAGGATTGGTACTCAGTACAAGTTGGATGCACATGCATTCCAATGCAACAGTGTCTCTGTAAAGTCAGATAAAACTGCTCATGAAGGGAAAGAAAAAAATGTTCCTCTAGGTGCAAACTCTTTACAGGTAAAACTCACAGCTGAGAAGACCATGCTTTGGCATCATAGACTCGATCACATTGGATAAAAAGGCTTAAGGGCCTTGAAAAATAAAAACTTGGTAGAAGGGCTTGTTGATTGTAATTTTGAGTTCAATTTTTGTGAACATTGTATATATGGAAAACAGAACAGTGTTACATTTTATTCAAGTCCTCATAAATCTTTTGTCCTACTGGATTATGTTCACTCTGATGTTTTTGGTCCAGTGAATGTTCCTTCGTTATTGAATTCTAGATATTATGTTTCTTTTATTGATGATTATTCGAGAAGAGCATTTGTGTACTTTCTTAAAAGTAAGTTAGAAGTGTTCAGTCAGTTTAAAGAGTTTAAAAACTTGGTAGAAAATCATACTAGTAGAAAAATTAAATGCCTAAGGACAGATAACGGCGGTGAGTTTTGTTCTGTATATTTCGAAGGTACGACAAAGACCATGGAATTAAAAGGAATAAAACAACACCTTACACTCCACAACAAAATCGAGTTGTTGAAAGGTTAAACAGGACACTGATGGAAAAAGAAAGAAGTATGTTGAGCAATGCTAGTCTAGAGTAGAAGTTCTATATTGAGGTTGTGGCTATAGCATGTTACTTAATCAACCATTCACCCAGTTTAACTCTTATTGAAAAAACACCTTTGGAAGTGTGGTATGGTAGGAAGCCCTCTCTCAGGGATATTCATGTCTTTGGTTGTGAAGCATATGTTTATGTGTCAAATGAAAAAACATCTAAGTTGGAGAACAAGGTTGTCAAATGTATCTTCATTGGCTATGGCATTGGTGTGAAAGGATACAATTTTTGGAATCCTATGACCGAAAAGGTTGTATACAACAGAAGTGTAATCTTTTGAGAGTCGAAACCTTCTTCAGTGAATCTGTAGTCAGACAAGAAAGAAGGAAAAGAAGTAGTTGAAATTCCTTGAATTCCAGATAAAGAGGAACTACGAAGTGTTCCTGAAGCTAAGGAGAGTTCTAGCATCTCTGAGAGTTCTGAAGAAGAAGAACCACAACCTCAGCCTCAACATTTGAGGAGGTCTACACGTGAAAGGCGACAACCTAAAAGGTATGGTTTTTCCATGTTGGATGTAAATTGTGCCTATGCTTTGATTACAAGCATTGATGAGCCTAGGATTGTGAAAGAGGCTATAGAAATGTCTAATTCAAATTCTTGGTTGGAATCTATGAATGAGGAAATGGCGTCATTAAAAAAGAACGTAACCTGGGATTTGGTGCCCTTGGCTGAAGGTAGAAAGCTTGTTGGCTGCAAATGGGTATTTAAGAAGACGATTGGTCTGGATGGTAGTGTTGAAAATTATAAATCTAGGTTGGTTACAAAACGTTATTCCTAGGTAGAGGGAATTGATTATGGTGAAATATTTTCTCCTGTAGCTAAGCTGACATCTATCAGATTTCTTTTGTCACTTGCAACAGTGTATGACTTAGAAATTGAACAGGTGGATGTGAAGACAATATTTCTTCATGGAGATCTTGAAGAAGAAATTTATATGTCCCATCCTGAGCACTTTTTGGAAAAAGGTAAAGAAAACCCAGTTTGCAAGTTAAAGAAATCTTTGTATGGTTTAAAACAATCACCTAGAATGTGGTACTAGAATTTTGACATGTTTGTGTTGTCATTGGGATTTGTAAGATCCAAATCTGATCATTGTGTGTTTTATAAATCTAAAAATGATCGAGTGCTTATTATTGCCTTATATGTTGATGACATGTTATTCATAAGAAATAGTAAGACTATGATTTTTGATCTAAAATCCCAGTTGTCTGCAAAGTTTGAAATGAAAGATCTTGGTGTAGCAAGGTATATTCTGGGGATGGAAATAAAATAGGATAGAGCTAGTAGAAATTTTTGGCTCAACCAGAGTAAGTATATTAATATTGTCCTAGAGAGATTTTGTATGACTGATTGCAAGCAACTAGTTGTTTCAATGTTGTGGAGAACAAAGCTATATGTTGAGGATTGTCCAAAATATTTTACTGAGATGGAGGACATGACCAAAGTGCCTTATGGAAAATCTAGGAAGGTTGCATTAGGATGTTGTGAAAATAGTTTTTAGATATTTAAAAGGTACCTCTTAGTACACTTTGTGCTATCATGGTAACTCAAATGGATCACAGAGATCCATCAAAATTTGAGGTTATGTGGATTCTGATTGGGCAGGAGACATTGACAGTAGAAGATCCACCAATAGATACATCTTCATGTTGAATGGTGGAATAGTTAGTTGGATGAACAAGCGGTAGGTTGTAGTCATTTTATCTACTACTGAGGCATAATATATGGAAGAAACACATGCTTGTAAAGAAGCCATTTGGCTCAGACATTTGTGTTCTGATATTGGTTTCAATGTAGGGAAAATTACTATTTGTTGTGATAGTCAAAGTGCTTATTTTTGGTGAAAAATCCAACTTTCCATGCCAGGACGAAACATATTGATGTGTAGTATCATTTTGTGCAAGATATGGTGGAGGATGGAAAGGTCAGTCTTGAAAAATTGGATACTCTAGAAAACATTGTAGATGCATTAACGAAACCAGTAAGCACAAACAAGTTTAGGTGGTGTGCAAATTCGATGGGCCTTGGGGCCTATTACATTTAGTAATCTTAGTTTTTCCAAAGCTAGTAAGTTCTCCGTCAAGTGGGAGCATGTTGGAAATGGTGCCTCAAACTTACTGGTTGAATATCCCTTCTCAAGTTTGTATTTCCTTATTTAGTTGGCCTGACAAATCTCTCGGTGGGACCTTGTTCACTATCCCAACAATAGTCCGGTGAGTCTTCATATTTTCACCAAGTTCTTTATCGCCATGTCATGGGTTTTGAAAAATTCCTAACCTCCGATTGGAGGTTCTAAAGTTTGGGTTTCTCCCAACTTGGAGACTTGTTCTATTGGTATGCCTTGGATCTGTCGTCGGGATCCTAATGGTAGTTACAATGATAGAACGATATGTTGTCATCGGCAGGACTTGTTGACATCAACATGATGCTATCCGAGTCTTATCGATGGCACGACAGAGTGTTATGAAGGCTTATTGCCGAGACATGGCTTCGTCGGTGAGACTTTTCCTTGTGTTTCTCTGATGGATCGACGACGGTGTAAAGGGAAGTATCATCAATGAGACTATGTTCCATCAGTATGACTCTAACTTGATTCCTACCAATGGTCTGATACCTAAAGGCAATTGACTGGTGGTGATGCGGTGTCGAGCTAGAGGCAGTGGGGACCACTTGAAGTATTGTTGGATGAAATTTCTCATATCAGAGGGAGATGTTTTGGAGTCTCCCTGATACAACGATGAATAACTAATGAGTAACAACATTGTGGGACCTTACTACTACTCAGTTGGAAAGTGATAATTGGCTAGAGACAGCTACTAACTGGTTGACGATTAACAAGGTGAATGAATGAACATCGTTGGGACTGGGTGTCATCGGAGATACTGTGGAAGGTGTCTGCCCGATGACCTGATACAATTTGAACATTAACGATTGGTGAACTGAATGTAAAAAAAATTTGGTCTCAGGAACTAAAGCGACCTAAAAAAATGTATTGAATCACTTTGTAATGTGATTGAAGGAGTTGTTTGAAGACTAATGAATGGTTTTTTTTTGAGTTTTTCTACATTGTATCTCGAAGAAGATTGTAACAGTGTGAAGAGCAACTATTTTTGAGTTAACACTAGAAGTGAAGTTCTGCAATTGTATGTAATCCATTTTAATGTAATACAAAGTGACTTTACTTGGTGTGTTTGTTTTTCTCCCGTAAGGGCATTCCCATGTAAATCTAGTGTTCAATTATGTGTGTGAAATTTTCTATCTATTCCTATGTATTTGTTTCTTAAATGAACTATAACTGTAATTGAAAATTAAAAGTGTCTTTTGCATTACTTTCCCCTGTAATATTGGTATTTGGAAGGAATTTTTGCATCTAGCTTTCCCTACACCAATGAATTTGATTCCCCATTTATCAAAAGGTGCTATTATGAATTGTAGTTGTAATGGAATCTCATATGTCCTTCTTGTCCTTCCCATTCTCTGACATATATCACAACTCCTAGTGTAATTGACTACATTCTTATAATGTGTTGACCAATAATAACTAGTATTCAAAATTTTAAGAGTCATCCTCTTTGTTGCAAAGTGCCCCCCATGGATATCATACACTTCATCTTCTCTAATGCATCTTCTCATAATATTGCTAAGCCCTGTGTAGAATAGATATCCTACTATCAAGGAGTAAGGAAAAAGTTTTTGAACTAATTCCTCTTCTCTCTTGGTGAGAGATGTAGTGGTGTTTTCCCTAATACCAAATAGTTAGCTATGTCTACATACCAAGGTTTATGAAGAGATAGAGAAAATAAGTTCTCATTTGGGAATGAATTATCTGCAACATTTTCTTCTAATTTCGTTGGCAATCTAGAGAGGAAATCTTCTACTACATTTTCTTTCCCTAGCTTTTCAACAATAGTCATGCCAATTTCCTAAAGTAGTAATAACCACCTCACAAGCCTACCACCCACTATTGGTTATTCCATTAGATACCTTATTGTTTTTTATTAGGGGTAAAACAAGTTTTGATGGGGCCCCAAACCCATTACAAACCGGTTTTGAAGGAATTTGTAACCCTATCCAAGAAAATCAAGTTGCTAAACAAGATAAACCACAAATCAACAGTACCCAATAGTTGCAGCATACAATCAAAGAAACAAGATTACACAGGTTGCATTAGAAAAGAAAACGAGGGACCAAGATCCCTTGGCAACCAAGAAAAATCTGAGACCTAGAACCCTTAGTTAAACGGCGAAACTGTCTATATTAGGCAGGCATCAACAAACCAAATTCCCAAAGAAGAAACCCCTTAGCCAAGAAAAATAGTGAAAATAATGGTGTAAAACACCATCAACCCCCTAAACAACAACACCAACAAATCCCCAATCCCCACCTTAATAGGGGAGTTAGGGAGCACAATGGAATACTAAATCAAATACCTTATTGTTGTACATTCAGTATGTATGAATATAGAATACCTTGTAATGTAGTTTCTGAACTTGTTGATTTTATGAACCACTACTAACATCTCCTTCTTTGTCACTGTATAGTTTAGTTCTGCCCCTTAAATATTTTTACAAATACAATAAATAACATACTCAAGGTTTCCATCCTTCTATCCTAACAAAACTCCTATTACAAAATTTGAAGCATCTATATGGATATGGAAGGGTAAGTTCCAATTTGGTCCTCTCAAAATAGGGGTTTTGGTTAATGCTA
Source organism: Sequoia sempervirens (assembly GCA_007258455.2). Lineage (NCBI taxonomy): Eukaryota > Viridiplantae > Streptophyta > Pinopsida > Cupressales > Cupressaceae > Sequoia > Sequoia sempervirens. The sequence continues at coordinate 6,371,066 of VDFB02000003.1, forward strand.
CCTTGAGAGCTTCAAAGGAATGTTGACAAGTAGTTGTCCATTCAAACTCTACATCCTTGGATAGTAAGACAAATAGTGGTGTTACAATTTAACTGAAATCTTCTATGAATCTTTTGTAATAGATAACATGCCCAAGGAAACTTCTAACATCGTTTTGTCTCTGAGGTATAGGTGTAGATGCTAAAAAATGTCCCAAATGATATCATACACTCGAATCAAGTATACTAACATCCTTTCCTATTGAAACCCATTCTCTTTTCACTTAATTAATTAAATTAGCCTAGCTATTAATTAATTATTTCATTTGCATCTATTAACCTAATTAATTTAATTGGGTTAATTCACCCCTTTTCACGCTAACATTTCATCTCATTAAATTAAATAGATCAAACTATTTAAATCCCTAAATCTTCTTATTTAATTAAATAACCCTAAGTTATTTGATTAAATGTCATCACCTTTTCCCCTTTTCATTAAATAACTTTATTTAATGAATATCATATCATTCTTCTAAATCCCCTAATTATATAATTAACATTGTTTCATTATCAATTATTAATTAATCTAATTTACCCCCACTAGCAAGGGAATATTCCTCCTTTGCACATTCCTCCAAAAGGAATATTCCCATGGAATATTTCTTCCCCTTTTGCATAATTAAACTTTTTTTTAATTTGCTAATTAACTATTTTCCCTCACCCATGAGAATATTCTCTTTCCTCACTCATTTGAAAAAGGGAATATTCTTACAAGACTTCATGTGCAAGTTAGCTTGTGACCTCTTGTGCAAGTTAACTTGTGACCTCTTGTAAAGGTCAAAAGTGTGTTTGTTTGAAGGAATATTAACTCTTGATTAAATTTCATCATGTATTCTCATCCATTGATGAGAATCCATGATCCATGCCTCCAACTTCCTCCATCCTTGACTGTTGATTAACCTTTTTGATCTCAACCCTTCATTTTTCATTTGCTTCCCTATAAATAAAGCACTATTTGGAGACAAATGGATCCATCTTTTAACATCAGAGTTATGTTGTTAAAATCACTCACACTCACACTCACATTTAGCACATATTTAGCATCTTTTAAGATCATTTTAATTGCATTAATTAGCTTTAGCTTCCATTAATGGCTTTCATGATCACATAATGCATCCATTTAGCTTGTTTATAAATTAGGGCTTGAATATTTTAGTTTAAAATCCATTTAGATTAGCTTAGCTTTTGTATAACTAGATCATTTTTAGCATAAAATCATATTAAATTAGCTTGCACCATGCTCATTTAGACTAAAATCATGTTTTCATACACATCTCACAATTGTTCCATCAGTTTTCTTCAATAAAACTGGTTGGAACAAGCTCATTGATCCATGGGATTGGGAAAGGGTCGTCGTTCCACATCAACACGACACCACTCCCACAATGGGATAAGTTTCAGATGGATTAAAGTAGACATTTTAATGCTTTTTTAGCTTAGAATGTTTAGTTTTGATAAATGTTTAGTTTAATTTACATTTGATTGATCCTATTTAGATTGGCATTAGTGGCTTCGTTATGATTCGATTCTTCATGGATCAAGTGTAATCAGACCATACTAATCTTTCAATCACATTCTAGTGCTAGAAGAGGGGAAATACTGATCAAATTTAATCAATTTCTATCACAAATTCTATTTTTTCTAATTTTTTGCAGGATACAGTGACACCCAAAAGAATTTCAGCAATGCCTTTGTTGGGCGTTGCCATATAGCGATGCTATCATCATTAGAAACAGTGCTCACCCAAATAGCGACAATATCGTCATCATTGGTTCCCTGTAGAGTGACACTATCATGAATAGAAACGCCCAACTCTGGTAAGAAAAATGATGATCATTTTTTATGATGTGTTTTAATTTTTTTCATTTTATTAGATTACTAACATGCCTCTAACACTGTTCTGGTTTTTAGGCTAACTAGATTCTACAAGTTGGACAATAAAAGTTAAAGAGAAGAAGCATCTTTGTCTCAAGATCTTATAATTGTAACAAGCGCTTGATGCTTTTGGGGCAACTATAACCCATTTATAATGCTTTTCATTTTATGCTTTAGGACCACACTAATTTTTAATTTGGGTTTAAAAAGAACGCTCAAACGAGACTAAAATTGAACCCTCATTTCATCATTTTATTTTGGGCTTAAAATTGAACAAGGCAACTTAAAAAAAAAAATTGGTGTATAAAATGAAGTCATCTTAGCTTTAGGGGTTAAAACTAACAAGTGTTTGTTATGTTTTGTGATTTACACTTTTGTTATTGAATGTGTATGCACTTCTCTCATGCCACTCAGCGATCTAGAGAATCAGAAACATTCCTTGACATTTTGTATAATCACCTACATCTTTCAACTTGGATTAAAAATGAACCCCTTGCTAGTGTAGGGAAAAGGCATGGTGGGTGCTCTCTCCCTGTTTCATGTGAACTGGGATGATCGAACTACAAATGTACCTCCTTGCTATTGTTTATCTTTAGAAGGCCTACCTCCACTCTTCGAAAGAAGGGAATGACCCAAGCGGTAATGAGCTAAAGCCAAGCTCTTTCATGTCACTATATAAAAATGTGTTTGTGACTAAAGTCATAAACAACAAGTATGGATGCATCATACTGACAAGTGTCACCCTTAGTATCTGTGTGATACATTAAAATGTCTTCTTAGGAAGAGACTGGGAGGCATCTTGATTTAAATAATCTTGAGCTAATCTTGTCGTGTGTATGGCCACCTTGAATGAAAGCCCTTATTATGAACCAACTGTTTAGAAGCCAAAAACCTTTATTCTTGTTGGTGTGGGAATGGTCATTCTAAAGTTGCCCCACATTTTTACTATTCATTTTTGAAACAAAAAAATCCTTAGGATCTTAGGATCTTAAAGATTTGAGATTTGGTGGTCCCGAGAAGTGTGTACTGTGGAGGGGAGTCAGTGTCACCAAATATTTAGCGGTTCGCATTGTCTTAGTGTTTGGAGAAATTTGAGTGGGGATTCAGCAAGTAGTATCTTTTGAACCTAGGGTGGTAAATTCTTGTGAGTTAGTTTACTACTTTGCTTGGTTCCAAAACGTTGCAAACAAACGTTTACAATCTTCCTCAAAATTTCAAACCCTTTGGTATAAGTATGGATACCTTTTGTAATAGCCTTGATATTAATGTTTGTCCTAAGGATTTTTATCCTTAGAGATTTCTAAATATCTTGAATTATATCTCAATCCATACTTCCAAAATTTAACATAGGAAACTATGGCTTGAATTTCATCCTTTTCACAAAATGGACATTGTGAAATTTATGATGTTTTTGACATAGACATCTAGTTTGAACTTAATCAAGACATGTGTTTGTGGTAAAAGAAACTCACTTAAGGAAGATAAATTGTTTTTTTGAACCCCACATGACCATTTGGAGACCGATTTCTCCCATTGAACAACTTGACCTTACAAGTGCTATTATTCAACCAAAATTTGAACTCATTGAAGGAGAACAAACTGATATTATTAGTAGTTTGAGAAGCTTTACTTTTGAAACAAAATAAACACATGTTTAGTGGAGAAACATAGCAGCAATATTAGATGAAGAAGAGGAACAAGCTGATATTGTGGCTGGAAGGCCCATATTACCACCACCCGTGTGGCAATAAAATATCCTCTTTTCTTCCATAAACTTGAACTTTTCTAAATGATCCCACACAAAATCAAAATCCCCAAGAGAAGTTCTATAGGTCTTCATTTTAAACTTATGCATATTAGCCCAAAATCTCTCAAGAAACACCTTTTAGCACTTCACCAAAATAGAACTAGGTTAGTATACAACTTCTACAAATGTGCTTCAAGGAACAACCCAGATTTGTATATGTTCTTTTTCGGTCAAAAACCTGGTCTTTTTCACGATAATGAACCTATCTAAAACATTGGGTATTTAGGATTTGAAAAATTTAGAGGTCTAGCATGTTTCTCACTACCTTGGTCTTATCAAACAAAGGTCCACTTTAGGTCAACATTTGGTCAAACATTTTATTCATCCCTTCATCAAAAATTCATCCTTCACTTCACCTATCTTTGCAAAAAATTTAAATACACCAATATCTTTTGACTTAAATCATCTATCAAACCCTAACTTAGTTACTTCGTATGAGAAATGAATAATTTTCCATGCACTTGGATAAGTTGGTTATCATCTTTGAACTAGTTCATCTTGAAGGTCATGAGTCTACTATAAAGATTTCCAAGTTCATCAACATCCTTTATCCAAACATCAAAACTTTGAACTTAAGGCAAAAGCATTGTCCCATAACATTTGCAAAGATCACTCCCCATATCATTCATCTTTTCATCTCCCATTATCACCATTGCTCCAAAAATACTTAGAGCGCCCCTTTTACCTAGATTTGAGTCAACTAGAGAGTTCAAACATTACAAAATGCAACACACCTCTCCCAGAGCTGACCCAAAATTTATGGTTAAAAAAGATCACAACACAAGAGAATCATGGAGAAAACCAAAATCACATTTACCTCAAGTGATCCAAATCCTTTATAATTTGATCCAAGGAGTCATGTCACCCCATCACAACACCCCTCATCTCCATCAAGGCCATATGAGATAGAAGACATAACGAGCAATCCATTTGGACTTACTAGGAAAGAAATCATGGAGCATCAAGCCTTAGAGAACATAGTTCCTAATTCCCAATATTTTATTGCACAATCATTGACACAAGGCTTGATGTCATCCACTATTCTAGCAACTCCATCCCTAAGGCTAAATCAAACATCAACACCTAGTATTGCAGCTAGTCTTGCTAAGGACTGTGGCCATATTCTTCTATTTGAAAGTAGCACACTTGTGCGTACCCTTGAAACCAATCCACCATCCCAAATGACTACTTGGACACCAAAATTTGGTGCTCCTCCCATTCTCAAATATCCCAAATATTTGTATAAACCACTTACACTTCATTATTCCACAACAACTTCAACATATCAAGGTCACCCCTCTTCATCCATACCCATGACTACTACAAGTGTTCCTAACATCCTGTAGAGTAGTGTGGACCAAATATCACATGTAGACCCAAAAGGGAAAGGAAATACCCTAATGCAAAATAATCCTTTAACACCACATGGGAACTCTTCATCTAATCCTCCCTTGAATACATCAAACACAACAGTTGTCCAAAACACATCTATCCCATCCACCATCAACCCACATCAAAAAAATCCCTTGGTAACAAATCCCATCAACCAAGGTAATACATTGGTGCATCTCAAACACAAGGGAATCTCCAAATCATCGCTCAAGGGAACCCTTTCAATAAATGGACCCAAGGTCCCAATATGCCCTTAACATCGCAATATTTAACGATACCATCCTCATCTTTACCATTTGTCCCCCAAGTCATGCAAAATCAAATGGGACCTCAAACTTACATTCCTCCACCTCAATCCACTATCTTACAAGGAATGTTGAACCAAGGGAACTCCCAACCTCTCATCAACAATCCACTACCCACTCAAAACATCACCACTCAAAACCCATCACAGATGTCCAAACAAGCACCTGATCCTACATTACAAGTGCATGCCTTAGCCTTACAACAAGCATAACAGGCTTATCAACAAGCTATCCAATAACAACAACAACAAGCAACCTTAGCAGCACAACAATAGCAGCAACAAAAGAAAGCAGCCTTAGCACAACAACAACATCAAGATCACCAAGCAGCCTTAGTAGCACAACAACAACAGGCCGAACAACAAGCTCTAGTGGCACAACAACAATAGCAAGCCCAACAAGCAGCCCTTGCGGCTCAACAACAACAACAAGTCTTACTAGCTCAACAATATGCACAACAACAACAACAACAAAGTTCCTATAATAACCCTCAATAGAACATTGTCAATATAAAGTGTTAGGAACATATACATCAATACCTCAATCACCTTCATAGAATCTCACACCATCATACATCCCATACAACACCTTATCATATCAAAACTCATCCATCACCCCAACATATGTCTCTCCACCAAACCCACAAGATGATCTAGCATCACAACTTAAGGCATTATCACAAGAAATTCAGGACCTTCAGACAGGAAAGAAAAAGAAGCCACATACATAGAACCTATGTCCCTATCCATTTGATCAAAATATCGTAATGGTACCATTCCCTCCCAGTTTTGAAATCCCCGAATTCAATAAATACAAAGGGAAAGGAAGTCATGTGGACCATGTCAAGGAATTTAACATCATGTGTATGGAGGTTGCTTACAATGATTCTTATTTAATGCACATCTTCCCCTAAAGTCTAACAGGTCCTGCCATGGATTGGTTTTCTCAACTACCTCCCGGTATCAAAACTTTTCAAGAAATTACCGATAAATTCATAGATCATTTCTCCTTTAATCTTGACATGGACATAAGCATAGAAGAATTGTATACTCTCAGATATAACAAAGGAGAATTTGTTGATGGGTGTTTTTGCACACTTTCTCAACACGGGCAGTGCATAGGTGCACTACCTCTCTTGAAAGGAGACTTCCAACAATAAGTTGCTGAAAATCACCCCAAAGTCTCTCGGGTGTCAAGTCTTGACAGAGCTTGGAATATCTCAGTTGTTTGATGTGATTTTCTGGAATCACAAGGCGGTCTTACAAATGAGTTACAAAGCATGGGAAGTTGGATCTACAAATAGAATTCTTAAGATGGGAGAGTTGTTGTGTGTTTGCTGTAGGTTCAAACAGCAATCTAGAACTCCATTTCATCATTAGATTTGGCTTTACAATGTGCAATGAACCTTGCCTATGGTTACTTATTAAAAAAAGGAAAAATAGCAAGGAAGAGAGGAAGTTCGTAGACCTAAAACTATGAATGAACAGTGATCATGGAGGCTACTACAGTTGACAACTCCCTAAAACTAAGTTTTGCTTGGCCAAGAGAACCTATAGCTACACAAAACTAGTGCAATCTTCTAAGGACTGTAGATTTTAGATTACACACACACATCATGCACATGTAATTGAACTAAGTTGCAACAATGAAGTAAAGAGCTCAAACTAGCTTTGCAAAGTGACTCATCATCAATGAACCACAAAAAGCATGAGCTGGAAATTCATAAAATACTGTAATAGTAATCACCATCACCACTTCCATTCAAGCAACTAACAACTCAACTAAAAAAGGAAAGTAGAACCATGCATGCAAGATGAGAAAAATCAAAGAGAACATCCATAAAATCATGCAACAATGTCTTCTATTGCTGCAAATTCTTTTTACACCAGCTCTCCAACCCTTTACAAATGACGGGAAAACCCCTATTTATAGTTTTCCAAAGCCCAAATCAATGGCTAGGATTAATTCACAATGAGTGGCCCAGATTTGATTTACATTAGGGTTTCACCTACCCCTCATTATCCAGTAATTTTAAAATACAATTTTGTCTTTTCCCTATTTTTTCATCTAGTGCTCACGTGCTATAGCAATTTCATCATTTAGTTGATTGCAATTTTCACTATAGCAAAAACTGCCTGAAAGTTGCCTTCTTCCCCTGATGGATTTGAAACATTTCTTAGCCAGTCGAGTGCATCCCGTTTACAAATTTGTATCAATTCAGCCTCTGATGGATCACTATCATTTGTTTGGAAGGAAGAAATAGCTTCTCCCTCCCACCGCCTTCAAGGAAATAGGCCTTCTTCTAATGCCAACTTCGTTGATGGGTGCTTCAAGGAAAGGTGGGCATAAAATGAATAATGATAGGAGCTATGCGCTTTTCCTTGTTCGGCTTTCTCAATGGGTCTCCCCGATGGACCCGCGATAGGCTTCTTGAATCTTGCATACATGAAGTGTCGTAAGTTCTTTCATACACAAATCGAGGCAAATGTTGGTCAAATCTTGCAAATTCCTTGTTAGATACATCCACGCATCATCAAAAGATCATAATATTCATATTTGGAGCTCATTTGGACCATAAACATTAATGTGGGCCTAGGGGGGCAGGTGCCAAGTCAGGCGATGGATGAAAGGCGGAAGAAAAGCGGATAGTGAACAAGGAACAACATTCCCCAAGGACGGGCCTGGAAGCACTGACAGAATCAAGCGATGGATGGACGGTAGAAGGAAGGCAAACAATGAACGGGGGACATCATTCCCCAAGGGAAGTTCCTAGACCCCACAAAACTTAGCAAAACCAAGATTTTTCAATTATAGCGCATGGGAGAAGGGGAAGAAAGAGTGATAAGAAAAACTTCCTCAAGACTGGACTCATTTGAAAAAATTGGAAGCTTGGAAGGGGAAAGCAAGAGGGTCACCATCCTTTGAAATGACAATGAGCGCACGGCGGCCCAAAAGGAAAGTCTCGGATGGCGACAAAGAGACAGAGTTCCGGAAATGACCACAGAGGGGCTGGATCCTGGAAGGTAGAACACCAAGGGTCGACGGAAGGTCAAAATGGCCAAGGAGGGATGGAGTCCCAGAAACGGCCACGGAGGGGTCGGCTCCCGGAAGGCGTAACGTCGGGGGCCGATGGAAGGTCAATACGGCCAAGGAGGGACGAAGTCCTAGAAACAACCACGAAGGGGCCGAGTCCTAGAAGGCGGAACGTCGGGGGCCGACGGAAGGTCAAAATGACCAAGGAGGGACGAAGTCCCAAAAACGGCCATGGAGGGGCTGAGTCCTAGAAGGCGGAACATCGGGGGCCGACGGAAGGTCAAAACGGCCAAGGAGGGATGAAGTCCTGGAAACGACCACAGAGGGGCCAGGTCTCAGAAGGCAGAACACCAAGGGCTAATGGAAGGTCAAAATGGCCAAGGAGGGGCCGGGTTCTGGAAGGCAGAACATCGGGGGCCAACAAAAGTTCAAAACAGCCAAAGAGGGACGGAGTCCCGGAAATGGCCACGGAGGGGCCGGGTTCCAGAAGGCGGAACGTCAGGATCCAACGAAAGGTCAAAATGGCCAAGGAGGGATGAAGTCCTAGAAACGGCCATGGAGGGGCCGGGTCTCAGAGGGCGGAACGTCGGGGGCCGACAGAAGGTCAAAACGGCCAAGGAGGGACAGAGTCCCGAAATGAAATTTTCACAACTTCCCGAAACTTAACGAAACCTTGGAAATTCACTTAGGCACCACAAAAAAATCCCAAATCCATAGGAAACTTGTCCCCGAAGTCCAAAAATGACAGAAAATGTGAAGCTTGCGAGGAGGGGCCAAGTCAGTAGGAACAAATGAAGGGAAACTCGCAGGGGCACTTCCGCAAAGGTAAAAGACCTAAGGAAACTCAGGTAGGTGAATTTGGTCAGGGTAATTTGATCGTTTGAAGGCACATGACCAATTTAGGCTTTAGGAAAGAGGCACACTAAATGAGATGGGAGCAAAGTAGCCCATCGAGAGTGAAAAAGAGGGGGTCCCTACCTACGGTAGGGCGTGTGTGCAAAACATGCACAACAAATGGCGACTCGCTAGCGAAATGCTCCAGAGCATTTTAATGAAAAACTGGAATCACAAACCCAGAATCTCTGGTTTCGATCTTCACGCTAGGGAAAAAAAACTAGATACTCAACCAAAGGATCAAAACCACTAGTTAATCCAACCTTCAGTATGCTAAAAATCCAAGTGTGTACAATTGCGTTAATTCCCATCCTTCAATTGTTACAGGAACCCAAGCTCTGTCAAGTTAAGCTACGTAGTTTATTCTAACTCCAAAAGCATTTGGGACATTTCCTCACTTCCAATCAAGCGTCCATAGCCCCGACAAGGTTGTCGCTGCGATTCACCCGAACATTGCTCTACTGCTAGCCGGGCATCCATAGCCCCGATAGAGTTGCTTGGATACCCCTGAAAAGATGAATTTATTTTCTTTTGATTTTCAATATTTTGCTTTCTTTCTTTTGTTTCTTTTCTTTTGATTTTCAATTTCTAGTTCCTTTTATTTCAACACGCAAGCATTGAAACTCGCACTTGGGGTTGAGAATCACAGTGGCACTGAAACAAAATTTTAGATTTTTCACTTAACTAGACTTCACAAAGGACCAATAGCGACTGTCAGATTCTTAAGATGTGTAAGAGATATAAGATTCCAGAATACATCGGGAATGAGATCGACCAACGACTTATCCTCTTTGAATCAAACACCCAGATCACTCGACACTAAGAGAAGACCTTCACCATCCACTCTAAAAACTTGATTAGAGTTTGACAAAGAAATACATAGAACAACCCCAGGCAATAAGTATGGTTGTTGTGTGCACAGATGTACCCAACCAAAAGAAGAGGGACCCCGGGCAAAGCAGCAGCAAAATGGAAGCAAAGCGAACGGAAAGTGAACACCAAAACTAACCAAAGCAGAATAGCGAAAGAAAACAGTGAAGAAACTACTCTAAAGCAAGCAACCTACAAAAAACCAACTAACCTAAGGAAAGAAAGCAAGCAGAGTATTTACAGGAAACCTACACTACTCAAAATGGGCTATGTACAAAGATATTTATAAAACACTATGTTCAGGTAGGGCAAGCCGACATTAACATTCATTGGATTTTGTAGTGCATGCACAAGAAAACAGGCGATTGTTGTAGTTCTTAACCATGCAAATTTATCTTTATACTCAGAAAAAAGAAGTTTATCATCGCAACATTACAATTCAATCACGTCATCATGTAAAATCAGAAATTGAGGTGATTCATTGAACCCATGGTTAATCCATAAAAATGTTTTCCTTCCCTCGTTACCATAATCAAAATGAAACATGCAATTGTAAGTATTCATAGGATTAAGGATAGAGCCTGGATGTTGTCATGCAAATGTGGCAGCATTGCATAGTCAAGAGAAAGCATAGCATCATCGGCAAGTGCATTGGCCACCTCGTATGGAGGCATTGGGTGGTGAAACATTTCATGCATCAAGCCTACATAAGGCAGGGAGAACGGGGCCACAAGCACTTCTTCCAGGTCTTGCGTGGGATCAGCAATCCCTATTAGTTGTTCTTCGAGAAGACAGACTTCATCTCGTTGATTTTTTGCAAACCTGGTGTCCACTTGATTACTGTCCTCAAAAGGCAGCACATTGTCCCACTTTCTTTCCCAAGTGTTGTCCTTATTTATGTGGTGTTCTATGTAATGGGACAATGACATGCGCAAATATGTCCTATTGCAGCTCCCTGAATATGAAGGAGGACTAGCAATGACCAAGGCAGAAGGATCACCAGTTAAATCTTGTAGTTGACAGAGCATGTCATGTTTGTTGGCAGCCATTGAAACACCTCCACCTTTATCTTCTTCTCTTTGTTGTTCATGCATCTCATCATGGTGTTCACTCGTTTCCCCTTGTTCACTATCACTATAGACGGAGAAGGAACCCCTCTCCCAATCTAGAAACTCTAGTGCATCACCGTTCAGAGGCTCAAGGAGTATGTCTTCATCGCTGCTAACATCTGGGATGTACTCGTCTACGGCATGAGCATCCCTCCGCAGTACAACTCCTAATGGAAATAAGTCATCAATTGATGGCACCTCATCAAGGGGACCAAAATCCACTATGCAATCTCCCTCCAAGTACTTGTCATAAATCCTATCGCTCATGGTGTGCAAATGCTCTTCAAGAGGAAGAAATTCTTGATGATTAATGGACAGCATTCCAGTTTGATCCACTTCATCATTCAGAAGCTCGAGACTATATTGTTTTCCTTCTATTGTTGTCCCAACATCCTCTTGAGGCCCACCTTCAGTTGAGTTGTCACTTGGCTCTGGGTCTTGATCTTCTACTTCGATCTGGGTAGCAAGTGGAGGAGGTCGGACACTTGGCTACTCAACTTGTCCTCTAACTCATTTGATAGCTTCTTGGCATAGCTCACATGCAAACTCAGAGTGTGATGAATCATGGAGTCTACACCAAATTGGTAGCAACAGCACCTCCAAATCCACTTGAAATTTTAGCTCAGACCAATGCCTTGCTATTTTTGACACTAGTTGGTTGTATCTTTTCGCTATTGGGTCCTCATCATCATTTGGGAAGGAAGGTGAATAGTAGACAGTCACGGCGAGTGGTTGTTCCCACTCCTCCAAACTTTCACTTTTAGATTCTTGATCGCTGTCATTGATGAAGGAGAGGTTTTCCAATATGATTTCACTTATGCTTTCACCATCTCCTTCTGCTGCCCCAAGGCTTTCAACCTCCTCCTCTTCCTAATTTTCAGCATTTGTGTTGGTTGTCCCAGCATGTGTTGCTGCAAACTTCGTTGATTCATCATCAACTGTCACCAGCTCCTCTTCTTGAGTGGAGGATTGCTCTTTGTTGATAGAGGAAAGGATTTCCAACTCCCTTCTGTCTGAATTTTCATCATAGCTTTTTGTTGTCCTACAAAAATCAACTCCTTCCTTTTCATTTTCAGCTTCAACATTCACTATCTCAACACTAGTTTGTGTTGAATCCCTTAGTTCCTCTTTGATGTGCTATCCTCTAGAGGTTGACAGCACTTTGGCCTCATGGGGTGACTCTTCCTCCTTGACAGTTGGCTGCTCCAACTTGTCCGAACAACCCTTGGTTTGAGTGATGATGTTTGTGCATGGCGAGCAAGTGAATTCGGAGTGAGGTGCATTGTGAAATCTGCACCAACTAGACATCAATATTTCCTCCAATCTTGGGTCGTCTTTGTTGCTCAAATGTTCTTGGATCAGCTCCTTGAATGATTTGGCTGCCATGGTTTGCAATTCTTCCTATGGGTCTTCGGGGGCCAAGGGCTAGTATATTTCCCAAAAGGGAATTTCTTCTTGAAATACTCTTTCAACTCTCTCCAAGAATGTTAGACACCCCAATTTGTTGTGTCTGTGAGTGCAATGAATCCTACACTTGTCCGCCGATGTGAATTGTTGCAATGGTTTCCTCAGTCTTCTATTTAAATTTGCATGTAGCTGAGTGATGTCAATTTTTACATGTTGCTCCATTTCAACTCAGCTTCTTTTGCCTTCAAAATTTTTTGACTTTATGTTTTAGCATTAAAAGAGATCTCTCTATCTCAAATTTCTTCTTTGAAAGTGCTCTTTTCAACTTCCAACTTTCAGCTTTGTAGCCTCAACATGCCATGCCCTCCTTCTAGTGCCAGTTTTGTTGATGGGTGTTTTTGCACACTTTCTCAACACGGGCAGTGCATAGGTGCACTACCTCTCTTGAAAGGAAACTTCCAACAACAAGCTGTTGAAAATCACCCCAAGGTCTCTCAGGTGTCAGGTCTTGATAGTGCTTGGAATATCTCAGTTGTTTGATGTGATTTTCTGGAATCACAAGGTTGTCTTACGGATGAGTTACAAAGCATGGGAAGTTGGATCTACAAATGGATTTATTAAGATGGGAGAGTTGTGTGTTTGTTGCAGGTTCAAACAGCAGTCTAGAACTCCATTTCATCATTGGATTTGGCTTTACAATGTGCAATGAACCTTGCCTATGGTTACTTATTAAAAAAAGGAAAAATGGCAGGGAAGAGAGGAAGTTCCTAGACTTGAAACTACCAATGAACAGTGATCATGGAGGCTTCTACAGTAGATAAACTCCCTAAAACTAAGTTTTGCTTGACCAAGAGAACCTACAGCTACACAAAACTAGTGCAATCTTCTAAGTGCTCCTAGGCCAAACAACAATCAAGTTGCTAACATTCAACCAACTGTGCAACAAACAACACCCCTCAGAATAATCAAATCAACAACATTGAAACACAACAAAGGCGAACCCTTAATAAGAATAACTATCCAAAACGTAAGTACACACTGTTGTCAGAAACTATCGAGACCATCATGAAGAAATTGGTAGAGTCAAACTTAATAACACTTCCAAACTTTGAAAACTACCAAGAACCACAAGAGAAACCATCCTAGTACAATGAGAATGATCTTTGTGAATTTCACAAAATCAATGGACATAAAACGGAAAACTGCATGAGGCTCAAAAATATTATCCAAGACCTTATAGAGAATGATATCATATATGTTGAGGTACCAATCAGGAATCAGGATCTTAAGATATACAAGAACCCTATGCTAGATCATAACAAAGCGAACAATACTGGAAAAGCTAAGGATTATAAAAATGTACAACATATCTATTCCAACGTGGTTGCTTCCTGTGATAGCATCATCACTGTTGTCACCATCAAAGGGCCTAGTATAGAGTGTGGAGTCACCATGCAATGTGGAAAAATCACTATCCAAGAAGTCCTATCTCAATCTATGGCACAACCTACTTTGCCAACATCAAATCCCAACAAGTACAATCTCTTAGATCAACTTAAGAAGACCCCCGCATAGATATCAATCTTGAAACTATTGAGGCTATCCCTCACACATAGGGAAATTTTAGAGAAAGCTTTATCAGAGTCACCCATCCCTGAGGATATTGATACAAATTAGTTTCAAACTATGGTGGAGCATATGATCTCTACTCATCTTCTCACCTTCTCAAAATAAGACTTGCCATCATAGCCATCTCATAACCATGCTCTACACCTCAAGGCTGTCATTCATAAGAATAAGGTTTAAATATTCTTAGTAGATGGAGGTGTTGTTTTGAGTATTTATACCCTTCTGTTGATCAAGAACTTAGGCTATTCAGAGGATACCATTGAGAAAGCAAAGAGTACCACCATCAGAGCATATGATGGCCAAGAGCGGGTATCACAAGGCATCACTGCACTACCCATTAAAGTGGGATATATCATTGTAGAAACTACATGCCAAGTGTTAGACCTTGATCTTCCCTACAACATCTTACTTGGCTAACCATGGATCCATGCCCTAAAATTTTTAGCCTCGACCTATCATCAATATGTAAAGTTTCCATTCGAGGGCAGAGAAAGTACTATTCATGGAGATCCTGATCCTTTTTACTACTACAAGAATCTTGAGGCCAAGTTCTATAAGATCCCCCAAATACCCAAAAATGATTAAGGGCCTACACCTTCTACCTCCTTTTTTGAACCATCATCCCTTCCATCGACCTCATAAATGAAAACACCTATTTTGTAGAACATACCCAACATCAAAGCAGTGATCCAGGATGATGGTTTTGGAAATTGTAAGCTAATGAAAAATACCTTTGTCTTGGGAGAGCTACCTCTCTCTCCTCAATCACATGGGAAACCCACATCTAGCAACAAAGAGCCTAAAACAATCAAGATGGTAGCTACTACCTTCACCAAGTGGGGGGATTTGAACCAAGAAGATGTCAATGAAGAGGATGTCTCTAAACTCCTCTATTAGGATGAACAACCTATCCCCGCTCTTCGCATGGAAGATGACAACAAAGGCTTGTAGCTAATGAAGGGAATGGGTTATAACAAGAATGAGAAGTTAGGAAAAAATGATAATGGTTTGCTAGAACCCATCATTCCTGAGAAATGACTAAAGAATCTTGGCTTAGGTTGTACTACTAGCAAGGTCACCCTTTTTGGAAAAGGTACTTCCATTAAATAGGTTGAGGCTTTTTCTTGGTTACCTACATTGCATGATACAACCTTAGATGACTTTCCCCTTGATGTTGATGACCTATTTAAGAATAATTCCCTCTTCATGATATTCATTACATCCTTTGCTCTAAGCAATCAACCAACTAAAATATGCCTAGTATACCCACAACTCATTGACTTGGACCAACAAGGACCACGGATCCTAGATTTATTTGAAAATGATGAAGTGATCTCAGAATTCATGGGACTCTATGACAACTTTCCATGGGTATATCGCAAAGCAGGTTTTTACATAGAGCAAGAAACAAGGGCATACTATGGGGAGATGATTGAATCCTTTAGTCACAAAATTGATGAAATGCAACTAACATGCAAATCTTTGAGTGAAAACCACACTGTGGCACTTTCTGATCCAAAAATAGTAAAATTAAAGGATGTATCTGAGGGTGAAAACCTCTCTGAGGCACCTAAGGATGAGGGATTCAATCTCCCCCTTAGTGCGATGCATCCAGAAAAGTCAACCGTGCTAGCAGAAAAGGCCACTCCAGTTAATGTCAGAACAGAAGAAGCACCCAAGATCACTTTCTATGTTGAATCCTTGTTGGATGAAGAATAGAAAAACCTAGCAGCGTCCCTGAAAGAGCGAAGAGATAACTTTGCATGGTCATACACAGATATTCCAAGGCTCAATCCAGAAGTAGTTGTGTATCACTTAGAAATCTATCTCGAAGCCAAGAAAGTAAAGAAAATATTAAGGAAGATGCACCCTCAGATAGCATTCTTGGTGAAACTAGAGTTACAAAAGCTTCTTAACGTTGGATTCATCTAACTAATAGATTATCCTGAGTGGGTTTCAAACCTTGTACCAATCTCAAAACCCATTAGGGGCATCAGAATATGCACTAATTTCATAGACTTAAACAAAGCATGCCCAAAGGATGATTTACCTCTTCCTAACATCGACCTCATCATGGACTTAACAACTAGGCATGAAATGCTATCATCCATGGATGGTTTTTCAGGCTACAACCAAATCATGATCGCCAAGGAGAATCGGCACAAAACTGCATTCAATTGTCCATGGGGGACATACTGATGGAATGTGATTCTATTTGGGATAAATAATGCAGGAGCCACTTATCAAAGAGAAATGACCCTCATCTTTCATGATATGATCCACAAAATAGTCAAAGATTATGTGGATGACATTTTGGAAAAATCAAAGAAAATAAATGAGCGCATAGAAGTCTTAGGACCCATCTTTGACAGACATGAAGAGTATAAGGTACGTCTGAATCCAAAAAAGTGTGTCTTTGGGGTTACATTAGGGAAGCTTCTTGGCTATATCGTCTCACAAAGAGGGATAGAAATTGATCCAACAAAGGTAACATCCATCTTAGACATGGAACCACCACAAACACTGAAGTAGATGAGAGGGTTACAAGGAATATTGCAGTCCATCAGAAGGTTCATAGAACAACTATCAAATAAAATCCACCCCTTTTTGCATCTTCTCCATAAAGGAATAACTTACAAATGGGATGGGAAGTGTGATAAATATTTCTAGTAGATCAAGGACTATCTATTAACACCTCCAGTGCTTATGTCACCAATATTGAACAAACCATTGATCCTATATATCTCAACAACATCAACAGCACTAGGTGCTCTTCTAGCACAACATGATGAAAACATAAAGGAAAGGGCTATTTATTGCATCAGAAGGACCTTGGTGGGATATGAAATGAGCTATTCACCCATTGAGAAAGCATTCTTAGCAATATTTTTTGCTTCAAAAAATTTCAAACACTACATGTTGTCACAACAAATCAAGCTCATTGCAAAGATTGACCCATTGAAATACATGTTATCTAAAGCAACTCTCACTGGGCGAATGGAAAAATGGGTAATGATCTTAACTAAATTCAACATAGAATACGTGGAGCACAAGGAAATCAAGAGACAAGTGATCACAGACCAACTAGAAATGCACCTATCTATATAGAAAACCCATTGATATCTAAGTTCCTTGATGAATCAATGTTCCTTATCAATCCAGCAAATCAATGGAAGATGTACTTTGATGGATCATTCACCCAACATGGATCAGAAGTGGGTATTCTCTTCATCACCCCTCAAGGTGATTGCATCCCAAAGTCATACAGGCTATCATTTCCATGTATTAACAACATTGTTGAGTACGAAGCCTTAATCACAAGTCTAAGGATAGTAGTTCAATGGAAAATACAAGAAATAAAAGTCTATGGAGACTCACAGTTGGTTATCAACCAAGTCAGTGAAGAATACCAAACTAAGGATGAAAATCTTACTCCTTACAAGAAGATGGTAGAGAATCTCAAAGACCTTTTCATATATATAACTTTTGAAAAAAATTCCTCACATGAAAAACCGAGCAACAAATGCTATGGAAACAATCGGGTCATTGTTAGACATGCCAAACAATGTCCTGCAACGAGAATTCTTGGTAGAACAACTTCTCGTACCAACTTTTGAAATTCCAAAATTGAAATTCATGTGTGTCATTGTTGGTCTTGTATCCTTGTGGTACCATGATATCTTTACCTACCTAAGCAAATGAACCCTCCCATCTGATATCACCTCCAACCTTAAAAAGACCTTTTATCAAGAAGGCATCTCAATTCATGATCCTAGGTGATACCTTATACCGTCGAAGCATCGAAGGGACATTACTAAAATTTCTTAACCAAGAAGAATCCTTGACTACTTTAACATAAGTTCACAATGGCATATGTGGTTCCCATTCTAGCGGTATGACTTTAGCTAAGAAACTGTTGAGGATGGGGTACTATTGGCCAACCATGGAAAGAGAATCCCATCAGTATGTACAGAAGTGTATCTAATTTCAACAACAAGTAGATTTGATTCATGATACAGCTTAGGAGTTGCAACCAATGATCACACCTTGGCCTTTCTCATAGTGGGTGCTTGACCTCATAGGAAAGATCTCTCCAACCTCATCCAATGGCCATAAGTTTATCATAACAGCCACTGAGTACTTTACCAAGTGGTTTGAAGCCATTCCTATGACCTACATAATAGGGAAGCAAATTTCTAAGTTTATCCTGAATTATCTTATATGTTGTTATGGTGTTCCGCAAACCCTTATCTCAAATAATAGAACACCCTTCAAAATTCAAGATGTGAAAGAGCTATGTCAAAGATTCAACATCCAACATCGATTCTCTACCA
Source organism: Sequoia sempervirens (assembly GCA_007258455.2). Lineage (NCBI taxonomy): Eukaryota > Viridiplantae > Streptophyta > Pinopsida > Cupressales > Cupressaceae > Sequoia > Sequoia sempervirens. The sequence continues at coordinate 6,389,759 of VDFB02000003.1, forward strand.
TGTATTATCCCCAAGGAAATAGTCAAGTTGAGGCTACAAACAAGACCATTGTAAAGATCCTAAAGAAAACGGTCAATGAAGTTGTTGTGATTAGCATCTACAGTTAAATCCTGCTCTCTAGGCTTCTTGAACCAATATTCGTACACCAACAAGTGCAACCCCTTTCTCCCTGGTCTACGGAACATAATCCATTCTTCCTATTGAGGATGAGCTACCCTCATTGCAAGTATCACTACAAAACCTGATCATCGATGAAGAATACATAATATCTTGGCTCAATGAGCTAGAATTCTTGGATGAGCGTTGTCTTGATTCCCTTAATCACTTACAAGTATATCAAAACTGACTAAAATGAAGCTATAACAAGAACATCAAATTTTGGTCTTTCCAAGTAGGGGATCTTGTCCTAAAGTAGAATTAGAAGAATCTTCCAGAATAGGATATTAAAGGAAAGTTTGAGCCTAACTAGTTGGGTCCCTTTGTTATCACCACAAGCTATAGATCAGCAACATATCAATTGTCAACACCTGAAGGTGAACCCTTGAAGGAACCAACCAATATCTTGCATCATAAAAAAATTTATGCCTATTCTTGAAGGGTGTAAATTTGAAAATACAAAAAATGATAAAAATGATAAAAATCCAAAAAAATAAGAATAAGGATTGAGAAAAAAGTAAAGAAAAACAATCATGCTCTAGTGAAAACCACTTCAGTGGTGCTTTGGACAAGGACCTTGGTGAAAACCTGGCATAAATAAATCACCTCTATCTATCATGGGCTCTTTATCTTATCATTCCATCTATCACCTCATCCATCCTATTTATTCCATCCATTACCCATCCATGTCCATATCACAGCTTGATATTGTGAAATATCATATCCCCTTAGAACTACTTGGCATATTCCAAAGGTCAGTTTGTCCTACCTATATCAAGGTATTCTATCATACCACACTGGTGGAAATTCATTATGGATCAGATTGGGTTCTTGTATATATTAAGGTTATTCAAAATCACAATTCAAAAATCCCAAAAACATTCATAAAATCTCATCAAAATCCAAAAACATCCAAATTTTTATACAACTAAAATCCAAAAACATTCGCAAAATTGTAAAGTCAATTTCCAAAACTTCCATATCACATCAAAATCCCTAAAAAGGTCAAAACATCAAAAATCCAAAAATAGTGCCTTATTGAACTACGGGTATTTGAGCTTGAATGTAGGCAAGGACATCATTGATGTGCCCCCGAGACACCCTAGGTCAGTCCTTTAGGAGTCCATAATAAACTGGCATTCTATCAACTATTAATATATCATTGTTAATAAGTCATGTCAACCGAACTATGGGTCTTTGAGCTTGAATGTAGGCAAAGACATCATTGATGTGCCCTCAAGACACCCTAGGTCAGTTCTTTAGGAGTCCTTCATAATAAACTAACATTTCATCAACTATTAATATATCATTGTTAATAAGTCATGTTAGTCAAACTACGTGGTCTTTGCGTGTATAACGTAGGCAAGGCTAATCTTTGATCGGCCCCCTAAGGCCCCTAGGATAGTCTTTTAGGTTAGGTTCTTGGTTGAAACTTAGAAAACCCCTAAACATTCAAATATCGGAAAAGCCTTAAACATTTGAAAAACTCAAAATCCCAAAACATTCAAATAACAGAAAACACAAAAATATTAGAAAACATTCAAAAGACCTTAACAACAAAAAATATCTCAAAAAACCCTAAACAGACTCAAATAATCGAAAACATAAACATTCACATAAACTTTTGAGAACACCAAAAATAGCCTCAAAACATTTTCAAAATACCAAAAACATTGAAATAATCCAAAACCGTCCATCCCATTTCACTTTCACCCACAATAAACCTCCATCCATAATAAATCAATCATCACCTTCAACCTTTGGCAAAAAAAATAGAAAGCAAGTATAGCAAGTTATAAAGTCAAAAATTAAGTGTCAAAATCTAAAGTCTAGATCATAGGTAAATGAGTCAGTGGAGTTTGTATCAATGGCTTGTCACACACCTCATCCAAATCAAAACATTTTATCAACATGTTCTAGGATGTATCCTTCCTACGATGGGAATCAGTATCAGAAATCACCTTAGCTAAATTAAACTAGAAAGAGATATAGATAACACTGACTATTTGTCTTTGATCTTTTCCTATGAATTATCTTAATGACCTATTCTGAGGACCTCTCAATGATGTCTATCAAAAAAATTTAGAGAGAAAGGAATGGGGCATCCATCATTATCTTTTGTTTGCTATGCTTGTGGGTACTCTTGTAAAATAATCTTGGCGCATACTTGCTTAGTTGTGTGTAGAGAAGTTGTTTAAAGTGCATTGTTGACTATTGCATATGCTTTGGTCCAATATATTCTAAAATTCTAACTTACATCCCAACAAGGTTTTTGTATGTCAAGGAGTGAACAAGAACTATCCTATTTGTTTATAGAGTCAAAGTCCATTACACTAGATACAATTCCATCCTAGTACCTTAATGCATCGTATCTATGTGTTATATCAAAAAATAAGGAATGACATAAAATCCCAATCCCAATATATGATCAAATCATCATCATCATCATCATCATTCATTTCTCATCACCGTCTCTAATAAAGTCTCGGTGGATCATAGACTTGTTGGTTCTTTTGAATCAATCATCAAAATCAATGATCAATCATCTTATTTCTTCTATCTTCTCTTTGCGCTAATTTGGTGTCATGACAGTCAACAAAAACATCATCAATGCATCTATCATGCATCCTCAAATCATTAAGATCCCCATACATCTTGCATAATCATAGCATAACATAACATACATCCATAAGTTGCATAGAAAAGATATTGAAAAATAATATAACATTGCATCCATTCCATTCATTACATCACATATCATTGCATCATAGATCATCACCACATATTGCATAAACATGAATAAAAGGAAATGCATCCATAGATTATCACAATATATAAGCATGTCACATCATCATATCAAATGCATCCATACATTCATAAGCATGAAATAAAATGAACACATCACATCATCTTGAATCTGTATCATATATATATATATCAAAAAATGGTAACTGTCACGGTACAATATCTGAGTCAGTGTATGTATATCGATCAATACTACAATATCCATGAGGCTTTCAAAAATGATCCCATGAATGTATCTTTGTATAAAGAATCAGGAAATAATCAAAAAGTGTATGTACAAGCGGACTAGCCCTAATGGTTGCTCCCCTCACTAGGATGTCTCTCTGGCTAATCCTTGGCCCTGGGATGTGCCCCACTCCTCTGTGAGTAATATGGCTATCTAATCACTATAGGTACATCCCAATGGTAGTGCATACAATAATATGCAACCTTGGTAATAGCCTCTTTGTACAAATAGGCAGACACTATCTGCCCTTGAGCTGCAACTGTCATGAACTCTAGCTGCTAGTGCTGCCTGACATATTGTGCTAACTGCATATCAGTAGTCTTCCTGAGCTGACACTCATGGTCCCTCTCAATTGTTAAGGCCTGAACCTGCTACCTGGTCTGGTCTCTCTCAACAATAATGGCCTAAATTTTTTTCCTGGCCTAGTTTATCTCAGTAGTAATAGCCATAATCTGTTGTTTATCCTAGTCTCTCTCACCTGTAACCATGTGCAACTACTAGTGTAACTATTGAATCTATGCATCACGGGGATCTAGCCCCGATGGTGGTGTTTTTATGGGATATTGCTATATTATCGATGGATGATGGGGAGGTTGTTGATGCACTAGTGGTGCCCCTAGGACTTGTCCATTCTGCTGATGTTAGTCATCTTGGCCATCCTATCCTCTACCTCGACCTTTTCCCTACCCATCATCTGGATGACCTTTGCCTCTGCCCACTCCCCTCCCTCTCGGTCTCCCTCATGGAGGTGCGCCTATTGGATCTGTCAATTGACAAGGGGGAACAAACCATGCATCATAAACAGGTGTCATATGTGCATCTTCCTATCCCTGATCATATGCTCGTGGCCTAGAAACTAGCTGTCGAAAGCCCTCAACAACCTCATGGGTTGGGATCATGTGTCCCCATGCTGTATCTCAAGCTAACCTGGTAAAATGGTAATATATGTATCATCAGGCATGTCCTATCACTCACCAAACTATCTGGCCACCCTATCTGGCAGGTATCTCTCAATGATCATATGCTCTTGACCCTACATGTATCGGGTATGTCTAGCAAATAATAACTGCTACACATCATCGTACCAAGCTGGCATCTGAAGCCAGGGTCACCATCTGAATACTGACATATCATCGATCACCCTACACCAATAGGGAATCCTAAGTTGTCCTGTGTGCTGCAAAGTAATGGCACCCCTATATCTCCACACAACAGGATCATCTGGCTCTACATCTGCCATCTGAATGATTAGTTGAAGCACAACAATGTGCTCCCGGGCCTAAATATGGAGAAGAGTGACCCCTGTGCCAATAGCCCTACCATCATAGTATACAAAGTCATGCATATAATTGTAAAGGGAGGCCAACATCACTGGACCCCCATGCATATTGAGTCCTCTGAAATAGCATCTTGTGCCAAGTCAGGCCCCATCTTAGACTAAATCCTCTGCTTTGTCAATTTGGAGCAACCAAACCTAAGATAATCGTTACAATAATCAGTCTAAAAGTTGACACCTAACCTCTATACATCTCGAGGTCAACCTAGGAAGCGACTAAGACAATGTCCTCATGGTCCAGCACCTCATGGCAAACATCGTAACCGGCATCAACATCGTAGATCATACACTCACCATGTATCAAAAAATGCAATATCTATTATGTGTCCTCCAAAATCACTATCGCCTCGTGAATACGTAAGTGGAACGAAGAGGTCTCACTGTTCCATCGCTCGCACAACATTGTCATCATTGCCAAATGGGTCGAGATGATGGGCATGTAAGTGACATACCACAAGCCAATCTCCCCCAAGTGCTCCTATCACAACTCAGAAAAATCACCCAGTTTGGATAGGACAGTCAATCAGTGCTCGCAAGACATCAAAGGTGGGATCACCTCCTACACCCACAAAGCACATGACATCAAAATTCACAAAAAATTGACTAAGTTTGGAGTTTTTATCCCCCAAAATGACAATAGTGTCGCTATTTACAATAGTGTTGCTATCATTCAAATTCCAAACTACAACGCTCAAAGCGTTTAAATTTTAAATTACAATATGTTCCGCTAAACACATATACGTCACTATTTAACTTTGGAAAAACCTAATACTAATTTTCAAATCAAAAGGTGTGTCGCTATTTACATATGCATCGCTATTTAGAATATAAAACCCTAAATCTAAATCATGAACTATGTCACTATAAATCAAAATAGTGTTGTCGATTCTAAAAATAGTGTCGCTATATAGTGACGCCGATAAAGTTCAAATTTCAAAATACATTAAATTCACCTAAAAGTCAAATTTCAAATCAAGTTTTGAATCACATATCGATGGTCATGCGCTTGGAATCCTCTAGTACTTGTAAACCTGGTCAGAAATGTGGCATGGGAGCACTCATTGTACTATTTCACTAGAGGATTAGAGCTCAAAATGCAAGAAATCCTGAAGGTGTGAATGCACAAATGATTTGAAAGTGACCCTTCCTCACCTATTTATGCTTGAAAATTAGGGTTTTTTGCCCTAATTTAACCATGCAGCTAAGGTTTTTCACCATTTTCACCAATTTTTCTAAATTAGAGCTTATTTTGCATCATTTTTTATGTTTTTGACATGTTTTGTGCATCTCGAAGCCTTTTTGGACCCTTGAGGCAGTATTTTAACCTTTGTCAAGAAATCTACCCAAACTTCAAAATTTCTACCCAATGTCTTAAGGGGGCAGGGAACCAGCTTATTCCTTCTGCTGGGGCAATAGTGGGGCATCCAAAAATTAGAAAAAATTTATTTTTTGATTTAAGCAGCAATTTTTCATCTGAGGAATGTCAGTCTTTGAACCAAAGTAGTAGGTACCTCACTTCAAAGAGGGGCAAAATGTAAACACTAAAAAATGTCTCGAATGATATCATACACTCGAATCAAGTATATTAACATCATTTCCTCTTGAAACCCATCCTCTTTTCACTTAATTAATTAAATTAGCCTAGCTAATTAATTAATTATGTCATTTGTATCTATTAACCTAATTAATTTAATTCAAGTTAATTCACCCCTTTTCACACTAACATTTTGTCTCATTAAATTAAATAAATAAAACTATTTAATTTAAATCCCTAAGTCTTCTTATTTAATTAAATATCATCACCTTTTCCCCTTTTCATTAAATCACTTTATTTAATGAATATCATATAATTCTTCTAAATCCCCTAATTGTATAATTAACATTGTTTAATTATCAATTATTAATTAATCTAATTTACCCTACTTGCAAGGGAATATTCCTCCTTTGCACATTCCTCCAAAAGGAATATTCCTATGGAATATTCCTTCCCCTTTTTCATAATTAAACTTTGTTTTAATTTTCTAATTAACTATTTTCCCTCACCTATGAGAATATTCTCTTTCCTCACTCATTTGAAAAAGGGAATATTCTTACAAGACTTCATGTGCAAGTTAGCTTGTGACCTCTTGTAAAGGTCAAAAGTGTGTTTTTTTAAAGTAAAATTAACCCTTGATTAAATCTCATCATGTATTCTCATTCATTGATGAGAATCCATGATCCATGCCTCTAGCTTCCTCCATCCTTGACCACTGATTAACCATTTTGATCTCGACCCTTCATTTTTCATTTGCTTCCCTATAAATAAAGCACTATTTGGAGACAAATGGATCCATCTTTTAACATTAGAGTTATGTTGTTAAAATCACTCACACTCACACTCACATTTAGCACATATTTAGCATCTTTTAAGTTCATTTTAATTGCATTAATTAGCTTTAGCTTCCATTAATGGCTTTCATGATCACATAATGCATCCATTTAGCTTGTTTATAAATTAGGGTTTGAATCTTTTAGTTTAAAATCCATTTAGATTAGCTTATATTTTGAATAACTAGATCATTTTTAGAATAAAATCATATTAAATTAGCTTGCATCATGCTCATTTAGACTAAAATCATGTTTTCATACACATCTCACAACCGTTCCATCAGTTTTCTTCAATAGAACTGATTGGAACAAGCTCATTGATCTATGGGATTGGGAAAGGGTTGTTGTTCCACATCAACGCAACACCACTCCCACAATGGGATAAGTTTCAGATGGATTAGAGTAGACATTTTAATGCTTTTTGTAGTTTAGAATGCTTAGTTTTGATAAATATTTAGTTTAATTTACATTTGATTGATCCTATTTAGATTGGCATTAGTGGTTTTGTTATGCTTCGATTATTAATGCATCAAGCGTAATCAGACCATACTAATCCGTCAATCACAATAGGTAATGTTGATATTATCTCAATTTTGTTGGGATCTACTTGGATTCCTTTATCAGACACAAAATTTCCCAAAACTACTCCCTTAGTCATCATCATGAAGCATTTCTAATGACTTAGAGATAGTCTATTATCTTGACATTTTTGTAGTATTTTTTGTAAATTAGCAAGTGATTCTTCATAGGTATTCCCATATGTTTTGAAATCATCCATGTAAACTTCCATGGAATCATTGGTAAAGTCTAAGAATATGCTCAATACTGCCCTTTGAAAGGTGACACGTTCATTGCATAGCCCAAATGGCAAGACAGAGTAATCAAATGTACCTCAAGGGCATGTGAAGGTAGTCTTGTCTTGATCTTCTAAGGTTATCTTAATCCAATTATATCAACTAAAGCCATCTAAAAATGAGTACTTATTTCCTGCTAGTGAATCTAGTACCTGTAGACACATAAAATTGACCTAGGCCTGCAAACTTTATTTTCTCCACATTTCTTCTCAACATAATTAAAATATTTAATTATGTCCTATAGTCCAAATTCAACTATTAATTAAATAATTCTCAATTATTTAATTAATTTATATCTTTTATTCCTCCTGACTGTTTAAATAAATAAATTACATTTATTTTATTTAAATACATCGCTAATTTCTTATGTCTCTCTATAATTAAATAAATTCCTAAATTTATTTAATTATTATTTGTCTATTAATTCCTCCTGATTATTTAAGTAAATTTAAATATGACATTAACTCCTTATGTCTTCTTATAATTAAATAAATTTCTATGATATTTATTTAATTATTGTCCACCTTGATTTTCTTCTAATTTTAAATAAAGTCATTTATTTAAAATTACCCACTTCCTTTCCCACCAAGTAAATAATTTGAAATAATTATTTACTGTCACATGACCTCACCACTTTTGAATTAAATTAATTTTTAATTCAAAAGGTCAACTCACCCTCTTAAATCAAATAATTTTAAATTATTATTTGATTTTCCAGCAGTCTCGTTTTTTGTGCCCAATATCTTCTTGTCACATGCATTCTTGACCTTTGATTTGATTTTCCTAAAATCAAATCTCAACCCTTCATTTCAAATTTTTCCCTAACCCTAATTGTTGGTTGTCACATGCAATTTCATCCTTTGATCTTAGGGCTTTGTCAAACTTCCAATCTTTGCCATTTATCCAAAATTGACTATTCTATAAAAAGGAAATGTCAACCTCATTTGGACACCTCTTGACTTCATGATTTCATGCTTTAGACTTTAGGCTTGCATACTTCATACTTGCAATTGTTGAGTAGAAATCCTTCAATATTTGTTTAGGTCTTAGTCATAGGTCATAATTGCTCCTTAAAATATGAGGGAAAACATCATTTTACAAAAAATGGAGAGGGGCAATGAAGGTTAATCATGGATGGAATGAAGGCTAGTTGGTGAAATTCTAAAGATGGAAAGGTCTAGCAAGTCGATGTCCTATTGAGATACCCAAAAAGGAGAAAGTAAACATTTTTTTTAAAATCTTGTTGGACCATTGAGATACAACTTGCAAGTCCATTGTTGCACTACCTTCACAGACCTTGTTGAAAAGGGAGTTCAACTTGAAAATTCCCTCATTGCAAAAGGTGAACTTAAATATTCCAACAAGAACATAAACACGAACCCAACTAATGATAAGAACAAATATTGGGTCAAGAACAAACATATTACCAATGATGGTGTTTTTGATGCTAAAGCAGTAACTACAACGGGTCCTACAATCACACTTAGAGGATCTCAACCGCAAAACGCTCCTTTGACCACCCTGATGCCTACAAAAAATTCCATTCAAAACAGTCAAGACCAAGGACAACAACAAAAAACATGAGAATTTCCCAAAAAATGCACATACACCCCCTTGGGAGAACCAATTGAAGTTGTCCTCAAGAAAATTGTCCAGTCCAATGTCATAACACTGCAAGACCCTAAACCGTATGACCCAAGTTAGTTCAAACCATCATGGTAGGATAATAATGCCTTCTATGATTATCATCGAGCAAAGGGAGATAAAACTTCATCCTATAGACAATTGAGAAATCTCATACAAGACCTTATTGAAAGTTGTGTCATTGAAATAGAAGGTCAACAATTTTCTTCCAACTCAAACCATACCATTCACAAAAATCCATTGCAAGATCATGGTTCAAGTAATCCCTCTTCGTCAGGTCAAAAGACTAACAGAGCCAATTACACTCATACTACCTTTAACTACTCAAGTGGACTTGTAATTAATCACCTTTGAGCTACTGATGAACATGTTAATACCATCACCATTAAAAAGACTCCTAAGTGTAATGTCACCACTCGTCGAGGAAAGATCACAATACCTGATCCTTCTACTAAACAGTCACAACCCAAAGGACAATTCAACCTTGTTGACCAATTGGGTAAAAATCTCACACAAATTTCCATACTTGAACTATTGCACTTTTTGCTCGCACATAAAGTTATCCTTGACAAGGCCTTAAAGGATTCTTCCATTCCTACCGACATTGATGTCAACCACTTTGAGGCTATGGTTAAATATTTGACTACCTCCCATCATGTCACCTTTTTGGACCAAGATTACTCCTCGTCTAAACCATCTCATAACGATGCATTACATATTGAAGTATTAATCCATAAACACAAGGTTAGATGAGTCTTAGTAGATGGCAGAGCAGGATTGAACATATGCTCCTTAAAATTGGTAAAGGTGTTAGGATTCTTTGATGCATGTGTATATGCTACCAAAAGCATAGTCATAAAAGCATATGATGATGATGAATGTTCTTCTAAGGGAATTATCACACTCCCCATTTGTGTTGGGATAGTAATTATAGATACCACATGTCAAGTCCTAGATCTTGAGTTACCTTACAACATCCTACTTGGTCGACCTTGGATTCGTGCGTTGAAGGCCGTATCATCCACCTATCACCAATGTTTGAAGTTTCCTTTCGATGGCACCGAGATTACCATACCTAGTGATCCTGATCCCTTTCAATATTGCACCAACTTGAGGGGCATTTATGAACACCAAGTGCCTATTAATCGCAAAGCTTCGACGTCCATCTCTTCCAAATACATCAATTTGTCTACACTTACCAAGTCATCCACGTCCACTCCTTTGACCTTCGTTGCACCATCTACTTCCACCATCCCAAATTTCGACCTGAACATCAAGATCCAAGACAAAGGTTGTGGAAAATACAAATTGAAAACTTCCTATTGTATCACCAAGATACCAAGTCGCCAAAATCTTATGGTAGGCCTTTTTTCATACTAGAGCCTAAATAGGTCTTTAAAGTTCCTCCTACGATGACTTTTACAAATTGGGGAGAACTAAATAAAGAGGATATTGAAGATATATTGGCCTAGATTTACAAAGACATGGAATACCTACCTCTGTTACCAATACAACAGTATGGAAAAGGCTATGATATGATGAAGGAAAAAGGCTATGATGGAACTAGTGGCCTTTGTATAAACAAGACTGGAAGAAGAGAACCTATAATTCCTTCTAGAAGACCAAAGAATCTAGGGTTAGGGTTTGAGCCAATCAAGATTGACGGTCCATGTACCCATGTACTTTCGGGTGAGGGAATAAATGCTTCTGAAAGTGTCAAGACAATTGAAGATTCCTATACTGATACTGACTCACACGAGTGGGAATATGGTTTTGAAAGATCCCTGAGTGACTATGATCTTGATGAAATATTTTGAGAACTAGGTGAGCCTTCTTTTAATGAAAAATTTAGAAAAATGTTTAAGGTTGAACCTTCCAAAGATCCTCCTAATGTCTCATTGAAAATAGAAGTTTGGGTAAAAATATTTTGGCCTCGTGATGATGACAAACCTAAACCACCACTTGACCCTATTGACCATGATTCCAACACATTTTTCACTTATATTGACCACGATTCCCACTCGTTTGTCCCCTATTATGACCATGAGTACAATTTTCCTGAGTCTAATGAAGATGACAATTGGATGAAATCCTCTTGGGACTTTGAGGAAAATTTTCTCTTTACCCTTTCAGCCTCAATTTGCATGCTTTCAACATTGTCTCCACCTTTCACCAACACTAATAATGGCATCTCCCTTATCTACCCACAGTTTGTTGGTTGGGACCAATAAGACTCCCCTATCATGGACACTTTTGAGAATGACGAGGCTATTGCAAAATTCATGGGACTTCATGAAGGAATACCAAGTGGGGACCATAAGGTTGGATTCACTATAGATCTTGATTCTACAACATACTTCGGGGAGATTGTTCAATCCTCTAGTCGCAAAAGTAATAAAAATAAAACAAGAAAAGATACATCTTTAGGTGAAAACCGCAAGGCACCTTTTGACAACACAAAAGTAAAAATAAAGGACATATCCGAGGGTGAAAACCTCTCTAAGGCACCCAAGGATGGAGCATTGGAATTTCTTCCCATTACTCAAGATAAATCAGCCATGCTCATTGAAGATACCATAGAATTCAATATAGCAACACCTAAAAATCCCAAAATAGTTTTCTTTACAACTTTGTTGACAGAAGAGGAAAAGCCTGAGTTTCAAGAGTTCTTCTTTGAATGCAAGATCAACTTCGCATGGTCCTATGTTGATATGTCAGGATTAGATCCAACATTAGTTTTGCATCATCTTCCCTTGCTTCTAAACATAAAACCAATCAAACAAAAGATATGAAAGATGCACTCACAGATTGCCTTGTTAGTCAAAGCCAAACTCAAGAAGTTACTTGATGTGGGGTTCATAAGATCAATAGATTATGTCAACTAGATATCAAACCTATTACCTGTCACCAAACCAAATGGTCAAATACGTATCTTCATAGACTTTTGGGATTTGAACAAGGCATGTCAAAAGGATGATTTTCCACTCCCAAACATAGACATCATAGTAGATCTCACAGCAGGATATGAGATGATGTCCCTCGTGGATGGTTTCTCAGGATACAACTAGATTCACATCGCCCCAGAAGATCAATACAAAAATACATTCACTTGTCCTTGGGGTATTTCATGATCTCATGCACATGCTGATGGAAGACTACATTGATGACCTCCTGGAAAAGTCCTTAACACGTTGCACAATGCTGGAAAAAATCTATAAAAGGATGGGAGAGTATAAGGTTCGTCTTAAACCTAAGAAGTGTGTTTTCGACGTGACTTTGGGTAAACTCCTGGGGTACATAGTTTCTCATCGAGGCATCAAAGTTGACCAAGCTAAAGTAAAAGCAATCTTGGGCATGCCTCCACTGAAAGGAATCAGTGAGCTCAGAACATTACAGGGAAGATTACAATCCATCTGGAGTTTCATTACATAGTTAGCTGACAAATGTCAACCTTTCCAATATCTACTATTTAAGGGAATCCCATTTGTGTGGACCGACAAGTGTCAAGCAAATTTTCAACAAATCAAAGACTATCGTCTGACATCACCAGTCCCAATGCCACCCATTGATGGAAAACCTTTGATCTTGTACATTTCGGCAACCACTTATGCGATGGGGGCATTACTTGCATAGAATGACCATGATGAGAAAGAAAGAGCCATATATTACATCAATCACACCTTGGTTGGGTATGAGCTCAACTACACTCCCATTAAATGTGCCTACCTCGCGGTTGTCTTTGTTGTGATGGAGCTTGTGAAATTTGAAGAATTTCAACTCAATTTTCATAAGTCTGGTTCCCATTTCTAAACCCTTGTCCCCAAAGTGAGTAGGGTTTTTAATCAAAAAATGTGCCAAAGTTATGTTTTCACGATGAATTGTCCAGTCGGTCATCAGTTTCTTAAGTGATTTTTTGATCCACTCGTTATGTTTGTTCACTGGCCCCGTTCGTCTGAGCAACCGGTCATCTTTCCCGCTGTGTCAAGGTTTTCCTAAAGTCGGGTTGCAAAATTTTTTAAAATCTGGTGACTTAGCGATTAATTCATTAACCCTGCGGTCATTTCACCATCGAGCAAGCTAAGTCTTGTCCATTTAATGCTAACATTGTTTTGTTGTGTAGCTTGCAAGATTCAGCGATCAAGGATGAAATCCGAACCGTACCCTGCTAGCTCACGGGAGTAATGTGCATGCCAAATAAAAGTAGTGAGGTTAGCGAAAAGCTAACACATTTCCCAGGTATAGTGTAGGACCCACTTCCCACTACCGCTCCCATAGCTTGACATCTTAATTCCACGATTGGGATTTGATCTGGTGAAACGATCTCCACCATTCCCCGCTAGCTCGCTAAATAAATAGAACGATGGTTAAAATGCAGCGAGATCAGCGAAATTTTGACACCTGTCCCCATTTGCTCAGACCATGGAGCCCACATAGAGCGACGATGTCATCTGACACAATTGTACCTGATTAGTTGAAAGCACATCAGTGAGGCACCGTTGGAATTCAACGAAGGTCAAACATGAGCTAGCCGTTCGATTATCCACCAAGGCAGATGATCAACGGATCTCATTCAAACTGGCAAGTGACACTTGATGGTCAATTCTACTATGCACGACAAGCTTGCATTAATGGCTTACACTCTACAGAGCGGTCGAGTTGATCTCAACTCATGCCAAGAGGAAAATGCAGACAATCATGGAGAATAATTAACAGATTTCCATGCAAATGGGAATTAAATGGCAATGGTACATCTACCAACGGGATGCCAGAATTGTGCATGTGCGATAAACAATGAATAAGGATACTATGGTTTTACCCGATAAATACAGCTAAGGTGATTGTTATTTGCATCATTATCACAAGGCAGTTAAACACTTTCTGGCGTGCAGAATTATCAGGAGAGAAATATGAGCCAACTAGTGAGGAGGTTAGTTCGTCTAAGTTCATAGAGCTCTGGTCGTAGTTCACATGAAGCCGTTCTTACTTTGGAAGAAGCTATTACTTCTAAATCCATATTGGCACCAAGAAGATGCAGTCGCCAACTGCAATTCAAGAGTGGTGCTACTGAGCTAGAGGATGACAAAGGAAAATGCCTGGTGCACTCTCTAACGGGGTCAAAGCGAAGGGTGAGGTATGGATGTGGCTCCCATGGGTGCCAACTTTCTCCCATCAACCTCACGAGCACATTTTCTAGAGATGGTGATTCATAGGCTGATTCAACCTATGCTCGATACCTTGAAATGTTGAACGAGGGCTTGCCCTCAGATGAGGAGGTAGTCTTTGTGTTGTCGCTGGCTGTGAAGACCCCAAGTGGGCATACTGTAAGTGTAGCTGAAGAAGAAAAGGTGGAAGGAGAAGCTAAAGTTTCCTCTCTTCCTCTTGCAATGACAAGGAGTGGTAAGGTTTACTATGGATGTGACTTGGGATGTGGTGATGTGATGGGTAAATGAGTTAGTGGTGACTGAAGTCTTCTTTTGCTTGCATTTTGTGGATTTTGTTGTGGTGGCTCTCTGGTTTGCCTTTGTGGTAAGGTTTTGATGATTCAACATCGGTTGTGTGCCCTCGTGGCATTTTGATTGCCTGGTTCATGGTGCTCGGATGGTGACAAGGGAGGTTTTGGTGGTAATTTGCTTTCTCTTCCTTGGTGGCAGTTATATTTTGGCTCCCTCTTGTTATACCAATTTTTTGCAATTTCAGCATGTGGGATTTTTGAAATTCAATTCAAATTTAGCTAAAATTTTAATGAAATGATCATTTGACAATGTAACTGCATTCAATTCTGAAGCTTGTTGCTCCCTATTGGTATAAAGGGAATTCAAGACTCGAATGCAGAGAGGAGAGAGAAGACAACATTCAGGGGCTAGGGTTTTGGCTAAATATGTATAGATTGATAGCAATGAGTTAGTTGGTCATCTTTGGGTTTTTTGCATGAACTATGGCAAGTACCTTAAAAGGTTTTTCAAATTTGATCCAAGTATAAGTGAATATACGTAATTCTGATATATTTCTCTCCTTGTGCAAGTTTGAGATGAATTTGGAATGAAATATTAATGATATTTTGTTCTGCTTTGAATTATCTATTCAGATGCATGTCTCATATATTTGTCTTGATTCAAGTAATTGATTAAATACTCAGATGGGAATGTGAATTTACTTTTATTTGTAGAGGATTTGATAAGTAGTTGTGTATCAGGAAATTTGAGCTCCATAGTGCAAATTATTATGAGAGTAGTCTATTTCATTGTTGGATCATTTTTGTCTTACTGATTCTTGCTTATGTGACTCCATTTGGCCCAATAAATATGAAACTAATTTGTTCCTTAATGATTTTCCTAATAGTTTTATCAAATAATCATTCAATTGACCAAATTCTAGCTGGGGTGCCATTCTATTTCAAGATTCATTGATTCCACTGTTTATTTGTGATAATTCTTACTTGGGGTGTCATGATTTTGATGAATGGATAGCATATTACTTAGAAACAAGCCGATTTTCTAGTAACTTTTGCATGGTTATCCTTTGTCATTATTAATCTGTGTAATTATGTATTCAACATAGCTAAATCTTAAGTGAATACATTAGGAATACCCTCCTTGGTTCCACAGAGCCTAAAGCATAGAAGATCTCAACCTTCGGCTAGATCTTGTTAAGTTGGCCATTCATTTCAAGAGTCTTGAGTATAAGAACTAGCTATTCCTTAGAGGTATCTGGTGTATTGGAAAAATAACCAACAGAATGGCGACTCTATTGGGGAGTTCTTATTCTCCAAATGCGCAGATACAAAATGCAGAGTCAAATGATGATTCATTGTTAATGTTCTCAAATGCTTGAACCTAGTTTACAATTTATTTACAATTGGTATTAAAGGATTTGAACGTGACTCTGTTGTGGAAGATAGCCCATAACCTAGATTATTTTGTAAAGAAGCTTCGGCTTGTGCAAATCTTTTTCCTCTAAAGAAAGGTGGTGACTCTGACTCAAAGAACCCGTTCAAGTATATATCAGTTGTTTAGATCCTATTTCTTAATGATGAGAAGTACTTCATAGATTCCATTATCCAGGTATTCTTGAAGAACTTAAAAGAATTTTGAGCATTTTATCAATATCATCATGTTTCCCAATGCCTGCCATGAAATGATTCCCTAAACAAGTGGTTTAGCACTAGATCAGGGAATATTCAAAAATTTAAGAATGCTTCTTATATATAATATGATTTTTTTGTAATGAAGGAAAGAAGCATGTCATATTGTAGATCTTAGATAGCTTTATAAGGGATATTTGTACTAAGATCTTGGGATTACATTTGTGAAAGGAATTGGGGCAGTGTTGAATAAATTGCATAAATATTTTAGAATTCCTTTTAAGAATTAAGGGTAGGTTGTCAATTTGTGTCGTCTGGTGCAAATATGGACGGAGATACACAAGTAAAAAAAAATTGGGACATACCAGGATAGCTTCTGTATGGGTAAATACAGAGCCATCAGTTTTGACAATATTCATGGCTATTCAAATGTTATGCCACCTAAGGTCAGGGATAAGATACCAAGGTTTGGCAATGAAAAATTTGAATCAGCAAATGAGCATCTATGAGAATTTGTAGATGTAATGAGTGATTATGAGGTGGATTTTGAGGATATAGTGATGAAACTTTTTGTTCAATCATTGAGGGGAGATGCAAGAGATTGGTTCTATTTTTTACCCACTGTCTTCATAAGTTGTTGGAATGAACTTAAGGATACTTTCCTTGAGTAGTTTGGTAATAAGGTCAATCCAAGTGTTGTAAGAAAGAACTTTATGCAAATCCATATAAGGATGAGTTGGTCCCTTTTTTCAATCTTATATTTGCAAAGGCAGTAAGAGATATCCCCGAATACATAAGACCGAATGATGTTGAATGTTTGGTTGTCTACTTAGGAGCATTTGACAAGAATATGGGCTTCTTGTTGAGAGATAAAGAGCCTACAACCTTGCAACAAGCTTATCAGGAAGCAATAGATATTGAGAACAATTTGAAGTATTCAATCATGAAGAGATTCACAGTGACCACTCCTTCCTTTAATAATGTCCAAGCATTCCAACTGGGTGAATTGAAGAATAAAGGTGTTCACCAGGATGAGGACCCTTTAGATATTGTGCTTACATCCTCTATAGAAATTTCAGGGCAAGAATCAACCTCTAGCCAACCAGGCCGAGGGGGAATGAGCTTTATGTTATCTATTGGGAGATTGTATGAAGTAAAGAGGAATATAAACGAGTCAGCATATGACTTGTTTTCAAGGTTTTTGGACATTGTAATGGAAATTCCCATAGATTTTAGGCCAAATGAGCAGACGTGTATAAATCTATTTTGTGAGGCTTGCACATCAGGATCAAGCCAATGGCCTAAAGATATGAAGCCCCAAAGCATTAGTCAAGTGGTGGGATGGATAAATATGGCTGAAGAGGTCAAGCATGGTTATGTGTCTCCCACTACTTCCCATAATTTAGAGAGTGATTGTCACAATGAGGATAGACAGAGATTAACATTTCCAGATCCCCAAGGATCTTTGGTGCCAGGATAATTAGCCATTGAATGTTGTCAATTCACAGACAGTCTAAATGCAGATGCACTCGACAGTGATGAAGATGAATAAATAGAGTGTGAAGTCAAGGAGATCATTCCTTATTACCCTCCTCTAAATATCTTAAGCTATGAGCCTGTACAGGACATGCATAAATTGTCATAGAAGAATTGTGTTAGAATTAATCCTATATTACCTAGTAATTGTGATACTCTTGGCTCCTACGATAAGGTATAGGTAGAGATTCAGAGAGGAGAAGTTGAATTTGAACAATCCTTAGTTGAATATGATTTATCCTACAGACCTGAGACTAAATCCATAGCTTCTAGTAGCAGGTATGTCAATAGCCTGGAAGGGATTTGCTTCCTAGGAAGTGAACAATTCTCTTCATGTGAAGAATTTTTAGAATATGGATCGATTGTTATGAATATCAGTGATGAAGAAGTTGGTGACTCTGTTTCCCTCTGTTCCTCAAGTGACTATGATGATTTCGAGTACTTGGAAGGCCAAGGTCAAGGGATTCTCCATGATATAGATGATGAGATACATCCAATTATGTCCAAGATATGGCAAAACTCTTTATTTGATGAGCCTACACATGATGTTGAAGATGTTAGGAAAGATGTTTATTGGTGTAGGAGTAATCCTCTATTTGAAAACTGTCCTGATGAATCTTTGCCTGATAATTCTAGTACACAAGTAGCAGAGGATTCGTATATGTACCATGGTGGTAGTGCTTTTGAGGATGTTAACCCTGATTTCATTATTTGTCAGCTGAAAGAAAAATCTAATGGCATAGGTATGGTAAGGGTTTTTTGTCAGAATGGGACAGAACAAGTGGTCCATAAGGGTCATGATAAAGGTGATTCTTACCTCCAGGAATTCTAAAAGGATCATGTCTCATGTGTTGAGGAGGATTGTGATGACTATATTGGTTGTGATATTGCTGATAAAAGATATGTAGGTGCTTCCAGTCGTTCTCTTACAGCCACTCATGATGTTTTCAAAAGGGATGTTGAATTGTTACCATCTTATGATATTCAGTATACCAAGAAGTATAATGAAGAAGAAAATTTTCCTAGGGGTGATCAAGGGATTAACTAGATAGAATGCATTGATGTTCTAATGAAAAGGGATCTTGCTAGTCCAAATGATGTTGCAGTGGAATTTTTTGCAAATGATCCTTGCCTTCTGGACATGATTGTGGGTTTCTTTTCACCCATAAGGGAAAATTTTGATATGAGATACATGAAGGAGGTATATGGTTCTATTTTCCTTGTCCCTGAATTTATGAATGAATGCTCAGATATAAATCAAAGTTCTTATGAAGCTTGTGATTTTAAGGAACAGTTTGGATATGATACCACATCTCATTATGAAGCTGAATATGAGAATTTTTTATTTTCAATACAATTTGATGAATTTGTGATGAGAAAGGGTGAATTTAGCAACACTATCACAGGTGTTATGGTTAATATTGATTGCAGTAAGGTTAGACACCTAAAATGGCATAACATACATGAGAATCCAGTGATGGTGAGACAGGCTAAAGTGTTTGACAAAGGTAAATACTGCCCTTGAGTTTTGGGGGCCCTGTGCCTCCAATTTGAGGATTGAAGCCAAAGGTTCATATGAGGCTTCTGAAAGAATTCCATTGTATAGTTTTAGATTTTTTTGTACATAGGGTTTGGGTTGTTTACTTTCCCTAGTTGTGTCTGCTTGCCTTGTCCGAGTAAGCTCCTACTCTTTTGGCCATTTTCCTTGGTCTGCTTCAACCGGAGATTCTTTTCTCACCATAACCATCAGGGGTATGCGTCCCCGAGCATGAGCTGTTGATGAAGCTTGTGAAATTCTGAAGAATTTCAGCTCAATTTTCATTTGTCTGGTTCCAATTTCTAAACCATTATCCCCAAAGTGAGTAGGGTTTTTAATTAGAAAATGTGCCAACGTTATGTTTTCACAATGACTTATCTAGTCGGTCATCGATTTCTTAAGTGATTTTTTGAGCCACTCATTACGTTTGTTCACCGGCCCCATTCGTCTGAGCAACTGGTCATCTTTCCCACTGTGTCAAGGTTTTCCTAAAGTTGGGTTGCAAAAAAAATTTAAATCCGGTGACTTAGGGAATAAGTCATTAACCCTGTGGTCATGTCACCATCGGGCGAGCTAAGTATTGTCCATTTAATGCTAACATCATGTGTTGGGAAGCTTCCAAGATTCGGTGATTAGGGATGAATTCTGAATAGTACCCTACTAGCTCGTGGGAGTAATGTGCATGCCAGATAAAAGTAGCGAGGTTAGCAAAAAGCTAAACATGTGTCCCAAGTACAGCGTGGGACCCACTTCCCATTACTACTCCCATAGACCGACATCTTCAATGAGCAGTTGTGATTTGATCTGGCAAAATGATCTCCATCGTTCCCCATTGGCTCGCTAAATAAACTGAACAATGGTTAAAATGTAGCAAGATTAGTGAAATCTTGACACCTGTCCCCATTTGCTCGAACCGTGGAGCCCACACAAAGTGACGATGTCATCTAACACGGTTGTGCCTGATTGATTGAAAGCACATCAGCAAGGCACCATTGGAATTCAACAAAGGTCAAACATGAGCTAGTTGTTTGATTATCCACCAAGGTGGATGATCAACATATCTCATTCAAACTGCCAGGTGACACTTGATGGTCGATTCTAATCTGCATGACAAGCTTGCATTAATGGCTTACACTCTACAGAGCGGTCGAGTTGATCTCAACTCATGCCAAGAGGAAAATGCAGACAATCATGGAGAATAATTAACAGATTTCCATGTAAATGGGAATTAAAAGGTGTTGGTACATCTACCAACGGGATGCCAGAATTGCGCATGTGTGATAAACAATGAATAAGGATACTATGGTTTTACCCGATAAATACAACTGAGGTGATTGTTATTTGCATCATTATCACGAGGCAGTTAAACACTTTCTGGTGTGCGGAATTATCAGGAGAGAAAGATGAGCCAACCAGTGAGGAGGTCAGTTCATCTAAGTTCACAGAGCTCTGGTCCTGGTGCGCATGAAGTCACGCTTACTCTAGAAACAGCTACTGCTTCTAAATCCAAATTGGCACCAAGAAGATGCAGTCGCCGATTGCAATTCGAGAGTGGTGCTGCTAAGGTAGAGGATGACAAAGGAAAATGCTTGGTGCACTCTTTAACGAGGTCAAAGTGGAGGGTGAGGTATGGGCGTGGCTCCCACGGGTGCCAGCTTTCTCACATCAACCTCACGAGCACATCTTCTAGAGATGGTGATTTAGAGGCTGATTCAGCCTATGCTCGGTACCTTGAAATGTTGAACGAGGGCTTTCCCTTAGATGAGGAGGTAGTCTCTATGTTGTCATTGGTCGTGAAGACCCCAAGTGGGCATACTGTAAGCGTAGCTAAAGAAGAAAAGGTGGAAGGAGAAGCTGAAGTTTCCTCTCTTCCTCTTGCAACGACAAAGAGTGGTTGGGTTTACCATGGGCGTGACTTGGGGCGTGGTGATGTGATGGGTAAATGAGTTAGTGGTGACTGAAGTCTTCTTTTGCTTGTGTTTTGTGGATTTTGTTGTGGTGGCTCTCTAGTTTGTCTTTGTGGCAAGGTTTTGATGATTCGATATCGGTCATGTGCCCTCGTGGCATTTTGATTGCCTGGTTCGTGGTGCTCGGATGGTGACAAGGGAGGTTTTGGAAGTACTTTGCTTTCTCTTCCTCAGCGGCAGTTATGTTTTGGCTCCCTCTTGTTATACCAGTTTTTTGCAATTTTAGCATGTGGGATTTTTGAAATTCAATTCAAATTTAGCTGAAATTTTAATGAAATGATCATTTGACAATGTAACTCCATTCGAGTTTGAAGCTTGTTGCTCCCTATTGGTATAAAGGGAATTCAAGACTCGAATGCAGAGAGGAGAGAGAAGAAAACATTCAGGGGCTAGGGTTTTGGTTAAATATGTATAGATTGATAGAAATGAGTTAGTTGGTCATCTTTGGGTTTTTTGCATGAACTATGGTAAGTACCTTAAAAAAAAAAAAATTGATCTAAGTATAAGTGAATATACATAATTCTGATATATTTCTCTCCTTGTGCAAGTTTGAGATGAATTTGGAATGAAATATTAATGATATTTTGTTCTGCTTTGAATCATTTGTTCAGATGCATATCTCATATCTTTGTCTTGATTCAAGTAATCGATTAAATACTCAGATGGGGATGTGAATTTACTTTTATTTGCAAAGGATCTGATAAGTAGTTGTGTATCAGGAAATTTGAGCTCCATAGTGCAAAGTATTATGAGAGTAGTCTATTTCATTGTTGGATCATTTTTGTCTTACTGATTCTTGCTTATGTGACTCCATTTGGCCCAATAAATATGACACTGATCTATTCCTTAATGATTTTCCTAAGCATTTTGTCAAATAATAATTCAATTGACCAAATTCTAGCCAGGGTCCCATTCTATTTCAAGATTTATTGATTCTACTTTTTATTTGTGATAATTCTTACTTGGGGTGTCATGATTTTGATGAATGGATAGCACATTACTTAGAAACAAGCCAATTTTCTAGTAATTGTTGCATGGTTATCCTTTATCATTATTAATCTATGTAATGATGTATTCAACATAGTTGAATCTTAAGTGAATACATTAGGAATACCCTCCTTGGTCCCACAAAGCCTAAAGCGTAGAAGATCTCAGCCTTTGGCTAGATCTTGTTAAGTTGGCCATTCATTTCAAGAGTCTTGACTATAGGAACTAGCTATTCCTTAGAGGTAGCTTGGGTGTGCTGGAAAAAGCACCAACATGCTGCTCAGAAATTGAGACATTACATGTTGAATCATAAAACATAGTTAGTGGCTAAGATAGATCGATTGAAGTATCTCCTCAATCAAGTAGTGTTAATAGGACAATTGGAAAAATGGGTCATGATATTGAGTGAATATTACATATAGTATGTGGAATGCAAAGCAATAAAAGGATAGGTCATCGCCAATCAGCTCGCTGATGCACCCATACAAGGTGATCACCTGTTGGTAGCTGACTTCCCAGACGAATCCATATTTCATGTAGGCCCTCAATTACCTTGGAAACTCTATTTTGATGGGTCTCATACAGGTCGTGGCTTAGGAGCAGGCATATTATTCATTACACCATAGGGAGATTCTATTCCTAAGTCATTCTGGATTGCCTTCTCGTGCACTAATAATGATATTGATTATGAAGCACTCGTAACAGGACTTCGAATGGCCATCAAGTGGAAAATCAAAGCACTCCTAGTTTTTGGAGATTCTCAGTTATTAATCAACCAAGTCAACGATGAGTACAACACCAAGGATGAGAAGTTGATGCCTTATAAACGCATGGTGGAAAGTTTCCTATCATATTTCCATATGATCACTTTTGAGTAGTTCCCAGAGCATAAAACAAAGTAGCAGATGCTATCGCCATGATTGGATCTCTCTTAGATATTCCTAGTAATGTGCCAAAATTTGAGTTTTCAGTGGAATAGCTGTTGGTTCCCACTTATGATATTCCTGAGTTTGAAATGGTTTGTGAGCTTCTTAGTCCTAATTCCCCTTGGTACCAGGACATATATGATTACCTCCATTCCTAGACTCTCCTACCAAACCTTTCCAATAACCAACACAAGTCCTTTATTCGTAAAGTCTCCCATTATACTATCATTAATGACACCCTATATAGATGCAGATTTGACAATACCCTTCTTCAATGTCTCGACACAGATGAAGCACAAACAACCTTACATGAGGTGCATGAGGGTATATGCAGGTCTCATTCAAGTGGCCCAACCTTAGCCAAGAAAGTTATGAGACTTGGGTACTACTGGACAACCATGGAAAAAGATGCCCTTCAGTTCGTGAGAACATGTCATGAATGTTAGATACACAATGATCTCATTCATGCACCCACACAAGAACTTCGACCAATCACTTCTCCTTCACCCTTTGCACAATGGGGACTCAACCTCATGGGTAAAATCCATCCAACTTCATCCAATGGCCACAATTTCATTATCACTGTCACCGAATATTTCACCAAATGGATAGAATCCATTCCCCTCACCTACATAACCAGTAAGAAAATTTTAAAATTCATCCTTAACTGCATCATCTACCAAGATGGTGTTCCCCAATCCATCATCACAGACAATGTTCATCCCTTCAAAAATTAGGATGTCCATGATCTTTGTGAATGCTTCCATATTCAACATCATTTCTCCATGCCCTATTACCCATAAGGTAATGGTCAAGTTGAGGCATCTAACAAGACAATCATCAAGATTCTTAAGAAGACTGTTAATGATGTTGGTCGTGACTGGCATCTCCAACTTAATCACACCCTATGGGCTTATTGCACTAGCATCTGCATGCCAACTAGTTCCGCCCCATTCACTTTGGTCTTTGGATCTGAAGCAATCCTACCCATTGAGGTTGAAATCCCCTCCTTAAGGGTCTCCATGAAGGGATTGATTGATGACAAATAATACCAGCAGTCTCGATTGCATGAGTTGGAATTGTTAAAATAATGCAGACAAAATGCCTTGAATCACTTATAAGCATATCATAATCTCATTTTCCAAAGTTACAACAAAAGAGTTATGGTCTGAAAGTTTGACATTGGCAACTTGGTCTTGATGCAAAATCCAAAGAATCAAGTTGACCGTGAGAAACCCGGCAAGTTCGAGCCTAATTGGATGGGTCTGTACATCATCACTATCGTATTCAGTTCTAGTGCCTACCATTTAGCTACTCCATATGGGGAACAATTGATAGAACATATCAATAGTTTGCACCTACACAAGTTCTACACATAGCATCAGAGAGCTTGGCTAAAAATTTAAAAAATACATTAAAAAATGAAAAATACAAAAAAATTGTCACCCTGATGAAAACTTGGCAAATAGGCATCTTGGTGACTCCAAAAAAATTAAAAAATATCAAAAATAAAGAAAAATAATCCGTCCAATAGTGAAAACCACTTCGGTGGTGCTTTGGATAAGTACCATGGTGAAAACCTGGCAAACAGGGACCATGCGTAGGCAGTCTTTGCTTCACCATCTACTATCACTCCATCTACCTTTGTCCATAATAAATGCCTAATTTTCTGACACCCTCATGACATTTATCATAAAGACCTGCTATTTCTTTCCATAGCCAATGGTTGACATCATGTCTTACATATCCTCCACCTTTCATCTCATGCACATCCTTTTCCATCTCGTTCATCTTGGTTAATCCTAGACCTGACTGGGGGCAACACCCTTATCACCTGACTAGACCTGCACACTGACAATCGTAAAATGTCCTAAAAAATCCATAAAAAATCAGAAAATGTCCTTAAAAAAATCCATAAAAATCATAAAATGTCCTTAAAAAAAATCGTAAAATGTCTTGAAAAAACACGAAAAACAGAGTCATAGTCCCTTGTGTCGGTTTTATCATTCTTTTTCATTGTCAAACTTCATTGCCTCTGTGACTGAATGTAGGAAAGGCCATATGTCGATGCACCCCTGAGGCATTAGGTTAGCCCTTTTAGGTTGTCCAAATAAAATCATGACTCTGTCTTTTGTCAAATAAGGAAAATTCAAGTTGTGTCGAACTGCGAGGCCTCTGCGCATTGCTACATAGGAAAGGCCATCAATCGATGAGCCCCCAAGGCCATACTAGGTCAATCCTTTAAGGTTCGTCACATTCACTATCACACATGTCAAATGTCTTCAAATAAACAAATCTTTTTTAGTCAATCTTATTGGTCAAAGTTTGGTCAAAATGCATGGTCTTTGAGTGTATGACATAGGCAAGGCCATCATTGATGTTCCCCCGAGGCCCCCTAGGTTTAGTCCCTTAGGGTCTGTTGAGTCAATTGGATGTCCTAAATTATACAACTTTTAAACAAACTTTGGCAATCATTTAAATGACATTTCAACTAAATTGGCATGTCAACACCAACATGCAGTCAATTCGGTCATCTAGTCAACCCTTGGTCAAACTATCATAACAAATCAACTTGTCAACTCTTGGTTATTCTTTGGATATGTCTTTCTAAAGAACAACCTATGTCATTTATTTATGCTTTAGGATATGTCTTTCCTAAGCATCGACACTGTCATCTAGCATTTTGAGGGATTCTCTTGACATTTGAGGATCGATCCTCTCGACATCAACATCATTTAGGATGTGTCCTTGAATTTGGTACTACTTGACATCTGTCACACATTAGCCTATTTAACATAAACCTAGGCTTTGTCAAACTTGGCATCTCGACATCAATACACTTGACATTTGAATGAACTTGGAAAACACTTTGGAAAACACTATCTTTAATCTTGTCACACTTGTCATTTGATTTTTCATCATGCTACTAGTTCCTCAAGGATGTCTTGACATCATGATTTAGAGGAGCAACAACATATCTTGATGATTGTTTTATCTTTCTAGACTATCATGTTACTAGTTCCTTGAGGATGTCTTGTATAGGATTTAGAGGAGCAACGACATTCCATGGCTTGTCTTTCTTGTTTGTGGTTGGTTGTGACAAAAATACTAGGGCAACTGAGTTCCTCGCATGAGTCATAATCATCCTTGTCTGTGACTGCTTGTTCTATGTGATGGTACGACCTTGCACACCATTGATTCATGTCATATCATGGTGTTTGTTGGCCATTACAATAATCCGCCCAATGATTATTAAAGCAACACCTATTATTACTTTGGCTATATATTGAAGGATTTGTTCTTTGCACTAATATCCATCTCCTTTTGTCTAGTAATCTCTCTCTTCATCCATCTCCTAATAATATCCTGTGACATACAAAAATAATTGTATACATACTCATAAATACAAATTGCATTAATACATTACACATTTACGTACATCCATCCACATATTTGCATTTACATCACTAGCATAAATACATCATTTGCATCAATTTGTTTGCATTAACATAACATATAAGTGCATTAAACATTTTTCATACATCATCCATATCATTAATGCATACAAATTCAAGATCATAACATAAAGAATCATATATCACATAATCCATACATACACATCATACATCAATGCATTCATATTCATAAACATGGAATTCATTAGGCATGTATAGAACATTATCATCATCATCATAAAGTAACCATCATACATAAAATAGCATCGTCATTAGTACTAAAGCATCTCATCATACATGACCATCATAAATGCATACATCACATAAAATATAATGCATCATCATAGGAATCATAACATAGATCACATCACATCAACATAATAAAATAATAATGCATCATCACACAACACATAACATAGAGTCCACACCAAAAATGCATCATATATATAATAATCTCACAATCATGTCACAAGATAGAGTCTTGAGGAATCCCAAAAATAGAGCTCACAAGCTCAATGGTCAATATATAAAATGTCTCAACATAATGACAGTAACATAAAATATTCCCTAGCTGGTACCCTCCTCATCTGCATGAGGTGAGGGATGAGGTGATTGATGCTCTCTCTCAGGATTTGATGATCTATGCTTGGATACAGTAGACTACCTCTATGATGACTTAGGTACTATGGTGGATGGTCGACTATGATGTGATCGGTGCCCTAACAATGATGATGCATGACTATAGCTGGATCTATGCCCTGATGAGTGCTTGTGGTTGTGGTGTGACCCATGTCTCAATGACTGTCTAGATGAGGTCAACGGGCTCACACTGCTTTGACTCCTATTGTTGTGACTCCTATTGCTACTCCTCGAGCTACTATTTGTCCCACTCTGAGACTGCATCAAACTTGTCTCTTGCTGATCGGCTAGCATGGCTCTCTCATATAGCATCTTGTATTGTGCTCAGCTAGCACTCACCCTCACTAGCTCTCCCACAGGCCCAACACATAACTCTACAAACTCTAAACACCATTGTTGCACCTCCTACTGGCTCACCGCTACCTAATCTCTCTCCACCCTAGTCACCTCCAACTCTGACTCCAGTGCTCTGATCCAGGTCAGGGTCTCATCCAACCAACTCTGCATGTCTATCAGCCACTGATCGACTATCGCATCTCGAGGAAATGGTGGTCTCCCAGCTAGAACCTCCTCACCCTCCACCATCTGCTCTCTCACTTTCCTCTCTACATCATCAATCTCCTCCTCTCCTCCTATATCCTCCTCTCTACCAACATCCAACTCCTCCTCTCCACTGGCATCCAACATCTCCTCATCTATCCCAACATCCTCCTCCCTAGCCACCTTCGCCTCTACCTCCGGATGAGATCCCTCTAGCTACTCTCCCTCTAAATGAGGTCCCTTTGGCTACTCTCCCTCTGCCCTAACCTCCCTCTCCCTCACCTACCTCTTAGATAGGTGACAGTGGTGCTCGGACGACTCGCTATCACACTCTCCTCACATGCCTCTAACCTCTCCCACCACCTCCTCCTTCTCCCCAATCTCCTCCATCACCATCAGTGTCACCTCTCCCTCCATCCCTCCCTCTCCCCCTGCCATCACCTCTACCTCCATCCCTCCCTCTCCCCCTACAACCATCTCTACCTCCTCTCCCTCCTCGGCGCACCTGTGGTAATACTACTCGCTGATCCACCAGCATCGGTTGATCTAGATCTGCCAATGGAAGTGGCTTATGAGTCTTCCACCATGCATCATAATATGGGGTGGTCCCTACATCTACTAGTCCCCTGCTCCATCCCCACTATTGTGCTACCAAGCTATCAATCTGTTTCTCAGCCACTGTCACTGCTATCGGTGGTCCCCACACTATCTCCTAGGATGATCATGCATACTCTACAGTGCCTACAAGAACATCTCGTTGCTTACCAAACTATCTCAGTACTTGCTGAGGTAGGTACATCTCTATAATCTGCTAAGACTACACTATCCACCCAATAAGATATCTAAACTATCGACAAAATGATAAATGCTCCTCCTCTCCAGACCACTATCCCTAGTCCCTATACGGCCTCCACACAAACCTCGTAAAAGTATTAATAGCATGACGACAGTATCCTGTATCTCCCACTCGCATATGTGTCACAAAACCTCCATAAAGGTACACATATGGCATCCCCTCATCTAACTGCCTCTGCATCGACAGTCAAAATGCTGGAATATGCTCCCATGCCCATATCATCAGGAGTGTGGTCCCACAGTTGATACTCATCAAATCCCTATAAGCGACATCATGAAGTTGATGATATAGCATCCCAAGCAAACATGACCCCCAACCAAACACCATCCTATCATGCCTCATCTTGATCAGAACATCCCCCCATCCTGTAGGGAAACCATGATCGCGGTGATCTGGAATCAGTACCCCGACTATGAAGGTGCACAACATACAATCCCATCGGCCATAATGCTCAGCTAGAAACTCCCAACTAATATCATATCCATGGATGCCCAACTATGCTACATCGTCGTGCTCATAGTAATTTGTGATGGCCTACAATACCCGTTGAGGATCATATACCACACGCTCTCCTTTAATCAAAATCTGTAGAATCCTATAGACGTCCTCTAGTGTCACTGTGGCCTCTCCTATTGGAAAATGAAACGAACATGTCTTGGAGTTCCATCTCTCTACCAGCGTTGTCAAGAGACTCCTATTTGCTCAAAAAATGGGCATATAGGTCACATGAAATAGTCCTAGCTACATCAGCCACCTCTACACACCCTGTCTCAATTGATCCCTAAATGTGTATGTCGTCAACCGAAACTCTCGAGTATATATGGGTTGTAATCATTTCTGCACATAGAAACAATGGTTAGCACATCATTGAAAATAATCATTATTAGCTAACTAATCAAAAGTGCACAAGTAAAGTGAGCCTAAACTGAGTCAACTCAAGCACATTCAGTTGCGTTTTTCCCTTCAGCAGATGTGTCGTGCTACAACGATTACATTGTTTGACCTTGCAAATGTGCCACTTTATGAAAATTGTGTTGTTTCCCCCCGTAGATGTGTTGCTTTTGATCACATGTGTTGCATAAGCCTGCTTTTGTGTCTCATTCTGGTGATTGTGTTGCACGACCTAGCACATGCATTGCAATCTGGCACTTGCATTGCACAAGTATGTGATTGCACCTTTTTAAACTTTAACCTAGACTACCCCTTGCATTTGTGTCGTGACACATCAAATGTGTGCAATGCAAACACATTTGTGTGCTTTACGCACACAAATGTAGTGAACTACCAAATGATGCATCTAAAACCCTAACTCTGAGGCACTAAAACACACATAAAATGATAAAATTACAAAGTGGGTATAGGGTACATATTGGTGGCTATGCTCCCTCTAGCTGTCGGTATGTCCGTACTCGGTATACGTGGTGATCGACCTCTGAAATCATCATCTTTGTGCAATGTCCTCTCGCTCTGAGCTCTGAATCTCCTAAAGGCAATGGTGAAAATGAATTACCTTTTTACCCTTCTTAAGCCTATTTCTAGAGTGAAAATTAGGGTTTCCTCTAAGGGTTATAACTAGATGTACTTTTTTGCATGTTTGATGGTTCTTTTGACTACCTTAAACTTATTGGAATTCGTAACCGACTGTGCCATTGTTTTTCTGGTCATCAAATTTACTTATCAGGACACTTTCCCAATTTTTCTGGCACTTTTTCAAAATTTGCAAATTTTCCCGAGGGGGCATAGATACTCCATACCTTCGTTGGGGCATATCCTGAACTGAATTTTCTTTGTCACAATCCGATAAGCTGCATTACGAAAAAGAGGGGCAAAATTTAGACTCATAAAATTGACCTAGGCCTGCAAACTTTATTTTCTCCATATTTCTTCTCAACATAATTAAAATATTTAATTATGTCCTATAGTCCAAATTCAACTATTAATTAAATAATTCTCAATTATTTAATTAATTCATATCTTTTATTCCTCCTGACTATTTAAATAAATAAATTACATTTATTTTTTTTAAATACATCGCTAATTTCTTATGTCTCTCTATAATTAAATAAATTCCTAAATTTATTTAATTATTATTTGTCTACTAATTCCTCCTAATTATTTAAGTAAATAAACTTTATTTATTTATTTAAATACTTCATTAACTCCTTATGTCTTCTTATAATTAAATAAATTTCTATTATATTTATTTAATTATTGTCCACCTTGATTTTCTTCTAATTTTTAAAAAAGCCATTCATTTAAAATTGCCCACTCTCTATTTTACCACCAAGTAAATAATTTGAAATAATTATTTACTATCACATGACCTCGCCACTTTTGAATTAAATTAATTTTTTATTCAAAAGGTCAACTCACCCTCTTAAATCAAATAATTTTTAATTATTATCTGATTTTCCAGTAGTCTTGTTTTTTGTGCTCAATATCTTCTTGTCACATGCATTCTTGACCTTTGATTTGATTTTTCTAAACTCAAATCTCAACCCTTCATTTCATTTTTTTCCCTAACCCTAATTGCTAGTTGTCACATGCAATTTCAACCTTTAATCTTAGGGCTTTTCCAAACTTCCAATCCTGGCCATTTATCCAAAATTAACTTTTCTATAAAAGGAAATTTCAACCTCATTTCAACACCTTGACTTCATGATTTCATGCTTCAAACTTTAGGCTTGCATACTTCATACTTGCAATTGTTGAGTAGAAATCCTTCAATATTTGCTTAGGTCTTAGTCATAGTTCATAGTTACTCCTTAAAAACTGAGGGCAAACATCATTTTACAGAAAATGGAGAGGGGAAATGAAGGTTAATCATGGAGGGCATGAAGGTTGCTTGGTGAAATTCTTCCTTTCTTTTATGCTATTTTCCTCCTTTGTGCTTCATTGTTTAACTAGGGTTTATTTTATGCATTTTATTTTATGCTAACCTAGATCTTTACCTTAGTTACAGTACCTAGTCAATGAAGGGAAGAGGAAAGTGGCCTTTCCTAGTTGTTGCATTCAACTTGTGATAGTCTACACACACACTCTCCATTTCCCCCCTTTCTGAGGTATAATTACTAGTGGAGAAACCTATTCATTGTCAAAGATTGGATAGATAAATCCTACATCCAACAAATTTTGTAATTCAACTTTGACTATGTCACGAACTATAGGGTTCATTATTCTTTGTGGTTTCCTAACTAGTTTATATCCTTCATTGATGTAAATCATATGCATGCACAAGTTTGGTTCTATACCTTCATGTCATGGTAATCCCATGTAAATTTTGTTTCATGTGCTTGCAACACATTCAACAACGATGTCTATTGTGTAGTAGTCCATTGGATGTTTACATTTAATGTCTTGCTTGACATAATCTCTAAGGTCAAGGATGATGTTTGAATAGATGAAATATCAAGACCTACTATATTTTGGATATAATGATGTGGAAATAAAGTATAAAAAAATTGACAAACAAACTCAGATGTTAGTAGTCACAGTCTTAAGTGATAAGTACTCGCAACACAAATAATAATGTATATTATTTCCCTCATTTTGTGAGTTAATGTTTCATTTCCTTTTCCATTTTTTACCATTTTATGTATTCGTGTAAATCACCTATACTCATTGGCATAGGCCATGTTAGAATCCATGAATGCACATATAGTGCCATCACTATCAAAAGCTTATGAAGCCTTGGTTGATGATTAAATACAACCTCTTGTAGAGGTTTGGTGAACTATTCAATTAGGAAGCCATCCTCTAAATTGTGTGTCTACCTATAGCACCAAGTTAATCAGACATTATAGAAGCCCTATATTTTGGAATACACTGCATGGCTTCCAAGGTTTGCATACTTTGGTATGGTTATGTTTCCCAACATAATGACT
This sequence comes from Sequoia sempervirens, assembly GCA_007258455.2. Taxonomy (NCBI): domain Eukaryota; kingdom Viridiplantae; phylum Streptophyta; class Pinopsida; order Cupressales; family Cupressaceae; genus Sequoia; species Sequoia sempervirens. The sequence goes on from VDFB02000003.1 coordinate 6,422,555, forward strand.
ACAATTTTTCCTAAGACATGTACAGTTTGAGGGTGCTTGGGCTTCCTGCTTGGATTTTTGTGGCACAACTCTCTCACTATTTTTGGTATAAATAGGTACTTCCTTAATGGCTTGGATGAGGGGTATTTTGATGCAAACATCCTTTAGCTATCCCAATATATCAATTTTATCATATGAATGATGTTTGCGGACTATTAATCTCTCAGGGAATGGAGGCTCTAGACTCAATGTTGGTGGATTGACCTAATTTGACTCAAGTTCCTTAGATCATTTATCCATGGGCTTTGGTGGGAGTTCCTCATCAATTAATTGTGATATGAGGAGATGAAGGCCCAACTAACATCTTCCCTGATCTGAGGTGTACATCACTCACCTCAACCCCATAGGTGGGGTATTGCATGGTGTCATTAGCATAAGCCTATTGGATAGGCTTATTATTTGGGTTAGGTATAGGTTGTGTTGGAAATTGAGGTGCTCTTGGTGGATTTGGTGTAGCTATTGAAGGGTTTGGCATTATGGCTTGGTGTTGTGGCTGCTGATAGTTGGGATTTTGATTTTTCTATTGTTGACCTCTTTTCCACTAAGGTTGTCATTGATTTTGTTGAGGTGACCATTGAGAATTATAATTATCTCCTTGGAAATTTAATGGTGGCCACATGGTTTTATGTTGTTGATTCCAATTGGATTGAGGTATTGACTATTGTGGGTTTTGTACATTGGCCCAAGATTAAGGATTCCAATTAGGGAAGTTTATATTATTACTAGCAAATGACATGTTATAACTCAAAGGATCTTGGGGCATACCTTGTCTTGGTTGCCATGGTTTACATTGATCTATGTAGAATACTTGACCATCTTCACCTTCCAGCGCATGAAATTATAATGTCCCTTGCTTATCTTTAGAAATACTCACAATTTTTCGACAATGTGGGTTGTATTATGTAAGGGTTTCCTTTGCGTCTTCTTGCTTTTTCTTGATGTGGATGGTATCTAATTGTGTAGCTAAATGGCTAATGATATCTTCTTTCATGTTTGATAGAATATTGCTTAGCTCCACCCTTGAGACTTGAATGGTTGGTTTTTTTATGGAAGATGTCTTATCTCCTCTACCCCTCTTAATGAAAGACCTTAAATAGTTCCTACATGATTTGCAGGTTTCCTCAAATTGTTCCTATGAGATGTCTCCTACCCCAATAAGTTTAAGTGCATCCATACTGTCCTCATTAACTCCCCTTAAGAATATCAATTTCAAAGATTCATTAGAGAGTCTATTTTGATGAGATTTATTGAGGCAAAACTAAAACCTCTCTATATAGTCTTCCAAAGATTCATATTCCTTTTGTGACATCCTAAAGATGTCATCCGTCTTTCTATCTATGATTTCGTAGTAACCTTGGTATTTCCCTAGAAATCTTTTCTTCATTAAGTTCCAATTGGGAACAACATCTCTTCCCAACCCCATGAACCATCTTAGAGCAGCATCTTTGAGTGTTGATGGAAATAATTTGAGTCTATGAGCATCTGTTGATAGTCATAACTTTGTCATAGCACATAAAACTCAAAAAGAAAGGTGTATAGGTCCTTTGTAACTAGCCCATAGAAGACAAGTAGTGTTGAAGGATGTATATTTTTCAAGGCATCATTCCTCTCCTAGTTGGCTATAGGGAACTCCAATGTGACATGCTCTAGTGGATCTTCAACTACTACAGTAACCATGATGCTAATGTGTATGTGGGAAGTCTCTTGTATTTTTAGTGTCTAGGTATTGGTGTTAGAGATGATTCTTCTTCAAGAATACCATCACTTTGTTCATTTTGTTCACCAATGTCCTATAATGCTCCATGTTTTAGAGGGAGAAATCTTCCTAGAGTGTCTCTTTGCCTCTACATGCAATGTTTGTAACTTTATGGTTTAGCGGTTCCAACACATTGTTAGTAACTCAAGTTGTGTTGATGGCTAAAACCTATTTACCCTAATGCTGAAAATGGAATTGCTAAAATAGGAAAGCTTGAAAAGAATTAGAAATACACGGGAGAATCTTGAACTTAGCACCATCCTCGACAACAATGCCAAAAATTTAGGACTTCTATAATTTTTGATTAACTTGGTGCTACAAGTAAACACACAATTTAGAGGATGGCTTCCTAACTAAATAGTTCATAAAACCTTTACAAGAGGTTGAATTTAATTATCAACTAGGTCTTTGTAAGGTTTTTACAATGCTAGCATTATATGTACATTCATATATTCTAACATGGCCTATATCAATGAGTACAAGTGATTTACACACATAAAAAATGGTAAAAACTAGAAAAGGAAATGAAACATTAACTAGAAAAACAAGGAAAATAGCATAAACTATTACTTGTGTTGCGAGTACTTATCACTTAAGACTATGACTACTAACTTTTGAGACTAAACTGTAAATAATCACTCCAATAGTATAAAACTATCATTAAGCTACAAAATCTACTTCAATTACATAATCACATTTATAAAACCGCATGCATGTAATTGTAAACTATCTTAATTAATAATGCATGAACTAATTTAATAATAGAAAGATAGAGTGGATAGAACTACCTCAAGTGGCCCTTGCTTGAGTTGTTGTTTCCACAACAGATATCAACACTTACTAATTAATCAACAATTTGTGATAGTAAACTAACTCCTTTATTGCATGATAACTCTGAACTTTGACAAGAATCTAATCAAGATATCTCATTTAAAAATACATATTCATTATTCAACTGATAACGAGAAACTAACAATGATAAAAAAAAAAACTAGATAACTAGTAACTAGATTCACTCTCACAATAGATCCAACTATATAGGGTACACGAGGAGTCTTATTCATCTTGGGACTAAAAATAAAATCATAATGTGTTTTTCCACTCTCCCTCAAGGATAGGGAGAGGACTTAGTCTTGTAACAAAAATCCATAATTGAAAAGTAGAAGAAGACAAACTAACTTAGAACTTTTCCCTAGTGGTTAATCATAATGATAGAGATGTGTTTCATAGGAATTTTCATGTCACAAGTTAATCCTTTTAGAAAAAACTCCTTTTTCTTTTAATCATCTTATTCGGTGTGCTTGTATCGACTCATGGTTGACTATTCAATGGTTTCCTCCATTCTTCTCTAGAGTTGTCATTCTTTAATCATTCTAGCCACTCCCTTGCAACTACTTGTGATCCTTATACTACGGGTTAGAAATCCTAGTGGATGCGGGTTACAATTCTTCTAGTTACAAGAGTTTAGTTTCATACTAAAGCACACACATCATTAATAACCATAAATTAAGCATATAATCATACTGAATTTCATGAACATTCATACATTCATTCATACAAATATCATCATATCATATTTTCATTACCACGTACTAAAGTTTGGTTTGAGATGCATTAAAGGTATAAAATATGTACAAGTCTTAGGATTGTCTATGAATTTTGGTAGATTGAAATGATAAAAGACATAAACTTAATAAATAAAACTAAACATAAATTGAACCCATCACCTTGCAACAACAGATGGAAAATATCTACATAGGGTTGCAGAAAAAAAGCTATGCATTAGAAGACATTTTCCCCTACCCATTTGACAAGACTTTATATATGCCACCCTTTCCACGTCACTTCGAAATACCTAAATTCAACAAATAAAAAGGAAAGGGAGACCCTTGTGATCACATGAGAGAGTTCTATGTATCTTGTTTAGAGGTAATGCATAATGACACTTATCTAATGCACCTCCTCCCAAGAAGCCTAGGAGGGCAAACCATAGAGTGGTTTTCTAGACTCCCAAGTGGCATAAGGACCTTTAATGAAATGGTTGATAAGTTTGTCTCACATTTCTCATATAATACAGACCATGAAACAAAAATGACAGACTTATGTACAACTAAATATTGTGTGGTCTCACAACATGCCCCAAGACTATAAGACTTGGGGACCCATGTGAAAACTAACACTTATGGAAAGTGTTGGTTAGTTGAAGAGATCACCAAGAGTTAAAGAAAAGGAATTTTTTTAAGTATTTCATAATTCAAGTGTATCGGGTACCGAGTACCGGAAAGCCAGAAGTCTAAAAGTTTTAACGCAAGGTTTTGGGTGAAGTGTTCCGATCTAAGAGCTAAGGTTCAGTAAATGTTGAGATTTTGGTAAAATGCTAAGGTTTGGGAAAATTTATTGGTAAAAGCTAAAGTATCAGGTACTGGGTACTGAGTAATAATGTTGAGTTAAAGTTAAATGTTTAATGTTTCCCAAAGGTCTGAAAGTTCGGTACCCTGACTTAAAAAGAAAAATAATTACGCGAGGATATGATTTTAAAAGCGTGATAATTATGATGAGTTTAAAAATGGTTTACTAATCATGGTTTTGTTTTCATGAGATTTTTGTGAATGTTTAAAAGGGATTTAATGTACATGGAATTTGTGCTTGCAGGAGAAGCAGATTGCGATGCAACATTCGGGTATGGATTGTTAAGCAAATTTGAATTGTGAATGGAATCATATCTAGATCGGGCAATATGTTATGGGAGGTTATATAAGGAGGAGCTTGATTTCATCAGAATACCGAGAGCCCTGGTATAATGAATGAGGCGGAAGAATGCGCCAACCTCAGGTGTGACCCATTCCCAAGAGTAGAAAGCCTAAGGCAGAACCAAAATGTGGGAACAAAATGATAAAGAAATTGTTCAGAATATATGGGAAGTTCCTACATCCGATTTGGATTCAAGTTATTATCCTGGCGATAAAAAAGATAAGAGACCCAAAAGATATTAAAGTGCTAAGGAAGGTTGACATTCATTAACTTCATTAGCAATTCTCCTACCAATTGTCATATTCCATGTGCCTTGTTGTAATTTTTCCATTGGATTTCCTCTCATGTATTTTTCTTATCTTCCATGTGTCTTGTTCTTATAAAAGGCTGGGAGATATTTCATTTTAAGCTAAGTTTAGAATTTTTGGATGTCGGAAGAGCCAAAACTTCTTTAAGTTTTGTTCTTTTTTCCTATTTTTTGAATCATTCTAGATTAAAAACTTGTATACACATAGAAGCTAATCAATATCAAAGCTAATTTGAAAGCTACTGCCTAGTATGAAATCCAGTGTAGCCGGTTGTTTGTTTAGCTGGACAAGACTGTATGCTATGTCATTTAAGGGTGCATACAAAACCTACCCGTTGTCCAAATAAGCCTCCCTTTCTTTAAAAGCTCACATCATTCTATGCCTAACTGTGAAGCAATCTAATGAAGTATGGAGTGGTTTGCTTTGATTTGGTTAATTCTTGGGGCATGCGTGGACAATACTCGAGAGAAATTTTACTTTTCAAGTATTTTTTATGCTTTATTTTAGTTTAGATGTTTAAATTTTAGAAAATGTTCCAAAAAAGAGATGAATGAATGGAAATTTTATTGCAAATCTTTCATTTCCATAATATTGTTGAATGCTTAAAGCTAAATCTACTTAAGTGATAGAAAATTTATTTGAAATTCATGAAATATTATTATATATTTGTTGATTTCATGAGATTGTTTGATGACTAGACCGAGAATATTTTCTATCGATCCTTATGATTCCCTTTAGAACCAAAAATTACCATTTTCCCCTCGTGATTAAAAGCATTGTCACAACAAACCCTGATGCGAACCTAGTATAGTCAAGACCTAACTTAAACAAGCCTTGGGATTAAGCTGAGTCAACCTAAGAGAGATTTAGGTTGCCTTGGTTCAGTCTTTCAAGTAAAGATAGGTTCCCATGGTCTATCTGTGAGGATTTATCTGCATTTTTGGTGTGCGACTAACATCATAATCAACACTAAATAGAATGATGGAGAAACATTTGCCTCCTTCTTACAAAGGTGATAAAATAGCCAGTAAAATCCCATGCCACATCCCAGAATAACAATTGGTTGAGATGTTCATCTAAAAAATGAACACTGAAGTAGGCTTTCACTTGAAAATGCTATGTTCTAATTCCTTTGATGATGTCATTGAAAAAAGGCTTACTATTGAGAAAGCCCTAATTATCAAAGGACTTGTTAAAATATTCAAGGAAAGAAAAACTTATTCAAACTCTTCAAATGACAAGTCACACTTTTGGAATAAGAATAAAAATGGTGTCAATGATAGTTTGGTTGATGCAAAAATGGCTCAAACTATTTAACCCGCATTACACATTCAAGCACCAAACACTATGCAAATATCAACAAATACATAGGATAGCACACAATGACCACCTCCTAGACTCAACAACAACCCACGATAAAAATTCACTCCTTTAGGAGAACCCATCGAGTTTGTGCTTCACAAACTAACATAAGTAAATGTAGTCACTCTTCCAAAAATCAATTAATTTGAACCACAAGTCAAATCAATGTGGTGGAAAGACACTGATTTTTGTGATTACCATAAGGTAAAAGGACACAAAACTCTCAACTATTTCAAATTGAAACACCTTATTCAGGACTTGATAGGCAAAGGAGATATTAGTGTTGAAAACCAACCAAATTCCTCAAATAGTGACCATGTGATCTTTGAGGATCCCTTACACAATCATGGAAAAGGAAATTCCCAAGGTAGTACCTCAAGGAACAGTACCAATTATACATTTGTCAGCTATGATTATACCATCAACCATAGTGAATAAGTTGGCAACCATGTATTGACTACCACTATAAAGAATACCAATCCAAAATATAACATTACCACACACAAAGGCAAAATCAATCTACAAGGAGACCATTACCCCATAATACAATCTAATAGATCAACTAAATAAAAAATTGACCCAAATATCCATTCTTGAGCTTTTGCACATATCACTGATGCATAAGGATATATTAAATAAAGCTCTTAGGGATTCATCGGTACCAACAAATCTTAATGACAAATAGTTTCAAGCTATGATCGGTCATATCACCTCTTCACAACATCTAATTTTTTCTGATAAAGACATGGCATCCCATTCACCCACTCACAATGATGTAGTTCATTTGGAAATATTTTTCCACAAGCATTGCATAAAACGTGTCCTATGCGTGTCCTAATAGATGGTGGTGTTGGTTTGAATATTCACACTTTAAAATTGGTCAAAACACTAGAATACTCTGAGGAAGTTATAGATTCAACTAGGAAGATACTAATCAGAGATTATGATGATGTTGAATGACCCTCTAAAGGGACCATTACTCTTCCAATAAGAGTGGGACCAAAATTCAAAGATACAATATGCTAGGTACTAGATCTAGAACTCCCATACAATGTACTTCTAGTTCTCCCATGGATTCATACCATGCAAGTTGTACCCTCTACTTTTCATGTGTCTCAAGTTCTATCATGAAGGAAATTAAGTAACCATTCTGACATATACAGATACTTTTAAATACAGTAATGAATTTAGAGGATACACCACACTTTGTGTTCCCAACAACACTAAAGAATCCTCCTTCAAATCCTACATATACCCTTTGGAACTAACTCAAACATCTAATTAGTCCATGATTACTCCTATAGTTAAGGTTCAGGCCAAAGACAAGGGGTGTGGGGAATATGATATGATATAGTCTTTTTGTGTATGCCAACTTCCATCATCACATAGATCATATGGAAAACCAGGGAAATCTCAAGCACCATCAACCATGATAATCAAATGTAGTCTGACCACCTTTTCCAAATGGGGGGAGCTAGATAAATAATATGTAGATGATGACATATCTAAGTGGATCTACAATTAAAAAGAAGATATTGTCATATTACCAGTAGAAATTACACTAAAGGGTTCTTGATAATGTAACACATGGAATATGATGGCCATAGTGGACTTGGTGCACAAAAGCAAGGGATTATGGAACCTATCATAATACATGTCAAACCATGCTATACATGACTTGCATTTGGGAAACTAGATATTGTATCTTCAACTAGAAAGTACACTTGTAGATGCAAATACAAATCCTTCCACAAGTAAGTTTTCCAATGAGGATGTAGAATAGGGTAAAATCAAGGTTGAAGGCATGAATCAATAGTTTTCCAATGAGGATGTAGAATAGGGTAAAATCAAGGTTGAAGGCATGAATCAATAAAACTCAAACCCTAGAGCCCCTAAACCAACAATGAAGCAAAAATGAACATAGAAATATAAAATATGAAGCAATATTACCAATATCTCTATGCCATGTTTGATTCACCTCCATTGTCCTTCTCCATCTTACTTTATATGCTTGATTTCCCTCAGATTTAAGTATGCAATAATAATCCTAGTGATAATGATAGCAAAATATTAAAGATTGTACTTGTCTCCTTGAATGCACTTCAATGTGTGTGTGTTTAGGGATGAAATGACAATGATAGGTCTCTTTTATAGAAAACCAAATTAGAATGAAGGGCTAGGATTAAAAGCCAATAAGATTTGGCAATCAATAGTCAAGATTGAAAGTTGTATGCAAAAGGGTTAGGGCTAAATTAGGGAAAAGATAGGACTTGGTTAAGGATGAATGGCTAAAATTGAATTATCAAATAATTCAATCAATGGTGAAAATTAAATGAGATGTGAAGAGATAAGAATGGCATAGATAAAGAGGTTGGCACAAAAAAAGAGGTTGCTGGAATAAATTAAATAATCATAAAATTATTTAATTTAGGAGGGAAAGTGAATAATTAAATAATGCAAACAATAATTTAATTATAGAAAAAGAGGGAAAGTTGACTTTTAGTTAAATAACGATTTAATTCAAAAGTGGAAGAAAAGTACAAATTAGTAAGTCATTAAATGAATAAAATTTATTTAATTTGTGGAAGAAAAGGTTAATGAATAATTAAATAATTAAAAATAATTATTATTTAATTATAGTAGAAAATGATAATAATTAAATAAATAAGAATTTATTTAATTATAGAAGAAAATGGACAATAGTGACGTAATTAAATAAATGAAATTTATTTAATTAATAAAACAAATAAATAAAAGAAAAGAGATGCATTAATTTATTTATTTTTAATAAAAGGCATAAAGCCTATATAGATTATATATTGATTTTAAAAGATATTACAGTATATTACTTCCTTTTTAGGGATTGGCAGTTTGACGATCAAGAAAAAATTGAAGCATGTTGCCTACCATTAGTACTTCTTTGGCTGAGGCAAGCTAGATTTAACAATACATTTTACTTCTACTTTTATCAAAGCATTTCTCAAAATGATATCCCCCAACCAGTCCAATTTAATTAATAAAATTAATTAAATAATTAGAATTATTTAATTAGTAGAATAATTGTGACCTTAGACAATAATCAAATAATTTAAATTATTTAATTATAAGGGAAGAAAGGGGATTGACAAAGCAAAAATAGTGTTTGTAGGCGAAGGAAAATTTTAAGTCTTTATAGAGGATACTGACAATGACTATCAAATGTATCACTAACCTATTCCATGATCATAAAATTTGCACAATATCCCATATGTCTTTCGAGCCTTCAACTTCCAATAACAACCTTCTGCTTATATACCCCCAACTTATCAATTGGGACCAACAAGATCCACCTAGTTTAGACACATTTCAGAATAATGAAGCTATAGCTAAGTTTTTGGGACTTCAAGATGGGATACCCCTAGGGGATCATCAAACCGGATTCATCATAGAACTTGACACAATGACATACTTTGGGGAGAATTCCAAACCTTTCAGTCACAAAAACATAAAATGTATAAATAGGTCCCCTAGTGAAAACCACCATGTGACACTTTTGAACTAGGGAATAGTAAAAATAAAGTATGCATCTGAGGGTGAAAATATTTCTAAGGCACCCAAGGATGGAATTTTTGGCAATCTCCCTATGGATCAAGAGAGATCTCCAATTCTTATTGAGAAATCCAAGGAGACTATAGACACCAAAAATTATCCTTCACCTGTGAACACTATTTTTCTTCGCAAATCCCCTTTCTCCCCTAATAATTAAATAATTTTAATTATTTGATTATTGTCTAAAGTCATAATTCTTCCATTAATTAAATAATCTAGATTATTTAATTAATTCATCTCTTTTCTTTTATTCCTCCTTTTGATTAATTAAATAAATTTTATTTATTTAATTATGTCACTAATGTCCCCTTCCTCTATAATTAAATAAATTCTTATTTATTTAATTATTATCATTTTCTACTATAACTAAATAATTGTCCTAACTATTTAATTATTCATTATCCTCTTCTTCCATAGATTAAATAAGTTTTAATTTATTTAATTATTTACTAACTTGTCCTTTCTTCCACTTTTGAATTAAATCATTATTTAATTTAAAGGTCAACTTTCCCTCTTCTTCTATAATTAAATAATTGTTCTAAAATATTTAATTGTTCACTTTCCTCCTTAATTAAATAATTTTGTAATTATTTAATTTCCTCCAACAACCTCTTTTTTTGTGCCAACCTCCTTATCCGTCCCATCCTTATTTCTTCAAATCTCATTTAATTTCCACCCTTGAATGAATTATTTTATAATTCAATCTCCATCGTCCATCCTTAACCTAGTCCTATTTTTATCTGAATTTAGCCCTAACCCAATTTCATACTACATCTTTCAATCTTGGTCATTGATTGTCATATCATATTGGCTTTTAATCGTGGCCCTTCATCCAAATTTGTTTTCTACAAAAGAGACCTATCATTGTCATTTCAACATTACATTAAATGACAAAAAAATCATGCTATTCAAGAAGACAAGTACAATCTTCAATATTTTGCTATCATTATCACTAGGCTTATTATTGCATACTCAAATCTGATGGCAATCAAGCATATAAAGCAAGATGGAGAAGGACAGTGGAGGTGAATCAACCATGGCATAAATATATTGGTATTATTTATTTATGTTTTATGTTTCTATGTTCATTTGTGCTTCATTGTTGGTTTAGGGCTTTAGGGTTTGAGCTTTGTTGATTCATGCCTTTAACATTAATTTTACCCTATCCTACAGAGACAAACATCAATACTATAGATAGTATCAAGATAACAAACTTTGCAACTTCTTTATCCAAGGAGGAAATGATCAATTTCATGGCATTTTTCAAGAACAAACAAATACACTTTGTATGGTCCTATACAGGCATGCCTAGATTGGATCCTAATTAGGTACTACATCATCTAACAATAACACTAGGGGAAAAACTAGTGAAATAAAAGCTATGTAAAATACACCCATAAATAGCATTGTTGGTCAAAGAACTTCAAAATTTGTTAGATGTGGGATTCATTCAACCAATTGATTATGTCGAATGGATATCAAACTTGGCCCTAGTCACTAAACCCATTGGGGGCATCAGGATGTAAAGACTTAATAGATCTCAACAAGGCATTCCTGAAAGATGACTCCCTTTTACCAAACATAGATATGATTGTAGATTTAATAGTAGGGCACAAAATTTTATCCTTAGTGGACGGCTTCTCAGGTTACAATTAGATTTGCATTGCCACTGAAGACCAACAAAAAACAATACACTTGTCCATGGGGTACCTTTTATTGGAATGTCATACCTTTTGGTCTTAAAAACACTAGAGCTACCTATCAACAAGATATGGCAACTATCTTCCATGACATGATGCATATCTTGATGGAAGACTATGTTGATGATCTACTAGCAAAATCCACCACCAAGGAAGGCCATCTGAACATACTAGCTAACATTTTTGATAGACTGGAGCAATATAACCTTCAGCTAAATCATAAGAAATGTGTTTTTGGGGTGACATATGGAAGATTATTGGAATATATTGTATATATAATAGGCATTGATGTCGATCCAGTAAAGGTAAAATCAATAATTGACATGCCTCCTCCCACCACTCTCAAACAAAAATGAAGTTTATAGGGAAAAATCCAATCCATTCGCCACTATATTTCATAGCTAGCAGATAAGTGCCACCCATTTACACATCTTTTGCATAAATGTGTTACCTTTAAATGGGACAAAAATTGTCAAAAGATATTCCAACAACTCAAATATTATCTGGCATCTCCTCCAGTATTAAAGCCACTAGTTTAGAGAAAGCCTCTACTATTTTATATATCTACCACACTAGCAGCATTGGGTGCACTCCTAGCACAATATGATGGAACAGGTAGAGAAAGGGTGATCTATTACATTAGCCATACTCTGGTAGGTTATGATCTCAATTGTTCACCGATCGAACATGCCTATTTAGTAGCTATTTTTTCTTCACAAAAGCTAAGACATTACATGCTCAACCACCAGAATAAACTTATTGCAAAAATAGATCCTCTCAAGTATCCATTGAATAAGGTCGTGCTCACAAGTTTTCTAGCTAAATAGGTAATGATCCTCAGTAAATTTTACACTGAATATGTTGATAGGAAGACGATCAAAGGTCAAGTAACTACAAATCAACTAGAAAATGCCCTTATTACAAATGATCACCTGATAGTGTCAAATTTTCTAGATGAAGGTATATTCGCAGTCACCCATCTTAGATATGGAAATTATTTTGATGGCTCGTACACACAACATGGATTAGGAGTAGGTATATTATTTATCACCCCCCAAGGTGATTGTATACCCAAATCATATCATTTGGAATTCCCATGCACAAACGATATAATAAAGTATGAATCACTAATCACCAGAATTAGAATAGTAATACAATGGAAACTCAAGAAAATTCAAGTCTATGAAGATTCTCAGCTAGTTATAAGGTAGGTGAATGATGAGTACCAAACCAAGGATGAAAAAATTCTACCTTAAAGGAAAATGGTAGATATTTTCAAGCAGTACTTCACTGATATCACATTTGAATAGGTTCCAAGACTAAGAAACAAGGCAGCAGATGCCATGGCTACCATTGGATCTCTCCTAGATATTCCACACAATATTTAGCAATGTAAATTATTAGTGGAATAACTCTTGGTCCATGCATTTGATGTCCTATAGTGTGAAATTGTTGGTCCCAAATCCCATTGGTATCAAGACATATATAATTACCTAAACATCAACAAACCCTTCCACTTGACTTATCTAATAACCAAATAAAAACCTTTATTCATTATTCATCCTACTTTCTCATCCTTGGTGATACATTATATTGAAGGAGGTTCAACGGTACTCTCCTTAGGTATCTTAACTCAGAAGATGCACAAACTACCCTATTATAGGGACATAATGATATTGTGGGGCACATGTTAGTAGTTCAAATACATCTAAGAAACTAATAAGAGTTGGATACTATTGATCGATGAGGGAATAGGATGCCCACCAGTTTGTATGGAAATGTTTGAAGTGTCAATAACATGGTAATATTATACATGCACCTACATAGGAACTATAAGCAACTACCTCATTATGACCTTTCTCATAGTGGGGACTTGACCTCAAGAAAAATTTATCCCCAATCCTCCATTAGACACAAATTCATAATTATCGCCATGAAATATTTCACTAAATAGATCGAAGCCATTCCACTATAAGAAAAAAAATAGCCAAATTTATCTTGAACTACATCATTTTCCGGTATGGGATCTCTTCAAATATTGTCACTAACAATGATAGATCATTTAAGAACCAAGATGTTTGTGAGCTATGCAACAAGTTCCATATTCATTGTTCTCAACCCCTTATTACCCACAAATCAATGGTCAAGTTGAGGAATCAAACAAAATAATATTAAAAATCCTAAAGAAAATTGTAAATGATGTTGGTCATGATTGGAACATCCAACTCAACCCTGCACTATGGGAATATTGAACTAGCATTCACACACCCATAGGCACAATCCCCTATGCCCTCGTCTTTGGAGCTGAATCAATTTTTCCCTTAGACATCAATCTCCCTTTACTTTGAGTTTCTCTATACCATGTCATAGATGATGGATAGTATAGGATTACTAGACTACAATACCTAGAGCTACTTGACGAAAGGCACCTCAACACACTAAACGACTTGCAAGTATACCAAGATCGCCTCCACCATAGCTACAATAAAAAGGTTGTCACACATAGATTTGAAGTAGGGTATTTGGTACTCAAGGAAAATAAAAAAATCAACAAGAATGTGAGAAGAAAGGGAAGTTTGAGCCTAACTAGTTAGGCCCCTTTATTGTCACAACAACTTATGGGTTAGGAGCATATCAGTTATCAACATCTAAAGGTGAACTACTTGATGATCCCATCAATGGCATCCACCTGAGAAAATTCTATGCTTGATCCTCAAAGTATCTTCAGTGAAAAATACAAAATATTGTCAAAAATAGTAAAGAAATAATTTTCCTTAAGGTGAAAACCACTTTGATGGTGCCTTGGGTAAGTACCATGGTGAGAACCTATTTACAAGCACCATGTGTAGAAGCCATATTCCACCATCTATTAGCACTTTTCATCCAATCCATCCATAATAAAACCATTTTGCATATACCTGTCACCCCTATCATGGCTTGATATTGGTCCATCATAAGATCATTCGTTTGAACTTGGTGCATCATTTCAAAAAATCCAAAAACATCAAATATTCCTAAAAATCTAAAAACATTGAAATATTTCCAAAAATCTAAAAAAAAGGAAAAATCCAAAGGAAAATATAAAAACCATATCCATAATAAATCTCCATTGTCTCGACACAAGATTTGTTTTATATGTAATAGTTGATTTGTATTGATTTTCAAAAAGGTGTACATTTCATCTGCTATGTAGGAATGCAAAATTTGCAAAAAACTACTCCAAGACCAGACCACTTCAAACCCCAGAACCATAACTTCCACCACCCAATGCACACACACACACACACATATATATATATTATTTGTGACCCCTTATACCTACCAATTACTAGAAATGTACTAGAAACTAGAACAGACACCCCATTGTTACCAACATGCGACAACCAAAGTTTACCATAAGCAAGAAAACTAAACACAGCCCCTCAACACAACCTTAACTAGTTCAGCCATCACCCCAGAAATCATTGGCTCGAGAAAGAGCTCTAAAGTCTGAAACCCAATGCCCAGCTTGAGGAGGGGGGAGCTTGAGAGCTCGAAATAGATAATCCACTGCGACCACCATGAGTTTCCTATGTTCGACCAAATCCATTCCTTTCAAATCAAGCAAGAATGGGTAATATTTGATTACCTCATCTGAAACTGAGAGTAGACACATATCATGCAGGCAGGGAAGGCCCATACCAGGAGAGGCCACATACAACACCATATCCATTCCCTCCAACAAGTATGCGTAGAAGAGCCTATGAACTAGCAGCTCTGCCTCCCTTTTCATCATCCTAATGTATAGTAAGGATGCCAAGAACCTGGAGGTGATATTGGCGCCTACCCTATAGTCTTCTTCATCTTCCAAAAAAAACCTTCCCCAACACCATCTTTACCGTCGCCAGAATGAGAGATTCATACTTCTTCAGGATTCATTTAAGGCATTGGTTAGTGATGGGGCCACAAAATGCCATTTTCGTTATGACACTTTGCAACCAAATTGGCATTGTGGCGCCAATGCCCATCAATGTTTTAGAGGACATCCTGACAACAAATTTTGATCTTTCCCCCATCGAACAACACAGGAACAAGCACATAACAAACAACTCCAAATTTGGTGAATGTGATAACAAAATGCATTTGCCAAAGAATTTATCAAACTTTTGCATGGGGAACGTGCAATGAGCCAACCTATGAATTGAAATTTATTTAATTTTTAGGAGTTGATAATTCACCCCAAATGTTCAAAATCCCAATTCACCTCTTCATGAAAACATTCTTGAAGAACAACCACAATAAACACCTCCTACAACTCCTTGTCATCCTCCAGGATCATAATAAAACATATTAGGGAAAATTAAAAATAATAGAAAAGAACTTAAGGAGTGAATTTCAAGATTGAAAGATCTTGTAGGAACAAACTCCCATTGGACCGTACTTGCTCAATCACTACAACCCATTGTGTCTCATGTAGAATTAGTTAGTGGGAAAATAAATAGTTGGTCTAACAAGAGGTCCAACAAAAATAATAATTTTATGCAGACAAATTATCCTATGAGCAAGTTTAAGATTTTTTTTTTTTTGAAACCTGACTTGTGTCCACTCTTCACCAACCAACAAACCAATCAAATCTTACATAATGCATGCAAGAGGTTCCCTATCCATTAGTGTCACCACCAAGAGATTGTTGTGCAGTTTTTGCACACAAACCCCGCTAAAAGAAGGGACCCTCTTTTCCTTTTGTTTTTGGTGCTTTGGCCCTTTGATTAGGACTTACATGCTTTGGCATGAGCTTGAATGTTTATCTTTCCTACATTGATGATCCCTCTATGGTATTTATTGAAAATCTTAAGTTTTAGACTCATTTCAGGTTTTTTGCTATTTTCGGGAAAATTCCCTCTGGGCAGAATTCATTAGATGCTTTGAAAACCTGGTGGTGGCTACTTTTGCACTGTGATCCGGAAATTCTAAGACCTCACAGAATTTCGTGTTAGCCAGATTTCTTTGAAATTTTGTCGCCTTATCAAATTCCCGGGTTTTGAGTTGGGTTGTCTTGTTGATTGCATTAATGCTTGATTGTATGATTTCTACGGCATGTATATAGTCAATTTTGGGGAATTCTTGTGCCATTGAGTTTTATCATTTTCCTTCTACCGATCTGAGGGGCTAGATCTTGAGTGCTTGGCTTGATTTGGCGTTTGGATTTTTGGATTCTTGGGTTTGGTGGTGAATTTCCTGGGCATCATCATAGTTGCTATTGTTTTCTAGGGTGCCAAAACTTGCTACCTGTCATTCATATAATTTAGTTCACATCATCATTGGTATGTATCCGTTGCCTTGCTTTTTTTTGTTGAATGTGAATAATTCTTTGGCGTCTGGAGTATGCTTGGAGTCCGGATCTCTGCATGTTTGGCATTGAGCATCTTGAAACTAGGGTTATTCAATTTTGTTGAATTGATGCCCCAAGTAATTTTGTGAGCTTGTTTTCAGTTTCATTGTGAAGTAGCTTGCTTGTGTAGGCCATGAAGGATCTTTTTTCGAAAACATAGCAAAACGAGTAAGTTGAGTCCAAGCTTATTTTGTGTGGTCATGGCGTAATTTTAGGGTTTCAGGTTTAGGGCATCACCAATTCCCATTGATTTGCTTCAAAATAAGTTTAGAATTTAAAGATCATCTGTAAGAAGCTCAAATATAGCTAGCTTCAAGCCTAAGGTCCTCAAATTTTTGATCGTTCAATCAATTTGAGTGAAGTCGCAAAGAAATGTTGACATTTGGAATTTCGAAGTCTTCGCAGAATTCCTTAACTCCCAAAATTCCCCGATTTTTTGTCCTCCCTTCGTTTTCCCGAAGATATGCAAAACCCAGAATTGCGCCTGCCTCACAGATTTCCTCTCCTGACAAATTTTCCCGAAAGTCCCACCATCTGAAGAATTGGAGATATAAATGGATTGAATGTTATGCGTCCTGACATTTAATGGTTAATTTGAATAATTAGAGAGATGGTTCATGCTTTTTTTTCATTTTGATGATCAATTTATGATATTTATGCCATGATCACTAAAATCCGTCTGGCGTGGAATTCCCCGAAATTTCTCTCTCGCTTGATTTCCCCAGATGGCTGAAAATCCCGAATTTCTAAGAAATTGTGCCTTATGATGATTTAAAGGATTTTAATCATGATTTTTGAATTGTTCAATGATAAGCATGTTATTTATGATAAGCTGGCCTTGATTCTAATGTGGTAAAGAGGATTTATTGTGGTCTCTCGTTGATTGTAGGCTAAATCAAGTAAGGCAGTTGCAAGTGGAACCAGGAGCAAACAGATGGATCAAGGTCCTGAGGGATCTTCGGTCTCAGAAGCATAAAGGATTAAAATTGACATAAAGACTAAGGTTCCTAAGTCCAAGATTTCCTCCATATGGACTGAAGTAGGTGACACCAATGTAGGCAGATGGGATTATGAGGAATTAAAGGAAAGAATGGCACAACAAGACCCTTCATTGTTGGCTAGAAGTTTAGTAGAATCAGGGTTGGCTCATGTGGTTGGTTTCCCTCCTACGATTCAATGCTATGAGCTAGTGCTTGAATGTGCTAGACATTATGACAGAGGTACACAAAGAGTGATCGGTCCTCAAGGTAGGGTGTTGGAAAAATTCTCTCATGTATTTGTGGCACAAACCTTTGACATGCCTGATAGATCTCATGTCATGGCTTTGGACTTGGATGTTGCTAAAAATTATTTTGAAGATGATTCAAGTAAGGCTCTACATGTGGTCAATTCTTGGTTGGAGAAACTTCAACCCCACATCTCAAAGCTACCAAAACAATTATTCAGGGCTAAATTCAAACCAGAGTATTATGATGCTATCACATTACTTAGCAAGGTAATAGGTTTGAAGAGTGCAAGATTTTTTGAAAACTGGATGTTCCTTGTCATAGTGAGGATGGAACAGAATACCGATTATCACTAGGAAGACATTATAAGTGCCATGATACATGATCAACTGTGCAATGTCCTAAAAACTAAGAGCTTCCCAATTACTTCTTACCTGGTCTATGCCTTGGCTAGGTTCCATCCATATAAGGGATTGAGTACACGAGGAACCTTTGGGCTGGATGTAATATATGAAGTCTATCTACAGATACATATAGGCAGATCAAGCTATAGAAGGGTGAATGATGCATTCACCATGTACATCACTAGGTTGCTCCAAGGTGCAGAGCATGTTAGAATATCCGACAGTGCTAAGGAATTGCTCAAAAGGTATGGAGCTTGGTTTATACAGTTTCCCATCTTTTCTTATGTAAGGATAGATGGTTGATAGAGGGCCCCCTATAGACTTCCTAAGAATCCTACCGATCACCTCATACTCCTAGAACTTACAAGGAATATATGTTATTTAGATGCAATAGATAAGAAGGAGAAGCACAAAATAGGATTTGGCAATGGCTTTCCCCTCAGGGTGGGTAGTAATGAGGCTTACCCTTCCATAGATACAGCACACTTTTTTGAAGAAGAGATGAGTACTCTAGGCCTATCTTTCCATTCTAAAAGGTCCAAGTTTGATAGAACTAGTGAAGCCCAAAAGAAGGCTAGTAGAGAGTATATTCACAAGGATGACCTAGAGGATTACTGGGCTAACTATAAAGATGAGTTTGAGATTCGAAAGAAGAAATTCTCCAAGCTACCAATCAACATGATTAGATTGTACAATGTTAAAGTCATCCCAAATCAGATAGATGATGATGGGGATTTAATTCAAGGCCATGACTATGAGGCTATGAAAGATAAACCAGTTGGAGAAATAGACTGGTTGGAGGAAGAGAAAATAGAGTTAGAGTAGATCATGACTCCAGTGATTAAATATACAAAATTGTGGCTTAAGCACAAGATTTTGGAATTGGAGAGTGAGGGTGTGCAATGCACCTATGATCTAATGGGAGACTTGGAGTCTCATTCCATTTCTAAGGAATCAACTGAGCAGGATCCTAAGGGTAAGACTAAGGTGACCTCTCCTTTTAAGATAAAGATCAAAGATGTTCAGGCGGAGGAGGTAGAAGAGGCAGAAAAACAAAGAAATCCCATTGCTAAGAAGAGGAAACACATTTCAAAGATGAAGAAGGCTGCAAAGGATGAAGCTGAAAAGGAAGGAAAAGAGGCTAGTGTTTCTATGCCTAAGAGAAGAAGAATAGTAAGATTGTCACAGAAAGAGAAATAAGCTTCTAAGGCAGGAGATGAAGTTGACCCACCAGCAGTGAATGTAGAATATTCAGGAGATAAAACACAAGTGTACACACGGAGATCAAGAACTCCTCCCAAAGATAGCGTTCCAAGGAAGGATGTTCCTTTAGCTACCCCTGCTGCAGAACAACATGATAACATTCCTCCTTCTCATGAGACCCATAGTGAACCAAGTGAATCTAAAGAGGTAGAGAGTCACCAAGATCAAGAAGAAGAAGAATTCCAAGAGGGTGAACTTTACAGCGTAGAGGAAGAAATAGACAAGATATTACAATCCCCTCTGGTAACTTATGAGGATTCACCTACAAGAAGAGAAGAGGATAGACCTCCTTAGAGAGAGGAAATGTCGATCAAGACTCCTTTTCCAATGCATGAAGAAGAGGAACATGATAAGGGAAAAGAAGATGAAGTTGAAGAGATTCCTGAAAAAAAGGATTTGATTTAAGATGTACCCAAGGTTCACAAGTATGCGGTTGGACAAGGAAGTGTATAGTCGTATTCTATTGTGCCTGCTTGGTTGGATAGAGAGTTGAAGAGTAAGAAGGTTGTGGTGGATGACACTCTCCCTAATTGGGATGAATTACTGGCCCATATTGGGAAAGGTAAATCAAAGAAGAAGGCTAGGGTTATTTCAAAATTGAAAGAGATGGAGCAAATAATAGGGTGGTTCACATTGCTACTCCTACTCCTGATAAGAATAAGGATGATGTGACTGGTAGTGATTACACTATACAAACTATCAATTTAGGGCCTACTTCCATGGAATGGGAGATTGAAGAATATGAATGCTCTAGTGTTGTAATCTTGGATAGATTAAGGAAAGAGGTGGAAACCTAGCAAGAATTGAAGAGGGAGAATGATAAACTTAAGAAGTATCTGAAAGAATTGATGAAGCCATTGCAATCCATCAGCTCCTCATCATTTTCTGCAAGTTTTCTGCCACAAGAAACAATAAATGAGTTGGAGAGAATGAATACCACTACACATGCCACAACGATTTGGTTATAGGGAGTGCAAACTAAAGGAGATAATGCTATCAAGGACAACCTTTCAACCGGTGGGGATGCTATGAGGTCACTCGATTGGTTAAAGAATGTACTAGCCCAGGATAAGGAGGATGTGGATCTCTTGTTGTAGAAGACTAGAACCATCATGGAATACACTTAAGATAAACTAGTAAAAGATGGAATTCTTCCTTCTCCCAAAGCTGCAAAACCCTGGGAATGGTTTCAATTTTTGCAAATAAGGCAAAGGGTTTTTAAGAAGGTGCATAAGTAGGGGAAACAAATTGAGGACAATCTAACTGAGATCTACAACAAATGCATTTGTTTCTTTGAAGTTATGACTGGGAGAAAAAGGTTTGCACTGAAGCATCTAAGCTTGGAACAATTGAGAAAATGGTGGTGTGATATATATTCTCCAATTAATGAAGACCCGGTCACCAAACATCAGTTAGATGATGCAGCTACCTATATTGCAGTAATGGATAAATATCAAACCATGAAGGTGGACTGGGATAAAGTTGTAGAACAGTCAAGAGAAGACATTAATTCCATTAAAAGGAGAATTAAAGTATTATCTATACCACCTATAGCCAACTTGGAAAGGATATTTTTGATGGTGTATGATAAGATGGAGTGGACTAAGGACAAAGGGGGAAGTAGTTAATACAGTGCCTCATCAGAATTTGTGCTTCCCCATTATTTTTCTTCCTCCTTTACATGCATTGGACCGAGCTATGCTAGAGATCCCAAGCTGACCCAGATGGAGTGCATGCATTTAATGCCTATTTTACTTTATTTTGATTTCCTCTTAGCCGACTTGTTTTGTGGTCATTTATTATTGTAGACCTAATTGGGCCGACATATCTGGGGGGTTTCTATAAATATGGCGTTCTACCTCATTTGTAAGGGCTAGATAGTTTTATATTGGAGTGAATTAAGCAGTATAGCAAGAGTTAGAGTTAGGAGTTAGTATCATTTTCAAGCAAGTGTTGTAATAGAAGACTGGAATTGTTGCTACTTTGGGTGATTTAATGCAAGTGAAGACATTGTGATTTGGTGCCTTTCTTTTGTTGAATTTTATCTGGCATGGTTCCTGTGATTCTATCTTTGAAGTTGCTTAATTTTATTTAATATATGCTAGGTTTAATGTTAGATGAATTAATATTGTTTATGATTTGATACTTGGGGTGTTGTAGCAATCTCCAGTCCATACTTTTTGCAGCTAGCTGATTGTTAGTTGCTTTGCAAAGTTAGCCTGGACTTTAACTACATTGTGCTTAGTTCAATTGTGGATATTTATTCATTTCAATTGCAATAGGGTTGTTTTGGATGAATGTTCATAATCTGAAAAATATTTAATGCCTTAGAAGATTGCTCTATTTTTGTAAGTTTGCAGATTCATCTGGGTCAAGCAGGAATCAATTTCTGAGGGATTGGTCCATTTCAAGTGTTTCATCATTTGCATTGTTAATTTTAGGATTGGAATTAATCTAGGAAATCTCTCTAAAAACCCCTATCTTTTGCTATTTATTTTATCATTTGGGTTAGATTTAGGATTCGAAGTATCACCATATTGCTAGATCTAATAAACTCGAATTCAGTATTTGCTTGTAGTAAGGTCCCTTTGTGATTACCAACATTTTCACATTTATCACTGAGTTGTTTATGCATTGTCAAGACCTAACATTAGAGACCTTGGGTTTATCTGTTGAGGCTTGCTGATAGAGATTTATCTTTCAAGAGAGATAGGATTTCCATATTCTATCTGAGTTGTTGTGCAGAAAACACCATCAACAGATTGGTGCTAGAAGGAGGGTCTTAATAAGCAAGTTGGATCGATTTCTATCAGCCATTTCTCCTGAAAGATTCAAAAGAAGAATCAGATCTACTCCAGGGGAAGAGGAATTTCAAGAGTTGCGAGCAAGGACCAGAAGAAGGAGAATCATCATCCACCCAGCCACTTCCATCATCCCCATCATCCTCATCTTTATCAAGTTCATCCTCATCTGATTCTAACGCCATTCCTATTCCACAGCCCCAACAGGCCATAAATCGGTCTTTACCCCTCCACCTCCACCAATGGCTTTCCTTGCCAACAATCCATCTCCCTTGACCTTCAATAATTACAATATTATGCCCAAGAACCCTGAACACTTTTGTTCCAAGTTCCATGTTAATGACCCTAATAGGACCGCAGAGAAACACATCAGGATCTTTCAGACTTGCGTTAAAGATAGAGGAATCAATCATGAGGATGTAGCGTGTAGGATCTTTCCTTATTCCTTAGGAGAAGATGTGTTCTACTGGTACAATCATTTTCCTGCTGGGTCTATTCAGAATTGGACTAAATTAGAGACTGCATTCCTACAGAATTTTAGGATTCCCATTAGTCCAAATGAGCTTTACCTTTAGTTCACTAAGGTTAAGAGAGAAGTCAATGAGCCCATAGGGTCCTTTAACAATAGGTTTCATCACACCTATACCTAACTGCAGACCCCTTATGTTGTTGATGAGGCCACTGCTTGAGAAGTCTATTATGAGGGTCTTGACAATCTGACAGCCACCTTCATGAAGTGGAGAAACAACCCTCCTACTACCCTACTTGATGCATACACAGAGGATGTAAATTTTAGCACTGCTTTAAGACAACACTTATCTGGGCCTTTACCATCACTAGGACCCACTTCTCACCCTGGGCAGGTCCCAACTCTCAATCAGGCTCTCGCCAATCACACTCCTATCATGAATCCGATACCTCAATTTCCTCTGGTTCCTCAGCCAGGACCTCCTGTGAGTCAAGTTCCACCCACAATTAGCTACCCCCAGCAAAATCTAAATCAACTTCTTCATCCACAGCCTCAGGCTAGTTTTCCCACATATCTACAGAATTCTGAAGTATTGAACCAGTCACTAAATACTAGTACTGTAGTAGGATATCCCCAAAAAAATGAAAACCAGCCTCCATATAGAAATCCTGACAAGGAAAGGTTAGACAAATTGACTGAACAAGTGAAGAAGTTGAACATGGAGGTAACTTATCTTAGAAACCAGAACAGTCAGCTCCAGGCTACTCAAAGAAGTATGTAGTCCAATCATAATAGGGAAAATTGGGAAACTCAACAAGGATAGCATTTTGATAGGGGACAACATCCTGAAAGAGGACATAATTATGACAGAGGACAAAATTATGATAAAGGACAATCTTCAAGCCAAAACTTTGATAGGGGCAAGCTGGTGGACAAGGGTTCAACAGGAGATAGCCACTCAGACATAACAAAACTTGGAATACAAGACCTAACAATGGAGGTGTCCCCACCCCATTGGATCAACCAGTCAATCAAGAAAAACCTCCAAGTGGTGTATATTTAGCTGAAACTGCTTTATCAGGATGGTGTAGGCTCCATAAAACAAGTCAACATTCTAAATTAGACTGTCCAGAGTTCCAGGCAGTGGCTTCAATCTTTTAGTATGAGGTGGAGAATAATGTAAGTAATCAGGAGATGGTGCCATCTACTCCCTACGATTCATCAGTGTTGGTGCTAAATCATGCTCCTTTTCCACAGAGCAAGGAGAATGTGCCTGAAGAAGAATCAGGCCAGCTTAAGGAAGAGGCGGATCAGGTGTGCAATGGAGATGAGATTACATAGTTGTTTGATGAAAATCCTGTGAATGACAATGGCCCCATGGATGAAGAAGAAAATTATATTGAAGAGGTGCAGACATTTCAGCGACCTATTAAGAAATATGATTTGAGGGATCTGTCACACAAACGTCTGTAGGTTGGAGGCCCCTTCACCACTTCTATTCCTCCAAACAACTTTACTACGCCTCCAGATCCCAATGCCAGCAATAATCCAACATATCCTCATGTGTCTAGGTAGTACTTATCTAAAGATCAAGGACCAATGGATCTGTCAAAAGGGTGAACTACTGAAACAAGCAAAGACAAGGTAGTGGAATACCCAAAAGAGGCTCCTGCTGATTTGAGTGTAGAACAACTAACCATATATGTTGCAGAAGAACTCAAGAAGCTAAAGGTAAGTCTCTCTGCATTTGAATTATTGAGAGTTCCAACTATTAGAAATGCAGTTCTAGGAGCTTACAATGTAAGTTCAATATCACATGATAAATTAGTCAGTGAGAGTGTTAATAAAGCATCTAGTTCCCAAGTAGTAAAAGGCCAGAATCATATTCACTTACCACCTGGAGATAAAGGGAAAGAGAAAGATAAAACTCAAGTTTCTTAGGTTGATACTCCCTTAACTCTGTTTCAAGGAAAAATAGACACTCCATTTTTTATCTCTGTTCGTATATTTGGTAAGAACTTGCACAATTTCTTGTTGGATTCAGGTGCTTCTACCAATGTAATGCCCTTTGGTGTCTATAGAGCTTTAGGTATTACTCTTGCTGACTCCCAAAAGAAAGTCACTCAATTGGATAGAACTGAAGTTAATGTTGTAGGGGAATTGAACATGATTCACATGCAGGTTGCCTTTGACCCTGGAATTCAACAAGTTATTAATATATAGGTGGCAGATATACCTGATGCTTACGGTATGATTTTGGGAAGAGACTTTATTATGGATTTGAATGGATATGTATCAACTGATCACTCTCATATGTGGCTTCCCTGGAAGGGAGTGCCAAATCAGATCAGGATTGAGAGAGAGCCCAGGATGAAATATATGATCACAGAATATCAGAATACTTCGAATGAGATACTAATATCAGAGGTGAGCATAGGTAATTACGTACTTGCGAACCCTTTTGAGGAATCTGATGTGGAATAAATCCTTATGCTACATGCTACACCAATTACAGTTGAATCTAGTGGTATTAGAGCCCTGGTGGAACCAATTAATGATGAGGTTCCTGAAGATCATCAACTCAGCTTGTTGGATAACTTCCAAGAATTCATTTGGAAGTGCATTGAAGATCAGATTCATTTGGGTAGAGGAATGAATTTTGGAGAATTACTTTTTCCAAATTGGTGTAGAGTTCACAATTCCTCCCACTCTGAACTGGATTGTTGCTTGTGCCAGGCTATAGTAGAACAAGTGCATAAATGTATCAACCCTACTCCAGGAGTCAAAATCAATATTCAAAATATTCAAGAGGATCCCAAAGGGAAGAAGGTGATTCTTTCTGAACAACCCTCTAGCAAAAACAATGAAAGAGATACAATAAGGCAATATGTGGTAGTCGGTTGTTGGACTTTAAGGTTTGACGGATCTAAATCAAAGCAAGGAGTTGGGGCAGGATTTGAGTTAATCAATCCAAGAGGTAAAACTTTCTTTGTTGCTCATAGACTTTAGTTTCATTGTACTAATAATGTAGCAGAGTATGAGGCTTTGATTCATGGGTTGCTTATGGCACTAAGGAAAAAGGTCAAAATTTTGCAAGTCTTTGGGGATTCTGAACTAGTGGTCAAACAAGTCAGGAGGCAGTACTCATGCAATGATAGAAGGATGACCAATTATAGGCATATAGTATGGGACCTTATTGAATGATTTGATGCCTTCAATATTCAGTTGATACCACGTAATAAAAACCAAACAGTAGATTCCCTCGCTCAGGCAGCTAGTACTTTGCAACCTTTGTCTCTTTCTGGATTGAAGAAGTTTTTAGTGGAATTGACCCCAGTGCCTTCAGTACCTGACAATGTTACCAATTTCCAGGTGTTTGAAGATGATAAGCATATTTTGGATTTTATTACAAGTTCAGATGTCTTTGCTTCTCATATTATCGATGAAACTGAACCCCAAGAAGCAGAGATGGATTTAGAAGGGGTGATTAATTTGAAGACTAATACTATTCTGAGAGGAATGGTGTACTTAGAAAGGATTTTTGATCTGGACAAGGTCGAAGATCAAGAGCAAGATGCTAAGAAGGAATCCATTAGTGGACAATGTGAAGCGTACAACATGGGGACTCAAGATGATACCAAGAATGTATTCATTGGAAAAGTATGTACTCCAGAGGAGAGGAAAGGAATTATTGATGCACTACATACATACCAAGATGTGATAGCCTGGAGTTACGAAGACCTGAAAACAAATGACACTTCGATTATAACTCACACTATCCCTCTGAAGCCAGGAGTAAGACCCTTCAGGCAGAGGCAAAGGCCAATCAATGCTTTACTAGAGTCGGTAATTCAAAAGGAGGTGCAGAAGCTGTTGTCTGCCAGAATCATCTTCCCAGTCAGGCATTCAACCTGGGTTGCAAATATGGTTCCTGTGAGAAAGAAGAATGGGGAAATCAGACTATGTGTAGATTTTAGGAACCTTAACAGAGCATCAGAAAAGCACAATTACCTAGTCCCTTCATTGGATGAGGTACTTCAGATTGTTAATGAGTCTCAAATGATGTCTTTCCTTGATGGTTACTCTGGATACAGTCAAGTTATGGTACAATATGAAGATACGCACAAAACTTCCTTCACCACAAAGTGGGGCACTTTTGCTTACATGAGGATGCCCTTAGGTTTGATCAATACTGGAGCTACGTTCTAGAGAGCTATGGACATTTCTTTTAAGGACATAATTGGTAAATGCATAATTATTTATATGGATGATCTGAAAATCTTTTCCAAGAAGAGAGGGGATCACATAGCAAATTTATGCAAGGTGTTTCAGAAGTGTAGAGAATTTGGCATATCGCTTAATCCAAAGAAATGCATCTTTGGAGTTACTAAGGGAAAATTGTTAGGAAATGTCATCTCTGAGAGAGGAATTGCTATTAACCCTGAACAAGTGGAGGCCATACTTAAAATCTAGCCACCAACTAGCAAGAAGGAGATGAAGTCATTCTTTGGAAAAATTAACTTTGTCAGGAAGTTTATCACAAGATTTGTAGAAATAGTCAAGGCATTGAATGGATGTTGAAGCAGGAAGCTAAAGTTGAATGGAGTGCAAAAGCTAAAGAAGTATTTGCAGAAATCAAAAGGGCCATTGTTGAGGCCCTAGTTTTGGTGAGTCCTGATTATGCTAAGCCATTTTACATATATTCATTTGCTTCTGATCACTCTTGTGTTGGCATGTTGACCCAAAATTTAGATCAAGGGAATGAGCACCCCATAGAATTTATGAGTGCACCCCTGAAAGATGCAGAACTAAGGTACCCAAGTGTGGAGAAGCAAGCTTATGCCTTGTTCAGAGCTGTGAAGAAATTCAGGCACTATATTCTCAAGAACAAGGTCTTGGAGGTAAAACCTTTCGCGCAGTGGGGAATGGACTTCATAGGTCCAATCAATCCACCCTCTTCTACAGGCCACAGGTATATTCTTACTATTACTGATTATTTCACAAGATGGACTGAGGCTCTTGCATGCAAACAGTGTACTTCTGAAGTGGTAATCAATTTTATCGAATCAGGTATTATCAATCGCTTTGGATGTCCTATGTCTTTGGTTTGTGATAATGGTCCTGCATTTTCATCATTGAAATTCTCTAATTGGGTCTTTGATCATGGAATTATAATTAAATTTGCATCTAATTATTACCCTCAGGGTAATGGCTTGGCTGAGTCCTCCAATAAGAACCTCCTGACAGTTATTTGCAAGCTGTCAGAAAGAAACCCTAAGGACTGGCATACCCAGCTTCGGTTTTCCCTTTGGGAAGATCGTACAAGACACAAGAATTCCATAGTAACATCCCCTTACCATCTGGTTTATGGGCTAGAACTTGTGTTTCCTATTCAGTTAAAAATCCCCACCTTGCAGTTCATTAATGAATATTATGATGAAGGGGATAAATGAGAAGCCAGACTTACTGAGTTGTTACACCTTGAAGAGAAAATATATGAAGCCCTTGAAAACTTTTCCAAACATCAGGGTGTAGTCAAAAGATGGTTTGATAGGAGAACCAAGGTAAAATCCTTCAAAATCTATGACTTAGTTCTCTACTGGGATAAAGCCCATGACTGTAAGGGAGAGCATGGCAAATTTGACAAACTCTAGCTTGGCCCTTATCAGATTTTAGAGATCTTGGGAGATAATGCTTTTCGCTTGAAAACCCTCACTGGGGAGGATATCCCACTGCCTATCAACAGGCAGTACTTGAAGCATTATTTCCAATCTTGAGTTGTTTATAGCTCCTTTCTTGTACATAGCTAGAATAGGTGTCTTTTCTATTTTCTTTGCTTTTCTTTGGTTAGAGTAGGTTTTCCTTTCTCCTTTGTTTTGTTTGTTTTCTATTCTTGGTTAGTTTAGGTTTGCTTTCAGTTTGGTTTGCTTTTTCTCTGCTCTTGCTTTGGGTTTCCCCATTTTCTGGTTGGGAAAGTGTCTTTCCTGCACAATAATTATTCATTATTTGGGACTGTTCTGAGTATTTCATTGATGGACTTTAATTAGGTGTCTTGAATGGATGGTCAAGGTCTTTTGTTGGTATCAAGCGATCTAAATGTTTGATTTAAAGAGGATGGGTCATTGGTTTGATTTGAACTTGAAGTATTCTAAGATCTTACATCTTTCATACATCTTAAGAATCCTGAGGTTGCTGTGGAATCTTTGTGAGGTCATGTTAGGTGAAAAATACTATTTTTTGCTTCAACGCCATTGTGGTTCTTAGCCCTGAGTGTGAAATTCATTTTTCACAAGTTGAAATAAAAAAAAAGTGAAAAGAAAATAAATATCAAAAAGAAGAAAAGAGAAAATGTTGAAGATCAAAAGAATGAATTCAACTTATCATGAGTATCTAAATATCTCTACCAGGGCTATGGACGCCTGGCTGGCAGTAGAGCTATGTTTGAGAGAATCACAACAATAACCTCACTGGGTCTATAGATGCCTGACTGGCAGCAAGGCTCTATCCAGGTTGCTTTTGGAGCTAGAATCTTTACGTAGCCTAACTTGACCGAACTTGGTTTCTGCAATAGCTCAAGGAGGGAAATGGACTCACTTGCACACACTTGGATTTTAAGTTTATGGAAGGTTCAATCTATCTTTGGTTCTGATTGTTTAATCTTGCATTTTGATTTGTTTGTCTGATAGGGAGATCGAAACCAGAGATTTTGGGTTCATGATTCTTGTTCACCATCAAAATTCTCTGGAGCATTTTCCTAGCATGAGTTACCATTTGTTGTGCAATTCTCACACACACGCCCCGCTAAAAGCAGGGACCCTCTTTGGCTTCTATTTTTGGCACTTTGGTCCTTTGATTTTGAGGAATTACTTGCTTTGGCATGAGATTGAATGTTTATCTTTCCTGTATTGATGATCCCTCCATGGTATTTATTGAAAATCTTAAGTTTTAGACTCATTTCAGGTTTTTCGCTATTTTCGAGAAAATTCCCTCTGGGTGGAATTCCCCAGATGCTTTGAAAACCTGGTGGCAGCTACTTTTGCATTGTGATCCAAAAATTCTGAGACCTCGCAGAATTCTGTGTTGGTCGGATTTCTCTAAAATTTTGTCGCCTTGTCGAATTCCCGGGTTTTGAGTTGGGTTGTCATGTTGACTGCATTAATGCTTGATTGTATGATTTCTACAGCATGTATTTAGTCAATTTTGGGAAATTCTTGTGCCATTGAGTTTTATCATTTGTCTTCTACTGATCTGAGGGGCCTGAACTTGAGTGCTTGGCTTGATTTGGTGTTTGGATTTGTGGATTCTTGGGTTTGGTGGTGAATTTCCTGGGCGTCATCATAGTTGCTACTGTTCGCTAGGGCGCCAAAACTTGCTACCTGTCATTCTTATAATTTAGTTCACTTCATCAATGGTATGTATTCGTTGCCTTGATTTTGATTGTTGAATGTGAATAATTCTTTGGCATCTGGAGTATGCTTGGAGTCCAGATTTCTACATGTTTGGCATTGAGCATCTTGAAGCTAGGGTTATTTGATTTTGTTGAATTGATACCCCAAGTGAGTTTGTGAGCTTGTTTTCAATTTCATTGTGAAGTAGCTTGCTTGTGTAGGCCATGAAGGATCTTTTTTTGAAAACCTAGCAAAACGAGTAAGTTGAGTCCAAGCTTGTTTTGTGTGTTCATGGCGTAATTTTAGGGTTTCGAGTTTAGGGAATCACCAATTCCCATTGATTTTCTTCAAAATAAGTTTAGAATTTAAAGATCATCTGTAAGAAGCTCAAATACGGCAAGCTTCAAGCCTAAGGTCCTCAAATTTTTTATCGTTTGATCAATTTGTGTGAACTTGCAAAGAAATGTTGACATTCAGAATTTTGAAGTCTTCGCGGAATTCCTTAACTGCCAGAATTCCCTGATTTTTTGTCCTCCCTTCGTTTTCCCGAAGATATGCAAAACCCAGAATTGCGCATGCCTCGCAGATTTCCTCTCCCGACGGATTTTCCCGAAAGTCCCACCATCTGAAGAATTGGAGATATAAATGGATTGAATGTTATGCGTCTTGACATTTCATGGTTAATTTGAATAATTAGAGAGATGGTTCATTCTTTTTTCTTCATTTCGATGATCAATTTATGATATTTATGCCATGATAGCTTAAATCCGTCTGTCGTGGAATTCCCCAAAATTTCTCTCGCTTGATTTACCCAGATGGCTGAAAATCCTGAATTTCTAAGAAATTGTGCCTTATGATGATTTAAAGGATTTCAATCATGATTTTTGAATTGTTCAATGATAAGCATATTGTTTATGATGAGTTGGCCTTGATTCTAATGTGGTAAAGAGGATTTATTGTGGTCTCTCGTCGATTGTAGGCTAAATCAAGTGAGGCAGTTGCAAGTGGAACCAGGAGCAAACAAATGGATTAGGGTCCTGAGGGATCTTCGGTCTCAGAAGCAAAAAGGATTAAAATTGACATAAAGACTAAGGTTTCTGATTCCAAGATTTCCTACATATGGACTGAAGTAGGTGACACCAATTTAGGCAGATGGGATTATGAGGAATTAAAGGAAAGAATGGCACAACAAGACCCTTCATTGTTGGCTAGAAGTTTAGTGGAATCAGGGTTGGCTCATGTGGCTGGTTTCCCTCCTATGATTCAATGCTATGAGCTAGTAATTGAATGTGCTAGACATTATGACAGAGGTACACAAAGAGTGATCAGTCCTCAAGGTAGGGTGTTGGAAAAATTCTCTCATGTATCTGTGGCACAAACCTTTGACATGCCTAATAGATCTCATGTGGTGGCTCTGGACTTGGATGTTGCTAAAAATTATTTTGAAGATGATTCAAGTAAGGCTCTACAGGTGGTCAATTCTTGGTTGGAGAAACTTAAACCCCACATCTCAAATCTACCAAAATAATTATTCAGGGCTAAATTCAAACTAGAGTACTATGATGTTATCACATTACTTAGCAGGTTAATAGGTTTGAAGAGTGCAAGAGTTTTTGAAAACTGGATGTTCCTTGTCATAGTGAGGATGGAACAGAATATCGATTATCACTAGGCAGGCATTATAAGTGCCATGATACATGATCAACTGTGCAATGTCCTAAAAACTAAGAGATTCACAATGACTTCTTACCTGGTTTATGCCTTGGCTAGGTTCCACCCATATAAGGGATTGAGTACACGAGGAACCTTTGGGCGGGATGTAATATATGAAGTCTATCCATAGATACATCTAGGCAGCTCAAGCTATAGAAGGGTGAATGATGCATTCACCATGTACATCACTAGGTTGCTCCAAGGTGCAGAGCATGTTAGAATATCCGACAGTGCTAAGGAATTGATCAAAAGGTATGGAGCTTGGTTTATACAATTTCCCACCCTTTCTTATGTAAGGATAGATGGTTGCCAGAGGGCCCCTTATAGACTTCCTAGGTATCCTACCGATCACCTCATACTCCTAGAACTTACAAGGAAGATATGTTATTTCGATGCCATAGTTAAGAAGGAGAAGCACAAAATAGGATTTGGCAATGACTTTCCCCTCAGGGTGGGCAGTAATAAGGCTTACCCTTCCATAGATACAACGCACTTTTCTGAAGAAGAGATGAGTACTCTGGGCCTATCTTTCCATTCTAAAAGGTCCAAGTTTGATAGAACTAGTGAAGCCCAAAAGAAGGCTAGTAGAGAGTATATTCACAAGGATGACCTAGAGGATTACTGGGCTAACTATAAAGATAATTTTGAGATTAGAAAGAAGAAATTCTCCAAGCTAAAAAATCAACATGATTAGATTGTACAATGTTAAAGTCATCCCAAATCAGATAGATGATGATGGGGATTTAATTCAAGGCCATGACTATGAGGCTATGAAGGATAAACCAGTTGGAGAAATAGACTGGCTGGAGGAAGAGAAAATAGAGTTAGAGTAGATCATGACTCCAGTGATTAAATATACAAAATTGTGGCTTAAGCAAAAGATTTGGGAATTGGAGAGTGAGGGTGTGCAATGCACCTATGATCTAATGGGAGACTTGGAGTCTCATTCCACTTCTAAGGAATCAACTGAGTAGGATCCTAAGGGTAAGACTAAGGTGACCTCCCCTTTTAAGATAAAGATCAAAGATGTTCAGGCAGAGGAGGTAGAAGAGGCAGAAAAACAAAGAAATCCCATTGCTAAGAAGAGGAAACACATTTCAAAGACAAAGAAGGCTGCAAAGGATGAAGTTGAAAAGGAAGGAAAAGAGGCTAGTGTTTCTATGCCTAAGAGAAGAAGAATAGTAAGATTGTCACAGAAAGAGAAAGAAGCTTCTAAGGCAGGAGATGAAGTTGACCCACCAGTAGTGAATGTAGAAGATTCGGGAGATAAATCACAGGTGTACACACGGATATCAAGAACTCATTCTCCCAAAGATAGTGTGCCAAGGAAGGATGTTCCTTTAGCTACCCCTGTTGTAGAACAACATGATAACGTTCCTCCTTCTCATGAGACCCATATTGCACCAGGTGAATCTAAAGAGGCAGAGAGTCACCAAGATCAAGAAGAAGAAGAATTCCAAGAGGGTGAAATTTATAGCGTAGAGGAAGAAATAGACAAGATATTGCAATCGCCTCTGGTAACTTATGAGGATTCACCTGCAAGAAGTGAAGAGGATAGACCTCCTCAGAGATAGGAAATGTCGATCAAGACTCCTTTTCCAGTGCATGCAGAAGAGGAACATGATAAGGGAAAAGAAGATGAAGTTGAAGAGATTCCTGAAAACAAAATTTGAATGAAGATGTACCCAAGGTTCGCCAGGATGCGGTTGGACAAGGAAGTGTACAGTCGGATTCTATTGTGCCTGCTTGGTTGGATAGAGAGTTGAAGAGTAAGCAGGTTGTGGTGGATGACACTCTCCCTAATTGGGATGACTTACTGGCCTAGATTGGGAAAGGTAAATCAAAGAAGAAGGCCAAGGTTATTTCAAAGATTGAAAGAGATGGAGAAAATAATAGGGTGGTTCACATTGCTACTCTTGCTCCTGATAAGAATAGGGATGATGTGATTGGTAGTGATTACACTATGCAGACTATCAATTTAGGGCCTACTTCCATGGAATGGGAGATTGAAGAATATGAATGCTCTAGTGTTGTAATATTGGATAGATTAAGGAAAGAGGTGAAAACCAAGCAAGAATTAAAGAGGGACAATCATAAACTTAAGAAGTATCTGCAAGACTTGATGAATCCATTTCAATCCATCAACTCCTCATCATTTGCTGCAAGTTTTTTGCCAGAAGAAACAATAACTAAGTTGGAGAGAATGAAGACCACTACACATGCCACAATGAGTTGGTTACAGGGAGTGCAAACTAAAGGAGATAATGCTATCAAGGACATCCTTTCAACCGGTGGGGATGCTATGAGGTCAATCAATTGGTTAAAGAATGTACTAGCCCAAGATAAGGAGGATGTGGATCTCTTGTTGTAGAAGACTAGAACCATCATGGAATACACTGAAGATAAACTGGTAAAAGATGGAATTCTTCCTTCTCCCAAAGCTGCAGAATCCTGGGAATGGTTTGAAGTTTTGCAAATAAGGCAAAGGGCTTTGAAGAAGGTGCATAAGCAAGGGAAAAAAATTGAGGACAATCTGACTAAGATCTACAACAAATGCATTTCTTTCGTTGAAGTTATGACTGGGAGAAAAAGGTTTTCACCAAAGCATCTAAGCTTGGAACAATTGATAAAATGGTGGCGTGATATATATTCTCTA
This sequence comes from Sequoia sempervirens, assembly GCA_007258455.2. Classification (NCBI taxonomy): domain Eukaryota; kingdom Viridiplantae; phylum Streptophyta; class Pinopsida; order Cupressales; family Cupressaceae; genus Sequoia; species Sequoia sempervirens. The sequence goes on from VDFB02000003.1 coordinate 6,457,350, forward strand.
ATTAATGAAGACCCAGTCACCAAACATCAGTCAGATGATGCAGCTACCTATATTGCAGTAATGGATAAATATCAAACCATGAAGGTGGACTGGGATAAAGTTGTAGAACAGTCAAGAGAAGACATTAAATCCATTAAAAGGAGAATTAAAGTATTAGCTATGCCACCTATAGCCGACTTGGACCATATATTTTTGATGGTCTATGATAAGAGTGAGCGGACTAAGGACAAAGGGGGAAGCAGTTAATATAGTGCCTCATCAGAATTTGTGCTTCCCCATTATTTTTCTTCCTCCTTTACATGCATTGGACCGAGCTATGCTAGAGATCCCAGGCCGACCTGGATGGAGTGCATGCATTTAATGCCTATTTTACTTTATTTTGATTTCCTCTTAGCCGACTTGTTTTGTGGCTATTTATTATTGTAGACCTAATTGGGCCTACATATCTTGGGGGTTTCTATAAATATGGAATTTTTCCTCATTTGTAAGGGCTAGATAGTTTTATATTTGAGCGAATTAAGCAGTATAGCAAGAGTTAGAGTTAGGAGTTAGTGTCATTTTCAAGCAAGTGTTGTAACAGAAGACTGGAATTGTTTCTACTATGGGTGATTTAATGCAAGTGAAGACATTGTGATTTGGTTCCTTTCTTGTGTTGAATTTTATCTGGCATGGTTCCTATGATTCTATCTTTGAAGTTGCTTAAGTTTATTTAATATATGCTAGGTTTAATGTTAGATGAATTAATAGTGTTTATGATTTGATACTTGGGGTGTTGTAGCAATCTCTAGTCCATACTTTTTGCAGCTAGTTGATTGTTAGTTACTTTGCAAAGTTAGCCTGGACTTTAAGTTCATTGTGCTTAGTTCAATTGTGGATATTTGTTCATTTCAATTGCATTAGGGTTATTTTGGATGAATGTTCATAATCTGAAAATCTTTAATGCCTTAGAAGATTTCACTATTTCTGTAAGATTGTAGATTCATCTGGGTCAAGCAGGAATCAGTTTCTGAGGGATTGGTCCATTTCAAGTGTTTCATCATTTGCATTGTTAATTTTAGGATTGGAATTAATCTAGGAAATCTCTCTAAAAACCCCTATCTTTTGCTATTTCTTTTATCATTTGGGTTAGATTTAGGATTTGAAGTATCACCATATTGCTGGATCTGATAAACTTGAATTCAGTATTTGCTTGTAGTAAGGTCCCTTTGTGATTACCGACATTTTCACATTTATCACTGAGTTGTTTATGCATTGTCAAGACCTGACATTAGAGACCTTGGGGTTATCTCTTGAGGCTTGCTGATAGAGATTTACCTTTCAAGAGAGATAGGATTTCCATATTCTGTTTGAGTTGTTGTTGTGTAGAAAACGCCTTCAATAGGGATAAAGAATAATTTTTGGGATAGGTGGTGAATGGGTTTTTACCATCTTTCATGCAATAACTATAAGGTACCACAATACTTTTTGAGGAAACTCTATTGTGAGTTTGTTCTCAATCAAATCATAAATTAATTTGACATGCGAGAGTTCCAAGGTAGAGGTAGGGGCACAACTTGACCCAAATTCAGCACCAAGACCACTGGCTAGACTAGAGTATGGGCATGTGACTATCCCTTCCTTTCTGAAGGAGAGTGTTGAGGTGGAGATCTTAGAGTCAATTATATCACTCACTCATACCCTTATACAACATACTAGACCTCTAGTACAGGGTGATGTGGGTGTCTTGTAGGTGTTGGGTTCCACCTCATATATGTCAGTCTTGTGGGTCTCTCTATGTTTATGATCTTGAGGATAGTCAAGATGCATATGCCTAGGATACATCGGTAATGGATCAAATGGTCATGACAGAAGCTCTGTTGAGTGATGCATTTGACTTTGATAGTCATGTGAATGTCAACAAGTTCATTTAATTTAATTTATTACATTTTATTTTGAAATGTAAGATTAACTAGTTTAGTAGAATTATTATAATAAAATTTCAGGGTCATAGTGTTCACCCTATTTGCAATGGTCCTCCACCTCCCTATTACATGACGGTGTCGAGTGCAGAGGTATATAACTAGTAAATCATTATAAATATTACATGTGAATAGTTGAACCTTATATGAATGGTATTCTTATAACTGTTATGTGGTTTTTTCTCCAAGAGAAGTGAAAGTTATGAAACAACCTTTTAGAAGGAAAAGGGAGATAGAAAAATATAGAATATTATGATCCTTTGATTAAAATAGAGATTAATAAAGAATATATATAAAAACTCTTTTAAAAAGGGGAGGAATAATTATTAAAAGGAAACTTTTGGGAAAGGGTGTGATGGTTTGGAAACCACCCCTTAAGGCTTAAATAAAGCATTTATGTGAGACTTGGAATGGATGGAGAACATTTAAGGAAGAAGAAATTGGTTTGGTGAGATATTGGAATTAAAGAAGGGGGCACACAGAGTGTGTCCAAGTCAAGGTACAAAGCACTCGAGATTATCCTGGCCAAGGCTATTGTGTATGTTGAGTAGTTATTATGAAACATTTTATATACATGTTGAGCAATTACTATAGATCATGTTATATACATGTTGAGTAATTACTTTGGAGCATGTTGTATGCATGTTGAGTAATTACTCTTGAGCATGGTGTGCACTTATGTTGAGCATTGTTTTGTTGAACCAACACTTGTGTAGCACGCAATAGTGTACTGTGTTTTGAAAGGAATTGTTTCCTCCTAGATTGTTCCATAGCAAGAGCCAATAGCAATGATATATTCCTGGGGTGAGAGTGACCTTTCCAAGACCTATGATTTAGATAAGTACTAAACTCAATTCCAAGATATTTTTAATTACAAATGAGATGGAGTTGATTTAATTGAATTATTTATTGATGTTATTTCTTCTCTTTTCATCATATTTATATTAAATTGAATGCCAATTTATGTATTATTGATGATTTTTTTATGTTCTTAAGACTTAAACTACATAATATTGATTAATTAACATTTTGTGCATTTGTATCTTATTTCTAGAAATAATTTATAATATTTAAACTTAATTAATAACACTAATAAATCCACTGTCAAATATATTAAAATTATCCAATTTTATTCTCAGAGAAAAATAGCATTATATTTGGTATCAGAGCCAAAGTTAGACTATACTAATTATTTTATAGATTATACTAGAAGATGTGTATAACTTGATGGGAAAAAAATTTATACTCAATCAAAACATATGCAAGACCATTTTTACAATACATCTAGTATACCTTTTTTATTATTTTGAAATCAATTCATCATATATATACAATTTAATTTTTTAATAAATTTATATTTTGATTAAAATTCAAATAATTTTTATTTGTCTATTCTAAATACCTAACTACTCTCAAAATATTTTCCCCTACATATGTTTCTTCTATATTACCTAAACTATTTCCTACTTCTCACCTTATGCTTCATTAGGTACTCCATGTAGCTTTGTTATTTTTTTCATGCTTACCTTCACCATATACCTACGAACATTCACTTTTTTATCAAGTGTTATCTTAGAAAGGTCGTGTCCTTTCACCTTTTCGACCGAGCCTTAATTTTAAATGTTACGTCCTTTGAAGATAGGAAAGCAATTTGAAAGATTAATAGGATATTTGTTGATAGTGTCCCTAAATATCAAGCACCAATCGAAATTGATTAGTACAAAGCTACTAAATGTTATAGAGTCATTAAAAATTCAAGATAGTATACCCATAGAAAATGTTGAATATCCTTCCTAACAGTCACTATCAATTATTGTAGAGAGCAATAGAATACCACTTCTTACTAATCTCAATTCTAGAATTGATAGTTCTTCTCAAAAGAAAAGATATGCTATAGAAGATTATATGAGTGAAGATTTAGTAGCTGAAACACCATATAAAAACAAGTGATTAAATGAAATACAAAAACAAATTTCTAAACACAAGTAAATAGAAGCACCCCTTGATACTGAAAATAATAAAACAAAATTCTATTGAACCAATGCTAAAATCAATCCTTCTTATTTATATATATATATATATATATATATATATATATATATTTGGACCATTTTATTGGTGTGGGAGATTGATTAGACATACAATGTCTACATAGAAGTTGAGTTTTCCAAGCTATGCTTGCACCTACATAAGGGTTTTCTTCTTTTATTAATATATTGCACAATCGTTCTCTACACAAGATATAGTTTCTTTCCCATTTATCCATACCCCTTCACTAAGATTGTCATATTCTTGTCTTGACCTGCTAAGGCTGTACAATATATATTTTTAGAATTATTGTGTTGAAATTATTAATTATCTTTAAGTTGCACATAGAATTTCCATAATGGTTGCGTTGGATTTCCAAGAATTCCAATTACTTGTGTAATGCATTGACTTCTAGTCATGCCTCTTTGAATCTACCATTATTAGTACTTGTCGTTAGGCAATACTATTGCAATGAGTTTTGATTTTACTAGTTAAATAGTTATTAATAAGTTGCCTATCAACCAATCAAGGAAAATATCTTAACATTTTGGTATACATTTTTTTTTATATAATGTCTCTTCCCTACTCACGTAGTGTAAAATGAAGGATTAGAGTCAACCTTGAAGAATATTACATTTGTGAGGAAAAAATGATAGTAACTATATAGCTTTGGCATTCATTCTTTTGGGATTGAATAAGCATATAATAATATTTTTATTTTAAAGAGAACCCGAGACAAAGGTTATGGCTAGTAAGCTATTTATGGGTTGTGGAGCTAGTTTGAAGGTCTATAAACTATTTAACAAAATACCTCACATCAATAAAATATTTGAGAAGATGAAAAGAAGAATGAAATGTGGATTTTTCTTAGGCATAAAGGGTTGTGTAAGGATTTTACATAGAAATTTTGTAATAAACACTTGTTATGTAGGAATAGCAATATACATTTTTTGTGTATGGGGTTTGATATGCAAATTGTTTGATAAAATGATAGAACATGTCTTCACTATCTGAAAAGAGTAATTATGGGGAAAAAAATGAATAGTTTACTTCAAGATAATAATTATCAACTTGTCTACCTTACTTGCTAGATAGTTGTAATTATATAGTATCATTTTGTTATATTTAACAAACATATAATGATGAAGGAAGCATACAGTGTTGAAATAAATTGTGGGGTTATTCATAATGAAAATTATAGATAACAAGATTATTAGTGTAAATATTGGAGATGTTATTTAGATCAAACATTAGAATCAAAACAAACCAAGAAAAAAAATCAATTCTAATTATCAAGTTTTCATCTACACTACAAATAAAGGATTTGAATTATGGTAGAGTTTGGTTAAGAATGTAAATAAGGAATTAGAATGTTGAGACAATAAAGAAAACCAAAATAATTAGAAAATGTAAAAGATTTAAAGCTGATTGTGTAAATTCAATATTATTTGTTTTGAATATGCAAAATTTAAAATATGGGATAATTTTCAAAGATACAGTTTGTACAAAAGAGACAAGTGAGAATGGATCATTATTTAAAATTGTTAGGAGGGGAATTAAAGTAAAATTTAGTGCTTTATGTTCATGTGAAGTATCTCATCTAAACAGGGTTCTAGAAAGATATAAGATGGCGGTTGAAATATGGTTCTAGTTATGATTGTTAGTGTTTAGTTAAGTTAAGTCTACCATATTTTTTCATATGGTTTAACTAGATTGTGGAAGATTTATAGGAGAGCACGTCAAGTTTTTAGTAAGGAAATGGATGTCTAAGCTTGACCCTTTTCAATATCAAGCATCTCATCTATTGGAAACTAAGGGCATTCTTTATGGTGTGAGTATGATGAACATTAATAGTAGGTGTTAAATTTGTGGAAATATTTACTTTACTACAATCATGCTAATGATCTTGTAATATGAATTTTTTTTTTATGAATTTCAATATAAGTACAAGGACAAACATATTTAATAAGAACTTGGATTTTATATTTAAATATGAGTGTATCCAAGGTATACTTTGTATTCGATTAGTATTAGAGTGGCATAGTGGAAGTATGATGGGATCATAACCCACAGGTCTTAGGATCATTTTTGTCTTAAAATTGGTAAAATATTAAACTATTAAAATATGTTAGTTAAATAATACAAATTTTTACAAGATAAGGAACTAAAATGTTTCTCTTAGCCTTGGACATTGGGGAAATGTATTTTGTTTTTATAGGGGGATAAACCACCTCTAAAATTTCTAAATACTCACTGCTCTTTCATGATGGAAAATGGTTATGTATAGTTATGCCATATATGTGAGTTAGATTGACCAAATATATTATAATTTTTATTTGATGATGTCCAATTGAAGAGTCTATATTTGAAACAATATTTTGATATTGGTGTCATAATCAAATTGACAAATATTGGACATGTGTGAATGAAAATGGGAAGCCCAATAAAAGAATTCTATATGGTCTCTTGGGATCACTATTGTAGAATTTTTTTGTGGTGAGCCTCCTTACATGAAGAAAGATATAAAAGAAGAAATTTTTGAATGAGTCCCATCTCATGGAACATGGGCCTTGATGTGTCAACAAGATTTTAAGAAATAATAAGGGATGGGTTAGTTATAGATACTGGGTGCATTCTAGTTTTTTATTCTAGGTGGGTGCACTCTAATTAAATTAAATGAAAGATTAATCTATTGTTTCTCTATGAAATACTCTATGTATGTTAATAATTTACTATTATTCTATTCATGTTAAGATTCCTAGAAATATTACCATGTTTTATTGTATTACATACTTTGTTTTTTATATGGAAAAGAAGGTTTTGAAGGGACCCCAAAACACCTTACAACGGAAAAAAGCTACAAGAAAGACAAAACCAATAAAGTCCGTAACCCAAAAAAACCAAAATATTGACAACAGAAATTAACCATGAGACCCATCAGCAACCCTAAAGCAAAACATCAGCAACAAAGCTGATCAAGCAAAAGAAATAGCAAAGCTATAGCATTTTTTCCAGAACATTAACCGAGGCCAAATTGTCCTCAATGACCCCCTCATGCATCTCCATAACATCCTTGAGCTCCTCAAATGAAATAGCAGCCCACTTCTTGGTCTTGCTCCTCTTTCTCAAACATGGGCCAGCATCCACATCCTTTTCCATAGCTGGAGCAGTATCCTCATTCTTCTCCACCAAATTCGAGTGATTCACATCCTCCATGGCCTTCTCAATTTCACCTAGTTCTAGGGATTTACCAGTCCATTTCAAGGCTTTCTCATTTAAAACAAAGAGGCCCTTAGCAGTTGATTTCAGGGAATTATTGCTAATGTTAACCACGGTCTTCAAATCATCAGACAACGTACTAATTATGTCCTCAATGTTAACAAATCTCTCCTCAAAAGTCTTATGGACTATCAATTCCAGGGAAGTAATCCTCTCCTCATGAATATTACCAAGACAACCAACATCCACAATAAGTTTATCAAGCATAACATTCATGGTTTTGACCTTACCTTTAATCGCCCATTCCTTCTGGTTGCTATGCACCAACACCACATAAATATCTTGCTAATTCTTCAGTTGGACATTGAGCTCATTAACTTTCTAGAAAATCCATTTAACCAATGAAAGCAAGTTGCAAGTTCCATCCTCATCCATCCTACAGAACATGCCCTGTTAACCTCGTCCCAATTAACAGGAGGCACAACTTGAGAATCAACATTTTGAACAGGGTCCTCCCGAGCCTCCTCTTTATCCTCCATTTCTTCCTCGACAGGGGAATCCACCACTTCAATCAACTCAAATTTAACTCAATGCTTATCTGGCATATTTTCCAAGTCCGCCAGGATTTCCAACCACTCCTCCTTCATAACACTCCCTTTAACCTGCTTAGTGCCAATAGGAGATTCTAGAGTAACTCGGTTAGGGTCAACCCCCTTTGAACACACCAAACCCTCAATCCCATGAACATTAACCTCCATAGGCTACATGGACCCTAGGAGGCCTTTACCAATGCCATGACTATCCTCCACAGCAAGGGAGCTCTCCAAAACACCCACCTTACTAGGGCCCAGGGAATTTTTATCAACAGAAACAATGGACTCCTCCACAACTTTAGACACCTCCACCTTCTGCTTGACAGAAGTCTTATCTTTCCTGGGGCACTTTTTCTTCCCCTTCACACTCTTCTTCCCAAACGAAACCATAGCTTCCTTCAAATCATTATTTGTTTCATATCCTTTGGACCAGGATTCAAAAGCCTTAGAACTCTCCTCAAACTCACTATCCTCCTCCAACATCTCCTCAAAATCAGAATCCTCATCCTCAAAATTCCCTTCCCATTATGTTGTCGAATCACCAGTCTCATAGCCAAAAAAATTTGCACCCTTTTTATGAGCTAGAGTCTTAGAAGAAACATGGACCAACTTCATAAGAATGGAAAGTGACATGGGTGCGTCGTTGGGTGAAGCTATAGTAGTGATTTTGAACGGTGGTAAGGATTTTTCAAATTTTGGTAAGGCGGGAAACCCTACTCTAGGGGCTAGCATTAATGGTGGAGGTCAGGCTGATGTTGGGATGTAGGCTAATGGTCTTTTGGATGGGAAATCTTGTGGGTCCTTTCCATTGGGTGTCTCAAATGTCCTTCCTCCCTCTGGTGGCCTAGGTCTGGATGGTACTTCCTTGGACAAGGTGGGGTCTATTTATGTGGCTCCCAAGGCAGTTGTCGTCCCTAAAGCTTCTTAACATGTTTCTGCCTCAGTGGATGGTAAGTCTTGGTCAAATTTGTCTGGTGCAAAGCTTAAGGAGAAGAGCTCCTTGCCTCTGATGGACTTCTTTGTGGACCCATCAGCTGGCAATTGTTTTGTCTCTATGTCAGATTGTATTATTGACAAGGGTATTCTTTCCATGGATCAATCACTGGTTGGTAATTTTTTGAGACCTCATCCTAATATTGAAATGGTTAGTAACTTGGCTAGGAATCAGTGGCATCTAAAAGTATAGGTTGAGGTAGCGGCCCTTGCAAAGGGCTTCTTCTCATTTTCTTTCTCTTGTGATGAAGAATTGTTGAAGGTTTTGGTGGGGGGGCCTTGGCTTATTGGAAAATCTACTCTGGTGCTGAAGAAATGGGAGGCAGGTTTCTCCTTAAGTTCTTGTTCTTTTGACTCGGCTCCGGTGTGGTTTCACTTGCCTGGGCTTCCTCTTGAATTCTGGGATGAGCAGGTCTTTAAAGGAATTGTGTCTATCTTTGGAAGCTTGCTTTATATTGATAATCTTAATGCTTCAATAAGTAGGATTGTTTATGCTCAGTTGTGTGTGATTTTGGACCAGGCTACGGATCTTCCATCGATGATAAAGATAAACTCTAAGTTCAGAGTGTGGGAGTAAGCGATTGAGTTTGAGTCTATCCCTTTTTCCTGTTTCCACTGCAAGAAGGTGGGTCATTGGGTGAAGAAGTGTCCTCTGAAGCCAATGGTCCCTCCTCAAAAGGCCTCGGCCCCCTCTCAAAAGGAGACCAAATTTTGGAAGGAGGTTGGGAAACATCATGTTTCTGGGGTTGAGATGAGCTCTGTTGAGCCTTTGTAGGAGGTGGTGTGTGAGGGTCTGCCTCTTGGTGACTCAGTTGTCAAGGATCTTGTTTTTTCTCTGGTTCATCCCTACCCTTTCGAGGAAGTTCCTTCTAAGGAGGGTGAATTTAAGGCCTCGTGCGTTGATGAGTGTGTTGTTAGTCTGGTGGAGGAGGTTGGTTTCAATTCTTTGAGAAGGTGACCCCTCTAAAGATGGTCTCTGAGGATTTTTTTTTAAATTCCAAGGAGGAGTTATCAGTTGTGGTCAAAGAGGATTTTCCTTTTGTTGAGTCATTGGTGGAATCAGTTTTAGAGAAGTTGGTGCTCACCTCTTCTATCAATGATTGTTCTTCCTGTGCTCCTCAGGAAGAGGAGGCATGGTTCCATGTTCTCTCTACTTCCAAGTCTCGTAATAAGAATAAATCAAACCCCTCTATGATGGGGATGGCTACAAGGAACCGTCTTAAGCTGGAGTATGGTTTGGAGCCAAGGCGTATAGGAAGGCCTTCTTTGCAGAAAGTTCAGGAGAGGGAAAGAAAATGTGATATTGTTGATGGTTCACAGATTACTCTGCTTGAGATGGGCCTGAATGGTCCCTTGCATAATCTTTTATGAAGATCCTCTCTTGGAATATAAGAGAATTAAATAATCCTCATAAACAAGATCTTCTTGCAAACATTGTGAGAGATCATTGTCCTGATATCATTTTGATTCAAGAGACTAAGATGAGTGCGGAGAAGGTTGAAAGAATTGAGAATATATTTTTAAAGGACTATGGTTGTCAGGCTTTTGATTTTGATGGTGCTTCTGGTGGGTGGCAATGTTTTGGAATCCTAAGGTGGTTGTTGGCTCTGACTTGTTTACTTTTGAGAATCATATTGCTACTTCATTTTTTTTCTTTAGGGATAAGTTCTCTTGGGTTTTGTCAAATATCTATGATCCAAATGTGAAAAGCTATCGTAAGCATTTTAGGGCAAGTTTGAATACCTTTAAGGCTCAATTCTCTATTCAAAATTGGCTGGTGATGGGGGATTTTAACACCCCGCTAAATGATTTTGATAAGTTTGGGGGATCTCAGGTGGCGGATGATAGTCATCTTGATCTCATGAATTTCATCAATGATAATCTTCTACTGTATTTGGATTTGGGAGGGGTGTCCTATACTTGGTCCAATAAGCGTGTTGGGGATGCTCTTATTCAGGTCAAGTTGGATTGGGCTCTTATTTCTCCTAATTGGTTGTATTTTTATGCGTTTTCTCTTTTTTTTCTGTTACTAGGCTTAGATCGGATCATTTTCCTATATCCTTGAATGCTGAGCTTTTTGGTCAAAAAAAGGCTTTTTCGTTTAGATTTGAAAAAATGTGGACTAGCCACACAGACTTGCATTCAAAAATTGTTGAGTGGTGGAATATTAATGTTGATGGGTTATCCATGTATAAATTTTCTAAGAAGCTTGCTTCTATTAAGCATAACCTGATTCAGTGGAATAAGGCTTCTTTTGGAAATGTTTTTGAGGAGAAATTGGAGCTTAAGGCTAAACTAGCTATTGTGTAGCAAAGAATGCAGGCTTATGGGTCTTATTCCTCTCTTCTTCAAGAGGAAAGTGTCCTTTTGACTAGTTTGCATAATATTGTAGCTAGGGAGGAGTTCTGGAAGCAAAGGTCTAGAGCTATTTGGCTTCGAAGTGGGGATAAAAATACCCATTTTTTCCATCTTACGACTTTGAAGCATAGATCCTCTAATAGGATATCTAAAATTGTTGTGAATAATTCTTCTCTTGAAGAGGATGATGAAATAAGATCTACGACTCAGTCTTTCTTTTAGGACCTTCTCTCGAAGGATCATCCTTTGGATCCTATTTGCCAACAGGGATTCCTTAATGTTATTCCTAACTTGGTGTCACGGGAGGAAAATAGGGTCTTGGTTGGTATTCCGTCAGATGAGGAGATTAGAAAGGTCGTGTTCTCTTTTGAAGGAAATAAATCTCTTGGACTTGATGGGTTCCCAATGTTATTCTTTTAGTCTTATTGGGATATAATTTTGAAGATTGTTATGAATTCCACTAAAGAATTCTTTGGGAGTAGGCAGCTTCTTAAGGAATTGAATTCCACGTTTATAGTATTAATTCCTAAGAAGCCTAGGGCTGAGCTCTTTGGTGATTTTAGGCCTATCAATCTTTGTAATTCCATTTATAATATTTTCTCTAAGGTGCTTGCTTCAAGGCTACAAAGGGTGCTTTCTAAGATTATCTCACCTCAGCATAATGGTTTTGTGCTAGGAAGGTAGATTTTGGATTCTATTCCTATGGTGCATGAAAACATCCATTCTCTTAAAGTTAACAAGAAGCCTAGGGTCATTTTGAAGCTAGATTTGGTAAAATCTTATGATCGGGTGAACTAGCATTTCCTTAGTAGCATTCTCAAGGCATTTGATTTTTCAGACTAGGTTCTGCAATTAGTGTGAAAATTAATCTCCTCTCCTTTTGCGGTGCTTCTCAATGATTCACCTTCTTCCTTTTTTAGAAGTTCTCATGGTCTATGGCAAGGGGATCCTATTTCTACCTTTCTTTTTATCATTATGGTGGAGTCTCTGGGCAGGTTTCTTCTTCAAGCAGTGTCTAATGGGGCCTTCAAAGGTCTTTATCCATCCTCACGTCAGCTTTGTTGCTCTCATCAATAATTTGTTGATGACATTGTTATTCTTGTGGAGGCTTATGTTTCTGCGGCTAAATCTATTCGTCTTATTCTTCAGCAATATGAGGTGGCTTTGGGTCAAAAGGTGAGTTTTCCTAAGAGCACTGCTTTTTTTCTTAATACTCCGAAGCATCATCAATTGAAGATTGCTAGTATTCTGGATTGTGGTATTGGGGAGCTCCCCTCAACCTATTTGGGGCTTCCTCTTTGTTCTAATGGTGTCCCTGATTCCTTTTGGAATGGTATCATTGATAAGTTTCATTCAAAGCTTGTTGGTTGGAAGGGTTCCCTGCTTAGCCAAGCATGTAAATTCTAGTTAATAAGGTCGACTTTACATAATTTTTTGGTTTATGCCTTAAGCTTGTTCCAAATTCCTTGAAGGTTTTGGGAAAATATTGAGGGCATTCAAAAAAGATTCATGTGGTCTGGGGTGGAGGAGAAGAAAATATTACACTTGTTGTCCTGGGAGGAGGTTTACAGGTCGAAAGTCCAAGGTGGCTTAGGCCTGCGTAAGCTGAAATATTTTAATTCATCCCTTATGGTGAAACAGTTGTGGAACTTGCTTGTGAGTGACAAAGAATGGATTGTGATTTACTCTTCAAAATATTTGAGGGGAGTGGATAAATTTAGAGATTTGTTTAGGGAGAATTTTGTTCCTCCTTAGGGGTTTGTCCTTAGGAACTTTATGCTTCGTGCTTGTTCGACTATGGCTACTGGCCTGCGATGGGTCTTTGGAAATGGTAGGAGGATCTTGTTATGGGATGATTGGTGGATTGGTCATGTCCCTTGAAGGATGAACCTTGGGTGACCCCTTTCAAATATTTTTGTATCAGGGAATGGGGTGTTTTTGTGGCTGATTATATCCTTCATGGTAGTTGGATTAGACTTGATTTGGTTAATAGGGATTTGGAGCCCCTCCTTTTGTTTCTCTCTTTGATTCATATCCCTATTGATTCTCCTGTTGATTATGTGGTATGGTGGTTGACCCCCAATGGAAAGTTTTTTCTTTCTTCGACCTTCTCTTTTCAGACTCAGTTGGTTGGTCCCCCCCTTTCTGGGGTCGTTTGTGGAATGTGAAGCTTTTGCCTAATATTAATATTTTCTTCTGGATTTTGTTTCAAGATAAGATCTTAACTCTCAATAATCTTGTGAAAAGGGTAATGTCTCTACCGAACAGGTGTTTCTTATGTAAAGAAGTTGTTGAGGATTATTATCATCTGGTGGCTAGCTATAGTTATACTTGGGATGTGTTGGCTCATATTTTTCAACTATGGGATTTAGCTTGGGTGTTTCCTGCTTCTTTCTCCGACTTTTGGTCTCAGTGGGTGGCTCCTAATCTTAATTTGGCTCTCTCAATGATGTGGTCTCTGATCCTGCCACATTTGGCGTGGGGAGTTTGGAAGGAACGTAGCAATTGTGTTTTTCGCCAGCTTACTAGACTTGATCAACCCAATAACTTTGTACATGTGTCTTATAAAGTATTGTATACAAAAGATATGAACTCTTTTTAGGGTAATTTTGTACTTGTTTAATTTCAATTATAATTGACGTATAGGAAAAGAGGATACTCATGTAGTTCAGAATGCATGATTATCATCCTAAAATATATTTTTAGTATAGAGATTATATAGTTCAACAATGAGTGACTACATAGTATGAGATATATGCATGTCATTCACTAGGTAAATGTTATGTCGACACATGATAATAATTTTATAAATTTAATGTTGAAGTTATATGTAAATAATTAAAACATCTATATTAAAAAAAATGGGTTAGAAGAGCAAGTTATGAAATAACCCTTTAGATTTAAAAGGGAGATAGAAAAATATAGGATATTATGATCCTTTGGTTAAAAGAGATATTAATAAAGAATATATATAAAAATTCTTTTAAAAGCGGGAGGAATAATTATTTATTTACATAATTATTAAAAGGAAACTTTTGGGAAAGGGTGTGATGGTTTGGAAACCACCCCTTAAGGCTTATATAAAGCATTTATGTGAGACTTGGAAAGGATGGAGAACATCCAAGGAAGAAGAAAGTGGTTTGGTGAGCTATGGGCATTAGTGAAGGGGAGCACACAAAGTGTGTCTAACTTGAGGTGCAGAGTACACCTAAGATTATCTTGGCTAGGGTTGTTGTGCATGTTGAGTAATTATGAAATATGTTGTATACATGTTGAGAAATTACTCTGGAGTATGTTGTATACATTTTGAGTAATTACTTTGGAGCATGTTATATACATGTTGAGTAATTACTTTGGAGCATGGTGTGCACTTTTTTTGAGCATTATTCTATTGAACTAGCCCTTGTGTAGAGCACAATAGTGCACTGTGTGCTGAAAGGAATTGTTTCCTCCTAGATTGTTTCATAGCAAGAGCCAATACCACTGATATCTTCCTAGAGTGAGAATGACCTTTCCAAGACCTATGGTTCGGATAAGTGCTAAACTCAATTCCAAGATATTTTTAATTGTAAATGAGATGGAGATGATTTAATTGAATTCTTTAATGATGTTATTTCTTCTCTTTTAATCATATTTATATTATTGAATGCTAATTTGTGTATTATTGATGATGTTTTTTATGTTCTTAAGTCTAGAACTAGATAACATTTATTAATTAGCATTTTTGTGCATTTGTATCTAATTTATAGAAATAATTTATAATCCTTAAACTTAATTAATAACACTAATAAATCCACTACCAAATATATATTAAAATTATCCAATTTTATACTAAAAAAATGTAGCATTACAATAACTCACTTTGGATGTTGAATAGGTTAATGTTGGTCCTTCGACATCAACACCTTGCAGTCAAGGTGCTCTTAAACTTTCACTCAAGTAATATAGAGAATTTTTAACTTTAATATAAAATAATTATAAAATAATGTTAGGTAGTTTTGGTAGTTGAATAACATTATTTCATTTTCAAATGATGCAAATAGATTCTCCTTTGATATTCATAAGACAATGGAGCATGGTGTTGTTGCAGCAGTAGCAAGTTTGATGCCTTTGACAGTGGTATGAGGCATATTAGTAAATTTCACATTATATTTGTTGTTTTATTTGTCTATTATTGAAAAATTGAATGATATTCATTTATAGTTTAATTTCTATCTAGATGGTTTACATAGGGCTTCATAGCTCCATATTATGAGTGTGCCATTGTTGTGGATGAACGTAGTGATTATTTTATATATTTCATTCTATAATTTAATTTCTATATGTATTTGTGTTAGGGGGAAGGAATCCATTAGGAAAACGATGTGAAAGCAAGATCAAATGCAAGATTCAAATCAGAAACTAATCTAATTCAAAACACTTAATCTATCATATTCCATCACTCATGAAATGTGCAAATCTAAGCTATTTGAATGAAATGAAATCCTAAGATTAACACACTAAATTCAAAAGCATAGGAGAGATTACCATCCCATGTTGGAGTGTATTTGCATGATGTTGGGTTATTTGTATCACTGCAAAGCCTCCATTGCTTACGTGCAAAATCTTGATGATCGATGCTTGCTTGACTAAAAAGGTTGAAGCTCTATCAATGGTGATTGCGACACCAATTCGTTGCATAAGGTAAGTTGAAATTATGATCCATATTTGTGAAGAGAAAGGCTTGTTATATAGAAAAAGCAATTTTGAACCAACGATCAAGATCGTGTTGGAGAATATCCAAATCAATGGTCAAAATGAGTTGAGAGGATTTAGACATGAGGATATTGTGCAAAGTTGATTGCACAATTAGGGTGATTGAAGAATAGATTGGCTAGTTAGGATTTTGATTGCTTAGTTAGCAATTGATTGATCAGTTAGGGTTGAGTTAGGAATTAGATGGTTGAGTTAGCAAAATTAGATTGCTTTGTTAGCAAAATAGATTTCTTAGTTAGCAATCCATGATTTTATCAATCAAAAAGTGGGTGAGGAATATTAATTTATTTATTTATTTAATTAATTAATTCCATTTTGATTTTGATTTTGATTTTTGCTAATTTTAATAGTTTGATTTAATTATTCAAATTTTGGAGGGAAGTGTGATAATTAAATTATTATGATTTAATAATTCAATTAAATTTGAGGAATAAGGTGAATTAGTGACGTAATCAAATAACCAGTGTCATTTGATTAATTAGGACAAAATAAGATAAGATTAGGACTTTATTAAATAAATATAATTTATTTAATTGGTCGAAATGATGGAATGTGAATTAATCAAATAACGTTGTATTATTCGATTAATAGTAGAATTAGGGTTTTCAAGACTTTATTAAATAAACAATATTTATTTAATTTGTCGAGAATGATGAAAAAGTGAATTAATTAAATAATGTTGTAATATTCAATTAATAGAGGAAATTATGGTTTTGAATGCCGTTCGATGCCATTTGATGTGTTGTGAGATGTCATGGGATGATTTTGAGATGATTTGAGATGATTCAAAGATGTTTTGAGTTGATCCCGAGATGTTCAGAGACATTTTGAGTTGATTATGAGTCGTTCTGAGTCATTTCATGGTCGTTCCGAGTTGATTCTGAGTTGTTCTGAGTCATTTCAAGGTCATTTTGAGATGTTCCAAGTTGATTCAGAGTTATTCTGAGTCATTTCAGGGTCGATCAGAGACATTTCAAGTTGATTTGGAGTTGTTACAAGTCATTTTGGGGTCATTCTGAGACGTTCTGAGTTGATTTAGAGTTATTCGGAGTCATTTTGAGACGTTTTGAGTTGATTCAAAGTTGTTCTGATTCATTTTGAGGTCGTTCCGAGACGTTCCAAGTTTGTGATAAGTGTTAATTCAATTTTACATGTCTACAATATTAATGTCTATACTTTTATTGTATTAGGTGGAGTTCCAAGGAACTTTAAATAGGAGGTCGAGTGAACAAGTTCAAAGGAGACCACCATTGTATACATTTCCATCCTCTTGGTAGTCAAAGGAAACTCGTGATCTCTTTCCTTCCCCTAGAGGGAAATGACGACATTACTTGGTCCTTTGTCATATTCTTATATGGCATTTTTGAACATATATTTTTTATTACATATATATGCAACACTGTATGCCCATATCTTTGTTGCAAGCCTATATTGCTTTCTTGTATATATGTTATACTTTTATCGACATATAATATTGTATGCCTATATGGATTTTTAGTTAATACAAATATTTTTTACCAATGGTGTCCATATTTTTCATTATAAATGATTAATTGAATAAATGAATAATGAACTAATGCAACTATAAATGGTTAATGTTATCCATATTTGCACTAGAAATTATTAATTAAATAATTAAAGAAAACTCAATTTTACTATGTAATTGATGCAAGCATTGTAATTAATCATTCATAATTTTCCTCAAACATGTTTATAGGTCATATGGATGAGAGTTTGAAATAGTCAAATTCATTCTAGGGGAATGGGATATCCTCAAGGCTAGGTGTTTTAGCACATGTTTCATGTCTTAAAGCTTCTTCATCCTAATCTTTGCCACTCCTTTATGTTCTTGCCACTGTCATTTCAAATCTATGATTTCCTTTCCTTTCATGGAAAACCTTTTAAATTCTATAACTAATTTATAAAACTGTCCTTTTCCTTAATGGTCTTGAACACTATCCATTGTCCTTTAACTCATGGATTCACAATAATATCCATAAGAACCTTGTCTACCCTTGATTGAAAAATAATAGGCCAATATATTTTTATTTAGTCCTTGTCACTCATCTTCTATACAGTCCTCTGCCAGTGACCTTTGTCCTTTTATCCTTTTGAGTTCATGAAGTACCACAAGATTTTCTTATGTATTTTTACTCATTGACTATCTATTGTCCTTGCATAAGGCCACCATCATGGTTCATGCTTTGTGTCATGATTTGTGCCACTACAACCTTTAGACTATCCTTTTGAACTCAAATATTTGTATGAAATGCTTTGTAATGAGTACATTACATAAGGCTATCTTCTATGCATTCTTTATGAGAAACCTACCCTTTAAAAATAAGATTGTATTATGGACTTGTTGCACTATCATTTGGCTCATGGGATTGCCAAGATCTCATATGACAGTCTTCTTGTTTTTCATGTCACTGTCCTCTTCTTGTTCAAGGATTTTCTACTATCATTGCCCTCTTGAATTGACATCCTTTCACTAGACTTTTAGGAGGTCTTCAGACATTGACTCATGTCTCCATGGTTATTACTTTCTTGAATGCTAAGATCACTATGAAAACCACTTTCATTGTATTAAACATAATATCTTCTAGAGTTAGATGTCCTTCATTTCTTCCAATCATTTTGCAATAATTGAGCAATCAACTTGTGATCTTTTGTTATGACCACATATGTCATATCTTGAAGGATTTTCATACCTTTTTAAGAACCTTTCTATTCACTAACTCCAATAAGGCTATCATATATGCATCTAGAGTCATATTATACCCATATTAATCTCTCACATGAAACTATTATCTCTGGTAGCTTTAGATCTACCCTTTGATAACATGACAATTATATGACCTAGAAATTTAATTATGAAACCAAAGATAAACAATAAAAAAGAGAATTCATGATCAAAATATCATACCAATGAAGAAAATAAAGCAAATTGAATCAAATGAACTACAAACTTGCACACTCAAAAACACATAATAATCCCTCACATAGCTACATTGTGCTCCTCTATTCACCTTGGAGATTGGTGTTATAGTACTTGCTCTTAGATTTTCAGTAGCATGATAGCATAAAGCACTACAATGATTTGAGTATAGTTTCTCTACACGATCTAAAATGGAGAATGAATGATAGGAGGGTTCAATTCATAGATATTTGGTGATACCGATCGACGATGCAGATTAGAGGAGAGATTGAGAAGATCAACGGTTTAAGATTAATGAGAGGAATTGATGGCTAGTCAAGTGATTGCATGATTTTTGGTAATTGATTGTATGGATCAGTTAAGAGGATTGATTGGAGTCATAACTGAGACTGATAGTTAGTGGATTGAATTGATTGCTCAGTGAACTTGAAGTAAGTGGGAGTAAAGTGGATTTGATTGATGAGTGTACTAAGTGTCAGTCTTAGTCAACTGGTGAGGTGGAATATTCATGAGTATTTAATAATTAAATAAATAAATTATTATTTACATATGCAAGGTGGAAATAAATAAAATAAATAATTCTCTTTATTTTGGATAATATTAAGAAATAAATAAATTAATTAAAAACAATTATTTAATTTGGGACTTGTTGAAAATGAATAATTAATTGAAAAAATAAATTATTTAATTGAATTTTAGAATATAAGAATTGGTAAATTAATTAAATAATGTTAATTATTACGCCGAGAGGCGTTCTACAGTCACATAAGAGTTTAATTTAATTAATATAGATGAATAGTGGTGAAATAGATAATTTAATTAAATAATTCAAAATTATTTAATTAAAGTGAAATTAAAAGGAAATTCAAATTTAAAAATAATTAAAGAATTATAAAAAATCATTTAATTATCATGGTGAAGTGAAAATAATCATTAATTTAATCAAATAATAAAATTATTTAATTAAATATTGAAGACGAATTAGTTAGGTCAGATGATGGAAAATGACTCATTTTGGATGGCGCATTAGTCAGAATTAAGTGTCTACATTTTGCCCCTCTTTGAGATAATGCATTTTTGTGGTGTTGTTTCAAAGAAAATATTAAAAAAATGTGGCATATGCCCCAATTTTCCCTAACAAATGAAAATGGAGTTGGGATGCCCCCTCGAGAGTTTGACGAAAAAAATATTAAAAATATTTTTATTTTTTTAAATGGAAGCACAAAAAAGGAATTGATTTAATGGAGGATATTGGAAAAAGATAAAATTTGTAAAATAAAGTGAAGGTATTTGATGGGGGGTAGTGAATGTGAAATAAATAGGTTAAGAGGATAGAGCAAATGGGATAATGGAAAAATTAGGGTTATGTGGGGTTATAAAAAGTGGGTGGGGTGGGATTTCCTTCTCATTTGCACTCCTTGATTTGTGAGAATTAGAGAGCTCTAGTTTTGTGAGAGTGAGTTTGTGGAGAGGATGGAGGGGATTCTGAAGGGAAATGATCATGTGGAGCAGGTGCAAAATTTCAAACAGAGGGATGACATGCCAGCTGAGGTAGGGATTCTAATTATCTTTTTTCAATTGTGTGATTTGATGCACTTATTATGGTAGAAACTAGGGAAAAACTAGGGTTTCGTATAAATGTGACAAACTATTGTTTGGCACAAATGGGGTTAGATATGTGCATATGTAGAGGGAATGGCATATTTTATGGTGTGTGGTGCAATTTTTAGGCATGTGCGTAAATGATAATGGTACAAATGTAGTTAGAAGTGGTGCATTTGTTAGATTTATGTAATTATGCTCTAGGTGAGCGAAATTGCTAGGGAGGGGTGCAAATGTGGCAAAAAATGGTACATTTGCTAGTATTATGCAATTGTGCCCTAAATAGGCATAATTGTTGGGAGGGCATAATTATGCCCTGAATGGACGTAATTATTAAGGCGAAAAGCACAAGGTTACTAAATGGATATGAATAAAGGGGCGGGGGGATAAAAGTTGCCAGAAATGGTACCAATCGTAGGTTTGACTTAATTGATGCCAAAAATCATGTAAATTATAGGGGCTTTTGGGAAAATGATAACTTAGATAACTTAAGTTGTCTTGATGGGTGCAGGGTGGTCAGGAGGCGTTGATGTCTTGTGAGAGGTATCTAGATGCTATGAGGTTGAGGTATCACATTGGAAAGGATGAGTGGGATTTTCTAGGGATAGTGGGTTTATACTACATTACCTATATGCCCAAGATTTGAGCACACAGAGTGATGATGACTACATTAGCAGAGAGGTGGTATAGTGAATGAAGCTCTTCCCTATTACCAACTAGGGAGGTGGCAATCACCCTCGAGGATGTGTGGAGGTTTTTGCATATATTGATCCTTGGAGAGGGTAATCTATGACACATATGGTGGAAAGTTGGTGCTCAATTGAGTATTTATGATAGACTACCTCGGGATGAAGGATTATGAGATTATCTTGAGCTACATGTAGGTGTACTTTGATACACTACATGTGTTATTGGCGACGTTGATTAGAAGCATGTTAGTCCCTAACAAGAGGAGTCATGGATTTCCTATTAGATATGGGATAGCGATTGATTGAATTATAAATGATGGTGTCACATATGCATGAGGCCAGTGTGTATTAGATACTTTGTATCATCAACTTCACTAGGTTGCATACAGACATGGGGTGAGCATAGGATGCAGAGTGAAAATCCTTCACATATGGGCATGGGAGCACATAAAGATCATGTGACCAATGGTAGAGAGAGCATGAGTACCTAGATTTCCATATGTTTACAGTTATGATCAGGCAGTGACATATCACAACTTAGGATATGTTCCCTATTGGTGACAGGTGATAGATGACATGGTGATTTTCACATGGATACCATGGAGACAATGTGAGGCATGGTCAGATGATGGGGATCATCTGTCATATTGTTAGCAAAGGGTGTTATTTGATTGGGAGGATGACTCAGATTATTGAGTTGTATTTGCTAGACAGGGTGTATAGACAGTTTGGGGAGCAACAAGGTGTACCAGCTCTAGTGAGGCTATATTTGTGTGTACCTCTAAAGAGGTGGTGCATTAAGGGCCTAAGATTAGTATGGAGACAATTATTGGAGATTTTGAGGGTTTAGAACTAGTATGGTTGGCAAGTCACAACTGAATATTATTGATTCAGGGACGACACAAGCTTATAACAGTTGGTGGGTCGAGATGAGACCTACACAATTGACAGATCCCATAGGTGGTGATGGTGGAGGACAATAGGTAGGGGGGGAGGAGAGGAGGAAAGAGGTAGGAAATTGTGTCTTTGAGTTAGTCATGGGGATGACAGAGGGGGTGGTAATGATGGGGGAGGTGGAGGATCAAGACCTAATGTTTAGCCAATAATGGTGCCACCACCTATGGTACAACACGTAGCATAGTTCCCTTTAGTAGGAGAGCGGGCAGTATAGTCTCCACCAGTAGGAGATGAGGAAATGTACACCCTACCAGTAGGGGGTAGACTATGAGTTATAATGAGTATGGTCGATTTATAGACAACAGGCTCAGGTATAGAGTTTACAAGCATAGTTAGCGAGTGCACAGGGTCAGGTACAAGGGTTACAAGCATAGGTATAAGGATTGATGACGAAGAGATATGCAATATTTATTCGGTCTCAATAAGTAGAGTAGTCATTCCTGAGGATTCGATATATTACATAGGGTCCTACTACAATGATGTTTTCATAGATTGGAGGTATGTACAAGAGTCTCTTTACTATAGGTCACTATATGAGGGAGTGGTTTCACCAAAGCATTGAGTTCCTAGCTTTACATGAAGTAGATCAGAGAGATCTAGATCTTGGAGACCAATGAGTGATGGAGTGATGGGGCCACAACCTCCTAGATCATTACGAGGTCATAGTGGAGAGCAATGAGAGAAAGGGTCACATGATCTAGTACCATCAGGGTCACAACATCAAGATTGCTCATAACCATTATGAGGGGGGAGCTCTCTATAGATTTGGGAATTTAGATGATGCACTGATTTTGTAGACACATGATAATTTTTATGTGCGGGCTAATGTATTTCATATTTATGGCTGATGAGCCCATTTACAAACATTGTATAGTGATGTATCATGATACATTATTATTATTATTAATATATATATGATGTGATTTTGGTAGCAATACTAGATGTTATGTAATGATGTGATGATAGACTAGATGTAATGCTACTAATATTTTTTATATTTTTGAGAATATGATGATGATGATGATGGCCTAGAAATTCAATTGTGAAACCAAAGGATAAACAGTAAAAAAAAATCATTCACAATCAAAAGATTGTATCAATGAAGCAAATAATGCAAAATGAATCAAATGAAATGCAAACTTGCACACCAAAAAAACACAATCTGCCCTAGCATAGCTCCATCGTTCTGCTCTATTCACCTTGGAGAATGGTGCTATAGTACTTGCTCTAAATTTTTTAGTAGCGCAATAACATAAAGAACTACAATTATTCAAGTATAGTTTCTATGCATAATCTGAGATGGATAATGAATAATAGGATGGTTCAATTTATAGATTTTTGGTGATATTGATCGATGGTCCAAATCAAAGAAGAGATTGAGAAGATCAACAGTTCAAGATTAATGAGAGGAATTGATGAACTGTTAAGTGACTACATTATTTTAGGTAACTAATCATATGGATCAGTTAAGAGGATTGATTGGAGTGATAATTGAGATTGGCAGTTAGTGGATTGAGTTGATTGCTTAGTGAACTCAAAGCGAGTGGGAGTGAAGTGGATTTGATTGATGTGGAGTAAGTGTTAGTCTCATTCAATTCATGAGGTGGAATATGTGTGAGTATTTAATAATTAAATGAATTAATTATTATTTACATGTGCAAGGTGAAAATAAATAAAATAATGATTTTATTTATTTTGGATAATATTGAGAAATAAATTAAATAATTAAAAACAATTATTTAATTTGGGAAGTGGGAAATAATTATTTGAATAATAATAAATTATTTAATTAACCTTTGGAATAGAAGAATCATTAGTAAATTAATTAAATAACATTAATTATTTAATTAATATAAATGAATACTGGTGAAATAGATAATTTAATTAAATAATTCAAAATTATTTAATTAAAGTAAAATTAAGCGGAAATTCAAAATAAAAAAATTAAATAATTATAAAAAAAATCATTTAATTATCATGGTGAAGCAAAAATGATCATTAATTTAATCAAATGATAAAATCATTTAATTAAATATTGAAGATAGATTAGTTGGGTCAGATGGTGGAAAATGGCTCATTTTGGATAGAATACGTTAGTCAAAATTAAGTGTCTACAATAACTATGACCTATCTTTTGTGAATTCAACTGTCTATTGTTAACTTTGTCACTATCATTTTATAAGGATTCATTATCATCTGAAATGTTGTCACACACTCATCATTATCTACCTTCTATGATGATTTTCCTATTATATTTAATGATAGGACTGTGTACTATCCATGATAGTGTTGCTTGGTGTTTTTCATAAGGCCTACAACTCACTAAGTCATATTCATGCAAAAGAACTAGTGTTGTCATCACCATGGCTATCATCACAAAAGGTTGCCATTCCTTAGGCCCTCTTCAATACTTTATGCTAAGTGTTATGTTTAATATCTTTGTGACTTTTCCCTTAGGATATTTGCTTCTTATTAGATTGCTACCATTAGGATTGTAGTCTTTTATTTCTCTGCAATCTCAGTTTCTTTTTGCATTCTTGGAATGATGCTCTCAATTTTGGGACTGAATCAAGGATGTAGTTTACATACCATCCTAATGCCCATTATCATGAGTTATGCATTGTTCATGAGTGACATAATTTATCATCTTCTACATCATTTCATTAATTGTATTGTGTAAAATGATCCCAATGTCATATGCACATTTTTTTCTTCTTGGATTGTAGGTTTTCATATGATTGTCTTCTACCCCATGCTACAGGTCCACGTACATTCTAGTGTCCTCATAGGAAAAGAAACTATAGACTAATTGCTTATAGGGATTGTCACTCTCTTACATGAAGTCTTTTATTTAGATGTTACTTAAGTACCCTTGATTTGGAAACTCATGACTTCTCCTTGAGGACTTTGTCATGTATTCATGTTTAGCAAATTTTGTCCCCTTCTCTTATTTTAAAACTATCACATGTAGTTAGTTCCCATTACCATTTTCATCTTCGTCCACTTTTAGAGGACTATAAGTACTCACATGGTTGAAGGAAGATGATCTCTAAGGATCAAGCAACCTTTTCCACACATCCTTTATCTCATTAAAGGTGAATCTTCACACGAAACTATCCTACAACCATCTTTATAAGGCATTGAAACAATAAAAATAGTGAATATGGACATTTTCAACCATTGGGGTCTGAGAATCAACAATAGAGTTGTAGATGCCATGAAAACCATTGGGTCCTTACTATACAATGTCGCATAATAGCCTAAAATATGAGTTCCTTGTGGAGTAGCTTCTCATATAGAATTTTGACATCCCTAAATCAAAATTCATGTGTGAAATTGTTGGTCCTAGTTCCCCTTGGTATCATTACATCTACCTTTACCTTCAAAATGGTATCCTTCCATCTAACTTCACTAATAACCTTCACAAGACATTCATTCGTCGATCCTCATGATTCATCATCATTGGCAATACCCTTTATCAAAGAAGTCTTGATATGTTACTACAATGTCTTACCCAAGAAGAAGATTCAATTGCCTTAAAAGAGATACATGAAGGCAATTGCAGATCACATTTGAGTGGCATTACCTTGGCTAAAAATTTTCTTAGAATGGGATAATATTGGACTACCATGGAATAAGAGGCTAATTAGTTTGTGAAGAAGTGCTTGCAATGTCAATAGCATGAGGACCTCATCCATGCTCCATCTCAAGAGCTTCAACCTATCACTACACCATGGCCTTTCTCTTAATGGGGACTCGATCTCATTAGGAAAATAATGCCTACCTCATCCAATGGCGAAAAATTCATAATTACCGCCACTGAGTATTTTACAAAGTGGGTAGAAGCCATCCTAATGATCTATATCATAGGCAAATATATATCCAAATTCATCCTAAACTACCTAATTTTTCGCTATGATGTTCCACAAGCCATTATCACAGATAATGGTATGCCTTTTAAAAATCAAGATGTCTGAGAACTTTGCAACCAATTCCATATCCAACATCATTTCTCTACACCTTGCTACCCTCAAGTAAATGGTCAAGATGAATCATATAACAAGACCATCATCAATATCTTGAAGAAGAATTTTAATGACGTTGGCCAAGATTGGCACTTATAGTTAAACCCCACCTTATGGGCATACCGAACTAATATTAGAACACCCACTGGTGCTACTCCATATTCCTTGGTATATGGAACTGAAGTTATCCTACCTATTGAGTTCAATCTCCCATCGATGAGAGTTTCATTGCAACACCTAATAGATGATCAAGAATTTACGGGACTTCCGAGCTGAATGAACTTGAGTTGTTGGATGAGCGTCGCCTAGAAGCACTAAATCACTTGCAAGCCTATCATAATTTTGGTTGCATAGAAGCTACAGTGAAAAGATCAAAGGTTGATACTTCCAATTAGGAGACGTTGTCCTTAAAGAAAATCATTAAAAAATTAGTTGGATCAAGACAACAAAGGGAAGTTTGAACCTAATTGGTTGGGACCTTTTGTCATCACTTCAAGTTATGGATCAAGAGAATATCAGTTAGCCACACCTAAAGGGGATCCCTTGTAGGAACCTATCAACCACAATCATCTGAAGTGGTTCTATGCCTAGCCCATGAAGGGTATATTATTCCAAAAAACCAAAAAAAAAACCTAAAAAAATAGAAAAATCTAAAAAAAAGGATAAAAATAGTAAAGAGAAAAATTGTCATATAGCAAAAACCACTTTTGTGGTGCTTTGAGAAAGTACCTTGGCGAAAACCTGGCAAACATGCACCTCATGTAAATAAGCACCATCTACCATCTATCAAGTACTCTTTCTCCTTTCATCCATTTATAATAAAATTTCCATTCATCCATGCATCCATCTTTCTTCCATCCATCTCCATCCCTATCATGGCTCAATGTTCAACAAGTATCTATCTCTATCACTATTACTTGGAATTATCACAAATTTAATTTGTTGTACTTATATCAAAGTAATTTAAACACATGACTGGGGGCATCTTCCTACACCTAGTCATCTGCATAGATTCTTGTATATCACCTAAGTCGTTAAAACTTGAAATCTCCAGAAAACATTTATATACTCAAAAATATCCAAAAAAATCCAAATAACTTTGAAAACTTTAAACAGTCAAAATCAACTTCTAGTCCATGCCATTAAGTACAAATCTATACAATGTGAAAGAACAATAAGATTTTGCAAGAAAATATAGTTTAAAACGTGCAAAATTGAGGTTTTCTTCATTCCAACTTCAACCAACCTTGGATTTAATGTTTAAAAGAAATATTTATGCTTCTACAATCATTTCTAGGCCTCCAACCGACCCACAATTGATTGGCTAACAAATTTGCAAAGTTGTCATTACAACATTGACAACTTTTGACAACTTTTAAGCAACTTTTACAATATTGCCTAAATTTCACCTAATGACCCAAAAATGGTCCTAAACCACTTAGGATGGTCTCAAATGGCCTTATTTACATCAATCAAGCCAAAACAAAGCAAAAATAAAGTTTCACAATATAACCCAAAATTGCATCAAAGTGTATCAGGGTGCCCCTGCACCATACTCCCCAGAGAGAAAATATTCAAGGTCCCCTTGAATGGAGGTCTACAATAGTGTAACTATCCAGCATCTAGCATTTGAGAATTATTTTAAATCTACTCCATTACCTGCAACAACATACTATGTGAAAGGGTACAAATTAGAACTAAATCTTCAACCTTGAGATCAACTTCTCTTCTTCTCACACCTGCCCTTTGCTTGCATCTGCTAACTCTACTTTGTAGCTGCTCCCTTTCTTGTTGATGGATTGCATGCATTGCAATAGAAACTTTCTCTCCTTCATCACCTTGCTTCATTTTGACCTTAGGTCTCTCACTCCTCGATTGTGCAATCTCAATAAGAGCATTTTGTCTCCTCTTGTTGTCTCTAGCCATCATGGCACCAAGCATAGGCTCTTGATCAGTTTTTATGTCCTCTTCTAAAAGAATCAAAGCATGTCTAACTTCCAATATCTCCTTTTTTAATGTATGCAGTTGATGTGGATATTCTTCATCCTTAATGGAAAACAATTTTTTTTTAGTTCTCCTTGCTTCTTCAACACTATTACTTCTCATTTTTTGGCTACATTACAACTATGTCATGTCTTCCACACTCATTCAGTGATCCTTTCAACATGTCGACTACTGATTAAGGGGGCTTGGTTTGAGAATCAACAACATAAACTGTTCTCCCAAATCTGTAATTTTTAATGTTGCCTTCTCCATTGGATTTGCACAATGATTGACCTTCTCCTTTTCTCGGTTCATATCAGTCTACAAAACAAAAAAGTGAACCTCTAGCTTGGGATTGAGCCTCTTAACTCCATCTTGTATTGGATTACATTTACCAAACTACTTAAGCAACTGAAAGGTAACTTGGGTTGCATTCTCAAATTCCACTTGCAAACACTTAGCATCTTCATCTAAATTGAAAGGTTTTCCTTCCCATTCTAGCAACTTGATATGAGGACTAATACCTCTCTTTGGGATATCATCCATCACTATATCAGCATGTTCCTCGAGTAAATTTTGGATCTCCAAAGGTAATTTATCAATCCTAGTTGTTGTCATAATAGTCCTAGATCCGGTTATGAGTACAAAGCCCTTTTCTTCCTTTTCTATGGTTTTTACAAACTCCTTCTCATTTACCAACATTACACTAGATCCCACTTCTTGTTCTTGGATTTCCTCTTTCAAAGGTTTCAAAGTGTAAGAGACCCCATCCTTCTCTATGGCATAGTTATTTCTCCTACCATCATGGATTGCCTCCCTATCATATTGTCATGGTCTACCTAGTAGCATATGGAAAACATCCATGGGAATGATGTCACATAACACTGTCCTTATATCCCCCTATGTGGAATTCTACCCAACTTTGCTCATTCACTAACACTTGTTGCCCTTTGTTTAACCAAGAAACCTTGTATGGAGTTGCATGAGGTAATCTTTTCATCTTTAACTTCTCTATCATTCCAACAGAAACCAAATTGTCAGTACTACCAGAATCAATTACAACTTTACAACATTTACCTTGGAATTTGCATGTAGTTTTGAAGAGTGAATTTCTCTGTGGCAGTTCCTTCTCCATGGGCACTTTGATCAAGGTTATTCTCATCAGAAAAAACTCCCCAACTTCTGGTTCTTCAACTTGTGGTGGAGAATTCACACTTTATGCATCTTCACCTTGTGCAACTTGATTTCTCCTTTCACTTCCAAAAGAAGTAGATGAATGTTCTTTAGTGCATTTGCATTCTTGATGGCCTAAAAATTTATTACATTTATAACACTTTCCAATGAATCCACTTGATCCTCCTCTACTACCAATTCTGCCCCTAAAATTTGATCTTCTTCCCTTAAAACTGCCCCTTGAATCTGAGGTTTGTTCTTAAGAACTACTTGTCTCTCCTTGGCTCTCATATGACTGCCCTAAATCAAAAAATGATCTTCTTCCTCTAAAATTCCTTCCTCTACCCATTCTTTGTTTCTCTTGTCTCCTTCTCAGCTTTTCTTCAACCTTTATGGCTAGTTGGTGGCATTCTTCTACCGTTCTAGGGCTTGTGAGACTTAGTTCATCTTGTATGCTATATTTCATTCCATTCAAATACCTCACAACCTTATCAACATCCTCTTCCATATGGCTTGATCTAATACTCAGTTTATAGACTTCTTTTATGTATGCCTTTACATCCATGTCTTTTTGTTTCAAATTTTGTAGTTGCCTATACAATTGAATGGCATAATCACTAGGTAGAAATTTAACTTTCAACTTTGCAACCATTTAATCCCAAGAGGTGATCTTTTCCTTTCCTTTCTTCCTTCTCTCATCTTGCACATAGTCCCACCAAAGGGATGCATGGCCCTTCAATTTTTTTCTTGCAAACTTCACTCGTTGTTCCTCTAACACATCTTCAAATTCAAAATATTTGTCTAGTTCTCCAATCCAATCAAGAGGCTCCTCACTGTTTAGGCTACCTTAATACACCGAGAGTTCATCTTCAATTTGGAACCTTCACCTCTAACTACTTTCAACAATCTCTCCAACCTCACCTCTTCAACATCTCTTTCTTCATGGGGTTCTTCTTTTGGTGGATTGTCTTCATTTGTTTCTTCTTCCTGATCACTTAAATCTCCTGTGATCACACCTCTTCTCTAATTTTTCTCAAATGTTGTAACCTTGCATCAAGAATTGATTTCATTTCTCTCATCTCTTGGGCCAATTTGTCTCCCATCTCTTTGGCCAACCTTTCTATTGCTCTTTCAACAATATTTACCCTTGGAGGCATCTTTGCTTTTCTTCAACACACTAAACTAACTTGTTCTTGACTTTATTGGCTCTGATACCAAAATTATGTAGAGCATGGGCAGATCCTAACACAATATGACTATTTCAACACACTTCTTCAAGGGCTTCACTGAAAAGAAATGTACAAGACATCTTAGTACACCATTGACAACCTAGCCTAGTGGGCATCCAAGGAAGGAAAAACACACCAACAAGGGTAGAACAACATGAATAGTGGGGGTAGCAATGTTTCAATACCCTCCAACACCTTTGACAACTCCCAAACATTCTTAAACCAACTAATCTCTCCAAACAGTCACTTGGAATTTGGTGCTCTTGTCAACTTTGGCAACATAGTCACATGGCCAATATCACAAACAAAGGATGGAACAACATGAGCACATACCTTGATGTAGAGTAGGGGAAAATCCTAACAAAATATGATATTTCAACACACTTCTTCAAGGGCTTCATTGAAAAGCAATGCACAAGCCATCTTAGTACACCATCGACAACCTAGCCTAGTGGGCATCCAAGGAAGGAAAAACACACCAACAAGGGTAGAACAACATGAATAGTGGGGAAAACAATGTTTCAATACCCTCCAACACCTTTGACAACTCCCAAAAATTCTTGAACCAACCAATCTCTTCAAACAGTCACTTGGCATTTGGTGCTTGTTGCCAATTTTTCACCTACAACTCAAATTGGCAGAGCTGAAATAGTTGATTTTTATTTTAAGGTGAAAAGTTCTAACATATTTCTGCCATGCTTAACCATTGCATATTTTAAAATGCTTGTAAAAGAAAGAGTTCAGTTTTATGGTGCAATGTGTTATAACAGAAAAGAAAGCATTCAGTTTGTCATTCAATGCTTTGTAGCATAAAGGAGAAGACATGAATTATAAAAAGTTGCTTCATTCATTTTTCAATGCTTTCATTCATTTTTCAATGATTCATTCCTTTTGCAAAATAAGTATACACAAAATTGTACAATTTTTGCATTATATTCATTGGAAAGAAAGGAGTAATCAAATGTCCCACACAAGCCGTGGGAGTAGCTGAACCAATACAACACAATGAATATACTATGTATCTAAAGATAAAGAAAGGAAAAGAAGCAAATAAGAAGAGACATATCCATCATTTCCTGATTAAAGTCTTGAGTTGGTCTTCAGTGCAACTTTCTCCTCCTCGCTCCCGATCTTTGAGTAAACCTGCATCATGATAAGAGCATCATGATAAGAAGAGTTGTTAGAGCTCTGAACATGAATCTGCCTATGTGCCCTATCAATAGAAATATAGTAAATTGCCTATGATGCATTGAGTCAATTGAACAAACATCAGATGTATGCAAGAGAGTTTGAAAAATAAAATATCACAAGAGCATTGAGCTTCATTGTTTTTTATCTAACATGTTTGTTCACTATGTAGGTATAGGAGAAATCATGTTGTTGATTTATTTCTGAAGAAATCATAGCATGTGGTGCAAAAATGGGCTCCCACAAGGGTTGAGCCCAGCATGCTACCCCTTAATTTCAAGAGGGGAATGAGATAGGAATTCATATTCATAATGCTCAAATAGAAACATTTTCAGCTGTAGGAGTAACTCATAAAGTGACTGCAAAAGCCTCAAACTCATTGCCCATTCATGACCATCAATTCAGGAGTGCAATGAAATGAAAATCACAAATGAGCAAGGAATTCTTTTGAATGCTAATGAATATGTAGAACAAATAAAATTGTACTATCTTTCATTGAAATATTTTTGTTTTGCAAGCAAGATTTCATGTTTACTGCTGCCATTTTTGTTGTCTATGTTGTTTGAAATATGTATATTGGAGGGTATAGCTACCAAGAAGCAAAAAGAGATAATGAAAAACAGTGCTTGCATGTAAGGGACAAAAGGAAGTGCACTGTTCACAAAGTGCTAAGTTAGAATAGCTACCCAAGCATTCATTACAAGTTCATAATTGTGGGGGCAGTAGTTTTGTGCTTTCAGGAATGGAAAAGGTGAAAGGCATTGAAAGGGAATTGCCACAAGAGAATGAGAAAACAACAATAACGTGAGATTGATAAGGCCATAGCATAAGTGACAAGAACTAGTCTTCAATAATCTATGCAATGTGTATCTATGTATGCAAAGCTTAAAGGAGAAGCAATTATTTCTACAAAAGGACAACATCATTATTGAAGCAAATAAGGCACAATATTCAGACTTGTGTGCCAACACTTTGACATGGTTCAATGTTTTGAGGAGAACATTCATAAAGGAGGGTTTGCAGCCATGTGTTTGATGCTTCTGAAGAAATAAGGCAGCAAGAAGGAGTATTGTTCATGTACATTTTCAGAATGAAGAGCAAACTACAACCTACAATGTGGAGTCTTCATGACACCTGTAGGAGCATCTCACTTTCTAAATGCAAGCATTGCAAAATAAGCATACAATACAATGGATTGGTATTGACATTGAATCCATTAATATGCATGTAATACATCTGTGTGCTTGTTTAGAAGTACTTGAATAATAGGGTGAGATGAAGAGCTTGTGTGTGCATACATTAGAGGGCCACGATTAAAGAAAATAGATGCAGGGGTACTTGTTGATGATAACAAAAGAAAATAAACCCAAATTTTGCAAACCCTTGGCCCAAAGGTAGAATGGAAAGGAAAATCTCAACATGCTTTCAAATATAAAAGATTCTCATATAGGCCATGGGTTCTCAAAACCCTTACTTGTTCTTGCACTAAAAAGGAGAATACACAGTCGCAGCCTGAAGAATGTCTTTTGTTTCTACAATGAGTAAATCATGAAGGTTTTATATGAACAAGGGTTTGCATGAAAAGTATTTGCATATATTCAGGAAAATGAAGAGAATTTGAGAGCCTCAAGCCCGTGGCCTTAGAAGGAAAAAAATGAAGCTATGAGCTAGGGTTTCAAACCCATTTGCCTGCAAATTCAAATGAAGGAGCACAAGTATAGAAAGCAATGAAATCTTTGAGCTTGAAAAATACCCAGAAGCTCTCAAGCCGCAGCTTGGGGTTTCATTTTTTTTCTCTTGTGTAAAGAGCGGCTAAATCATTAAGGGTTTCATAGAAATGTTGCATATATACACAAAATGAAGAAGCCTCAAGCTCATTCAGGAATAGAAAAAGACCCAAAATTTCCCTTATGAAGCCGCAACCATGGAGAAGAAAGTGGCTCTATTTTTTCAAAAATTAATGAAACCCATAAATTCTAATGCATGGAAGAAGTAAAATATTCATTGCCCATGTACTTATTGAGCTCGAATGAGCTTAATATGTGTAGAAAAAGGAGACAATTCAAGTTTCAAATAGTGATAGAAGCTTATCTCATTTTGCTACAGGGAAATACTTTCAAATTCCACAGGTTCTTTCCCACAAAATACCTCCAAAAGTTCAGTTGAAGGCTCTCCAATGGAATCCTAGAGCATATAGAAGGTCGACAGAGTTA
This sequence comes from Sequoia sempervirens, assembly GCA_007258455.2. Lineage (NCBI taxonomy): Eukaryota > Viridiplantae > Streptophyta > Pinopsida > Cupressales > Cupressaceae > Sequoia > Sequoia sempervirens. The sequence goes on from VDFB02000003.1 coordinate 6,491,251, forward strand.
AAAAGAAGAAGAATGCATTAGAAAAATGGAGGTGGTCGCGGTCAAGACGGCCAAAAATGCACTCGAAATGGGGATTATTTTTCAGTTTTGTAACAAATCAACTTACCCAAACTTCTTTCCAGTAAGAATCTTCAAGAAAATCCTCTGAAATAGCAGAAAATATTCAAGATTTGAGCTCAAGCCCTAACCTTCATGGTTGCGCCCAGTAGAGCCAGTTTTCCAAAAGTTGAGAGTGCAAAATGGATGAGAGAAATTAGGGGTTTGGTGTTTTGTGTTTAGGGTTTCTCATTGCCCTAAATTGAGCTTATGATTTTTATCACATTGTAATAAAATTAAATGCCTCAACTAATACCTTTGTGATATTCTATGGTTACCTTTGCATATATTTCAATGCCTTCACTTAATGCCTTAGTGGCTTGTTTTGAGTTTTGCATATTGAAGTCATGCCTAGGTGTTATCACTTAGTAATTTTCATGATTTTTGAGAAACCATATGGCTATGCCTAGGTCTTTTTTATGATTTTTATAAAAAAATCAAAGTACCTATGGATGTTGTATACCTGGAAATTTTTTATCCAAAAACATATGCCTCGCCTTGTGTTTTTGAAAAAATCAAATCAAGCCAAGTATGAGTCTAGCTTTCTATTTTGAAACTAAAACTGCAAGATATTGTAAAGCAGTATTAAGGTAATGTTCTATAAATTGCCTTAGTATTTGCTATTTTAAATGCAATAAATCAGAATAAATGCATCTAGTCCTCTTGGAATATTTCTATTTACAATTTTAGTCTTTTGGGAGAAATGGGAAAAAACCAATTAAACTGAAGTTTCTATTTCAGTTTTAAGTCAGTTCGAGCTTGATTTTTTGAGTCTTTTGGGTCGACCCACTTGAGATAGAAATTTTCCATCATTCCCATCCAATTTGGAGGTAGTTTGGGCACTGATTTTGAGGCTTTTCTTGGGAGCTCAAAAATGTCTTTGAGGTTGCTATTTTGAGGTGCAGTTTAGCTAGATTTTTCTATTCACTATTGGAGACACTTGGGAGATATAAGTTGGAGAAAAACTTAGTTTTTCTCAATTCAGATTTGCTTCTTACTTTCTTTCTCTTTTTGTAGAAAGCTTTGTAAGCTTGATATTTGTACTCATATTTGATATTTGCATACTCCTTAAGTTCAATAAAATAGCAGAGCATTCCTATATCCTATTTTTGTCTCATATTTGTAGTAGCAATTGGATATTCATTGTGATTCTAAGTACTGAATCCTTTTTATGTCTTGTTATTGTGAATTTGTGTGCAAGAATTTCATATGATTCAGGTTGTGTGTTGTGTTCAATTTGTTGAGCCTTTATACAAATTATTTTTGAGTTGTATGTTATAGGTGAGATTGTGAAAGTTAATTTTTTGAGAGATTGATTGTGAGTGAAGGCATTAAAATAAGTAAAATTCTAGTGCATCGCCATTAGGTTTAAAATTTCATTCCAAGTAATCTTTCTAAACCCTTTGCTCAATTTTTTTTGTAGTTTAGGTGATTTTCCAGGGGAACCAACTTGCTCTAGAGATTCATTCTCACCATAGGTCACCCACAACTTGAGAGTGTTTCCATGTTTTAGCAGGATAGTTAACTTTAACTTAGCTAGGGTGCAATCTTGATTGATAACAGTGCTCTTGTCAAATTTGGCAACATAGTCACATGGCCAATAGCACAAACAAAGGATAAAACAACATGAGAAAAAACCTTTGGTTGTCTCAGGTTGTTAAAATCATATCAAGATGATTCTCAATCCTTTTTGGACTCAGATTTCCATGATATAAGGTTCCAAGGCACAAATCAACATTATGGTTTATTGACACAAGACATAAATGATGCACTATTACTCAACCAACCTAAGAAAAAATGATCCAATGGAACCTTTGGTCTACAAAGGCTCCAAATAACATGGAATAATGCTTTATACCCAGACAACATCAAATGATGCATGGATTTATCAAACCCTAGGTTGGAGGGGTGTGTTATGATTGTTTCACCATGGAAAAAAGCAAATTGTCAGGAAGAACTTCCACCCACATGAAAGAAGTGAACCCAAACCTTGCAAGGATGTAGATGAGGTCAAAATAGATTTTTTCACAAGTTTTCAGCATTTCCCCATGGTGGAATCTTGAGTTATGGCATTTTTTCACAAGTTTGAAACCCTAGGCAAGGTTTAGAGTAGTTTTCACAAAAATGGTTGTATCTTCCTCAAAACTCAATGGATTTGAGTAAAAAAAAAACATTGCAAAGGTGATGAATCCCTGCAACTTTTACAATCAACTTCTGGTCTGTACCAGTAAGTACAAATCCGTACAATGTGAAAGAACAATCAAATTTTGCAAGAAAATGTAGTTTAAAATGTGCAAACTAGAGGTTTTCTTCATTCCAACTTCAAATAACCTTGTATTTTGTGTTTACAAGACATATTTATGCTTCTACAATCATTTCCAAGCCTCCAACTGACCCACAAATGATTGGTTCAAATTTACAAAATTGTCATTACAACATTGGCAATTTTTGACAACTTTTAAGCAACTTTTACAATATTTGCCTAAATTTCACCTAATGACCCAAAAATGGTCCTAAACCACTTAGGATGGTCTCAAATGAACTTATTTACATCAATCAATCCAAAACAAAGCAAAAACCAAAGTTTCACAATATAATTCGAAATTGCATCAAAGTGTATCAAGGTGCCCTTGCACCAGCATCTTCCTACACCTAGTCATCTGCATAGATTCTTGTATATCACCTAAGTTGTTAAAACTTGAAATATCCAAAAATATTTACTAAAAAATATCCAAATAACTTTGAAAACCTTAAACAATCAAATTCCTCAAAAAACTCAAAACACCCACGAAATGTCAAAATTCCAAACATTATTATCCATCAAGTATGTACTAATCCAAGTCCAAATAATTAAACTATGAAGCCTTTGTGCATTCACGTAGGAAAGAAAATATTCAATGAGCCCTCGAGGCATAGGTTTTTCCCTTAGGTCCTATTCTCTCGGTCCTAACATGATGAAAACTTCAAAAACATTCAAAATATTTGAAAATATCAAAAAACAAACTTAAAAAGTTTCAAAATTCCAAAAACAACCTCAAAACATTTCAAAAAAATTCAAAAACATTGAAACATTTGAAAAGGAAAAAATCCATCCATCCCATTTCATCTCATCCGCAATAAAATGGTCATCCATAATAAATTTATCATCATCCTCACCTTTGGCAAAATAAACAGAAGCAGGTACAACACTTGGCTAAACAAAAATTTCACGCAAAATCATAAGTCTTGATCATTGTCAAATGTATTGGTTAACCTTCATATTGATAGCCTAAATATTTTAAAAAAATTAACATCCAATGAATGTCTTGATAGATAGATCATTCCTACAATAAACACCATTTTAGATCTCAACCAAAACAACTCTCTTTGGCATGGGATATGATGGCATTGATATTTTTATCTTGATCGTTTCCTTTGGTTTTATTTTTTGGTCTTATTTGCATCACTCACTCAAAAATTCTTTAATTTTCAATACCTTGGTATGTCTAGAAGTATACTTAATGGGGCATTTTCATTGCTTTCGTCTGTTGTGTTTGTTGGATGTTCTTGCAATATGACCTTGGTGAATACTTTCCTTGTGTGTGAAAGGTTAATCTCGAGTAATAAAATGTCTAGTGCATATCAAGTTCTTCATACCTTTTGTGCATTGGTCTCCTTACTTTGATGGTTTCATTCTCTCACATGATCAAACAAGGTGTCTATATGTAAGGTATGAACAAGGATGCTCCTATTTGTTTGCAGAGTCAAAGTCCATGCAATTGATACAATGTCACCCTAGTTCTTCATACCTTGGTGCATCATGTCTACTTGCTACATCAAATAAGGATTGCTCTATGTTATGTGGCATAATCTAAAAATCAAAAGCAAAATCATCTAATCCTATCTCATAGCATATCCAATAAAATCTCAAAATAATCATAGGTTTATTGGTATCCTTATTAACATCGTTATCCTAATCATCCTATTCTAATCATCTCATTCATTCCCATTCTTCTATCCATACTAACATTTCTATCCAATTATCATGACATAGCAAAAAAATGCATCCACCCTACATCCATAAAACCATCAGTATATCTCACATCATCCATCTTGCATACTCATAATATATCATATGAAAATAAAAAAATAAATCATGATCATATCATCCATGTCATACATCCTCCATCCATAGATCATTAGCCACATATATATCACATCACTAGTATAATAAATAGATATCCATCATGACATCATGGAAAGATGAAATAACATACATACATACATCTACATCCATAATCAAGAGTGATAATAAAAAAAATAAAAAATGTCTAATTTGGATGGAGGAAAGTTGCAAGTATTATAATTCACTTGTTTAAGAATAAATATTATGTACACTTTCTTATTGAATTCTAAAAAATAAAAATAATAACTTGATAATATAAAATATCTCTATAGGATGAAGGTTAAATCTAATATATGAAAAATATAAGAAAAATATCTTGATTTAAATATAATATAATATAATAATATTTATATAAATTGTATAACCAATAATTTTATATAATGATAATATTAAAAATATTTTACATTATTAATCCCTTGTTGATGGGGCCTTTAGTGTTTAGACTAAAGCAACAATTATAGAACAAATTATATGGCACCCACCCGAGGAAGGATGGATAAAAATGAATTTCGATGGGGCTTCTAGGGAAAACCTAAGCCCATGCAAGGTGGGATGTATTTTCAGAAATAATAAAGGAGAGACTATTGAGGAAATGAGTTTTTCCACCTAGGACAAATTGTCACGGGGCTAGATTGGTACATTGCCCAAACACACCGATCTAGCCCCGTGACACAAACAACGAGGTCGAGTTGAATGCATTGTAGCTTGGATTGAAGGGGTAGGCTAGATTGATGTGCTACCCAAACACACCGATCTAGCTCTGTGACACAAATGACGAGGTCGAGATGAATGCATTGTAGCTTGGACTGAAGGGGTAAAAGAGGTTTTAAAAGGCTAGCAATCAAAGGTGATTCCTTTATCATTGTCAACACTGTAATCAAACATCAGACATTAAATTGGAGATTGAACAACCTTTCAGTGGACTATTTGGGTCTCCTATATAATATAAAGGAGTTTAAAATTTCTCATATCTACAAGGAAGGAAATAAGGAAGTGGATAAAATAGCGGACATGGCGATCAATGCAAATCCCACAAAGCAATAGTAACATTTGAGATAATGAGTAATTAAGGCATATAATGTATGCTCTAGCCAACACAAGCAACTTCAAGCCTAGGTACACTAAAAAATGGGAGGTTGGTATGAAGCTTATGCTAGATGGTGCCTAAGTACATCAGTGTGGAGGTGGCAATGCAGATTTATAATGATGACTCATGAGAAGGACTTATTATGGGTTAATGGGCTATCTTAAGGAAATATTCTGTCATGAGAAGCATGGGAGTGAATTGACTCAATTGTGACTTATCAATCCATTTCAAACAATTGAAAAGCATACAAAAAGGTAGTAGTATCTTTGGAGGTTTGTTGAGCAAGGACACCCCTATTTGTTTAACAAGCCCATGATGTCAAATGGATTTCTTGGGTGCTATCTCAGATCAAAGGTTGAAAGTAATGTTGAAGGAGCATTGTGGTCAAACTTTGAAAGCAATAAAGTGGATTATGGGTGCATATTTCATGGAGGATGAATGTAGATATAGGGTGAGCATAAATATCACCTCTCGCTTCATTGTGTCACTTCTTGACCTAGGGGAGCATAAGGGCGTGATAAGGATCATTTCTCTCACTTTGTTCAAAAAATGTATTTGGGAGGTATGGAGAAGGTTTTACAGGTTGGTTCATTGTGGGTTTTTTGTGACCAAAAGATATCCCCTTGGTGTTAGAAAAGGTGGTTATTGTGGAGTGCATCCCATTCCTCAATAATTTTTGAACCAGAACTCTGATGCAACGCTGAGTGCTTGTGACAAAGGGATGCCAATTCCTAAAGAGGGTGCATAACCTAGAACCTGTTCATGATTTGGAATGGCTCCGCAAATTTGATGGTCTGTGTGTAGGGAGCGGGTAATGAAAATAGTGGTTGTTGAAGATTTTCTTTAATGTTTTAAATAGTCTATCATTGATAAGAATGAAAGACTCAATTTTTTTCAATGAGCTATATGTAATAGTGGCCTAGTTATGATGCTAGAATACAGTTGAAAAAACAAGAGTCCAAAATGATGTATCTCATCTTTTTATTTAATATAATGGAGCAGCTCTAGTTGCAACTTATGTAGCAAAAAAATATACATTATTAATATTTATTACTATAAATATCTAAATATATATTTAAAAATATCAAAGATATAATCTTGAGTTTATTTATTTATTTAGTTATTTTACTTTAGAATTTATTTAAGAATTATTGGATCAAATAAATAAAAATAAACTAAACAATATGAATCAAACTAATTATAATAAGAGGTGAGCATAATAAAAATTAAAACATAATAGACATATATTTAAAATAAATAAATATAGAATAAATCTTAAGAACATTAAATAAAATAATTTTAAAATAAAATAAAATAATGTTTAAATGTATAAAAATATCTATTTAATAAACTAAAACATTTCTTAAATAGTTTTAAAGTAAAAGAAAATAACTTATAAATAAAAAATAGTTTGTTTTGAAAAGTTAACAATGTAAATAAAATAAAATAATTTTATAATAATTTTGAAATAAAATAAAATATTTTTTAAGTAAATGGAATAATTCAATGAGAGATAGATATATTTAAAATATATTATTTTATTTAGTCATTTACTAAAATTATTTAAGAATTATCCTATTTTATTTACATTATTATAACTCTTTTTTTTTTATGCGTAAGAGGCACTATTATATTAAACTGTCAAAAATGGGTACATTGTGCTGCCCATTGGGCTATATCCTTAACATCCATACATTGACAAAAATGTCCAGCATGGTTGCACATACTCCAAACCCTAGACAGACCCAACCCACCATTCTACTATTACATTGATATGCTCAAAATGGCCACATAGGGCCTATGAGATCTAAACATATATACGTTTTGTTTCAATCTAAACCCTTGAAGAACTTACAAAGTTGATGAACTTGTCCACCTATTCAAAGTCCTGAACAAGCATGAGATGGAGCCAAAATAACCCTGGACAGAATAACCCGGTCACAATAACCCAGGGACAAAATATCCCAGGGTCATAATAACCCAAGCCAAAATAACCCATGGTCAGAATAACCCATGGACAAAATATCCCCATAAGAATATAGAGAAAGGAAAACACAATTTATAAATTACATGTATGTTGCTAAAAAAACTTTATTATTCAAAATTTCAATTAAAGTGTCAAATTATGAGCGATGCCTCTTATATAATCTAAAATGTTATGCTTGTCATAACCATCGACCAATATTTTTAGTCTTTCTTTGAGTTCATGGTATTTTTTCGTGCTTGGTTGCCCAGTGTATCCAACCATATATTTCTCTATTCTATTCTCTTGGAGACTGTTCTTTTTTCATTGCTTTGATGAATTTCCAGACTGAGCTATGCGATGCTTGAAGCAATTCACTAAATCCTTTGTGCCATCCCTCAATAGTATTATTGGTTATGGGAAGATCATCTTGAGTAGCTGAATAGCAATTCCACATTGTGATTGGACACTTGGGTGATCGTCTATTGCCTCTTCTGGTTAGTCTGCCAAATCCATGTGTCTTCAAAATAATCAATTATGGGTTGCAGGGTCTCCTCATGTTCTGTATAATAAGGAGATTGTTGAAGTGTTTCAAATGCATCAATTATGTCTATCTGAGGCATGAAAGCTAATGCAACAAGTTTCTTGATCTCATATGCAAATGCTTCATTGGCATTGGAACATGTTTGTAGACCTTCTTCTTGAACTTTCCTCCACAAGCATTGAGAGAAATGGAAAAAACATCCCCGAATAGTGGCATTTGGAAATTTTTTAGAAATATTCTATCTAGGGTTATTTTGGCCGGGTTATTATATCATGATACCTATATATCAAAAACTATGAAGAATGTGTTGGTTCCCTAAAAAGTATATTGATTTTTTGTACACTCTTTTAGAAAACCCTAGGAAAATTTACAATAATGTTCAAAAAAATATGTTACAAAATATCTTCTTTTATGAATTTGGATTTCTCCTCTTCTTATCACTCTACACACTCTTACTTAGTCTCCCCTTCTTCCTTTCTTTACTTCTCTTAATTCTACCACTTTATATATCTTCTTAATGCCTTTTCATTTATATCTTTTCATAATAACTCTTAATCAACTAATTCCCACGAAATTGCCTTTATTTTTATAATTATTTACCATTTTATAGGTTATTTAAGCATATTAAAGGCGTTTTAAGGCTATTTTAGGGTTATATAATGGATATATGGTCTAAAAATGACCTAAATAGCCTCTATGGTGCCTCACAATCATATTTATAATTTATTTTATGTCATTTCTAGTTTACTCGCTTGATCTAAAATGACCATGGGTTATTCTATCCATGGATTATTTTGACCACAGGTTATTTTGTCCATGGGTTATTATGACCCTAGGTTATTTTGTCCTTGGGTTATTTTGGCCAGGTTATTCTATCCAGGGTTATTTTGGCCGGGTTATTATGTCCTGATACCACCTGCTCTCAATTCCCTAGTAGAGTGGTACCTTTTATATCTAGAAGAAAGGGATACTATTTGACAACCTCACCCAAAACAACAAGCAAATCCATGTTGCGGGGCCTGGGAATCCCAACATTGGCATGGCAGCATCAAGCACTTCCTCTAACATGCCCAACAACTTTAGTTTAAACATCCTCTGAGTCAACGTATCCACTTCTACTTTTTGTAAATGCAAGTCCAAGAGCACTACCACATATCTAGAAGCAATGTTGGTATGAAGACGATAGTGTTCCCCCTCTATGAGAAACTCCCTACCCAATATCAGTTTCACTACTCCAATCGATAAGAAATATGACCCCTGTAGAATGTGCTTAAGTCTTAGCTTAAAGATTACACCAAGGAAGGTCGTCTACTTTCTATCATTGACAGGACGAATAGGTGTATCCATGCCTCTACAAACTACACACTTTGTTGACATATGTACAATAAACTTAGACCACTCTACCATTAACAAGCCAGATTAGACAAAGTGCTTAAGAGAAATGAAGCGAGCCGACCCTTTCAAAAGTACTTATAAACCCATGCTAGTCATTTTTCCAAGCATTCCTTTGATTGTTGAGAGTGGCCTTTGACCCTCTCACATATGAAAATACAGTTCAAAACAATAAACCACTCCCATTTATATTAATTAACCTCTATCATGATAGTCATAACTATGGAATAATTGTGCCAACTTGTGTAATCATTGCCATGCATCAAATTTGTATAATAAGGTTTAACGTGGTGGCTTTCAAGTAGAATGTAGTGTAGAGTAGACACGACATGAACCAATTTCTTATCAAACTTAATGTATTAAAGGCACCCTCATGAAGACTTCAATTTTTAGAATGCTAGATGTGAGTTAAAATGTCAAATCCTTAAATTTTCTTATGCTTAAAATCATATCGACCCCATCATCTGATCATAAAGCTTTCCACACCTATGATGTGGAAAGCTACGATTAACACCCTTTAGACTATCAAATGGCTAGGAACTTCCAGAATCCCAAGTTTAAATGTAAATGATGCAATTATACAATGATATTTTTATCGCCCCCTTATTCAGAAAACTCTCAAATCCTAGATCTCTAGTGACCTATCCTAGCTATAGCAACATTGCATTCAATATGAACCAACCCCATTATGGTGTTATGCTAAATTATTAGGCCAAATTTCCTTTATTGTGAAGCCATCCACACCCTTGTTCGTTAGTTCATCAACCTCCCTGTTGCCCTCCCTATAAGTGTGATTTATCATGTAGCTTTTGAAACCTTCCATCCATTTGGATGACACCTCTAGCATGGCTTGGAGCTTCCAATTTTGGAGTTGGCCTATTCTTAGGGCATTTGTTATCAATGTGGAGTCCCACTCAATTGCCACCTTATCTAACTTTAGCTCTTGGCATAGATTGAGCCCATGAATTAAGGCCTATAATTTAGCCACGTTGTTGGTGCTAATTGGGAGCGATATCACCAGTTTTCTTACCACCCTTCCATTCCAATCTCTTATTATACACCTACCACTCGAGGAGCTAGGATTTCCCCATGCAACCTCGCCAAAATTTAATTTATACTACCCAAAGACTAGAGCCTACCAAGCAACTTTACTTCTCAAATCCTATGGCCTTTCCCTACCTTCACCCATGAAGGGGGGAACCTTTATTCCATGCCAAGCCTTCCTCATTAAGGCATCCCATTCTATAAAATTTACATGCTTCAAGTTTTGATCAATTGTCCTACAATTCACCACTTCCACAATAGTAGCCTCCATCTTGTTCAGTAGCGAAGTGACACACATCTCCTTTTCTTGAAAGATTATTTTGTTCCTCTCTTTCCAAACCTCCCATACCAACAAAGATAGACTGACAACCCATAAACTTGAGAACATTTTTGATTTATTTATCAATGGAAAAAGCTTGAAATAAACTTAGGATATCCCTGGGAAGAGCACTTTTCCAAGCTAATTTTGCACACATCCATTGCTAGCATGCTTGAGTGAAAGGGTGGCTCAAAAGAAGATGATTTCTAGTTTCTTCTTCATGTTTGTAGAGTAGACACCTTGACAGACCATGGTATCCCATATTTTCAAATATATTCGTAGTCCTATTTTGAACCATTACCCACGCAAAGGAACTTGCCTTGCGAAGACAATTTTTGTTCCAACATAACTTCACTGAGATCTGTGATGAAACTTCCCAATCTTTCATTGATAATCTATAACCATCCTTAGCATTGCAATCTCTTGACTTGGAACCATGCCATCTTAGATTATCACTACCATCCTTGATAAATACCAGCCAACCCTTAATTGCATCTTCATAAACTTCTGCTAGCTCATTAGATATGCCTAATATTCTCACATTTTTCCATTGTCATTGGTTGCATCCAACTGTAGAAGAAAATTGAAGGTAATCCCTCACATGATAGCCCCGTACTTGCTTTGTTATGGCTCTCACTTGATCCAATTCCATTCTCCTCTCCAAACTTGAGTAGCGACCCCAAGGGTCTTCCCAAAAGGGCAATCCTTCCATCCTTTATGTCCCATGTTAAGTAATCCACAATTAGATCACAATAACTTCGCAAAAAACTCCATATTCTTGACCCTGATGGGATTGATCTTGAAGTGAAGATGATTTTTTACCCTTCATCCAAATACTTTGCTTTCATGATCTTGACCCATTTTAAGTCCTGATTTACATACATCTTCCATAATAATTTTTCACCTAGTGCTTTATTCTATAGGAGTAAGTTTTTTAGCCCCACTCCATCAACATTTTTTGATTTGTAGACTTTATCCTAGCTAATGAGACAATATTTGTTCTACTCCAAATTCCCTTGCCAAAAAAGTTTTCATTTTTTCATTTATTCTTTGACTTGATCCAATCAACAGGGGTAAGCATGACATCATAGATATTGGTAGAGTAGATATCACAACCTTTAGCATCATTATCCTTCTAGCCCAGGAGACCCATATGCCTTTCAACAATGCCATCTTATTTTCCACGTTAGCCACCAATGAGTCCCAAAGTTTTCCCAATTGCTTCCCTACGACCAATGGGAGGCCCATATATTTGCTTGGGAGGTTACCTTTTTTAAAATTTAAGACTCTCAAAATCTGATTTTCATTTCTTGGGTTTGTGAAGAAGAAGAAGAAAACTTCTGATTTTTCTTTACTTACCTCTCGACTAAAGGAAACCATGTAATTATCCAAAATCTTCTTAAAATTTTGAGCTTCCTTAACCTGAGCTGCTCCAAACAACATTATGTCATTGAAAATTGTTGATGTGTTATTGCTGTCAAACCCTTGGTTATTTGGATTCCTTCCACCTTGCCATTAGTTGAAGCTTTGCTCAGAGATCTTCCAAGTGCCTTTGCCATTATAATGAATAAGAAGAGGGATAAAGGATCACACTATCTTAGTCCTCTTGAAGCCCCATAATAACCTTCTGGGGACCCATTGATGATAATTGAATATCTTGGAGTGGCAACACAGTTGAAAATCCAATCCATCCAGCTGCTATGGAACCTATCATAGGCTTTTTTGATGTCTAATTTTATCAACATGTTTTTTTTCTTTAGTTTTTGTGTTGAATGGATTGCCTCTTGGGCTATAATCACCCCATCTAATATAGACCTCCCTGGTACAAAGCTTGTTTGCTCTTCCAATATTATGTCTGGGAGGATCTTCTTCACTCTATTTGCAATCGCCTTGGCCATTATTTTGTAAATTGTATATTGTAAAGTGCTATTGGCTTGAATTCATCTAGAGAATTTGGTTTCTTCTTTTTTGGGATCAGGGCTATGAATGTGTTATTTATCTCTTTTAACACCTTTCCCGATCTCCTAGAGTCTTCTATTGCCTCAATCACTTCACCACCAATGATATCCCAATGCTTTTGAAAGAACGCAATCGAAAATCCATCTAGGCCTGTGCCTTATCAGGGTGAAGTTGAAACAATGCCTCTTTGATTTTTTTTTTTGAGAACTCACTCATTAGCATCTCATTTCAAGCCTCTGAGACCAATCTTGGAATGTTAACCAAAATATGGTGTTGCTCTTGCCATTTAGAGCCATTCCAATTGTTCAACAAAATTTGGAAAAAACCAACTGTTTCTGATATGATGTCTTCCATCCCTTCAAGAGTCCAACCCTCAAAGGACTTGATACTTGTTATCCTATTCACTTCTCTTCTTGTTCTGATTACATTATGAAATCATTTCATGTTTTTATCTCCCTCACTTATCCATAACTCTCGTGAATTCTGCAATTAATAAGTTTCTTCTTTTGCTAGAATGTCCTCCAGCTTGTTTAGCAGATCTTTCTCCATTGCATGCCTTGCTCCATCCATACCATTGGTAATCACATCCTCATTTAGAGATTGAATATTTTCCTCTATCTTCTTCTTTTCTTCAAAAATGTTTTTGAAACTGGTCCTGTTCCATATTTTCAAATGTTGTTTTACAAGTTTTAATTTCGTAACTACATTAAACATTTTTGATCCACCAGATTTCAATTCCACCCAGGTCACTGATGAATTAAATTCATGAAATCCTCATCCCTGAACCACATTTCTCAAACTTGAAAGGGCACCTCACTGGTCTCCTTTCTCCTAGAATGTCCAAGCAAATTGGGTAGTGATCTGAACTGGAGATGGGCATAATATTGCCTTCTAAGGAAAAGGGAAAGGATCTCAAGTCTCTCTTGAAGAGATATCTATCCAACCTTTCAACGATGCTGCAAAACCCCTTTCTTCTATTTGTCCATGTGAAAAGCCCATTCCCCATTTGAATCTTGATGAACATAGTTCTCTCTACAAAGTCTTCAAAATCCAATTGGGACTGTAGCTTCCTATTCACCCCCCTTTTTAATCCCCAGATCTCATAATTGCATTGAAATCTCCTCCCATAATGTAAAACTCCAATGCAGGATTATTACACACTACTTCTAACTCCCTTCATACCTCCCTTTTTTGAATACAAGATGTCAGACCATAAACATTAATTAAAAGGAAACATAAGTTAGAGGCTAAACTCCTGACCTTGTAGGTGATCCGATGCTTGTTCGAAGCCACCTTCTCTACCACCATTTTTTGAGGCTTCTATAGTGTTAATAGCCCCCTTGATGCTCCTTCCACATTGATCGCCTCCATTTTCCAAAGTTTCAATTTATTTTTGAATTATTCAACCTCAACTTGAAGCAATTTTGACTACAAGATCAAAAAAATATGTGCTTGTGACGCCTCTAATTGATGCCAAACTAGGCATTTTTTGTTAGGGGAAGTTAAGCCCCTAACAATCCAAGCTATAAGCCTCATTGTTCCTTAGGAAGGGATTCCCCCTTCCCTGTCTTGAGCATTTTGTTTATCGTTTTCTCATGGTTCAGAGTCCTTCCTTTCCTTTTGCTTTCTCCACAGTTGGATGATTTGCTTATCGCCTCTCTTTAAGAAATTCCCAGCGTCCTGTCCACCTCATAGGGTGAGGCAATGAACTTCTATTTTTTATTTGCTATTGGAGTGAATTCCCCAACCTCCACATCCATCCTTGCAATAGTAGTTTCCAACCTTTCTTCCCATCCCTCCTCCAATTCTTCTGAATCATAACTTTCCACCATCGTCCCCTCCTTGGCTTCCTTGGCTAATACCAGTAGCTCACTACCTACTCCAATTAGGGAATTGATGTCCTCCTCCTTGAAATTTTTGCTAATCATATCTAGAACCTCTGAGAGTTTTGCATCCAAATCAACCATCTGCCCCTTCTCCTCCTCCTCCTCCTCCTCCTCTGGGCCTTGATTGTTCTCCTCAACTGTTTGTTTCCCCACCATTTATTGGTCTTGAACTTTTTCACCTGTATGCTTTGGCTCCAGCTCTGCCTCTTCATTCATAGGGCATCCAATGTTTTCCTCACCAGATAACTGCCCTTCTACTCTAGCCCAGTTGCACTCAACTTTTTTCTCTCGCCTCCTTAATCCTAAGACCCGCACCATCCTACCTTTGGGGCACAGATTAAAGATTACACTCTGCCTCCACTTTCCCCATTCTTTTATTATTTCAAGCTCTCTCTAGTGAGAGCTATTAGGCCCGTTCTCCACACAAATTTTGATGAAAGAGCCTACACCATTGTGGTTTAGCCATTCCTCAACACAAATGTAATCGCCTAGCTGGTTCCTAATCTCCTCCAAAGCTTCAAATTCCCAATATTTCGATGAAAAATTTGAGAGTTTGATCCAATCCTAAAGCTTCTCCATCTTGTGCTGGTGAGGAACAAAATTAGCTTCCCACCTCTTGATATAAAAGCCAAAGCTGTCCATTAACCATACCCCGCCCTTAATTTCTTCTTTTACCTTCTAAGATAGCTAGATTACTATGAAGTAGCTATTCTCCGATGGCTTGACTTCCAGATCTTCAACCCAACGATCCAACCACCATTTCTCCATCCTTCCCTAGTTTTGATTCTCTTCCATACCATTTGACCAATAATCCACAACTTTTCAAATGTTGAATTATCAACCTCATTAGGCCTGATCGGATCATCATGGTCTTGCTATTTGCTTGACTTGCAAATCCACCCTCACTCCCGATCGCTTGTTGCACCACTTATTCATAGGATGCCTTCCAGACTTATTAAACCTTCCATGATTCTAGAAGAGGTTCACATCCTTTCGTCTTGCTTCGCCCATGGGGAACACGTTCGCTCTTGTTGCAAATGGGGGGGTCGATCGTAGCTCCTCAAATCTTTGCCTCCCGTGCCACTCGTTGCTTCTCCTCATCCCATTACCCTTGCTGAAAATCCTTCTTCGCATTTTCGTGAGCCCTAACAAAGGGTGGTCGCCGCTGCTCCACATCATACCAAGGCTTCCCATTCTGGACATCATGTTTATTTGCAACTCCTTATCTTTGTTCTTCACGATCTCCACGCCACCCCTTCTTCTGGCTATCACACCACTCCTCAATGGCTCTCCGCTTGATATGCTCCATCGAGTACTCTCGCTCCGCTTCTGCCACCCAAGCGCCTGCTCCTACTCCTGCTCCGGTCTCCATCATTTTCTTTAAAATATAATTTATAAATAATTTGTTTAAAAATTATTTTAATTATAATTAATTTATCTTATTTATTTAAAAATTATTTTCTAATTATTAAATTCTTAGTAAAATAATTTAAAATTGATATCTTTTGATATTATTTTAAATAGATATAATTAAGATACTTAAAAAGTATTTTCTTTATTTATTAATAAATTACACATATTTGAAAATATGTACAATTTTAGTGAATGCCATGTATAATCACTTAAATATTAAAAATTAATTTGAAAATATTTAGCAATTAAAAATATTGAAATCAATATAAATTTACAAGCTTACTTTTAGATCAATACTAGAATAATTCTAATTTTATTGTTCTAGACAAAACTCTCCTCTTTATTTTATACTTATACAGATTTAATTTAATTTACATAATATATTATTATAGTATACGAATTCTCACACATTAACACTACTATTATAAAACTAACTTTTAGTTTAAATGATAAAGGTCTTAACTAGGATTTGAGATTATGTAAGCCTTCTCCTTTATTATCAGAATTAAATTACCCGGCATTATTTCAAATTTTAGGTTAGGAACTCCTAGATGGTAAGTACCTAATCATGGCTTTTCAGAGCAGAGGAGCGGCCTAGCTGTGCACGAGGTGAGAAAACGCTGTTTTCCCTAATTAATTTAGTAGCGAATATAGTAGCTTCATTTATATTCTCCAACTCAAATTGTTATACCCAAACAACCAGTATAAAGCACAGTTTGAATGGCTCTTATCTTTTGAATTTCTTGTTTACGCGGGTTGAACTGAGAGTGTAACTAGGTCATTAGGATTGACTTGATCAGACCCAAAACCTTTTGCCTTGTGGCTCCTCTGGAAATGTGATTATGGAAATGAATAATGAACGATTTTTGAGGGATTTGGTCTTTGTGCTGAGGAAAATCTATTTTCGCTCTGTTGTATGCACCTCAAATTCCTCATCGGCTGTAGTTGGTTCAAATCCTACAAAAACCTGGAACGAAAACTAAAGGGAAAGCTGAAACTGAATCCACTGTCAAATTCGAAGAATGAATTTACTATAAAATTATCGCGTAAGATCTTACTCTTAAAAACACTAAGAAAACAAACTAGAATCTGAATAATCAAGCAAAACTTTGAAATTCTAGAGAATTAGAATATATAGTATAACTGATTTTAAAACTGGTGGAAATTAAATTTTAAAACTTTTTGAAGAATTGAAGTATGTAAATTGCTGGAAAACATAATGGAAAGTGTAAGTGATAAAAAAACATGATTTGAACCCTTTGTCTGATTCTGATGCCACTATTATGAGGTCTGGCTGTTCCATGATGCAGCTCAAAGAAATCCAAAGCCAAAACTGAGAGAACTATAAAAAATGAATAAAAACTAAAAAGCTCAAACTATTGAAAGATATAAAACTGGAACTGTTGAATATTAGAAGTGGATCTGTGTTGTTGAGACACCCAAAGCAGAAACCCTACGCCTGCAAAATATAAAATTTCATTGACGGATTGGCAACTAAAAGTAGAATTAAATGTCTGAAGTTGGAAGAAATCTAAAATCTAGATCTCTTGTTTCTTTTTCTTCTTCTTTTTGTTTTTTGAAACTGAAAGAATATTTATGTTGAACTAACTGATAATAAATAGTACTTCAATCTCCTGAATTTAAAAAGGAAAGAGAGACCTAGCATTTCTATACATAGATGAGACAGTAAATAAGAGAGAAAGACCTTCCCAAGAGAGTATAGAAGCTAATTGAGGCCTAATATCCAAAACTGTTTAGAATCCGCAAGATACACATACAAAAGAAAAATCTAATGCATTCCACTAATTGAGTTCCACAAATTTTGATATCATTGCAATTATGTTTTGCTTCTATCTGCTGCTGCCATGATGTCCATCTTGAAACACATCCTCAGACATTTGAAATTGCTTTTAAGGAGGAGTGACAACTTGTTGGGATCCACAGTTGATCTTTATACTGTTCTTTTGTTCAGCTCTCCAATAACAACACAAAGGGTAGATCTTAAATTACATCTGTAGACTCTTCAATCAGCCGTTGAACTTCCTTTTGTCTTTTTGGTCCATGTGCTTTACTTTGACATGCAAGCCTTCCATGGAATTGCATTGAAGCATGGCTCCTTGGCAAGTTGTGTGTTCATCTCTTGGGTGAGATTGGTTTGTTTCTACGTAATTGTAACTCTTAAGTGCTATGCAGCTGTTCTGCTCCCTCGAAATTCAGGTACAATGCATGAAAATTCATGTGAAATTTGATCGAGAAGTTGGTAACGTTGCCCTTTTGAACACATTGAATACTGTTGAAGATACGAAATGGAAATTAAAGATGAGCTCATAGTAGTCAAGCTGCGAATTCGATCTGTATATTCTACCCTTCCAATCCGTCACTGTGCTATAGACCATTGGCCTTATATTTGCATCAATAAGGGTTTGAGATTGAACTAAAACTGTAAAAATAGTCTCTAGTGGAGCAGCAGCAAAGACAAAATTGGCTTTGTGTTTATGTTGGAGAACCACGTGCACTATTATTTATGTATTTTCATCACTTTCGTTTGGACAGCCCATAGGATATTTTTTTATAGATAAATGTGGGATTTTGAAATATCCCTTGCTAGATATAACCCAAAAACTCAGTTTTGAACATTTGACATTTTGTCAAATGGTTGGCATGTAATCTGGTCTGAGACTGATTTCTGAGTGTGTATGTGTTGTTTGAAGCCTTGTTGGAGTGTTTAATGTTGCCAAATTAAAAAGAACATGTATAGGAATGGTAAACAAAGATTGCATAAACATATAACATGAATTCCACTTCAAAAGTTTCCTTTATTCAATCTATATCAGGTCTGATTTACAATAATAACAGGTCTGATATAAAGTTATCAGAGCTGTAACAGCACTATTACACCCCATACAAATGAAAGATTTATATTCCCAACATGCCAAGAACATACCCGATGATAGCTTGATGGTTTCCTTGACAATACAGCTCCAAATAAACTTGATGTGGCTGATCCAGACCTTGAAACAAGACCAGTATGAACTTCAATAACCAGCTACAGGCATGTCAACAATGGCCGAACTGAATTTGCTCTTTAGTGGTCTGAAAACCCTAATTTCCAGCTAGGGTTTTGATTGAAAATGACACCCAAATGGTACGGCCAGCTGGTAAATGCACTAAAATGATGATATCTGCTGATAAGAAGCCCCAATCTGCAATTATATTATGATAACTCACTGCTGCAATCAATTCTAAATGCAAATTAACTTGTGATGAAGACCAATGATGCCCAAATGGAAACCATAGGTGGACTTCCCTATTTTGTGAATTGGGTTTTCGTCCAATTCACTATCCTCCAAGGGATTTTGTCCTTAGAAGACCTGTATGCTGTTGAAACCCTCTTTCAGAGCTCAAACCTGCAATTTGCTTTTGTCAAAATGAGAATAGAATGCCCAAAAATGAGCCCACATATTGCTTTATAACCTCCCATGAGTTTTTTTAATAAAAGTCAATAAAATAATCCTTCCAAAAGGCTAAGCCCATTTTGAGGGTCTTTTCTCATCAAAAGAAAGGGCCACTTTTTAAAAACAACTTTGAGTTACTAGGATGGGGGCACTTTTCACTATTCCCTTTATAATTTTCTGTTACTATTCACTTTTTACTATTCCATTAAAGCAAACTTTAATATTTCCAATTTATCCCTAGATTCATCAACTGAGCTCCAAATTGAAAAGCTCGTAAAACTCTTAGCTAAGCTCCACAGCTCTCGGTTGGGTCTCCTAACCATTTTCCTGACCTACAGGAACCCTAATAGTAGGTCAACCCCCGCTATAGTCTGAGCTGCCTAAGGAAGGGACATTACAGATTTATTGTTACCTTCACCTGGAAACCAAAGAAATACAAATAATTACATCAGAGAGTTCATAGAGCCAAAAATTTATAGGCACCACCAAACAACAATTTTGGAACTCAACCTAAAAATGCAAATAAATAGCTCGAGTCCCAACCCCCTTTCATTGTGCATTTGGCTTATTTAGGCCCATCATATATAACTAATATGAGAAATATCTAAATGGGTCTCCTTCAGGCAAATTTGCCTAAGTGTTGTTTCTCTTTATCCCTCATGTTCTTATCATATTCTAGAAGTTGCAAAAATCCAAAAAAGTTCTAAGTCTGAGAAGGTTTTGGTCATTTTCCCTAGTTTCTATAGAGTTGTAGAGTTTCAATGGACTTTCAAACTTCTTTTGGTTGTTCTGATCTCTTGTCCTAACCTTTGGTCATGCATAGAAATTTTGCCAAGTCCAGTGGGTCCCTTCCTCTCTTCGTTTCCTTCATTTCATAAGTCTGCAGGTTTTCGACAGATGTCCAAACTTCTTCTTTGTCTTGACCTCCCAACATCCAGTCCTCTTCCGTATCCCTACATTCTCTCGTTCTTAACTTCAAGTCAAGTTTCATGTGCTTTGTGGACTTGTAGGATTCATTTTGTTAGAAATCTGAAATAGATTGATAACCCAAGGAACTTTATAAGAGGAATTCTAAGCTGCATAAACTGGAAAAACATAAACAATGCAAACCAGTGACTTTAAGAGATATGCAATGTCAGAATGACAGTAATGCATTAAGAGCTTCCAAGATGCCAAATACAAGCTAGGTAGTGAGTTTACATAGAACTAAGGAGAGGATGGAGGTGGCAAATCAACCAATAGGAAGTGACCACCAATATTAAATAAATTGATGAAAATAGTAAATGCTCCACACTTTTAGGATGGGGACATCTCATCACCTTATCTCCTAGTTATTAAATAATAAACTCACTTTATTAACCTAAGCAAGTTTAATAAAAGTCTAAGAAAAACCTATGACTAAGGGAAAATAATTTAACCCACCAGGAAAATAAAAACCTACACCAACACATTTGGACTTCCGCCCTTCCCCTTCCTCCTACTGACCTCCAATACTTCTCCACTTTTGATTCTTGTAACCTTCCTTCCTTGTTTCCCTCTTGTGGACTTGTAGAGGTCATCAGGACTTTTTCCAATCCTTGTCCATCTCCAAATCTCCCTACCTCACGACCTTTGGTCAAGTCTTGCCTTTCATCCTTGCACTTTGGTTCCCCTTTATAGACTTATGGAGTTTTGACAAACTTTTTCCGTCTTCCATTTCCACTTCTTGACATCCAAACCTCTAGTTCCCCAATCATTTCTTGGATTTCATTTAGTTCCCTTTTTGCAGAATTATGTTGCACTTCCAAACATGTAAACTTCCTTTAGTTCTACCTCCACTTCCCTTTGCTGGTTTTGCATGTTTTCCCCACATCCTTTCTAATCCCTCGTGCAAAGTTCTAGTGGACTTCTACTGTCTTCCCTTCACCTCTTGATCTCCTGACCTCATGACCTTTGGTCCATTTCCGTCTTCTACCCCTTTCTCTTTGCCTCTTTTTTGTGTACTTGCGGGGTTTATTTGAACTTCATCCAATTCTACCTCCGCTTTCAAGTTTCAACTGCTATTTCTACATTGAATTCTCGCAAAGACTCCTAATGGATTTGTTACTCATTTCGTCTTGTCATGCGAAATTCCTTTGGACTTTGGGATATTTCTACTTCTATTTCTACATCCTTTCCCTGCATGTTTTTCACATCCTCAACTCACTTATTTTCATCCATTTGTGAAATTTTGATGGACTTTCGGACTTCCAATGTCATGTCTATTCTTGGCCTTCAGTTCCACCTCGTGCCCCTCATCCTTCCACATTTTCTCGCATTCCCTCCACTCCTTTTCCAACAGATTTTTAATGGACTTTCAAACTTCCATTCCAATGTCTTATCTTGACTTCCACCTTCAATTTCTAGTTTTGCATTGGGTTTTGGCAAAGTGTTCCAATGATTTTGTTGATCGCTTCTTCCTATGTAGAAGTTCAAGTTGGCTTCCGAACTTCTAGTCTTCCATTTGGACATCTTGTCTTGACCTTTAGTTTTGCCTCCCCACATTTCTTCCAAATCACTTCTTTTGCTCACTTCATCCATTTGTAAAGTTTTAGTGGACTTTCAAACTTCTATCTCCATGTCCAGTCCTGACCTCTAGTCTTACAATGAAACCCAACATCTCTTGTTCTAACCTCTTGTAGAGGTTTTTCCCACGAGAAAACCATTGTCCATCTTGAGGGCATGGATCTACATGCAATTTCAACGATGGATGATGGAGAAGTCTAGATTTCCATGAATGCGGTAGTTGAATTCCAATTTTTGATGATCTTCATGCTGTAATAAGCCAACTGGAATTTTAATATTAGTTTTCAGACTTGAGAATATTAATGATCAATTTTCACAAATTTTACATTAAAGTTAAACTAGCTAGTCAACACTACCGATGTACCGAAAAAGCTCAAAACTCTTGCAACTTATATATATCATATACTTTGAATATGATTTTTACATGAATATGGACTGCTATAACAGTCAAAATACCAAAAGCAATAGCAACAACAAATCTGGAACTAAAATAACTTCTACACAAATCGGATGAATGATTCAATGCATATTTGAATACTACATTACCAAATTTCACCCACAAAGCACAAAAGGAGGCTACACAATAGAACTGATCGAAGATGCTAGAAACACCAGAAAAATGTCCACACAATAACAAAGACAAATTTGGAATAACAGCTCCAAAATCTATTACAAACTGCTCTCACAAACACTACCAAACAAACTCACTTGAAAGATGATTGATCTAACTTGTGGGAAATATAGAAAGGAATGAAACAACCATCAACAACGCTCCACACAACAGCAGCAACACCCATAGCAAACTGAAACCAAATTGCACTCCCACACTTGCAAACAAACACACCAACAAAACTAGCTGAAACTGCAATTGTGTGAAGCTTGGTTGCACTCCCTGAATGAGAATGCCTCCTGAATCAAAGAGGTTTCGTCCTTTGACTCCTACAAATCATGGGTTTCCATCCACAAGTTGCAATCCTCTTTAGGTTTTCGTCCATTGAAGGATATTGTAGAACATTGAGTTCATACAATGAAGAAATTGTGAAGATGAAATAGCAAAAAGTTCCTGAAATGTGACTTTGCCTGCAAATAAATAGAGAGCCAAATCCAAACACCCCCCTTTTGGAAAAATAAATGAAATAATATTACTTTCATCATTTTCCCTCCAAAAAATCACACCATTTTGTCTGTTGCAAGATTCTTGACCAAAATTAGACAACTCCCCACGTGCAAGTTGTCATAAGAGTTGCCAAAGAATTTACTAATAATTGATTGCCACCTTAACTTGGAGGTTACAAACCTCCTCATAAGAAATCCCACGCCCTTCCTTGGGAAGATACTCCAAAATAATAATATTAAATTAATTATTTGACCCCTTTTATTAAAAATAATAAATAATAAATGATTCAGGACCCAATAATCAAATTTTACATATGATTATTTCTCAATTTTCATACCTTAGCCCAAGGAAAATATTTGGAATGGGATAATGTCTCTTCCATAATAAATCAATTAAAAAGGGGACATGACACATGCAAGCTCCAAATCATCCAATTCATGGGTTCCATGAGATTTCATTTGACTTGCATGCCACAATTTTGACTTCTTGTTCTTCATTGAATTCTCACAAGCAATTGAGCGACCAAGCAATATGCTATATATACAATTTTTTCTCTAGAAAAAGGGTCAATCATTTCTAAATTTCACACGATTGCATGTTTTGAGGACTGTCTAGGGTTTCAATTCCTACAAGTCTAGTCTCCTATAGAGTAGCACATTTTGTAAATCACAAGGAGTTTTTAAATTTGTAATTGATGTCTCTAATGAATGTCTCCATTGCCATTTGTAGATCTTCATGGGAACTTCTATGTGATGAATTGCGATAGCATTCTAGCTTAGGATTTCCCCTTACCACATTTGCTGGTATGATTGTAATAAGGATTTGATAAATGTTACAATATTTTAAGTCATTGCAATCTCTGTAATGGTCTTTTGTTTATCCCATATGGATTTTTGTAGTTTGGAGATGGATTATTAAGTATGTTCAGTTGCTTGATATGATATCTTTGATGTATGTATATGCATACCTCATATTCTATTGCGATTTTAATGTGTTTTTTCTCTTAGTAAACTGTGATTGTAACCCATTGGATTAGGCACTGGTCCTACAAGTTCATGATCGACCATACTCTCAAAATGATAAGCATCTTTCACTAGTAGTTTAGTAGCTTGTATGCACCTCATGATTCAACGATTCATCTAGGGAAGCATCTATAGCGAGCCATAAAAGTTATTAGCCTAAGGAATCATGTTTTGTATACCTTCATCTTGCCTTTGTGCGATGATGTTTTTATTAGCTTAAAAAGAGGTTTTATGTGCAGTAGGTTAGTCTTTGGTCTAGTGACAACCTTTGAGACAGGCATACATTGGGTACTAATTTCAGTTTGTTTATCTTTAGTTGAGCCTAAAGTGAAGGAGAGAATAGTCACTCTTAGTAATTAGTCTTAAATCACCCACATTATGTTGATGAGCTGATCATTCCCCCTTTAGAACGACATTTCCTTGGCCTTGAAGCAATTGGATTCCTCTAAGAGTGTGAGTAGCTATTTTGGGACCCAAAAGAATGGCGCTGTTGTCGGCGATAGTGTATTGATCGTTGTTAGGGATGTAATTTGCTATTGCTGTGAAGGTTGTACTCCAACTCATATTTTGAAGGCCCTTGTATATTGAAGACCCTGATTTTTATTCACTTTGTTTGTGTGTAAGCTGGCAGCCTGTCAACTTACACCAACATCATGGTACTGTTATTGGGTAGATAAGTTTTTGGATGATATTTTGAAGATTTCTACTAATAAAAGAAAGTTTGTCTCTTCTAAGTGTAGAGTGGTGAATTTGTTCTCGTCAAACCCAAAACCAGTTTGCAACTCAAAAGACAAAGATATGACAACATGAGCAGGATGACAACAAGGTAGGAGAAATTGTAGACATGAATATGGTATGCTAAGAAATGAAATAAATATAGGTGGAACAAATAGAAATATATCCTATGAGGCACATACTCTAGATATGAATCTACCCAATCCTCCACATGTAAGAACCACAAGAATGGGTTTAGACCCTAGTTACCTTATCTCATCACATAGAACTGATTATGAGCAAGATCCTACATTCCATGACGCTAATGCAGCCACACAATTAGATAATGAGTGTAGGGATAGATAAGTTGATCAGAGAATATATTTGATTGATTACCTCAAGCAAAGGCAACAAGAACTTTAAGCTCAAATTGAGTTGCAATAAGCACAACTTGCCCATAATTCCCAATAGAAAAACTAAATTATGCTCCAAACGTTCCCAATCAATAGATACCTAATCAATAACATAACCAACAACTCAATAATCGACCAAGTGTGAGGGCCCAATTTTGAAGACAAACTTAGAGATTCCCACCACTAAGACAACCCTTAGAAATGTAAGATATAGGTAGATGGAGTTTTATGGTATCCTTGATTATCCCAATCAGATACCCAATGAAATTAGGGGATAGGTGCTAAAATTCTAGGCTAAGAGTGTTGTCACTAGGGAAGAACACCTCAAACGTTTCATCAATGTTATCGATGAAAATGGAATTAAAGACAAAGATGTCAAGATGAAATTGTTTGTGTAATCTATGGAAGAGAGTGCAAAAGAATGGTGTAGAATTCTTTCGGAGAACAACAAAGACTCATGGGAGGAATTTATGAGGGTTTTTCTATGCTCCACGGGGACGCGTCCCCTGTGTTTTTATGCTGTTTCCCGTACCGGGTACGAAACGGAGACGCGGGGATGGCTAGGAAACGTCCCCTAGCCGTCCCCTTTTGCCCTCCAAGTACCCGATACTTCTAGGAGACTTTTGGCAAAAGACAGGGGACGTAGGGTACTTCTAGAAGTACCCGAAACTTCCCAGCCGTCCCTCATCCGTGCCGGGTACTTCTAGAAGTACCCTATGGCCCAACAACAAAAAAAACACATTTTTATAAAAAATTAAAGTTTTTTAAAATGAAAAAAAGGCATGGGCGGGCCCACAAGGGACACCCCATGCCACTTAACCTAATTTATGTCTTATATATGCCCTAAAATGAGAAAAAGCAACTCATTTTTACATTTGGCTTGTGAAGTGAAGGAGAGCAAAAGAAGAGCAGCTGAGTGAAGGATCGCCAGACTAGTCAGTATCGTCAAACTCCAGCCTTACATTGGGATGTTAATCCCAAAGATACTATGCAGATTGAGGAGAATGCACATGAGGGATTGGTTGGGGTTCCATTGGTTGAGGCAGATCCTTCTATTGACATGGACACTGACACTAACTTAGACTCGAGCTCTAATGGCGAGGACGATGCTGATTTAGACCTACCTTCTGCTGATTAGGGACCTTGGACAATGATATATTTTCTTAGTTTTATGTTTAGCATGTCATTTCATAGTTGAGACTTGGAGCCTTTGGGCATTTTGGTTATAATTAATAATTATTAGACTTTTATATGATATGTGTGCACATTGATAATGAAAAGCATTTGAATTTTGTTAATTTGTTTGTCGATTCTCATGTGAAATCTCAATTCAGTCTAATGATATGTATTAAGCTTATACAAATGTCTAGAATGAATGCTTTATCAATGTTATGCTATGAACATTTGAAATTTCTGTATAATTTTAAAAAATTCCCTATTTTTTTTATTAGCCGTCCCCTGCCGTCCCCTAAAAAATGACCCAAAAGTACCCCCGGACCAAAAACTCGTCCCGCCGTACCGGGTACTCCCCATCCCCGAAACCCCATGGAGCATAGGGGTTTTTAGATTACAATATAGGGAAAGGGTTGACCCCAATTTTGCAATTCATGAGTTAACACCTATTGGAAAAGGGGTGAATGAGATTGTTGTTGATTTTAATAGTAGATTTGTCATGACAATGAGGAAGGTGCCTCCTAATTTGATGTAATGTCCCCATTCTTTCGCGAGCATCAGAGTCATTGGATTAGCCTATTATGTCGATCCTCGTAGGCTAATGGGTCTGGATAGAGGATCACTTGAACGGGCACTTGGTCGGTTAAAGGCAGTATTGGTATCCGGAGTCGGTGACGTGGTGAATTTGCGCGTTTGGCGTGTAATTGGAGCTTAAAATATTGTTCATCACCACTTATGTCACTTTCTCAGGCTTAGGGACCATGTGTCTATATTTTAAAGGGGTCACTTTCTATTTTGCTGTTACTATTCATCCCTAAAGTGAAAAAAAGAAATAACTTAAGTGAATAGTGAATTTTTAATGAATAGTGTTTCAAAGTGAAATTATAAAAGACCTTGAGAAAGTTCGACCCATTCATGCTTGGATATGTTTTGCTGATTGAAGTTTGGAAGTGTGGAGTTTGTGGAAGAGAGAAACTAGGGTTTCTCAATTTCAGCAGTGGGTAAGCCTGGTTTGGGCTTGTAGTTAGGATTTGGCATCTTGAAGGTGTGAAAGACCACCCTAAAGTGCTGGTTATTTTCTTGTTGCTGCATTTTTGGAGCTTGGAATTGCTGATAACAAGTTGTTGGAGGCATCTTTCGGTAGGATACTTGCTGCTAGTGACGCCATTCGCCATCCAGAGGTATTTATTTGCATTTTATTAAGACTTTGGAGCTGATTTTTAACAGCTACAACCAGCCGCACTTTTTAAGGGTTTGATTTGCTCAAAGAAATAAATACGCCTTTCTTTGGTGGCTGATTTCACTCCTAAAGTGGGCGCCCCTGTCAATAGAAATTCCATCAAGAAATTGGTAGGAGAAACTTGTATTTAATTTTGTATGAGCATTTGCATGGGCGCGGGTACTGTAGCAGTCACTATTCACAGTGAAGTTTGGCTGTAAGTAAAATTAAGACATAAGATGTATTGTCTCTCGAATTTGATGCAAGTTGTTTATTCCATGTAAGCTCTTATATCATGTAGAATGCATCTTGAATAGCATTTCGAATCTTGCTTAAGTATCTCTTGAATTGTATGCAAGCAGCCCATTAATGTATTCTCTTTGTAATGAAGAAGGTCTCTTAATTATGAAATTGAGTTCATTGCTTGAATATCATTGGCATTTAGTTTATTTGTGAGTTCATATTGCCAGTATATGCTTGTTACATTCATGAGTATCATTGGCATCAAACATCAAAACACAAAAAAGACATTAAGAATCAAACACACAAAACACAAATCAGACCTACAAAGAAGAGAAATTCCAGAATTAAATTGGGGGTTTTGAGTCAAGTCCAGTTTGGCTCATCACAGTGGTATCAGAGCAGTTTCCTGCCATCCTGTTGGGTAGGGATTCAACTGCAGTTCGGAGGTTTCAGTGAACATGGCCACTTCCTAGAAGCAGTGGGACAGGAACATAGAGAAGCTTAAACAAAGATTGAAAAGGTTGGATGAAAGTCGGAATGGGATGAAGAAGTTGTGTTCTTATTGTAGAGAGCTGTACGATTTAAACCATGATTGCCCTTGAGACCTAAGGGCAAGGCGCATAGAATAATGTGGGTTCCCTATGAGGATTCAAAACCAAAGAAAACGGACCCTGCAAAACTAGATAGAGTAGCGCGGCATATAGCTTCCATTTTTAAAAGGTCTACATCACGGAACGAAGAGGGGAAGAAACAAGAGGTCACTACAGTATCTAGGAGCCTGTATGATGAATTCTTAGCAGTTAATGACCAGCATACAGTTGATCCTTTGGAGAGCAAAAATCAGACCTTAGAAGATCCACTTGCTGATGATGAAGTTGAAATTTCTAAGGCAGTTGTAGGGGAAGAGCACTTGAGTCCTTTTGAAGATGAAGAAGAGTTAGAACAAGAAGGTGATGGGTCTAAACAAAATGCTGAAAGTAACTTTCATATTTTTGATGATCCACCTTTTGAGACAGCAGTTGATATGTCCTATGTTAACCCCCTTTATGAGGTAGAGTCGCAAGATGATCATGTTGTGGGACATGTGCAGGAAGAAAGGGCCCCATATGAAACCAATGAGGGTTTTGAGCTCCCTAAATGTTTGGTATCAGCAATTAATGATGAGACTTCTGATCACTTTGAAGATGCCAATTCAGTTTATGTGCAAGGATTGTCAATTCATGAATCACACAGGTGTAATTGTCAAGATCAAAGGAACAAGCTATCTTTTGATTCCAGGGTTGTTAATGATGAGCCTTTGACAGAGGCTGGAGCTTTTTACCGCGACTGCATGGTGAGGAGTACTTATCACTTCTCCTTTAGTCCACACATGGAGGATTTGTTGACGCATCAGTGTGGACCGGCTCAGAGTGTGTATCACCCATTTTGGGATGGAAAGTTACCATCATCAGTAGATGGAACTCATGGCTGCAAGTACCCAACTCATTTGTCGGAGGTTAATTGCTTGCAGGATCGGTATTTAGTCTTTCATCATGCGAATGTGTATCCAACAAGGTTTGTTGCTTCTTTTCCTCAGAGGCTATTGGTAGACACAGGGTTACAGAGAGATTATAATGACAGCAAGCATGATGGCACCAGTGGACATCACACCCATGAGAGTTTAGCGGAGGTGATGAAGAGATGTTACGTAGCTGATGCTTCCAGTTATCCTTACCTCCTCATGATGGATGGACATGAGTTTGGTTTATATTGGGATCTAGGTGGAGACAGAGTTAGCACGGTCGTTCAGATGGGTCCCAGGGTATTACTTCACCACTTCTGGTATGGTGGAGTTACGATCAATGTTGAGAGAATCTTGAATGATATTCACAGCATTCAAGAGGTTGTTATCAGCACTGCTAATAGATTTGGTTTACATGACAGCAGTAGGAAAAATTTGCATCAACTTGAGACAGCAGTGGCTACACCTGTACAAAATGATTCTACTGAGTTGTCGCAAGAAGGTACTCAAGATTTGGGTACTAATGGTGCAGTGTTTGATCTAGGTTCATGTCATGGTGAGTCTGATTTCTCAAATCAGACCTTAGAAAACAAGCTAGAAGGCTCATGTGTTGGCATAGAATTCCAGGATTGTGAGTTGGATGGTGATACAATTACATTGGAAGTGGAAGTGTGTGAAGATACTGTCATATCAGCAGCTTCTACCTTATCAGTTGAGCCATTCCTTCAGGTACATGGCAGTAGTACCTTAGTTGTTGATGTGTGCACCGATGATAGCACACATGATGCTGCTGATCACGAAGTGAGTGATGAGGATTCATCCTCTTACTATAGTGCAAAATTGGGTGGGAATGATGAGTCATGGTATCATCATCTAGCGGGGCAGTTAAAGGTTAGTGATGATATGATTGTTACAGCTTTAGAGCATTTTGATGTTGCTCGACAGATGTTGCAACCTATGGGTGGAGTACTCTTATGTCAGATGAGCATAGTAACAGTAGCCTTTCCCTGGCAGAGTTCCATACATTACGAGAAGCTATTAGATTAATGAAACATAATTATCTGCAGTTACTTGCTGATAGGAACTATCTTCTCGAGTGGGATTGTATTTGCTATGATGCGCTAAAGGGGAAGGAGGAGGAGGTTGACAAGCTCACTCATGAGCTTGAGGTGACTATGAACTCATTGGAAAGCACTCAGTTGACTCTTCGTGAGTCCCAGACATGGTTAGAGGAGCTCACTGTGGAATTGAGACGGGCACAATCTTCAGGAGCTATAGATTCAGTTCAGCCTCCTACAACGACAATTGGTGATGATCTTATCTCCACAGGTGGTAGTGAGGATGTGGTTACATCCATCATGGATATAGGGGCAGCAGTTTCAATTGGGATGAGTACTTTGGTTGAGAATAGTAGAGCACCACTTGTTGCATCGGGTTCCCCTATGGTCAGTACCATGATAGATAATGCAGGACAGATTACCGATAGTTCTTGTGATGCAATGGTGGATTCTCCTGAAAGTTGTGTGCTAGGACACGAGGCTACCCCATCATCTTCACAGGAGATATGCAGAGCAACATCTAGTTGGGAGATTGGTACTTATGTCGATTTGTTTCCCTCTCCTGGGAGCAAATCTGTCATTTCATCCCATATAGTTGATTATGATTGGCAGCTTGATAAGCCAATTCAGGAGCATAATTCAGTGTATTGTTCCAAGGACTCAGAGATGGATGAATCAGATCAGCATAGAGGGATTGCACAGTTCATTAATAATCCCTTATTTGAGGTTGATGGTGGTTTGATCTTTGAAGATCCACTCTTCGAGCTAGAAGCCGATCATACTCTTGATACTAGTTCCAGGTTGAGTGACAGTCGCAGTGTTTCGGATCGTCCTCGTGCATCGGGATTCCAAACAGGGCTCATGGAGGAGTTTAATAGTGTGTACACGGTGAGGAGTGCTTATAGTTTTGCCTTTGATCCACCTGTACATGATTCATATTCGATGCACAGTTCTTGGGCGCAAGGTGATTCTCTTGGTGCAGTCAAGGGGAGTAACTCTTTATTGTGTCCAGAGTTACCATCTTCAGAAGATGGGACTAAAGGCTGCCAGTACTCGATTCAGTTGCTTGCGGGGGATTACTGGCAGGGACAACAGTTCGTTATCCATCATGCTAATATGTATTTGACAGGGTTTGCTACTTTAATGTCACAGGGATTTCATACGGATACATGGTTACGGGGTGATTACGGTGTCAACGGACATGATGGTTTGATTAGTTATCACTTCCATGGGTGTTTTGGAGAGATTGTAGATACTAGAGAGATATTGTACTGCATAAGTTTCCAGATATTTTTGTCTCTTCATGACAGATGAATGGGAGTTCAGGTTGTATTGGGATCCGGGTGGTGACGGGTCTATCACTGCAGTTTGGATGGGTTCCGACAGGTTGCTTCACCATTTTCAGCATGGTGAAGTTGTGATCAGATTTGCGCAAAGGAAGTCAGAGGTTATCAGACATGGCAGACTTCCATTCTGGGTTTGGGACCCAGGGATATTTTGCGTAGTGGTGTTTATGCTGGCGCTTCAGGAATTAGTTAGCGATGCATGGGACGTTCCACAGTTCTTCTTTCGGGCCTTCCAGGGAGTGAAGTTTCTTCGCAGTAATGATTGCTTGGGGACAAGCAATTTCAGGGAGGGTAGACTGTAATGTCCCCATTCTTTCGTGAGCATCAAAGTCATTGGATTAGCCTATTATGTCGATCCTCGTAGGCTAATGGGTCTGGATAGAGGATCACTTGAACGGGCACTTGGTCGGTTAAAGGCAGTATTGGTATCCGGAGTCGGTGACGTGGTGAATTTGCGTGTTCGACGTGTAATTGGAGCTTAAAATATTGTTCATCACCACTTATGTCACTTTCTCAGGCTTAGGGACCATGTGTCTATATTTTAAAGGGGTCACTTTCTATTTTGCTGTTACTATTCATCCCTAAAGTGAAAAAAAGAAATAACTTAAGTGAATAGTGAATTTTTAATGAATAGTGTTTCAAAGTGAAATTATAAAAGACCTTGAGAAAGTTCGACCCATTCATGCTTGGATATGTTTTGCTGATTGAAGTTTGGAAGTGTGGAGTTTGTGGAAGAGAGAAACTAGGGTTTCTCAATTTCAGCAGTGGGTAAGCCTGGTTTGGGCTTGTAGTTAGGATTTGGCATCTTGAAGGTGTGAAAGACCACCCTAAAGTGCTGGTTATTTTCTTGTTGCTGCATTTTTGGAGCTTGGAATTGCTGATAACAAGTTGTTGGAGGCATCTTTTGGTAGGATACTTGCTGCTAGTGATGCCATTCGCCATCCAGAGGTATTTATTTGCATTTTATGAAGACTTTGGAGCTGATTTTTAACAGCTACAGCCAGCCGCACTTTTTAAGGGTTTGATTTGCTCAAAGAAATAAATACGCCTTTCTTTGGTGGCTGATTTCACTCCTAAAGTGGGCGCCCCTGTCAATAGAAGACATTCCATCAAGAAATTGGTAGGAGAAACTTGTATTTAATTTTGTATGAGCATTTGTATGGGCGCGGGTACTGTAGCAGTCACTATTCACAGTGAAGTTTGGCTGTAAGTAAAATTAAGACATAAGATGTATTGTCTCTCGAATTTGATGCAAGTTGTCTATTCCATGTAAGCTCTTATATCATGTAGAATGCATCTTGAATAGCATTTCGAATCTTGCTCAAGTATCTCTTGAATTGTATGCAAGCAGCCCATTAATGTATTCTCTTTGTAATGAAGAAGGTCTCTTAATTATGAAATTGAGTTCATTGCTTGAATATCATTGGCGTTTAGTTTATTTGTGAGTTCATATTGCCAGTATATGCTTGTTACATTCATGAGTATCATTGGCATCAAACATCAAAACACAAAAAAGACATTAAGAATCAAACACACAAAACACAAATCAGACCTACAAAGAAGAGAAATTCCAGAATTAAATTGGGGGTTTTGAGTCAAGTCCAGTTTGGCTCATCACATTTGAGGCCTAATGAATCAATGTTCTTGGTTATCCATTGTGGAGCATTTGATTCTAAATTGGGATATTGCCTTTGTGACAAGAATCCTTAGACTTTGAGAGAAGCTTATATTGTAGCTATCAACATAGAAAGTAATTTAAGAGAAAATAAGGAAAATATGTCAAAAGAGTTGATGTAAGGATTTTAAGGCTAGATTTAGGCACTTCAAATAAACCTCTTAAAATTGAGGATAAGCTTGATAAGTTGATGGGTGCAATGAAGGATCTATCCTATAGGGTTACAAGAAATGAGAAAAGGTTACCTTCTAACAATGCTGATACACACTTCAATGAGGGATAGAGGTTACGTAATAGGCCTCACAATACTGATTGGTCTAAAAGACTGGGGCAAAATAATAAACAAATGATTCCTAGACAAGGGAATTCAAGACACTAAGACAAAAATACCCTTGATCCATTGAGGAAGGATCATGTGAATGTCCAAGATGATTCACTATGGTGTGAAACATGCTATTTGTCTCATGATCCAGTAAAGTGTGTTGTTGCAATTGCACTTTTGGAAGAGAAAGAATTCCCCAGTCAAGATGGTACCCTAGTGTATTATGAAGATGTTGATATGGACTAGCTTGATGCATATGAATGTGATGAATTCTTTCAATATGATCACGACGGCTATCAAGTTCAGTATGAGTTGCCAAAGCACGATTTCAAACATCTTAAGGAACTCATTTAACAAAGGTACAAAAGAGCAAAACATTCAATTGAAGACATTAAGGCTCTTATTGATGCAGCCATCTTGTGAGTGCAAAGTGAGTATCAACTTAAAGGTAGACAAGAAAATACCAAAAATGACATTGGAAATACAGTTATACGAGAAGTATTGACTACCTTAGTGGATAAAAGAAAGCAAAAAATAGACATTGCAATTATGAACAAAGACAATGCAAAAAAGAGTGTGAACAAGATTGGAGAAAAGCCAACACAAAATAAAAGATTATCCATGTCAAAAAACTCTATGCAAAAAAGGTATGTTCCAAGAATAAACATGCAAATGTACAAAAAAGCAATGATGAAAATCCTAAAGTGATTTGAGGTTGGTGGCAAGCCAATCTAGACAAAGAAAGCATCACCTGAAGAGCAAGATACAACTAAAGGAATTGGAAATGTCATCAATGAAAAGGTTATCACCACTAGTGGTCAAGTAATGCCTTTTAGCCCTAATACTTGTACCATACCTATACCTTCGTCCACTTCTTTCCTAGAATATGTCCCCATTGACATGGCCCTCAAAATCAAATCAAGGTCCAAATACCATTGAGGGAATTACTTAGAATCCCTGAGCATAAAGAGAGAGCCTTGTTATACCTCAATGCTCCAACCACATTTGGCCATTCTATTAATTCTCTGAGTGATTCCAATGATGATGCAATTGTTGAAGTCAACACTCAAGAGGTACTTGAGGTCTACCTTGGAATGGTATTTATGAGTGGTCAAACAATTGTTAATCCATTTTCACCTCCTTGCTGATAAAAGGGTGGTTGGTCCATAATTGCATGTTGAATTTTGGAGCTTCAACCAATGCTATGCCACTTGAGGTCATGAATTAGTTGGGCTTGAAGGTTTCCAAGTCTTATGGTAAATGTTATGCAACAGATTCTAGGGAAGTCAACGTTATAGGAGTTGTTAATAATGTAGAAGTGCAGCTTACTACATATCTCGGTAAATATTTCATGATACATATAATCATTGTTGATTGTCCAACAAAGTGTGGTATGTTGCTGTCAAGAAAATGGGCAACTTCAATAGGTGGTACCATGGTAGCATTTAGATGGATTTGTTACGCACCACTATACCATTACATGGATAGGAGGTCCAATTGCATAGGGAAAATAAAATGTTGCACATTGTGGAGGACCCAAAAGAGGTAAAGAATGAGGTGCTTTATACAGAAGATGAGTCTAGGAACATAATTGGGTTCCATGATGATGATGATGGCAACTATGTTGACCCCACTTCATGCCCTCCACCTCCTTTGTTTTGAAAATAATGATATATGGGATATGTATTGTGACAGTGCTTGCTCTAGGGAAGCAAACAATGTAGGTTTTGTTTTGGTTTCATCTAGCAACACAAGTTACAAGTTTACTTTCAGGCTAATTTTTAATTTCCTAACAATGTGGCTGACTATGAGGCCTTGCTACTTGGTTTGAATTTAGCCTCCATATATGGTATTAAATGTTTAGGTGTACATGGTGATTTAGGACTAGTTGTGTCTCAAGTTAGAAGTTCATATGCAGCCAAAGAGAAGAGATTGAAGATGTATGGGAATGTTGTATGGGATGCCATGGAAATGTTTAATGCCTTTGATATCAAGTGGCTAGACATAATTGAAAATGTTATAGCTGATGCCCTTGCTGTCATGGCGTTAAAGTTTGATGCCTCTTTGACATCACCCCATAACATGTATAGTGCGGAGGTTGTCACTAGACCAAACATTCCTGATAACATATACAACTGGCAAATGAATTTAAATCAGCAAAGAACACTAAACTTGCAGTCCCAAACATATGTCATGATACATAATGATTTAATGTGGAAAGGTCACAATGGGCTACTACTCAAGTATTTGAATTGGAGAAGAGTATGGCTTGTGGCATGGCCATATGAGGTTTCTGAAATGTATGGTCATAGTGCATACTGCCTTAGGAGAGTAACTAGAGACCTCATGGAGTTGCTGGTTCATGACACTATGGATTAAGCATTACTTATTGTAATTAATGAGTTCTGCTCTGTACATTTGTGTTGTGTGTGTGTCTTATCCTTGTGCAATTGTGACCCTTGTTGGTCATGATGAAGTGTAATTGTCTCGGTCCCCTCCTTATTGTCTCTTTGTGCAGTTTGCCCCCAGAGATAGCTATATTCTTGTTGTGCCTACAAGGGGCACACATCCCCAATGAGAGTCAATGTTGGAACTCAACTTCAAAATGCAAAAAATTTGCTCGAGTCCCAACCCCCTTGTGTATTTAGCTTCTTTAGGCCCATCATATATCTGATTTGAGAAATCTCTAAAAGGGTGTCCCTTGGGCAAATTTTCCTAAGAGTTGTTCCTCTTTATCCCCCATGTTCCTATGATATGCTAGAAGTTACAAAAATCCAAAAATGTTCTAAGTCTGGGAAGGTTTTGGTCATTTTCCCTAGATTCTGTGGAGTTGTGGAGTTTTAATGAACTTTTGGACTTCTTTCTGTTGTCTGACCTCCTATCTTGACCATCGGTCCTGCATAAAAGTTTTGCTAAGTTTATTGGGTCCCTTCATCTCTTTGTTTCCTTCATTCCATTAGTTTGTGGGTTTTCAACATATGTCCAAACTTCTTTGTCCCGGCCTCCCGCCCTCTTCTGCATCCTTGCATTCTCTTATTCCTGACTTTAGGTCAAGTTTCATGTGCTTTGCAGACTTGTAGGGTTGGTTCAGATTTCTTCTCTTTCCCTTCCTCCTCTCGCCCCTTGGTCCTTCTCTGTTTTGGATTCCTACAACCCTTCCTTACCTATTTCCCTTTCGTGGACTTGTGGAGGTCATCTAGACTTCTTCCAATCCTTGTCCATCTCCAAATCTCTCAACCTCTCGACCTGTGATGTCCCCTTATAGATTTATCTTAGGTTTGCTTTTAATTTTCCAAATCGAGATGCTCAAATAGACCTATAACCAGTAGTTTCAATGATAGACTTAAAAGAGCAAACTTCAAGCTATTTAACTTGATTATTAGACTTATACTTATTGATGATAATTGAAGATATGCAGACAGGAATAAGTAAATATCTGCTCTAAATTCTGATATATATAATCTGCAATTATATTTGTTTAAAGGTGCAGAATAGACACCATGAAATGAATGCAATTTCTGAATTTTCTATCTGATTACATGCATGTGAAAATGGAACCAGATGATGTCTTTCTTGATTTGCTGTTTCTGGTTTTATTCTCTTGAATCATGTGATTTCCTTGGCTGAGTGTCTGAATGTTTCTAGTTAATATGCAGCCTAAATTTTAATGATCAATGGGCCCACTTAGGAGCACCCTGACCTGTAACTCAGTGTATTTTAATTCTCAAATCCTCATCGATGCTGGTCCCTTCATTGCTTATGGTCTTTTATATATTTATGTCTCATTCCCAAGAGATACACCTTTTTGGATGGGGATGACCACTCGAATGGTCATGTCTTTTTATTTTAAGACTAATCATTATTTACTGTGTAATCTCTTCTTTTTACTCTTAATCGCTGCCTCATTAATTATTGTTATTTAATTAACATCATTTCTTTCTTGAAATCACTGATCCTCTTGAGATGTTCACTGCCTTTATCAATGATCTGTCTGCTGTTTGTGCATTACATTTAATCCTCATTTACTTAAGGAAGTTGTGCTCCTTTTCAGATCCTTGAGTCTATTCATGAAGGTCGACCAGTTCAATTATAATCTACATTTGTTTATTAAGGATTGGTTTTATTTTGATCCTCTTGGCCAAGTGAGGGATATTACACGACCTCCGATCAAATCTTGCCTTTCATCATTGTGCTTTGATTCCCCCAGCCATTATCCAAAGGCATCCTCTCCTCCTTCAACTCAACCATGGAACCACCACCACCTCAAAAACATCTTTTAATAGTTGTTTATTTGCATTTTTCTTCCTAATTTTGATCTTAAAGTTCTAATCCTTGAAGCTCAACACCCCTTTAATTAGACAAAGGATAGCTCTATTAGGGATAGATAAGATACATCTCAAGTGCCCATCCAAGGCTGTACCCCATAAGGAGAATCTCATTTGTCACTCAATTTCGCTTCTAGAGAACAAACTTCACACACCAACTCTCACTCAAGTAGTCAATAACCCTTCTACTCCTTGACCATCTAGAGCTCAAATGCTAACAAACAAGCAAGACCACTGATGGAATTGTCCTAAATAGTAGCCAAACAAACAAAGAGTGGATTGAATATCACTATAGCTTCAAACAATCAAGACCTATCCTATTGAATCTGGTAGAAGATCTAGCAAAGAAAGTCAATAAAAACATAGGCAAGCTAAAAAGGGACCTTGCAAACCCATCTAAGAAACTTGCCCAACCAATACCAATTTGGACTGAAACATGTTGTGCCATCTCTCCCATTTGTAGCCGCCTCACTCAACCTTGGAGAGTGAGATCAAAACCTTCACTTGGGGGTAGGAAATCTTTGAGGTAAGTGAATCCTCCACCATGTGGGAATAATTAAATCCCATGAGGCATTATTAATGATTGTCATTATTCAAAAACCAAAGGCATCATTGCTTTTTAAAATAATCTCTAAGCAGCAATTCACCACTTCCAAAGTTCATCATTGCTTCCCAAAATTACCTTTTCAGATCTAAGTTGCCGAATCGGCTGTTTTACTTGCTGATTTTAGGTACGTTACGTCACAAAATTGGGTATGTCCTGGAAACCCTGTGGAATTAGATAGGGTTTGATTTTTTAGCACATGAAATGTTTCCAATTTTTTTTTCATATCTTGATGTAACCAACGTCAACGTTGTGATTCCAAGACATTTCCAACGCGATTCCAGATGTTGGTGCAGTTTTCGAAATTGTTTTTCCACTTTTTCGACAGTCAAAACAAAAACCCGACCTATTTTCATTTTTATTTGCTTGTTGTTGCCTGATGGGTTGTAAAATAGGGAACACACATTGCAAAAGAGTAAACACATTCCAAAAAAAATGCGTGTTGCAAAAATTGTTGGCTATAGGGAAATGACACGAGTTGAAGGGAAATCACTAGCTTTTGGGAAACGACAAGGCACCGTTGCAACTTCCAAGTAGGTTTTCATTACAAATTAAATTTGCGACCTTATTTTTTAATTTTTTTCATTGTTTTAAAATGAAATAATGTTGTATAAAATTTACACAAACCCTAATGGTTTAATTTAAAATTTAAAAATTTAAAATTATTTTTAATTTTAATAGTTTTCTTTTAAATTTTAATTGTTAAAATTTAATGTTGCATAATTCTTTTGATAATATTGTTTATTAAATTAATAATATAATTATTATTATATATTTCATTTCATAATTTTTTATTATTAATATAATCAATATAATATTTATTATACATTTTAATTTCTAATTTTATATATATAAATTAATTTTAATATTTAGTAAAACTATAAAATATTAAAATAATAAATATAAGTCAAATTATTATATTGCATATGTTATAAATCTAATTTTGTTTTTGATTAGATAAGTAGGGTTAGGGACCTGATCTCGTACAAAAAGAACAACAGAGCTGTAGAACTCAACAAAACAGACTAGAGAAAATAGCAACCAATTTAGAACAACAAAGATGAAACAACTTCCACAACAGCAAAGAGACTACAGACCCTTATAAAGATTGGTCACAGGATTAACATTCCACTTATCTAATTCAAAAAACATACTAGCCCAGATAAACCAAAACCACCAACTAATAACCAGAGTCTTAATATGCAGCAGAGTACTACTAGAATCTAAATAAACTAACATATAGAGCCAGTTGAGGTCATTAACATTATAACTATAGACCATACAAAAAAAGGCACTATTGCTAAATAAAAATGTCCAAAGCCACAACATGAAAAAGACACAAATTAGGAATCTTCAATAAGACTCCAATTCATTGGGAGTTCTTCCATCGCATCAGACTAGCTATCCTTGTGCTTCCTATTCTTGAACTTATCAGCTTCATTCCTTCGCTCCTTTTTCTTATGCTGTTTCCTAATTTTTCCTTGCCCCGAAATAGTTCCCATCACTGCTCTCTTCATAATTCCACCCACCACCATGCAAACGTTTTTTATGGCACCTTCCATGATCTGGAGCCTCTTGGAACTATTAGCCTCTTCAAATTGTCTTTCAATTTGTTCCATCTGGGCACTGAGAGCTTCAATTTTGGGGTTTAAGTTTTTTTAATCCCCATCCTTAGGACTTTCCTAAATTTGGGGGTGCTAAATATGAATTTCTTGCACTTCCATGACAGTAGGGTTTTCATTATTAGCTTCCACCTCGTCTTCTTCAGACTCTTTTCCTTCACCATCCTCATTGTCTTCTTCCAGCTCATTGTTTTCCTCTTCCCGTTCTTGACTCTCCTCTAATTTATTTTTGTTACTAACTACTAGTTCAATAATTAATAATTTAAAATTATAGTATATTTATAATTTATAAATTATAATTACACTAATTTAATTTTTCATTTTAAAATAATAAATTAAATATTTAACATTTATTGTTTAATTATTGTTTATTTAACTTGTTGTAGAGAGTATAATGGCAACTAGTACTAGTTCTATTGGTTGATTTGCCTTCAAAACCGAACCAATTTCACCTTTATGGAGACGTACAAATGATAAAACAAATTTGAGGGGGTGGAACATTTGTTTGGATATGCAATATTTGTAATGTGAAGTATACTGGCTTGTACAATTGGGTGAAAGCCCATTTTTGTGCCATTACCAATTAGGGAATCAAAGCATTTCCAAGAAAAGACGGTAAAGGGTTACCACCTAATCAAATAGTAGAATATATTAAAGAGCAAGAGGAAGCAAATGCAAGACTTGCTCGTGGCACAAACCATCCTTTGAGAAAGGCAAGCAGTTTGGCTTTCAACATTGTTCAATCACCATATTGACATGATATGTTGAGAAAAGTAAACGAGGCTCCACAAGGGTACACATGCCCAGGTTATGAGAAGATGCATAGCAACTTACTAGCAAAGGAGGTAAAACATATAGACAATGCATTGGCTTCCATTAGAAATTCATGGAATCAAACAATAGTGTCTATTGTTTTTGATGGATGGAAGGATGCCAAAAATCGGCCATTAATCAATGTGATTGTAGTGTGCCTTAAAGGGGCAATGTTTTTGAAAGTTGTGGATTGTGAGGGATAGGTGAAGGATGCACAATTTATTGCTGACATCCTTATACAGTGCATTCAGGATGTGGTTTCTCAAAATGTTATCCAAGTAATAATAGACAACACAAAGAATTGTAAGATGTAGGTATGTTGATTGAGATGCGGTTTTCACATATATTTTGGACACCTTGTGTTGTCCACTCTCTCAACCTCATGCTACAAAAGTTGGGTAGAAAAATAAATCGGATCAAACAAATCTATGCTGAGGCTGAAGAGGTCCAAATGTTCATCACAAACCACCACATCGTAGGCCATTTCCTGATCATTTTCACAATTGGAGTTGCTGAAGGTAATTGAAAATTTGAAACACTTCAAATTTTAACTTTACCTTTCACTTTTGTAATTACTAATTATTTTTTTAAATTCGAGCGTGTTTTCTTTGTTTTTTAACTTTAGTTTTTAATTTTCGAATAGGTTGCTGAGACCTGATTTGCATCCAACACAATCATCTTGAGGTGACTTGTGAATGTGCAGGAGCCACTTTCTAGTATGGTTATTAGGAAAAGTTGGTCCCTCTGGAGGCAATCCAATACTGAAAGGACAACAAATGTAAAGTAGATGATCTTAGATGACACTTGGTGGGAACGAGTGGAACATCTTCTTAGTTTCACTAAACCCATCATGAGTATGATCTGTTTTACTGACATGGATAAGCCATGTTTGGGAGAGGTATACGATGGCATTGACTCAAATTTCAATGATTGAGAAAGTGAAATCCATCATCAATGAAAAAGAGCAAAATCTTGAAGAAACTTTCTTCAAAGAGGTGTAGACAATTTGTGTTGAGTGGTGGAACAAAAAGACCATCCACTACATCTTCTTGCATTTGCATTGACTCCCAAATTTTATAGTGATGAAATTCTTGCTACTCCAAGAAGAGTGCCACCATACAGAGATACAAAAGTTAGTGATGGGTATAGGAAAGCATTTACTAAACTTTTCCTTGATCTTGAAATGGAGGATTTAGTTACAGGTGAGTTTGCTGAGTTTGTAGCTTCCAATGGTCAAAGTCCTTCCGCTCTTCGTGACAAGTATAGGAAGGATGCTCATTCTTGGTGGTACCTCAATGGCCATACATCACCACACCTCCAAACTCTTGCAATCAAACTGATATTGCAAGTAAGTTTCTTAATTCTTATATCACTCTAACTTTGTATTGTTTACCATTTTAAAATTAATAAAATTATTAACTTCAAATTTGAAATTTGATTTACAATTTTATAATTGTAACTCTCACACTTTGTTTCAATAGGTTGCTAGTTCCTCTTCATCTGAGCAAAATTGGAGTACATACTCCTTTATCCACTTAGTGAAACAAAACCGATTGGCAGCAAGTAAGGCGGAAGAGCTAGTTTTTGTGCATTCCAACTTGTGTCTTCTTACTCATAAACATAATGAGTACAAGGAAAGGGCACAAAATTGTGGGATGTAGATCCAAAGCAAACTGATTTGGATTTTTCAACTGCCACACAATCTTTACTTTTTGTGGAGTTGGATACCCAACGTAGCATGTGGTTCTACTAATCCATGTGCATCATCTAATGTAAATGATTTTGTTGATGTTGATCTTTATGATGACGCATATGATGATGATTCCTAATTGTATTACTTTAATATTGAACCAATGAACAATGAATTCAATATATCTATCATAACATTCAAATTTTGACAAATTGATATCAAATTTGTATATTGTATTTCAAGTTTGTAATATTTATGTTAGTTTTGTTTAGCATATGCATGGTATGTGGTATTCTAAATTTAATTCTTGTCTTTAGGTTGTAAATATGAATATATTTATGATTTTTATATGTTTTTTGTACAAACATACCCAAACATACCCAAGCCCCCCCCAAAAATTTGCCGTACCGACATACCGTACCCACGTACTCGTACCCA
Source organism: Sequoia sempervirens (assembly GCA_007258455.2). Classification (NCBI taxonomy): domain Eukaryota; kingdom Viridiplantae; phylum Streptophyta; class Pinopsida; order Cupressales; family Cupressaceae; genus Sequoia; species Sequoia sempervirens. Next base: position 6,534,413 of record VDFB02000003.1, read on the forward strand.
TACCTGATTCAGCAACTTAGCTTTTTCTCTATCATTTCTCTTTTTTAATTTTTATTTTCTCTTATTTACTTTTTTCCCTTCCCTTTCCCTTTTTTTTTGTCTTTTTTCCTTACTTTTTCCCTTTTTCAATTCCTAAAATCATAGTTCGAAATGGGTGATCCAATAGGGGAGTGAATCTGCAAAATTTCAGAGAGCCCTCACCATGCTAAAGCCTTTGAATTGATCAAAGCCAAGAAGGGAGCTTGATCCACCCCAAAATTACCCATGAGGTTCATAGCTGAATTGACTTCTTTATAGCTATGCCCAAGGTTATCTTGCTTGATTTAGGGCAAGGTCAGAGAAACCAATTAAGGGCTGTCTAGCCAAGCTGCTCCACTACACAATCCACTCACATAGCAGAAATACAAACAAAGAGCATCAATCACACATTAGAGGCCTTGAAGCCTTATACTTTCCACACACAATCTGGCCTTGAAACCTTACAATCTCCGCAGACAATTAGGTCTTGAAGCCTAACAGTTATTGGTTACAGACCAGCTACATACTCCACATGAGCCTCCTCAATTCACACACTTGTGTAATGTCCCCCTTTTCAGCCTCAGTGATCGAAAAGAAAATAATTTAATTAATTAAATGAACTTGTCTTAAGTTAATATTTTTTGGGCAACTTGCATTTAATTAATTTTGTTATTAAGTTGAATATTGTATTTTTATAAAGTGACTTTGGGGGTGGCCAAAAAAGTAAAATAATATGAAGTCACTTTTATGGAGCAAAAGGAATTATTATTTAAAAAGTGATTTTAACATATAATTTTCGGAAAGTTCCATAGGGGGTTATAAAAGAGGTTGACGAGACTCATTTGATTCATTCAGAATATTCTATGAAACCCTTGATTATTTGGGAGATTGAACCAGGTTCATTCTTCAGCCAAAGGACGAAAACCCTTTTGGCCATCAGGTTTGTGGATGAAAACCCACCTAGCTGATCGAGTGGATTCATAGAGTTCACTGCTGTGCTAAACGTTTGTGCCATTTGATTCTACAGTATTTGGTTATATGTTTATGGAGGTTTGGTGCTGAATATCAGAATATCATTTCCAGGTTTGAGATGTTTTTCCAGATTTGTGATCATTTTCAGATTGGCATTTGGGTTATACGAAAATTAAAGATTTCAGTTTGCTGGATTATCCTTTGAGATTTATTCTAATATTTGTTGACATTTTAATGTGAATTTTCTTAACAAATATTACTGGAATTATTTATGGAGAATATTTATTGCCAACCCCAAATGGTTGCCGTACCATTTTGAGGTTGAGTGTACCATTTTGAAGTTCCTTGTATGCTGGTCAAAGGGCAGTGATTTAATTTCTTGTGAAGAGGCGATTCAATGTGGAAGGCTTTAATAGCCTATTACTAGCAGCAGCCTCTGGTAATATTTGGAGGAGACATGAGGTATTTTAGGAGTTTGTGGACCTTAAAGTGCTGGCTGTTTCATCCTAAATCTGCCGCACCTTGTTCATAGCTGGGAATTTCCTTATATGGTGATCACAACCTTATATTCATGTTCAAGCATGGTTTGTACCATTTGGGGATATGAGTCTACTGAAGTATAATTGGTGACAGCTGGTATACAGTCATATACAGCAGCAATAAAGTGTTCAATTAGCTTATTATTATTATTTAGAAATTATTTCTGATTATTGTGATCTCTCTAGCAACTCAGCTTGAGGTCAGAATTTGTTTATGTAATGGCCTTAGTCTATGACATTGGTGAACAGCAGTCTACTTCAACTCATTTGAAGGTCAGGGATTGATTTTTATTTGTAGAACTGAGTACATTGTTGTTGATATATTTGTAACAGCAGTTTCTGAGTCTAATAAATTTGAATATATCTCAGTAGCTGTCTGGTATAAACTCTGTTTCTGTACTGTTTATGCAAATGAATCATTCTCAGTAGTACACAAATAATGGATGACAGCATGTTGTGTTATTTGAATAAAATTATCATTTCACATTATATTGCCTAGAAAGACTTTGTTTAGGAGTTGTTACAACATGGACAAATTGGCAAGCAACAAATTTGAAATGCACATGAATTTAGCTGTTCATCAACTGTTTGATGAAATGTCTGTGAGTTTAAAGTTGGAAAATATCCAAGTTTGTTGAAAGTTTTTGGTAGGGACATTACATGTTTGGACAAAAGATCTTCAATGAGCATTGACTTGTGGGTTCTCACTTTATGGGTATTTATATGTCCTTTTCAATAACCCCATTACACACTTCCAATGAAGAGGAATTTCCTATGTACAAATTACAATTTATAACTAACATTTCTTAATTCTGAGGCTAATTAGGCTCTCTAATTAGTCAATGCCATGATATAAGTTTACATAGGGACTAATGATGGCCCCTAAAGGGTCAAATATGTAATTCAGCTCCTTTTATGATGCTTTCTAGTTGGCGAATCCTTCCATAGGTTATGGAGTAGAGCAGCAGATAGAAAGCTCCTAGAACAAATATTATGAAGATTTGAATTCCTACGTCATCCTAAGATGTAGAGTAAGAGCTAGGAACTCATTATGATGTTGGACACCCTCCAAGTGTATAACTTATTCCTAGGCATTACTGCATAGGTTTGAATTGTTTCTTGGCTTTTGTTCTTTGTGTGGAAACAAAGAACTGTCGTCCAAATGCTTAGCATGACCACAAGATCATAATGAGGCTTGTTGCACAATACTACTAGAACTACAAATGCAAACTCTAACTAGAACTTCAAATACTTGCAAAACACACAAAAATACAAGAAAATAGAAAACTTGTTTTCACATGAAGCAAGATTGCTTGACCCCTAAGATGCTCCTACATTAGACACCCTAGGTAGAAAATTTTGTGATGTTATCACTCACTTGAGTGGTAGAAATTAAGACAATGTTAGGAATGCTGGAATAAACCTGAAAATGAGTTAATCTCTTCTTCCCCATGATTCAAGAAACTAACCCTAGAGGTGTTCATGATACAACTAAACTGAGTTATTTGTCTCCTTGCAACTAATGATTGATGAAATTTCTTTTGTGTTTCTGTTCCTTCCTTTATCCAAGTTTCTTTGAATTTCAGACACTAGAAGATCTCTTCGCTAAAAATGCATTCTTCCTAATGGAAAAAAAAGCCAGCATTTTGTTGTAAGAGGGTTTATAGAAGCCCTGGGATGGAATAGTCTCGTTCAAGCTTTCAACTCTCCTTTAATCCTTAATTTTTCTTTCAAACATTCCCAAAGTGCCGATGGTTTCAATCTCTAAGACAACTCTTTATGTATTTCAGTTTCTGGGAGAAGCAATATATCTTAGCTCTTACCTAGCGAGGATAATCCTGCCACCACTCCTCTATCCTCTCATGAATATCCTCATCCCTTAACCATATAAATGCAACGGAAGGGGGCATGTTTTTGTAGCAACATCTGTTGACACTTTCATCCAAATTGGGCTATGATCAGTATCTGAGACATCCTGAATGCTAGATTCAGTGCCATTGATTGCTTAGCCATCTTTTTGAAACTAGGAACTGATCCAAGTGCTTCATAATGTTGCAAAAGCTTTTCCTTTGATTGTTTAAGTTACCAGATTTCGGTTCTAGATCCAACATAGCATTCCTATAGATAAATTTGTTGAAGTCTCACTCTGATTTTCTCCTTATGCTCCTGATTGCGCTGAAATACTCCCTTCCCTAACAATACCTTATGATTAGATAATCCGTCCAGTAGGAGAGAGGGTTCATTCTGGGTGTTGAATTTCCTTATTGGGTTGTTAGGGCCACAGGAATTGATCGCCATAACTTTTTAGTGTCTTCTCAGAGGAACTAAATTCACAAGCAATCCAATTTTCCTTCATTATATATAGAGAGCAGCACACTGAGTTGGGGTTCCATAAAATACAATGCCCTCTAGAAGCACCCACTACATCCATTGCTAGTTCCTGCTAGTGCCTCAACTGCTTGGCAAGGTCAACCACCTCAAATTCCAAAAGCTTTATTTCCTGTAAAAGCACCAATCTTCTGAAATGTGGTACAAAGTGTAAAGCTCTAAAACCATTGCTCAAGGGCCTAGAGGTGGCCCTAGTCTCAACACACTTGAACAGATTCAAATCTGTTATGAATGGAAGCAAATGAAAGAATTATAAGGTGCAAATGTTAAATCAAAGTGCATGAGCAAAGAGAACACACGATGATAGGACACCATGCTAGAAGTTCAATTAAAAAAGTTACATTATGCCAGGATCCATACAAGATCTGAGAGCCCAGGTGTATGTTGCAAGATGTCTATACCTACTCTAAGGACTTCCTTACTCAAAGAATGGATAGTTACATTTATCTACAATTGGAAATGATGAAGATAGGCCATGGTAGGTACAAGAAACATAATTGTTTTCATTTTCATGGCTTCATATCCTGTATGTTGTCATTTTTGGAAACTCTACTCAATAGTTGCATAGAACGAGGCTGATAATGTCTGTGCAGCATAGGGTAAGAGGACTTATGGCTTTATGATATCACCATGTAAGCTTGGGAAGGTCCTATAGCATGTAGTGACAAGGACATATGGCATGAAGCACCATCATTGTATTGTGAGATGAACAAAGTGCCAAATACTCCCATATCTACTAGCATTTAAGGTATGCTTGTTTACATACGTGAAAGATAGGAGGGATGATCTTTCACACGTATTACCAGTAATACTCAGTTTGAAATGTAATATTCTCCTACCATTAAAGAATAAAGAGTTAATGAATGGTTAGTTAGATACTTTATCTACAAAATAACCTGCTCCTATAAATAGCTTCTTTGGTTTTGTAATGGACATTGGTGCTAAGTATTTATTGATTGGAAATTGTTTTATGATACTCTCACATGGGACTGCAAAGTCCTACATATAATTTGAAAATTGTGTGCCAATAGCTGCCCAGTCTCAAGTCCACTGCACTCAATGTTAATATAATGATCCTTAGTAGTTGTATTTGATGATATATCTTGTTAATGAAAGTTCATCTACAATAAATTGCTGTCAACATGTGGTAGCACCACCATTGGCTTTTCTAGTATGGATTTATCTTCTTATTTTATCTCCGAGATTGATGCCTTGATTGTTATCTAAGCAAATCAAAATTTAAACCCTTTAATCTTAGAATGACCTTGCTAACATGTTAAAACTCTATGCAGGGAAAGTCTGTTGGATGTTGAGTTGTGAAACACAGTATAAGGTTACTGAAGTTTGAGAATGGGGAAAATACGGATAGTGAATGAGTGGAAATTGCAAGATTTTTCCCCTCCTATTTTGGGTAATCAAACTCCTAAATTTCTTCTATGCAATGGATTGTTGAGACTTGGGAAGCACCATAAACTTGCTTCTGCAATGGTTGGAGTGGGAACAGCAGGACTAGTTTTAGCCTACAAGTATGGTTCCTTAACATCTTCCCTGGGGTCTAAATGGTTAAATATTTTGATGTCTGCTCGAGATGCCGATTATATTCATTGTTCTCCATGGGAGGAACTTACAGTGCCAGGACTACGAAATATGGGCAATAACTGCTTTCTTAATGTTGTTTTACAGGTTTGGTTATTTTTTTCAAACATTCAATCAAAATTGCTCTGCAAATAGTTTTCTGCATTGTAAACTCTAGAATGAATGTCTCATTTTCCTCGGTCAGGTTGTCTTTGTGTCAACATCCTTTTTTATGTTTCTGTTTGTGAAAACACAGTTAAGGCCAAACATCGTTATTGCAAAAAATTTCATTACACTTTTGTTTGTTATTATATGGAGGAAATATTCTAAATTCACATCGCTCAGTTATTTGAGTGACATAAGTCATCTTATTTGGTAAAACAGACACCCAGATGGATGAGTATAATTCTTATACTGAAAGCTAGGATTTTTCTTGTTGAATCAGAGTAAGAAGCTGATATAGGTAGCTATTAAACCTTTATAGAATGTGGAGAACAGAATCATATCTGTTGTGCTAATCGATGGGGCTATTATGATTCATAAATATATTTTATTTATTCTTGATAATGAATGTGATATAATATGAGAAAGGATTAACAAATTGAGTTGCAATATAAAACATTGGTGGGAATTCAATAATGGAACTTGAACAAGAACTATTAACTGCTGTATGTGAAATACACTATTTGTGAGGCAAGTCTCTTGAATCTATTGCCAGTGTTGTATACCAAGTTGGTATACACAATAAACATGTAAATAATTAAGTATATAGCTAAATTACTGATTTCGGTTTGGGTACACCAGTATGGCAGTCTTTTTGGGGGTTAGGTTCTTTTTGGGTATATCCATAGAAGAACATAACATGCTAATGATAAACAAAACTACCATAAAAATTTAAAACACTACCTCAATGTCAATTTGTCAAACTCAAATATCATGATGAATATTCATTGTTCAGTATTAAAATAATAAAACCAGCAATCAGCATCAGGGTCTTCATAAAGACACCATTATCATCATTGACATTAGATGATGGAAGTAGATTAGAAGAACGACAAGGAGTGCCACTAAAAGTATGCTAGATATTTGACTTCTCAAAAAGTAAAGATTGTTGACAAGTGGAAGCATACAAATTACTTTGCTCTGGCTTTACATCCCATAACTTTCTTGCCCCTTCCTTGTAGTCATTTTGTGTGTGTGTGAAAGATTGTCCATGTAATGTCCCTTTTTTTGTGGCCTTTCTAGTAATTGTGGGAATTTTAACGTTCCTAGAGAATGCTAACTTTTTTGTACACTTCAGGATGTGCAGAAAAGTAATTAAATAAATAACTTAAATTGTCTTAAAGAACTTTATATTATTTTCCTTAAGGCAACTTATGTCTATTTATTTATTTTAAAGAAGGGCGGCCAACATCATAAGTCTTTTTAAAAGAGAGTCAAAGTGATAATACTAGGCATGGGGTACAAAATGATGATTTAAAGGTTGTTTTTAAATAAAATATTAAAAGTGGCTTAGAAAATAAGAATTAAAAGTATTATCAAATTAAAAGAGTTTGAAAAGTCACTTATAAGGAGCTAAAAGGATTATTGCTTAAAAGTGATTTTTAAATATAATTTGAGAAAAGCTCCATAGGGGGGTTATAAAAGGAGGTTGAAGAGACTTGTTTCATTCATTCTTGACATTTTCATTTAATTGGAAAACCCTATTGCAAGCTTGAGTCTTGGATGAAACTGTAAGGCGAATACTGGTTTTATGGATGGAAACCCACCTAGCCAATCTTTGGTGAATTCATTTAAGATTCACAAGCATGCAAAATGTTTGAAGATTGAAGAAGTTTGTACTAAAGTGTAATGTCCCCACTCTAGTCAGTATCAGTAGCAGATGGGTTAGCCTATTACTTGGACCCTCGTAAGCTAATATGTTTGGATAGGGGGTCTTAGTGGCAGTTAATGGAGGGTATTGTCATTTCCATTCCTTCAGTTTAGTATTGGGTTTAGTGCCAAGACTTTGCAGATCAGTGTTTGTCAGTTTCTGACGGCACGTCAAAATACTGAGTTTTGAGGGAGATATGAATGTTTAAGTGGTTAAATATATTTAATTAATTAAAGGGAATATTATAAAGTTATATTCTAACTTTATAAAAAGGTGAGCCACTTAAATTATTAATAAAGTGAGATTATAATATTTGCTAAAATGGTATGCCCAAGTTGAGAAAGTAATTAAAAGGGGTATCAAACATTTAAATACATTTTTAATGTATTTAATTAATCTCATTGGAAATTGTGCCTTTTTGGGAGAATATAAGAAGGCAAAGGAGAAAGTCGACCTCATTCATTCATGAGCATTTGACATTTGCTCTTTCTAGCTTCTTTGAAGTTTGTGCTGAGACAAGGGTTTCAGGGTATTTTCACCATTGGAGAACGGGAATTCTTCAGTGATCTGTGATCTTGAGGCTGTGAAAGACCAGCTGAATCATTGCTTCTGAGAGGGCTTCATTCTGGAGTCCATTTGTGCTTCAACAGAGTTTCTTCATTTCAGTTTATTTTGAGTATTCAATAAGGAAGGGTTTATTAGTTCAAGCGCCTTCATTCATCAACTGCAGACACAGAATAGCGAGTCGTACCTTCTTTCTCTGGCCGTACTTCTTCAAAGTGGTGCGTGGTTGCATTTGGCTAGGGTGTGGGAGCTAGAGGCTGAAACGCCTTCATTCTGTGCCATTTGATTCCTATATCTTGGACGCCTTGCTTCATCAGGGCCTTTGATCTAGGTTCAGCATGGAGGAGATCATTAACTGGAGGTGGGCATTGCATTTCACCAAGTTCATTATTTTTTCCTGGCATGTACCAGATCTTTCTTATTTAATTAATCTGAGGACTTCCGGGTACGTTTGTTGTATGCAATTTACTTGTAGCAATTGCCAGATACATAATAACATTGCAGTTACTCTATTATTACTTGTTATTCAGTTTTAGTACTGTTTCATGCTTGGCGCACTTCTTTATTTTTTGTATAAAATTCATCAAAACAAGTGAAAACACAAAAACAATACGTTTTTAGCATCAGAGGCAAAGTTAGAACCAACAGGGTTCTTCACGATTGTTGCATTTCACCAGGTTCATTATTTTTGCCTGGCATGTACCAGATCTTTCTTATTTAATTAATCTGAGGACTTCTGGGTATGTTTGTTGTATGCAATTTACTTGTAGCAATTGCCAAATACATAATAACATTGTAGTTACTCTATTATTACTTGTTATTCTGTTTTAGTATTGTGAAGAACCTTGTTGGTTCTAACTCTGCCTCTAATGCTAAAAACATACTATTTTTGTGTTTTCAGTTTTTTTGATGAATTTTATACAAAAAATAAAGTGCGCCAGGCATGAAACAATACTAAAACTGAATAACAAGTAATAATAGAGTAATTGCAATGTTATTATCTATCTGGCAATTGCTACAAGTAAATTGCATACAACAAACGTACCTGAAAGTCTTCAAATTAATTAAATAAGAAAGATCTGGTACATGCCAGGGAAAAATAATGAACCTCGTGAAATGCAACGCCCACCTCTTGATAATGATCTCCTCCACGCTGAAACTGGATGAGAGGCCTTGATGAAGCAAGGCGTCCAAGATATAGCAATCAGATGGCACAAAATGAAGGCGTTTCAGCCTCCAGCTCCGATGCCCTAGCCAGATGCAACCATGCACCACTGTGAAGAAGTACGACTAGAGAAAGAAGGTACGATTCGCTATTCTGTGTCTACAGTTGATGAATGAAGGCGCCTGAACTGATAAGCCCTTATTGAATACTAGAAATAAATTGAAATGAAGAAACTTTGTTGAAGCACAAACGGACTCCAAAATGAAGCCCTCTCAGAAGTAATGATTCTACTGGTCTTTTACAGCCTCAAGATCACAGATCACTGAAGAATTCTTGTTCTCCAATGGTGAAATTACCCTGAAACCCTTTTCTTAGCACAAACTTCAAAGAAGCCAGAAAGAGTAAAAGTCATGCTCATGAATGAATGAGGTTGACTTTCTCCTTTGCCTTATATTCTCCCAAAAAGGCACAATTTCCAATGAGATTAATTAAATACATTAAAAATGTATTTAAATGTTTGATACCCCTTTTAATTACTTTCTCAACTTGGGCATACCATTTTAGCAAATATTATAATATCACCTTATTAATAATTTAAGTGGCTCACCTTTTTATAAAGTTAGAATATAACTTTATAATATTCCCTTTAATTAATTAAATATACTTAACCACTTAAACATTAATATCTTCCTCAAAACTCAGTATTTTGATGTGCCGTCAGAAACTGGCAAACATTGATCTGCAAAGGCCTGGCACTGAACCCAATATTGAATTGAAGGAATGGAAATGACAATACCCTCCATTAACTGCCACTGAGACCCCCTATCCAAACATATTAGCCTACGAGGGTCCAAGTAATAGGCTAACCCATCTGCTACTGATATTGACTAGAGTGGGGACATTACAGTCCGCCCTCCTCGAATTTGCTTGTCCTCAAGCAAACTCAATGTTGGATGCTGTAAAATGCTCTCTCTCCCAAGTAGCATCCTTTGCTGGCAGATCTCTCCACTTTACCAAATATTCTCTAATAACCCGTCTCCGAAGATGACGCTCTTTGGAATCCAGGATGGCCTCAGGTACTAATATCAACTTCCCTTCATCATCCAGGGGTGGTAAGTTTGAAGAAGGAACTATATGCTATCCCAATGCCTTCTTGAGGCGTGACACATGGAACACATTGTGCACCTTACTGTTTTCCGGTAAGTCTAACTCATAGGCCACCTCACCAACTCGCCTGATAATCCTAAACGACCCATAATAGCGTGGCTTGAGTTTCTTCGTGCCCCTCTTCCTAAGAGTGGACTGTCTATAGGGTTGCAGCATCAGATACACCATATCCCCGATCTCAAATGATCTCTCAACCCTCCTTTGATCAACATATTGCTTTTGCTGATTCTAAGCCTTTTGAATGTTCTCACGAAGGGCTCTCATGATAACCTGGTTCTCCTGTAACAGATCCCCAACACTCGGTATTCTACAATCGCTCAACAATAAATCAAGGAAACTAAGAGCATCATAGCCATACAATGCTCTGAAAGGTGTCATCTGGATAGTCATATGGTGAGTGGAATTATAGCAATACTCACAAAGATGCAAGCACTTCAACCAAGCCTTCTGCTGCCCAGAAATGTAGTTCCACAGGTATCCCTCCACCCATTTGTTGACAATCTTTGTCTGCCTATCAGTGTGGGGGTGGTAGCTAGGGCTCAGAGTAAGCTCTGTCCCACATAGTCTGAATAACTCCTGCCAGAAGTGACCCATGAACCTACTGTCTCTGTCACTGACAATACTCCGAGGTAACCCATGCAATCTGAATACCTCATGAAAGAATAGATTTGATACCTATGTAGCTGAATAGGTATGGTGATCGGAAAGAAATGTGCATACTTGGTCAACCGATCTACTACCACATAAATGCTGTCTCTCCCTTGAGCTTTCGGCAAGCCCATAATAAAATCCATAGACAAGCATTCCCACTTCCTCTCAGGAACAGGAAGTGGTTGAAGCAACCCATCAGGGTAAGTATGCTCTTGCTTGTTCTACTAACAAACAAAGCATCTCCCTGACATAATGAAGAACATCAGATTTGAGACCCTTCCAAGTGAATCTCTCCCGTACTTGCCTATAGGTCTTAAAGTATCCGGGATGACCAGCCATAGGTGAATTGTTGAAAGTCCTCAACAACTTGGTCCTCACATCTGAACCTGGGACTAAGAATATTCTCTCTTTGTAAATGATGAGGTCATTCACAAGAGAGTACCTTGTGTCTTGTATTGTCCCATCAATAATGCCAGAAGCCCACGGATTTTTGGCATACTCTGCTACGATCAAGTGACTACAATCCTGTGAAATCTTTGCCATGGAGCTCAAATGGGGACGGCGAGATAAGGCGTCAACAACAACGTTCTGAGTCCCTTTGACATAGGAGATGTCAAAATCATAACACTGTAACTTGCTGACCCATTTCTGTTGACGTTCATTTAGATCCCGCTGTCCAAGGAAATGCTTCAAGCTGTTATGATCAGTTTTGACACAAAACTTACTGCCAACTAGGTACTACCTAAACTTGGCCATTGCATGCATGATGGCCAACATTTCCTTGTATATATTGTAGCTCCTCTCAGGACCCCATAGCTTCCTGCTCTCGAAAGCTATCAGGTGATGGTCCTGCATAATCGCTACACCAATACCCTCTCCACAAGCATCACAATGAAGCTCAAAAGGCTTGGTGAAATCCGATAAAGCTAGAACTGGACATGTAGTCATCAACTGTTTGAACTTCTCGAAACACTCCTGTGCCTGAGGTGTCCAAACAAATGCTCCCTTCTTAGTCAAATCTGTAAGTGGTGCAGCATGCCGCGAGAATCCACTGACAAACCGATGGTAGAAGGCGCATAGCCCCACGAATCCCCTGAGTTGAGTCAAAGTCTTAGGATTAGGCCAATCAATAATGACAAGAACCTTATCAGGATCCATGTGAACTCCCTCTCCACTGATTATGTGACCCAAATATAGAAGCTCTGCCATGCCCAACGCACACTTGGACTCCTTAGCGTACATAGACTCCTTGTCAATTATGCCCAAAACAGTATCCAGGTGAACCATGTGCTCCTCCCAAGATCTGCTGTAAACCCAAATGTCATTAAAGAATACTACACCAAATCTCCTCAACTGGGAGTGGAAGACCCTGTTCATAGTGGACTGAAAAGTAGTTGGAGCATTGGTTAAGCCAAAGGGCATAACCAAAAAATCATAGTGCCCACAATGACATCTGAATGTAGTCTTCTCAACATCCTTTTCTTTGACTTTGATCTGGTGGTAGCCTGTTCTCAAGTCAATCTTTGAGAAGTAACAAGCTCCATGAAGCTCATCTATCAACTTGTCGATGCGAGGAATGGGATACCTATTCTTAATTGTCTTCTTGTTCAACATTCGGTAATCAATGCACATCTTGAGTGTACCATCTTTCTTCTTCACCAAAACAACTGATGAAGCGAAAGGAGACTTCCTCGGCCTTATGTGTCCCATAGCTAAAAGTTCCTTGATTGTTTTCTCAATTTTGTCCTTCAAACGCTTTGGGTGCCAGTAAGGTGTAATCATGATGGGCTTGGTGCCCTCTTCCAACTCAATGATGTGGTCTATGCCTCTATCAGGAGGTCTACCATGAAGTATGCCACTGAATGCCTTTGTATGCTTAACTCTGAGCTCCTGAACATCTGGATGATAGGGTGTTTTGTGCTGCTCCTCATACAAAGGCATCAACTTACACTCTGCTGCCCACTCTACCATGTCATGTCTAATAAGTCTCTCCATTCTTCTGAGAGTGATTACCTTCAAGTTGCTGTCCTTAATGGCCTTAAGTACATGATTAGTCCCGTCAACCTTTAATTTCATTTCCATATCTCTAAGGTTGAGTGTAAATTCTTCAATTGCATGAAGCCACTTCATGCCAAGGACCACATCAATGCCTCCCATATTAACCACATAAAAATCTGCTTTAAACTCATAGTTATTGAGTTACATAGGCAGATCCAGAATCATTCTCTCACATTTGAGAGTGTAACCATCAACAACTTTTACCCTTATCCCTTCAAACTCTTGAGTTTGAATTCCACGCTTTTCCACTAACCGCGAATCTATGAAATTGTGAGTTGCACTTGTTTCAAGCAAATAAATGACTCTTTGACCAGCCAAGAGTCCACACAACCTAAAGGAGCCTTCCCTTTGCATGCTAGACATATGAACCTCCTGTAGCTCCATTTCTCCTTCAGTTTCAACTTCAATTTCCGAGTTTTCAGTCCCTGAGTCCTATTGATCAACTTGTTGGTCTGTTATATCAGTCATGTTTTCACCCTCATAAAACCACTCCATATGCCTATTTTGCCCCTTAGGCTTAAGAGAACAATCATGGTTTAGATCATAAGGACCCTTGCAATAAAAACACAGCTTCCTCCTACGCAAATCATTAATTGTTTCCCTATCCAAAGGGGCTGCAAATTTCTTCTTTTGATCAACATTTTCTAATTTCTTTGGATCTGATTTGCTGTTATTATAGGATGAAGATGGTTTTGATTCAAACTTACTACGTGGAGCTATAAGTTCCATGCTACGAGCTTTCCTCATAGCTTCTTGCAAGGTAGGGGGATCAAAAGCCTTGATCCAACCCTTCATAGGCTCATAAAGACCCTCTACAAATAATATGACCAGCCTCTTCTCTGAGATACCTGTAACCATGACTGAGAGCTTTTGAAATTCACCAATGTAAGATTCCAAACTGCCCATTTGTTTCAGCTGAGCTAGATCTTTGAAGTACAACTCTGGATCTTGTTTGTCAAAACGCTTAACTAACCTGTCAGTGAACTCCTGATATGTATTGATACGGTCATGCTGCAAGGTAACCATCCCATGGTGCCACCAGTCATGGGCTACCCCATCCAAATGCAAAGCTGAGAACTTAATGGCGTCTTCTTTTGCCATAGGACGTAGGGTCAAGAAAGTGTCCAACTTGCTAACCCAAGCTTTGGCTGTAACTCTACCGCTGCAATCAAAAGTAGAGAGTGTGAGCTTGTTGATTGCATGTCTAAGATCATTGTTTTTGTTCCTTGGTCTCCTGTCAGTCCTATTCCTATTGTGCTCTCTTTTCTGGGTCATGAACCTGTCAAAGTTGAAATGATCCTTAACTCTCTGTGGTAATGCATCCCACTCATCATGTAGTGTCATCACGTTATCTCCAAAGATCACGTCACCTTCCTCCTCATCCCTGTTCCCCTCTTCAGGTTCATTTCTCACAAAAGTAGGGTGTGTAGGCTTGTCATAGGTGCGTGTGGGTGTTACCCTCATCCGTGGGCCTCCATCAACACTACCATCCTCCTCTTGGTCCTAATTCAATCTCCTAGGAATGGTCATCTGCTGAACGATTGTAGAAAGCTGCTGCAACACATTTGCTACCTGTTCCTGCCCAACTACAAGACCCCTCAAAATGTCTCTAGCTTCTCTGTCCTCATTGTTACCATGGTTTCTGGGCGGCTCACCTTCTTCCCTATCTCCCATGATTTCAAATGGTGTTTCCTCGAACTGGAATTCTAATGGTATCCCCTCAAACTGGTTTATCTGAAATCTAAGTCTCCTGCGTGAGTAATACTTGTGAGGTCTAACCTGGTGTGGCCGCATATGAACTTCTAACCCTCTAGGATGGTAGGATCAGAGCTCTGATACCACTGTGAAGAACCTTGCTGGTTCTAACTCTGCCTCTGATGCTATAAACGTATTGTTTTTGTGTTTTCACTTGTTTTGATGAATTTTATACAAAAAATAAAGAAGTGCGCTAGGCATGAAACAGTACTAAAACTGAATAACAAGTAATAATAGAGTAACTGCAATGTTATTATGTATTTGGCAATTGCTACAAGTAAATTGCATACAACAAACATACCCGGAAGTCCTTAGATTAATTAAATAAGAAAGATCTGGTAGATGCCAGGCAAAAATAATGAACTTGGTGAAATGCAATGCCCACATCCAGATAATGATCTCCTCGACGCTGAACCTGGATCAAAGGCCTTGATGAAACAAGGCATCCAAGATATAGCAATCAAATGGCACAGAATGAAGGCGTTTCAGCCTCTAGCTCCCACACCCTAGCTAGATGCATCCACGTACCACTGTGAAGAAGTACGGCTAGAGAAAGAAGGTACAACTCACTATTCTGTGTCTGCAACTAATGAATGAAGGCGCTTGAACTGATATTGAATACTTGAAATAAACTGAAATGAAGCAACTCTGTTGAAGCACAAATGGACTCTAGAATGAAGCCCTCTCAAAAGCAATGATTTAGCTGGTCTTTCACAACCTCAAGATCGTAGATCACTGAAGAATTCCTGTTCTCCAATGGTGAAAATACCTGAAACCCTTGTCTCAGCACAAACTTCAAAGAATCCAGAAAGAGTAAATGTCAAATGCTCATGAATGAATGAGGTCGACTTTCTCCTTTTCCTTATATTCTCCCAAAAAGGCACGATTTCCAATGAGATTAATTAAATACATTAAAATTGTATTTAAATGTTTGATACCCCTTTTAATTACTTTCTCAACTTGGGCGTACCATTTTAGCAAATATTATAATATCACTTTATCAATAATTTAAGTGGCTCACCTTTTTATAAAGTTAGAATATAACTTCATAATATTCCCTTTAATTAATTAAATATACTTAACCACTTAAACATTAATATCTCCCTCAAAACTTAGTATTTTGACATGCCGTCATAAATTGGCAAACACTGATCTGCAAAGGCTTGGCACTGAACCCAATATTGAACTGAAGGAATGGAAATGACAATACCTTCCATTAACTGCCACTGAGACCCCCTATCCAAACATATTAGCCTACGAGGGTCCAAGTAATAGGCTAACCCATCTGCTACTGATATTGACTAGAGTGGGGACATTACATAAAGATTAGAGTATTTATTTTCAGTGTGATTCAAAAGTGTGGATTTTGGGAGGCATTGTGTGAGATTTCAGTATTCCATGTGTGATGAAGATTTAATAATTTTGGAGTATGCTGCAGTATTGTACTTGCTACAGTGTAATACTTGCTATAGTGCGTGTACTTGCTACAATGCCATATTGAGCAGGTTAGAGAGGATATTGATGGGTTGCCATTATTGTTTATGCATTGCAGCCATTGTTTGAAGATGTGTAGGTGTAGAGTGAAGGCACTCGGGTTTTAGAGCAATCATAGTTGTAGTATAAAAGGGTTGAAGCCAATCCCTAGTTGCTACCTTTAACAAGGACTTGGACATTTATTAGGTGCGGAAAGTGCTAGTTTGAAGGGGAATAAGACTGCATTTTGGGTAATTGGGTGAATACACAGCAAAACTGGTGACTGAATAACAGATTTCAGACTTTGTAAAGACTGTACTTGTCATCTGAGAAGTCCATGCTAGCATAGCAAGACTGTAAGAACCTCCCCTATTTTCACCTTTTTTTTTTTTGATTTCAAGGTTTTGGCATTTCGACAAACACTTGACATGCACACTACTGTTATAGTTTCCAGAATTTATTGAAATGTAGCTGATTTGTTTTGATGATTAAATTGCAAACACTTATTTTTGAAGTCTGAAGTTTCATAAAATGGACAAACAATTTAATAATCAATTGGCTAACTTCCTTATCATTTTAAAGTAGAACATAATAATGCAGATTTTCTGTGTTAATTTCATCAGCCGCAAAGTTTCTACAAATACAAATTCCAACATAAATCTGACCTCTTTGGGACTCACATCTGAATAGAGATATGAAGCATCAATGTAGGTTTGCTACACAGTAGTTTGATGGTTGTGGAATGAGCCTTTGACAGCAGCAATATTACAAACGGTTTGCATCCTTTGACAGCAGCATTATTATAAACAATTGGAATCCTTTGACAGTAGCATTATTACAAACAGTTTGCAGCCCTTTGACATCAGCATTATTACAAGCAATTGGCAGCTCAATCTCCTCCAAAATTAGTGATAGCAGTGCTCTCCAAAACATCTTCACTCTTTCATATATATTTTCCCAACAAATAATTAATATCAACACCACTATAGAAGGCTTGAAATTTGAAATAAGGCGTCCCAATATCCTTGACAATCTCCTGCAATTTATCTGCTAATTTTGTCTTGCCTGGCAAGACTTCACAAAATTGTTCAATAACAAAGTATTTGCAAAACTTTTGGAAATTTTAAGCACCTTCAACTTGTACCTGTAAACGCTTCTGATTAATTTTGTAAATCATTTCATTGAAACATCAGCATAGTTTTTGTGTGAAATTATCAGCTAATCAACCTGAGAGGATCTTTCACCACCGAGGGAGATAATCTTCTTGAGGGTTTTCATCTTCAGGAAGTCTTGGAAAGAAAACCCCGCAACATACTAGCAATATCAAAATCCAAGCATACAAAAATGAGCTTCAAAATGCCCTTTTATTTCCTTCCATGAAAGTCACATTTAATTTTTAATATTTTGCCTCCAAAACTCAACGCCCACCTTTTGGAGAAATAAATAAACTTAATAAAAATTAAATACTTATGTCTTCAAGCACCCAAGTAATAAATATAAAGTCACTTTAATAATTTAAATAAATATTTGAATGTGACTTTATAATAAACTATAAAACTTAGTCATTTAATTAATTTTTTCCATTTGACCCATGAAAACATCACTAGAGCATCGAATCTCGAAATTGACTACGCTAGATTGAAGCCGACAACAAAGAATTATAATTGAGGTCATTATGGTGACTTTCCAAAAATAGCAATAAGCTCCATAAAAAGTGGAGGAAGGACCAGATGTCCAAATATGCTTTTGAAAGCGTCGTCCTGAAGCATATGCTAACAACAAAGCCCAATGCCATGATAAAAAAATGGAAATATGTTGAGCGAATACCCCTCCAAGGACTATGGAGCTCCCTAAACACTCACTTAGACTACGGGAACCCGCTGAATAGGCTAACGGTCAACAAAGTTGACTAGGCACAAGAAGAGGACATTACAATCCTCTCTCCCCAAAATTGCTTGTCCCCAAGCAATTGCAATTCAAGATGTTGTAAGATCTGCTCGCTCTCCCAAGTAGCATCCTCCACCGGCAAATTTTTCCACTTCATCAGATATTCTCTGATAGTTCTTCTCCATAGAGTACACTCTCTGGTATCAATAATAGCCTTTTGGAATTAGCATAAGTTTCCCTTTCTCATCCAATGGTGGCAACTTAGAAGAGGGAACTGCATTATGCCCAAGTGCTTTTTTAAGGTGAGAGACATGAAAAACATTTTATACTCTACTATTTGCCGGTAATTCCAACTCATAAGCCACCTTTCAATCCTCTTGAAGATCCTGAAAGAGCCATAAAACTGTGGCTTAAGTTTTTCTTGTTGTACCCAAAATAAATTTTTGCTTCAAAGAGACATTTTTTCTTAAAATGATCTAGACATGTAAAAATGTTGTCAAAAGTATGTTTTAGGTCAAACAAAACACAAGGTTTTTGTGGGTTTGTGTCAAGGAAGATACCTGCAAAATTCTGAAAATTTGAAAATTAGGGTTTCAAACCCTTGTTTTTTAGGAAAACCCCTAAAAATAGGACCTTTCCAGAATTGATTGAAAATGATTTTGATAGGATGAACTGACTTCACAATCACACTAGTCAAGTCAAAATCACCAAAAAGTTTGTTTTACTGTGGTGGGTCTATTTTTATTTTTTAGGAAGAAAGTTAGGACCTCTGCAGCCATTAATGGTAGAATGGCCAATACTAGGTGCTGAAATCTAAGCTTCAAAAGCTTCAATGAAGAATCCACGGTGAAAATGCTCGAAAAGATGCTCTGCGACGAAGGGGATTTTCAAAAGTGAAAAATGCTGAAAATTGGCTAAGTCTAGAGAATGCACGC
This sequence comes from Sequoia sempervirens, assembly GCA_007258455.2. Lineage (NCBI taxonomy): Eukaryota > Viridiplantae > Streptophyta > Pinopsida > Cupressales > Cupressaceae > Sequoia > Sequoia sempervirens. Next base: position 6,553,433 of record VDFB02000003.1, read on the forward strand.
CTTGCTAAAGAGGAGGTTATGCAGTCAAATGCCTTAGTCATTTTTCCAACACTTGTGCACATGATGCATGACGAACGCGAAGCAAATTGCGAGCCTGAATTGCAGCAAATTGTTATAAATTCGCACCTCTGGAATGCGGATTTGAAAATTGTTGGCGTTTAAATTCGCACCTCTGGAATGCGTATTTTAAAACGGACAGCTATGCACAGATAAACTGCTCTTCAAATTACGAGGGGAAGCTCCCTCTTGCTGATGGTGTTTGAAAGAAAGTAAACTAAAACTAAGTTGCCTATCTTTTTGATTAGCTTAGAGCACAAGGTTTTTTAAACACAAACGCCGCAGCTGAGATTTTCTGATAAGAAGTTCAACTACGACTAACTTAAACTAAAGACGTTTCTAACCTCTCAAGTAATAGCAGAGCAAGAGAAGTTAGAAATTAACAAGTTTCTCGACAAAAATTCTTCAATAATCTCTTTTCAACGAACACCTACACACTTCCGCAAGCTGAAATAAAGATCATAAAAGTAGAACATAGATAACATAAATCTGAGATTTTGGACCAAGGCAAAAGAGGCTCATGATTTTATTACTCAAATCTCTGAAACAAAGCTCACTTCTAACATGCCTTGAACAAGAAATTGCAGCTAAAGAGGCTTGCAAACTTATTCTTAACACAATAGAAAACAACAATCACACTAACTCCTTGTTGGCTAAAGAGGCTCAACAATTTGCTTATCACAACACAAATGAACAATACTTGAGCAACAAATAGAAGGTACAATAGGCTCAGCGTTTTGTTCTCACTAGCACGGTTAAAAAAAACTAAATGAGCAAAGGCTCTTATTTATAGAGAAGCAGAGGAGTAGGGAACCCTAAAATCTCCTTGCTTTCACAATCGAGGGCTTGCTCAGCAAGCAAGCTTTATTACTAAATCTATAAAGATAAAACCTTAGAAAGCAGAAAAAGTGGGAAACGCCAACTATTACATCTTATCTTCTTTCTATCCTCAAAGAATGGATAAGGATTATTCCAAGAATAGAAAGAAAGCGGGAAAGAAAGCTTCTAGAAGAAAGCTGCTTTAAAGCTCGATCACATCCGCTAGGAAGTTTGAGATTGTGTCCCGGTTCGGTGCATCTATGCCATCAACAAGCAAAACACCGCTTTTCAAGAATATCTTCAGCATCTGCAATAGATCTCAGGAAATCTTCAACCTCATTGGCCGCTTTATCGAACTTTGCTGACATCATTGAAATATGGCCTATCCTTCCGCCAACTGGACTACAACTGTGAACAACACCTTGGAACTGATTTTGCACCTCCTCAAGCCCGACGTAAGAACCGTCTTCAAGACTGTATTGAGAAGGGATCTCTATGACGAATTCGCTGATGAAAAGAAGAGCTTCAACCACCCTTTGTCTGTAGACGATGAATTCTTTAGATATCCTCTCATAGGTTTTAACTTTGAAAACGTGACGCCCTCTAGGCAAGGATTTGTTTCTTGTGTCTCTTGGGAACTGCTGAACTGTAAGCCGTGTCTAAATCAGCAATGATAATCTCATGTCTCGGTTTTACTTCAGCCAGTGTCTGTTCAAATCCTTGGATACCTTGACGTAGCTTATGAGCGCCTTCCCTTAACTGGAACATCTGTGCCAAGATCTCCCTTCCTCTAACAATGAAGCTCTCGATCCACTCCTGAGTCTCTTTCCCACATATGACCAGCTGTCTTAACTGATGGTGATCAGCTGGTGTCTCCAAGATCTGGGGCAGCAACTGGGTTGTTTGTGAAGAACCACGAACAAGGTTAGAAATGAAAAGCCTGAGCTGCTGATTTTCAGCCTTGAGGGCTGCCTTGTCTTCTCCATCTTTAAGCACTCTTTCTTGAAGGTTTTCGGATACAACTTTGAAGAGACTCAAATCTGCATGTCTGGTATTTCTACCGAGATTAGCCTTGACCATGATGAAATCATCCATATTTACCTCATCCCTATTCTTATCTTCTGGGGGCACTGCAGTCTCTATGACTATCTCGTTATCAGGATTCCTATCAAAGTGAACTTGCTTCTTTGCCTTCTTCTTAGGAGGTTCCTGATAGATATTATCGAGATCATCAACACTCACTTGATATGAAGGCCTTCTCCTAACCCTTCCTAAGGAGTTCTCAAGCCAAGACACAGTAGTATCTTTACTAACTTCCTCAGGAGGTATTGCTGCAATCTCTTCATCATCTTCGATATCAAGATCAATGTGAATTGGTGAAGAACCCGTCAAAGGTACAAAAACATGTGTTGAAGGTGGCTCCTCTGCTTCATTCTGAGGTACGGGCTCGTCAGGAGGAACTTCTGAATCAACTGTAGGCTGCTCCTGTATGACTATGCCTGAGAAATCCAACCTTCTTTTTACATTTTTATTTGATCTACTACCTTTGACGCCATCTTGAGACTGACTTTTACCCTTTCCCTTCGACTGTGCTCTGGAAGAAGAGGGAATTAGCCTTGGCGGCTCTGCTACTGGAATGGAGTTCTTCCTTTGAAGCACTAAGAAAACCTTACTATGCTCAATGACTTGTCTTGTTCTGTCTTCGACTGAAAGAGATTCCTTGTTTGCCCAATTAACTTGTGGTAAGGGCTGATCCTCGATTCGTTTCTGAGTGTACATCGGGAGAAGCACATCTTCGTCATCATCAGAGAGCCCTTCTATATCTTCATTTAAGCAGTCTTTCATCTGATGGAGAGTTAGCCTGCTGTAACTACGCCTTCGCACTTCAAACTCATCTGCACAATTAGCCCAAAAATCTTCAAGTGCGGCTATGTGATTATAGTTCTTCTCCAATCGGCCAGCGTAGACACCATGAGGATCAAATGATCGTCTCTCGCTGTAAGATTTGAGGCCGAATTTATCTAACTCTTCTCCAATTGTCCTGGCATCTGCAGCAGTCCTGCATGTATAAATACCCAACCCTAATGGAAAGTGAAGAGAGGGTTTCTTTCTATTCCTCAAGACTGTGTGGACACCGTGAGCCTGCCTCAAGAATTCCATGAAGATGACCTCATCTGACGGATACCTTGGCAACATGAGCGGGGCACCTGAATAACCATAGACCCTGAGATAGGTAAAGGTAGGAAACTGTATAAACCAATCCGCCCACTCCGCCATTGCTGCCCTGGCAACTGAAGAGATGCGGACGTGCAATTCGTTGTCTAAGTCCCGCACTGTGTACATCAAGAATGCCTCGTTCACCCTTTTGTAGTGGTGCAACGACTTTGTGAATTCCAACTGGGGATAATAGTTATATATGTGTTGTATGCTCAACGATCCCTCGGTGTTCAACCCTCTGAATTGACCTTGATAGGCCACCAGGTAGACTAGGTATGACACCATGTGGAATACATGAAACTAGAAGTATTCTGTTATTTGCTGATGTAGGCAGTCACTAATCAAAGTAGGCCAATCATAGAACTCGGTCTTCTTCATGATGTGAGGTATGGCATAAAACATCCAAGGTTGGAACTTGGTGGCATCTTCTGAGCCAGTGACCCTGTTGAGCAAAGTGATGATGATGGCAACCTCGTCCTTGAACTCCCCTCGCCCGACATTCTTGGGCAATGTTTTATGTTTTTCTTTCATCCATCTCTGTGCAATCTTCTTGCTATATTTATCTTTATGCATATTCCACATCCTTTCGCATTCATCCCTTGAAAGAGTTACGCTTTCAGGCCACGGGGGAATGGAAAAACACCTTTCGACCATATCAGGCTTTAGACTGCAAATCAATCTACTGTCTGCTGATTGGATCTCCCTAGTAGCCGAGTTGTAATGCTTAATGCAAGTGATTACGAACTCAAGGCTCTGAACTGATATAGGAATTGACGCTGCTGCGAGGAGTCCAGAATGTCCCAGGTTCTTGATTGAAGTGTTGCCTGCTCTCTCCAAGGCATGTAGATCAAACACCGGCTTGACATGATGCAAGTCTGTCTCAGCTGTTTTGATATAATTGTGAAAGAGGGCTGATTCGGACTTGAAAACATTAGGAGTGTACTCCATTTCAGAAAACTCGAAGAATGACTGTAAACTCGCCTTGGTTCAGACTAGTCTTGAACAATTTCTATTTCTAGAATGCTGATTTTTGTGCTCCAACAGACAAATTTTTGAGAAATTTTTCTGAGATATGGGTTTTGTTCAGAATATCGATGCAAGACAACCCAGATGTCCGTTTTTGAAAATTTTGAATTTTGCCTGAAAAAGCAGCAAACCCTAATTTCTTCAATTTTTCCCGAAAAAAGCTGGCATCTGGGTTTTGTTCAGAACAAGATTAGAAATGGACCCAGTTGATTGGATTTGCAAAACCCTGACGTTTGATCGGAAAAGAAGCCAACCCTAGATTTTGAACTTTCTTAAAAAAAAACTGCGATATGGGTTTTCTTCAGAAGACTGATTGGAAAGGACCTAGATGGTTGAAATTTGAATGCACTGAGGTTTTCACTGACATGCAAAATAAAAGCACTTGCTGCAACTCGATGAAGTTCTTGAAAAATTCTTCAGAAGATTAAGGCAAAAAGACCCAGATGACTGAAAAAAGGAAAGCCTTGGCCTTCTGCTTGAAAAATTTGATCTTCTGGAACAAAAAGCTTGAAAAAGCAAGGGTTTATGCTTGCTGGTTTGAAAAATCTGATGTAAAACCAGCAAAGATGGATTCTTGAATCACAAAAAATCTTCGAACTTGCTGCTCCAACTTTCTCCTCTGGATGCTACCTGCAAAAATAATGAAAAATACATGAAAGAATGATGTTAAATAGACTTTAGGGCTTTGGATTAGGTTTTGCTTTCTTTGCTTTTATTTTCAAAACCCTAAAACTCAGTCTCCTTGAACTTGGACGCCATCCTTCACTTGGCAATTTTGAAACTTTTTGAAAATCTCAAAAATTCTCTAAGGCATGAAAATTTGGGTGCCCTTCTTCACCAGGGGCGCCCACTTCTTTCAGAGTTAGCCAAAATTTTAACATTTTCAACTTTCCTTCATTTTGACATGCTACTTCGCCTCTGATTTCCCGTTGACAGATTGATCCGACAGGCGAGCTGAAGGTTTCACGGCGGAGCCTGACTGAAACTGAGAAAGAAGTCTTGGAGGCATCTTTGGCGAACGACTTCATCTTGACCTCCGAATTCATGGGAGCCTTTTCCTTCCAGGGGCGCCCATTTCTCCCAGAGATAGCTATTTTTCTGATCTTCAAATTTCTTCATTAAATCCTCTTCTACAGAAGATCTCGTTGATTCTGGAGCTCCGGGCGTCGGATTGACTGGATATTATACTCATCGCGAAGCTGACGAAGAATGAAGAGGGGTCTTCTAGAGAGATCTTTGCCAAAAAGTGGATTTTAGGCCTCCAAAAGTTTGGGCGCCCTTCTTGACTGGGGGCGCCCACTTTACCTCGATTTAGATTTATTTTTTGATTTTTGTGTTTGCTTCTGAATTTTGGTTCTCAGCCTTTGTCGGACCCCCTGTTCAGCTCCTCGTATCTGGTGACTGCGAACTCCGATTGACATGCTGAATGTCTCGTTTGAAAGCCGGATCAACCGTGAAGAAACTTCATTAGACGCTTGCCTGTAAATTCATTCATTTAGCTCCTTGAAAACTTGGGCGCCCTTCTTCAACTGGGGCGCCCATTCTTCCCAGACTTAACCATTTTTCATAATTTTCAACTACAAGTTTGAAACCTTCACTCTGAACCTTCGTCTTTGATTTGAATTTGCCGGAATACGACCAGTTGAAAATGCTGACGAAGACAGGCATCGTGAAGCTGGGCGGAATCTGAAAAGATTGAGCATACTTTTGGATCATGGCTATTGAATTTACCCCTCCAAAAAGTTGGGCGCCCTTCTTCAACAGGGGCGCCGAAAATTTCAACACTTAGTCAATTTTGTAATCTTTTCCAAATTCTTCACGTTGACTTCAGTTTGAAACCTCCCGTTTGGCGCTGAATTCCGGATGACTGAGTAATCTGATAACTGCACCGCTGAATCCACTGCGAAGCTGACAGAAAAGTGAGGAAGTTTGACTGGAGGCTTGAAACCCTAAAACTGACATTTGATGCCCTAAAAAGGTGGGCGCCTTTCTTCAACAGGGGCGCCCAAACTCAACAGTGTTAGAAAATTTTCATGACTTTTCAACTTTCTTCCTCGTTCCTCGTGCATGTTCATCTTTTCACCCTCTGCTGGAAGTTTAAGTGCTGAAACTGACGCCTGGCAGTCGGATGACCTCCATTGATGATCTCAGAGCTCCAGATATGCTTCTGAAAAGCAGAATAGACCTAGTAGGGCAAAACTGATTATTTTAAGATTCTGACTGCACCAGCCTGATATGGACGCATTTTGAGCCAATCAAAATCAGTTCGGACCCTGTTGGACCAACTTTCTATTTTTAGAAAATTTTGCTAGTATCTGTTTCGAGAGAAACCCAGAAAAACCCAGAAATCATTACTAATTTTAGAAAATTTCTAAAAATAGCAGTTTTCCTAAAATTTAGGGATGAAAAACTGAGATCTGGGTTTAGTAGATTAAGCTGCTCTTAGCAGACCCAGATCGTCAGATTTTGAAAATTTAGCGTTTTAACCCCTCATGCAAGACCTGCACACCCAAATTTTGACCTTTTTGACTGATTTGACAAGACTTTTACTTATTTCTTCAAAATATCTAAGTGTAACAAAAATTTTAATTTTGGGGTACAACATACTATTTGCCGGTAATTCCAACTCATAAGCCACCTTTCAATCCTCTTGGAGATCCTGAAAGGGCCATAAAATTGTGGCTTAAGTTTTTCTTGTTGTACCCAAAATAAATTTTTGCTTCAAAGAGACATTTTTTCTTAAAATGATCTAGACATGTAAAAATGTTGTCAAAAGTATGTTTTAGGTCAAACAAAGCACAAGGTTTTTGTGGGTTTGTGTCAAGGAAGATACCTGCAAAATTCTGAAAATTTGAAAATTAGGGTTTCAAACCCTTGTTTTTAGGAAAACCCCTAAAAATAGGACCTTTCCAGAATTGATTGAAAATGATTTTGATAGGATGAATTGACTTCACAATCACACTGGTCAAGTCAAAATCACCAAATGGTTTGTTTTACTGTGGTGGGTCTATTTTTATTTTTTAGGAAGAAAGTTAGGATCTCTGCAGCCATTAATGGTAGAATGGCCAATACTAGGTGCTGAAATCTAAGCTTCAAAAGCTTCAATGAAGAATCCACGGTGAAAATGCTCGAAAAGATGCTCTGCGACGAAGGGGATTTTCAAAAGTGAAAAATGCTGAAAATTGGCTAAGTCTAGAGAATGCACGCCTTGCTACCAAGAGGAGGTTATGCAGTCAAATGCCTTAGTCATTTTTCCAACACTTGTGCACACGATGCATGACGAACGCGAAGCGTGAGGAGATGAAGATTTTCAATGAAAATGATGAAACTGCACCTAAAAGCGCCCTTGCTGGCCAAGGGCGCCCTTGAATTCAATGGGTCAAAGACAGTTATCAAATTTCACCAAGGAAGTCATCTTCTTCATATTGCTATTGGATTTCCGACGCATCATCAAGCAAGATCACCTGATCCAGCAGTCACCGGCAAACGAAAGTGGAAACAAGAGATGTTGAAGGCACGTATCATCAACTGGCCAGGGGCGCCCTTGAATTTGAGTCACCTGATGAAGTTTTCAACAATTGCTTTCTACAAGGTATCTGTTCAGCTCTCTCTCAACTTCGTGATCAATCTAGTTGCACGATCACAAGACCTTTCAAGCATCCATAGGCAGAGATCAAGCAGAAAACACCAAAGGTGAAGGCTGAATGAAGAATATAGAGAAATTAGCTAAGTGTAAAGGAAATGCACCCCTGCTAGAAATAGGTGCCCAAATTTTTTGGCAATCAGATGTAGTCTATAAGTTCAATGACCTCCAGGGTGACCTTTGTTTTGATCAATCTCAACAATGACACCGTCAACAAAGACAACAGAGAGATCAAACACCTGACGACAAAGATCAAACTAGGACTGTTTGTGAAGGTTTGCAACATGGAAATAACAAGTCAAAAAGCCAAAAGCGCCCCTGCAAGCTAGGGGCGCCCATGCTTTTGAAGTGCCTAAACCAACTTTCACGCTTCGCGAAGCCAGTCATCCTTTTGGGGACTGAACTGGTTATCCATCCCATGTTTTAGCAAGATCATTAGGCTCATTAGTTAGCGGTGATCTCAGAGATCTCAGATCAGAACACGGAGGGTCAAACTAGAGAAATTGAAGAACACTCAAGAAATTGACTAAGTCTGAGGCTAAAAGCGCCCCTGCTAGGAAAAGGTGCCCTTGAATTTGAGGCATCAGATTCAGGTTTTGAGCTTCGCAGCTCCCAGGCACACTTAATCAGATTTGTTTCATCTCAGCAATGGATCTATCAGCAACATCTCAAGATGAACTGAGCAACTTGAATCGAGGATCGAACAAAGGCACTTCACCATGAAAAATAATAAAAAAGGTGTTCAACTCCTCAAAGGGATGCCTAAAGTCGAAGAGAGACTTAGTTGATTGCAGTTAGGATATTTGGAAGCCTTCTCATGTCTAAACGTCCCCAAATTGGTGGAAATCAGTGTTGGGAACTCCAGATCAGGCTAATTAACTCCTCAATCATGAGTTGGCACCCAAACTTGATGCATTCAAACACAAATCACTATATATCAAGCCTAGGCATCACAATTCATTATCTTTCTTTGCAGGTTGGAGCTAAAACAACATTTTCTTCTCCAAAACGTCTTTTCAAGATCTGACAGGGGTTTTCACCATTCTTCATATTTTTGAAGATCAATTGCACAAAAGGACAATTTATCAGAGTTGCATCAAAAGGCATAATTTTTCCAGAAAGACAGTTGTTAACTTCCAATCCTCTTCTTGTCTTTTTCCTCTTTCCTTGTCTTAGATCTTCTTGCATGTCCCAAAAAACAACAGGCAATCATAGATCTGACCAACTGGGTATGATCAACACAACTTTTCCGACAAAACCCACTTGTTGAATTTTCCAGAAACAGTAAACTTGCTGCCCCTATTTTTATGGATTTTTCCGAAAAAGTCACAAATTTGAAAATCAAACGAACTTGGTTTGTTCAGCATTGAAGCACGAACAAAACCCATGTGTCAAATTTTTCTTGAAAAAATACTTCTTGGTAGGTGCTATTTTTAGGGGTTTTTCAGAAGTTGTGTAAACAACATCGTGTGCACAGTTGATCTTTAAGTTTTTCAGAATACAGTTCTCCCAAGTCAATTACAAAACCAAAATAGTCTTGGTTCATGATTTTCTGAAAATGATTGACACCGATCTACATCAAGTAAACCCAGAGGTCGACTCAGAAGGGTTGGAAGGAATAGATCAGTGCACATTACAGAACATTGAAGAATCTGGATTGCTTGAGGCTACATCAATCCCCATCACATCACAGAGCGTGGAGTTTGTAATTACTTGCATTAGGCATTACAACCCTACCACATGAGAAATCCGATCAGTGGATGGGCAAGTGGTATGCAGCCTTAAGCCTAAGGATATTGAAACATGCTTTTCTATTCCACCATGTCTGACAAATGTGGTCATATCTGTGAGAGAATGCGAAAAGGCATTTCAAGTATCAAAAGATAAGTGCCATAAGAGAATGGCAGAAAAATGGTTAAAAAGCAAAAAGGTCAACTTCCCCAAGAATGTAGGGCGTGGAGAGTTCCAAGATGAGTATGTGGTGATGATCACGTTACTCAATCGTATCACTAGACAGGAGGAGGGAAACCAATTCCATTCATGGATGTACTACATCATCGCCAAGATTGTAAGCAAAAGAGAGCATTACGACTGGCCCACCCTCATCAATGATACACTCCACAAGCAGATGACCGGGTTCTTAGAGGCTCACAGGTTCCACATGTGCTCATATCTTGTATACCTGATTGCCTTCCAAGGCCAATTCAGAGCATTGAACACTGTGGGAACCTTAGGTGTGCAGAAAGTCCATGAGCATTTCCCGCGACTTGAGTTCACTCTAGCAGAAAGACATTTCAAGCGGATGAATGATCTCTTCATAATGCACACCATCAAAGACCTCGATCATGAGATGCATATACGCATATCACCAACAACCAAGGAGGCAATGGTGGAGTGGGTGGATTGGTTCATCCAATTCTCCACCTTCACCTACATACGTGTATATGGATACGGCGGTCATCTTGCCATGTTGCCCCGCTATCCTTCAGATAGGGTGGTCTTCATGGAATTCTTGTGGCAGTTGTCCAAAGTTCATTCTCATCTATGCCTCAAACGCAAAACAGCTGCAAACTTTCCTTTCGAGATGGGACTATACAGGTGCAAGACAGTGACTGACGCTAAGGCCATAGACCACGAAATGGTGAAACTTAATCTCAAGAACCTCATCGAGAGACGGTCGTATGATCCTCAGGGTCACTATGCAGCACACCTTGAGCAACAATCTTCACACGAGTCTTCCATGGAGGACTATTGGGTCAATTGTGAAGATGAGTTTGATGTACGAAGATGGAACTACAGCCGGTTTAGACTTCCACAAATTGTTGACTTCATGTCAGAGGACGTGGAAGGCCTATCCGATGATGATGGGGAAGTTATTCTTCCCACATTCTTCATAGATCAAGCGGACTCACAACCACTTGGAAAAGTGGATTGGTATGCCAAGGAGAGTACATCTATAAAGGAAAGAACAAGTAGGGTTGTTAGAAACAGTCAACTGTACTTGGACAGTAAGAAGACAAGGAAGGTAGTAATTCCCCGCACAGAGCCACCACCGGTTCATCCTTCACTACCTTCCACTTCAAGCAAGAAGCCCAGACAGAAGCAATGGAGTAACCCTCCTAGAGGAGTGAGGATGTTAGGGCACACAAGGGGAAGAATACAAATTGCTGATGCAAATTAGCAAGAGGTACATGTGGAGATAGCCACAGACATACCTGAGACAGTCATGGAAATAGCTACAGTTGAGCCAGTGATTGAGACAATCACAGCTGAGACAGAGCCAATGATGGAAGCAGTTGCAATTGATACAATGCCAGTAATAGAAACAAAACCTCCTACTTCACCACCATCGCAACAATCACTAGTCCCCATTGACTTGGACTCTCCAGCATGAGATATTGCAGCACAATCTCATTCGTCAAGCATTCAAGGACCTAACATTCCTCTTTCCTACCAGGCTAGTCAGGATTCATCTTGGTTTGAGAGCCTCCTTGGAAGGAAGAGAGAAAGGCCATCCTACCAGCTTGACTTCACGGAATTTGACCATGCCCTTCAAGACATGCCAGTAAAGAAGTTGAAGAAGCAGGTCCACGTAGGAAGGAATGCTGACAATGAAGTTGTCATAGAGACAGCTGCGCCGCCTGAAGACAGTTGCGCCGCCTGAAGATAGGAATGCACACGAGGTAGAGGTTGATGTTGATGACTTTACATTGTTGAAGGTCAACCTCGGTAAAACCACTTGTTAGGTGGAGGTAGATCTTCTTGGCATTGCATTAGTGAGTGTTCAAGAAAGAATGGCTAAGGACGACAGAGACAAAGTAGCCTTAAAGGCTGAAAACCGGCAGTTGAGATTGTACATATCTTGCTTGATGCACGATACACCAAACTTCTCTGCTTTTCCTCGAGAGATGCTTGACCTCCCCGCGAAGCAAAATCACCACCAGCTGATCTTATATGGAAAACACTTGAGGAATCAAGTGGAAGAATTTGTCATCAGAGAACAGTGTATACTGGTAGAACTATACCAGTTAAGGAACAAAGCTCATGAACTCCGCGCAGAGATTCAGTAGTCAGAGCAAAAGGCAACAAAGAAGAGGCCTGGGGATGAGATCACGGTCTCAGATTTACAACTGGCGTACCAATCGGTTACCACTGTAGAGAACAAGCGACATCTTTTCGCTTGGAAAGAACAACTGGCATACAAGGTGAAAGCCTATGATGCCAATTTTGTGGAATTGATCGAGTATCGACAGATTGTGGCAGGTGTTATCAACTTCGTAAGAACGTTAGTAATATCTATCCCTTGCCTTTATTAGCGCGAGGGAGGTGCATACATTGAGCTAGGCGCAGTGCAAAAACAGTTCCACGATCTCATCCGTGGCACTTTTTGCGATGACCCTGCTGGTTGCGAGTTGAGTAAGGTTGCAGCCATGTCCACCAAGATAGATGACGCAATTGCAAAGTGTATAGAATATCAACAGCAGCTTGCGAATGGTGAAGAGATGTTGAAACGCCACGTCATCATCCTACAGAGCATTGATTGTCTAGAGGTAGAAGAAGTCAACGACTGGATTGAGGAACTGTTGACTGGAGGTGGTGAGGTGTAAAGCACCTAATTAGGACGTCCTACCCTTCAAAATAGCATTAATGGCAACATGAGTTAACTTGATGCCTCATTCCAAGTTAACTCATTGTCCCACTGATCATGCATGTCAGATCCCACCAATTATGGATGTCTATCTCAGATCTCCACTAATTGTGGATCTCTATTTTGGAGGCACATTTTGTAATTGAAGTTCACTTTTAGTTTAGTTTCAGTTAATTGAAGTAGATTTCCAGTTAACTGCTTGCTCACCTACTTTTAGACATAGGAATAAATCTTGCAGATTGGCAAGAACTGATTGTTAAACTCAAGGAGATTTTAGGGTTGCCTACTCCTTTGAGTTTCTATAAATAAGAGCCTTTGCTCATTATTTTGTAACCTTTATTTACTAGGCAAAATTGTTGCGCCATTGTGTCAACAAGCCTGCAAGTCTATATTTGTTGACTCTTGGATGAGAGTTGTTTGGTTTTGATAAGCAATTGTGTATGATTTTGTACCTTTGCTGTCCCAAACCTTTGTAATTTGTTGAGAAAGTTTGAAGATATAAATCAAAAGGTACATGCAATTTGATCCAAAGATTCAAGTTCTTTCAACGTCTTGTTCTTACAATTTGTTGTTTCAATCTCCCCCTTGGACAGGTGCCGTCACCTCTTTAGGTATTTTGATGTTAATGATTGTCGTTTGATGTTGTGTAATGATCTGTTTTTCAGCCTACACTTTGGATAGGTGTTGTCACCTCCTTGGGAATCCTGTTAGCCAATTCATCGTACTTTGTTGTTTCTAGTGAGTTGCATCCCAGCCTACACCTGGGACAGGGGTTCCTCCTCCTTGGCAATCCTGAGATTCATCTTACCGTAAAGAGTGATTGCTTGCATAAAACCTTATTCCAGCATAGATCTGAGAGTTCAGAGCCATAGATGTGTTCTGAAAGACGGTCGGCCCAAGTAATCCAACCATCCATTTCCGCTCCTATGCCCTCATGCTTTGTTTACCTTGAGGAGATAGGATAGATTAAAAGCTAGTTTAGTTGTAGTTAAGATCTATAGAAACCAGAGAAAACCTTAGCTGCAACGCATTGTGTTTATGCACCCTTGTGTCCTACCCGCTGAGTAAAAAAGATAGGAACATTTAGTCCGTTTTACTTTTATCCAAACATCAACAAACAAGAGGGAGCTTCCCCTCCATAATTTGAAGAGCACGCACTGTGCATAGCTGTCCGTTTCCAATAAGCACTTCGTAGGTGCTAATTGAAACGCCAGCATCTCCGACCCACTCTTCTTGAGAGTGGTTTTCCTATAGGGTTGCAACCTCAAGTAGACCATGTCACCGATCTCAAAAGTACATTTTATTCGATGCTGATAACATATAACTTTTTCTGGTTTTGTGCTTGTTGCAAGTTTTCCTTCAATGATTTCATGATATCATGAATTTCCTGTAACAAGTCCTTAGTCTTAGGCACTCTTCTATCCCCAAATAGGAAATCCAGGAAGCTTAGAGCTTCATACCTGCACAAAGCCATAAATGGTGACATCTTAATAAACATGTGGTAAGAATAATTATAGCAGTGCTCACCAAGGTGCAACCATCTCACCCATGCCTTCTGTTGCCCTGAAATGTAGTTTCTAAGATACTTTTCCACCCATTTATTCACAATTTCAATCTATTCATCTGTTTGATGGTGGTAGCTGGTACTAAGGGCGAGCTCAGTCCCTTTCAATATGAAAAATTCTTTCCAAAATAAGCTCAAAAACCTGTTGTCCTTGTCACTATGTTCCTGGGCATCCCATGCAACTTGAATACCTCCCTAAAGAATAAATCTGCTACCTGCACTGCCTTATATGTTGTTGATATAGCAAAAAAATGAGCAAATTTGGTTAGCTTGTCAACAACAACATAGATACAATCCTTACCCTAAACCTTAGGTAGGCCTGTAGTAAAGTCTATCGAAATGCTTTCCCATTTTTTATAGCGAAGAGGCAGGGGCTGCAATAAACTAGCCAGATAAGTGTGCTCACTTTTATTTTGTTGACATGTGGGACATTGTTGAACATATTTAAGGACTACATTCTTAAGCCCTTTCCACGTAAACCTTTCTCGGATTTGCTTGTATGTCTTGAAGAAACTTGGGTGACCAGCAATAGGCGCATCATGAAAAGACTTTATAAGCTTCACCTTAAATTTCGAATCAGGTATTGAATAAACTCTATTTTTGTAAATAATAAGTCCATTAACTACAATGTACCTGTCATCTTGTATAATACCTTCTATGATGTCTGTAGCCCAAGAGTCCTTAGCATACTCAACTGAAATCATCTCTCTCCAATCAGCTGTAATCTCTACTAAAGAACACAAATGAGGTCTCCTGCATAACGCATCAACAACAATATTTTTCTTTCCTTTGACATATACAATGGCAAAGTCATATGCCTGCAATTTGCTCACCCACTTTTGTTGTCGATCATTCAAGTCCTTCTAATTCAAGTACTTGAGGCTATTGTGGTCGGTTTTGATAAACTTACCTCCCACAAGATAACTTGGCCAAGGTGTAATGTCCCCATTTTAGCCATATGCTCTTTTGTGTTTGATAGCCTATTTTCGGAAGCCCGTAGGCTAGTCTGAAGCTGAAATTAGGGTTTCCACTTTTAAAGGAGGTTTTGAAGGCTTGCTTGCGAGAGTTTCTGACACATGTCGGGTGGAGCTTTCTGGGTTTTTGGAGAGCTTTAGGATGAGGTAACATGCATGACAAGATAATGACATGCATTTCTGGCAGATTCCTTGGCAGTTTTGGAGGCTTGCATGTTGGCATTTTGCAGTTCGGATTCTGGATTCCTTCTGCGTTTTTTGAGAGCTTCGTGGTGATGTGACATGCAACTGAAACAAAGGACTTTTCCGGACTTACTATTTTTAGTAAGTTACGACGACTGCCCGGTTTGTGCTCAAAATGAGTTTGGAACAACTTACTATTTTTAGCAGTATGCTATTTTTAGTAAGTGCTATTTTTGGCAGTGCTATTTTTAGCAGCTGTTCAGCAGTTCAGTACAATGGCTATTTTTGGCAGGTCAGTTTATTCAATTTGGTTCCAGCATTTGAGGTGATTATTTTGGCAAGTTTGATATTTGATGAAAATAATATTTTAAGTGAAATTATCTCCCAGGCAAAGTGGACGACTTCATAAGGGGAAAATATTTAAGTAATTATAATGCTTTTATCTTGGTGGACGCCTAGAAGTGATAAGTGTTTTTTATTAAAATATTTCACTTATATTTTTGGACGCCTAACTTAAGTGATTAATTGCATTTTGATAATGTTTATTACCTTCATAAAAAGGGATGACTTGAGAGATGGCTAAATGAAATGCAAATGCAACTTGATGAAGGTGAATGTGAATTTCATGTTGGGCGCCCAAATGAGAGAAAAATGAAATTGAATTTGAGGAGAAAGGTTATAAATAAGAGACTTGGCCTTCATTTGTGGGATCCATTGTTGCTTATTGTACTATTATGCTGCTGAAATATTTTTAGAGCTTGCTTCGAGGAATGCATACCTCCTAGTTCCTTCTTCTCTTGGTTTCGTGCTTGAAAGATAACACCTAACTGAGTTTCAGAGATTGCTTCTCATCCAGGGAGTGCAGATAGAGCATCACAGATATTGTTTAGATGTTTATTTTCAGTTTTGCAGGTTGTTGGTTTAGTAGTGCTGAAAGTGATTTTCAATCATAAGTCATTGTGTGAATTTTTATTCATTATGGGTATTTGCTCTATCTCTTTCTATGCCCTAGGCGCCCCTTCTCCTTGAATTTCAGATTTTTTGGTGAATTGGTTATTTTTCTAGAGCTGGTCGCCCTTCTTGATGGCTATACTTTGCTTGCCAATAACTTGAAATGCGTGCATAAAATAATGGTGGATGGTTGATACTATTTCATTGTCTAGATTTGGGCGCCTACCTCCTAGGCTTCATTTGCATTCAGTTTCACGTCATTTGGAGGTGTATTGATAGAGTTATGAGCATTTTGGTGTGTTCTAGGCTTGCTGGTTTGCATTTTCAGTTTGCTGGTTTAGTATATCAGATTGTAGTAGTTGGAGTTTTTGGGCTTGTTTTTCATGGTTGAGAGTCTCTTGAAGTTTGGAAACATTTGATATCATTTGCAGCTACTTGAACAACAATAATACTTGACTACTTGCAGATTACATTCCCATTGTAACACTGAATCAGTAGTACTGATAAGCTTCTTTTACTTTTCTGCAAATCATTATTGTATTCCCACTCTTAGTAGAAGAAGGCTGGCCTTGCCGCCTTATTTACTTTCCTGCATACATTTTCATTCGCATCATTGGTGGAAGAGACAGGCCTCACCGTCTTTACTTTTTGTATTGCATATCTCATCTGCTGATTGGCTGAGCTGTCAATTCACTCCTGCTGAAATACGCGGTCGAGTTGCATAATCTACATTTCCAACATTGTACTTTCATTCAGTTTGTACTAATGATCCCTAGCGCCATATGATATCACCTCACCCATCTTGGGTCTTGAGTGAACATTCTTGGTGTAGGGTTACTTTCAGCAGTTGATTTGATTATGCTAATGCTAACGGGTGAAGATTGCTATGTTAAAAATTGAAAAAAATGTAAGGGGGTCATTTCACAAGGCATGCATAATGGCCAACATTTCCTTGTCCTATATAGAATAAGTCCTCTCAACACTTCTCAACTTTTGAAATATCCCTACTCAAATCTGACCCAAGTTTTTCAAACTTCCTTGTGTGACATTTTGTCAAACATGTTGCATGCAAGCTGATGTATTGAATTTGCTGACTTGTTTTGAATTGTTTGTGGTTTGTTTTGTGATTGTTTTTGATGCCAAAAGATGCTCATAAAATAAAGAAACAATACATATAGGAAATGGAATTGAAAACTAATGAAATATAACAAGACTTAATTGACATTACAATGCTGATTATGACTGTCATACACAACTGATTGCAATGGACTAGGATTGTCATATAATATCAGACCCTAAAATGCTTAGAACATTACAAATTTAAGGTCTAAGGTAGACCACAATGTTCTACAAACATACCCGTCACTTGAGCACTTGAAGGCTGATGGAAAATGATGAATAACCTGGTCCAAAATGACTGTCAAGATGCTGCAGACACCTTTAGCTGTGACTGATATGAATTTGTCCTCCAGTGATGTCTCCAAATTGCTCCTTCAAGTAGGCATCCATGGCTGAAATGCAATATGAAACCCTAGGCCAAGTAAACCCTCCAATAGATATGCCTTGCAACCCCGTAAACCCTCCAATAGATATATGCCTTGCAACACCAAAATGAATGCCAAAGAGGGATGATAGCTGATCAAAACTGAAGATGTAAATTTCTGTCAATATGTCTCAACCCTAGTCGCCCTTCTCCTTAGAAAATTCGCCAAAAATAATAGAAGCCTCCAAAAATCATGAAACTAATTTTTAAGTGCTCCAAACAGACCCTAGAATGGGTCGCCCAAGGTGGCTTGTCCAAGAAAAATTTGTAGGTGCCAAAATCTGAAAATCCAACTCAAAACCCAAGCTGGAAGTATGTAGAAAATATCTCCAATAAGCTCTATGATGAATACTGATTGCATCCACCTCTCAAGACGGGAATGGGGCCATCACCAAACCCTAGTTATCAAGGGATCATCACCTTGAATGGACTGAAATTTGTCTTCAGCCAAGCGATAAACTCAATATGCAAAAGCCAAGTCAAAACATGATCCAAAATTGAAGCACAAGACCTCCTTATAAACTTTTTTCCTAGCCACCCAAGACAAGGCCGACCCAAATAAGATAATAATAAATTTTTATTATTTATTTTTTATTTTTTTATTATTTTGCCCAAGGGTCTAGGCAGCCACTAAGAGGGAAATAAATTAATATTTTATTTTCTCCTTATAACTCCCAAGGTGGACGACCCCCTCCTAGGCTCCATTTATTTTTTTTAATGAAATTATTTTTGGCATCATCAAGTGGGAATTAAATAATAATAAAATATAATAATTTTATATTTTATTTTACATTAAAAATATTTCCCTTTTCTCCATTTTGCAAAATCATCAAAATATTTATCTTGGCCAAAATAGCATTCCCTAACCATGACGACTAGCTCACAAGAATGGTGAATGAGCTAGTACACATCTCCATGCTGTCACTCCGAGAATGGGGACATTACAGTCCTCCCTTCCTGGGATTGCTTGTCCTCAAGCAATCACAAATTAGGATGCTGAAGTATCTGCTCTCCTTCCCACGTAGCATCCTCCAATGGCAAGTCTCTCCATCTAATAAGATACTCTCTGATTATCCTGTTACGCAACTTGCACTCCTTCATATCAACAATGGACTCGGGCTCTAGTATCAAAATTCCCTCCTCATTAAGTGGTGGAAGGACTTGAGAAGCAACCACATGCTGACCCAATGCCTTTTTGAGGCATGAGACATGGAAAACATTATGGATCCTGCTGTTTGCTGGTAATTCAAGATCATATGCTACCTCTCCAACTCTTCACACAATCGTGTAGGGACCATAAAATTGTGGCTTGAGTTTTTCTGCACCACTTTTCTTCAATGTACTTTATCTATATGGCTGAAGGCGCACAAAACCAAGTCATCTACCTCAAAAGGCCTCTCCACACGGTGTCTGTCACCATACATCTTCTGCTGATTTTGTGCCTGCTGAATATTGTCCTTAAATACCTTAAGGATGTCTTGAGTATCCTTCAATAACTCCTTGGCCCGAGGAGCTCGACTGTGTGATGAGCCTAGCCCAAGCTGCCTCAAAAACACTTCGCTAGCTGCCCTTGTAATTATGTCAAACAGTTTGCATACAAGGGATATATGTCTGATATAACTTTTCAGTTTGCTTTAATGGCACTCTCCTTCACTTATCATCAATAAGAATGTTTGCAAAAGACTTTAAATTGTCTAAACAATGTCTTAGAATGAATGTGCAATTATTTTGGTAGTTTTTCAATGCATATATATGATCTAAGCTTGAGAAATGATCACCTATAGCAGTATGACATTCTGACAAACAATTGCCATGCAAAGTAATAATTGAAGCAATAACTCAAAGCTGAATGCAACCTTATGACTCCTTTATTTGATTACAATGCTGATATAGGGCCAAGACTCTTGGCTTTAATTAAATGTGCAACAACTAAAAATTTGAGTACAAAGTTCACCTACAGCAACAACTAGAATTTCTGATATGACAATGCAATTACTCATTTTAACAATGCCTAAGGATGCTGGCTGTGACAGCATTGAGTACAAGTCTTTAAAACATGAACTAGTGCAATGCAACATAAAAAGGTAGAACCTGGGAATGATGGCTGCAAGCATAAAGCATTCGTTTCTCCTCAAACATGATGTATATTCCACCAATGATGCAGCGCCTCTTCTTCTAGCCACCTCACAATGCTTCCCTAATTTTCTTGGAATTTATTGAGGCCTTTAAACAAGGAATCGAGCCTCCTTGCCCAACCGCCCCTGTTCTAGATCAAACCTCTATAAATATCTATGGCAACTTCAAAACTTCTTTAGATTATACTTAAAACTCTCTTGTAAGACCTCTTTCAATGGTGCGCTCCAAGTTCTTGCAAGTTTGATGTCAAAAGGAGACCTTCCAAGCAAAATCGTGGTTTTCTCCAACCTCCCTGTTGACTGAAAACGAATATTAGATTTAAATAACAAGTGCTAACTGATGCAAATCGTCCCTGGGAGAGTAAAATCAATGAAGTCTCCAAAATGTAGAAAATCTCCAGCCAAACTTCCAATTCGAATACCACAAGATTGGCCCTTGGCCACAAATTAAGTTCAGATGAGAAAGCTGATTTTCCCTCTCCAATCTTGCAACCCTTCAGAGGATATTTCACACTCAGTTATGCTATCAATGGGAGTTTTCATTCCCAAAGACCAAATTGATTTTCTGCAGAAACCCTTGGCTCCACAAGAGAAATTATCAAATATCAATATCAAATTTGGATGTCTAAGAATGAGCTCTTAAGTTCCTTTTATTCTTTTCTTGTGAGAGCTCAAAAACTTTCCTTGCCAATGTGGGATAAAACATATATTCTCAATTTAATTTTTCACTTAACGCACTTTTATAAAATTAAAGTGACTTTATTATTATGAAGTTACGTTATAACTTTATAATAACATATAAATATTAAATAAATCCTTAGTCACTTTAAAAATAAATAACTCCTCGAATAATTGTCTGTTTAATGAGCCGTCTGAAGCAGGAGTTAACTTTGTCAGTTTCCCATGTGACCAGGTGCTAGTCTAAAAATAGTAACCCTAAAAAGTGACTTACTATAAATAGTAAGTACTCCAAACTGAGCTAAAATGGGGACATTACAGACTGTCATCAAAAGCTAATTCTATGAAGGATAACGCATCATACCCATACAATGCCCTGAATGGAGACATGCCAATAGACATATGATAGGTGGTATTAGAGCAATACTCCCCTAAGTACAACCACCTAATCCAAGCACGCTGATGCACCGCAACATAATTGCGAAGATAACCCTCAATCAACTTATTGACGATCTACGTCTGCCCATCTGTCTGAGGGTGATAACTGGTGCTCGGTGTCAACTCTGTACTGGCTAATCGGAAAAGCTCTTGCCAAAAGGCCCTGAAAATTTTACTATCTCGATCACTGACTATGGTCTTAGGAAGGCCATGCAAACGAAACACCTCTCGAAAGAACAACTCTGCCACCTGTAGAGCTGAATAATTTGATGTTATAGCAAAGAAGTGTGCATATTTGGTCAACCTGTCAACAACTAGAAATATGCAATCTCGTCCCTGAACCTTCGGAAGACCCGTAATGAAATCCATAGATATACTCTCCCACTTCTGCTCTAGAATATGCAATGGCTGTAGAAGTCCTGCTGGGAAAGTATGCTCAGACTTGTTCTGCTGACAAGTCAAACACTCTTTAACATGCGGCATAACATCATCCTTGAGACCCTTCCATGAGAATCTCTCTCTAACCTATCTATAGGTTTTGAAAAGACCCGGATGCCCTGCTGTAGGTATGTCATGAATGGCTCGTAATATTTGCTGCTTAAGCTTGGATTTAGGTACTAAAAATATCCTATTCTTATAATAAATCACATCATCAACAACCCTGTAGCTATCATCTTGAATTTGTCCATCCATGATCTCGCATGCAAATGTAGACTTGGAATACTCAACAAAAAGTTTAGACTTCCAATCTGCTGATATCTCACTCAAAGAGCAAAGGGTAGGTCTCCTAGAAGGTGCATCGGCAACAACATTCTTCTTGCCCTTAAAATGCTCAATATCAAAATCATAGGCCTGTATCTTACTAACCCATTTTTGTTGCCACTCATTAAGGTCCTTCTGGTCTAAGAAGTATCTCAAATTGTTGTGGTTTGTCCTAACCAAAAATTTGTCACCCACTAAGTACTGTCTGAACGTGGCCAACTCATGCATGATGGCCAACATCTCCTTATTGTAGGCGGAATATAACCTCTTTGCATCCCGTAGTTTCCCACTCTCATATGCAATGGGATGACAATTCTGCATCAATACGGCTCCTATGCCCTCTCTTGAAGCATCACACTTAAGAACAAAAGGTTGTGTAAAATCAGGTAACACCAATATAGGGAAAAAACTCATAACATCGTTGAGCAGATCAAATATTGCCTGCGCCTCATTTGTCTAATTGAATGCCCCCTTCTTGGTAAGATTTGTAAGAGGTGCTGCCAATTGTGAAAACCCCTTTACAAATCTCCTGTAGTAACTGCATAGTCCCAAGAAAAATCTCAAGTTTGAAATGTTCCTTGGAGGTGGCCAATCCATTACAGCACGGATCTTCTCTTGATGAACCTGTACACCATGTTAGCTCTCAAAAACGCAGGTTTGAACCACGAAAGGTTGCCAAGCTTTCACGACGTTTTAGGGTAACAGATAAGGTCAAATGAATTGAGCCTTCTACTCTTCAGGTGCTGCTAGACCTAGGTGGGTGTACCTTTATGAATTGAGCAGACTTGACTTATGATCTTCTCTCTTGCAGTGATTTGTCCACAATGGCAAATGGGAGTGGACAAATGAAATCAAATTTGATATGAATTGTATACCAATGCTTGAAACTAAATCCTAATATGCTCAGTTAACAGATGTAAAGAAAATAAATGAATCTGATTGGTGAAATGCAGAGACTAGTGCCTTATTGGGTATGCGGAGTTGTTGTACCCCAAAATTGAAATTTTTATTATAGTTAGATATTTTGAAGAAATGAGTAAAAGTCTTGTCAAATCAGTCAAAAAGGTCAAAATTTGGGTGTGCATGTCTTGCATGAAGGGTCGAAACACAAAATTTTCAATTTCTGACGATCTGGGTCTGCTAAGAACAGCTTAACCTACAAAACCCAGATCTCAGTTTTTCATCCCTAAATTTTAGGAAAATTGCTATTTTTAGAAATAGTAACGTTTTCTGGGTTTTTCTGGGTTTCTTTCGAAAAGGATACTGGCAAAATTTTCTAAAAATAGAAAGGTGGTCCGTTAGGGTTCAAATTGATTTTGATTGGCTCAAATCTCGCCCACATTAGACTGGTGCAGTCAGAATCTCAAAATGGTCAGTTTTGCCCTACTGGGTTTATTCTGCTTTTTCAGAAGCATATCTAGAGCTTCAAGGTCATCAATGGAGGTCATTCGATTGCTAGGTGTCAAATTCAACGCTCGAACATTCAACAGAAGATGAATTCATGAAGCTGTCACGAAGAACGAGAAAGAAAGTGAAAAATGAAGAAATTTTTTTAAGACTGTCGAGTTTGGGCGCCCCTGTTGAAGAAGGGCGCCCACCTTTTTAGGGCATCATATGATAAAATTAGGGTTTCAAGCCTCCAGTCAAACTTCCTCACTTTTCTGTCAGCTTCATAGCGAATCCAACGGCGCAGTCAACAGATCATTCAGTCATCCGGGATTCGACGACGAACAGGAGGGATTCACACGGAAAACGAAGTGAAGAATTCGAAAAATATCAAAAATTGACCAAGTGTTAACATTCTGGGCGCCCCTGTTGAAGAAGGGCGCCTAGCTTTTTGAAGGGCCTAATTCAGCTGTTAAGGTTTGTCAAAGTGTTCAATCTCTTCAGATTTTGCCCAGCTTCGCGATGCCTGTCTTCGTCAGCATATTCGATTGGTCGTCTTCCGGCAAATTCAGATCGAAGACGAAGGTTCAGAATGAAGATTTTAGACTAGAAGACGAAAATCATGAAAAAATGGTTAAGTCTAGAGAAGATGGGCGCCCTTGGTGAAGAAGGGTGCCCAAGTTTTCAAGGGGTTTGTCAGATGAATTTGCAGATGTGTGTAACGAAATCTCTTCGTAGTTGATCCAGCTCTCCAATGAGATATCCTATACGTCGATCGGAGTCCGCAGTTGCGAGATACGAAGAGCCAAACAGGGAGTACGACGAAGGCTGAGAACGAAGTTTCAGAAGTAAGCAATAGAAAGACAAAAAATAATCTAAGTCTGGGTGAAATGGGCGCCCCCAGTCAAGATGGGCGCCCAAACTTTTGAAAGCTTGAAATTCATCGTTTGGCAAAATCTCTCCCAGAAGACCCCTTCTAATTCTTCGTCAGCTTCGCGATGAGTATAATTGTCAGTCGATCCGACGCCCGGAGCTCCAGATCAAATAAGATCGTCTGTAAGAGAGGAGTTTATGAAGAAATTTGAAAGTTATGAAAATGGCTAACTCTGGACAAAATGGGCGCCCCTAGAAGGAAAAGGCACCTATGATTTCGGAGGTCGAAATGAAGGATTTTGCCAGAGATGCCTCCAAAACTTCTTTCTCAGAATCAGTCAAGCTCCGCCGTGAAACCTTCAACTCGCCTGTCAGATCAATCTGCCAACGGGAAATCAGAGGCGAAGTAGCATGTCAAAATGGTGAAAAGTTGAAAATATCAAAAAATAAACAAACACTGGAAGAAGTGGGTGCCCCTGGTCAAGAAGGGCGCCCAAATTTTCATGCCTTAGAGAAATTTTTGAGGTTTTCAAAAAGTTTCAAAATTGCAAGAGGAAGGTGGCGTCCAAGTTCAAGGACGCTGAGTTTTAGGGTTTTAGAAATAAAAGCAAATAAAGAAAAACCTAATCCAAAGCCCTAAAGTCTATTTAACATCATTCTTTCATGTATTTTTCATTATTTTTGCAGGTAGCATCCAAAGGAGAAAGTTGGAGCAGCAAGTTTGAAGAATTTTTGTGATTCAAGAATCCATCTTTGCTGGTTTTACATCAGATTTTTCAGATCAGCAAGCATAAACCCTTGCTTTTTCAAGCTTTTTGTTCCAGAAGATCAAATTTTTCAAGCAGAAGGCCAAGGCTTTCCATTTTTCTGTCATCTGGGTCTTTTTGCCTTAATCTTCTGAAGAATTTTTCAAGAACTTCATCAAGTTGCAGCAAGTGCTTTTATTTTGCATGTCAGTGAAAACCTCAGTGCATTCAAATTTCAACCATTTGGGTCCTTTCCAATCAGTCTTCTGAAGAAAACCCATATCGCAGCTTTTTTCAAGAAAGTTCAAAATCTAGGGTTGGCTGCTTTTCCGATCAAATGTCAGGGTTTTGCAAATCTAATCAACTGGGTCCATTTCTAATCTTGTTCTGAACAAAACCCAGGTGCCAACTTTTTTTGGGAAAAATTGAAGAAATTAGGGTTTGCTGCTTTTTCAGGCAAAATTCAAAATTTTCAAAAACGGACGATCTCGGTTGTCTTGCATCGGAATTCTGAACAAAACCCATATCTCAAAAAAATTTCTCAAAAATTTGTCCATTGGAGCATAAAAAATCAGCATTCTAAAAATAGAAATCGCTCAAAACTTGTCAGAACCTAGGCGAGTTTACAGTCATTCTTCAAGTTTTCCAAAATGGAGTACACTCCCAATGTTTTCAAGACTGAATTAGCTCTCTATCACAATTACATCAAAACAGCTGAGACAGACTTGCATCATATCAAGCCAGTGTTCGATCTACATGCCTTGGAGAGAGCAGGCAACACTTCAATCAAGAACCTGGGACATTCTGGACTCCTCGCAGCAGCGTCAATTCCTATATCAGTTCAGAGCCTTAAGTTCGTAATCGCTTGCATTAAGCATTACAACTCGGCTACAAGGGAGATCCAGTCAGCAGACGGTAGATTGATTTGTAGTCTAAAGCCTGATATGATCGAAAAGTGTTTTTCCATTCCCCCATGGCCTGAAAGCGTAACTCTCTCAAAGGGTGAATGCGAAAGGATATGGAATATGCATAAAGATAAATATAGTAAGAAGATTGCACAGAGATGGATGAAAGAAAAACATAAGACATTGCCCAAGAATGTCGGGCGAGGAGAGTTCAAGGACGAGATTGCCATCATCATCACTTTGCTCAACAGGGTCACTAGCTCAGAAGATGCCACCAAGTTCCAACCTTGGATGTTTTACGCCATTCCCCACATCATGAAGAAGACCGAATTCTATGATTGGCCTACTTTGATTAGTGACTGCCTACATCAGCAGATAAAAGAATACTTCCAATTTCATGTATTCCACATGGTGTCGTACCTAGTCTACTTGGTGGCCTATCAAGGTCAATTTAGAGGGTTAAACACCGAGGGATCATTGAGCATACAACACATATATAACTACTATCCCTAGTTGGAGTTCACAAAGTCATTGCACCACTACAAAAGGGTGAACGAGGCCTTCTTGATGTACACAGTGCGGGACCTAGACAACGAATTGCACGTCCGCATCTCTTCAGTTGCCAGGGAAGCAATGGCGGAATGGGCGGATTGGTTTATACAGTTTCCTACCTTTACCTATCTCAGGGTCTATGGTTATTCAGGTGCCTCGCTCATGTTGCCAAGGTATTCGTCAGATGAGGTCATCTTCATGGAGTTCTTGAGGCAGGCTCACGGTGTCCACATAGTCTTGAGGAACAGAAGGAAACCCTCACTCCACTTTCCATTAGGGTTGGGAATTTATACATGCAGGACTGCTGCAGATGCCAAGACAATAGGAGAAGAGTTAGATAAATTCGGCCTCAAATCTTACAGCGAGAGACGATCATTTGACCCTCATGATGTCTACGCTGGCCGATTGAAGAAGAACTATGATCATATAGCCGCACTTGGAGATTTTTGGGCTAACTGTACAGATGAGTTTGAGGTGCAGAGGCGTAGTTATAGCAGGCTCACTCTCCATCAGATGAAGGATTGCTTAAATGAAGATATAGAAGGGCTATCAGATGATGATGAAGATGTGCTTCTCCCGATGTACACTCAGAAACGAATTGAAGATCAGCCCTTACCACAAGTTAACTGGGCAAACAAGGAATTTCTTTCAGTTGAAGATAGAACAAGACAAGTCCTTGAGCATAGTAAGGTTTTCCTAATCCTTAAAAGGAAGAACTCCATTCCAGTAGCAGAGCCGCCAAGGACAATTCCCTCTTCTTCCAGAGCACAGTCAAAAGGGAAGGGCAAAAGTCAGTCTCAAGATGGCGTCAAAGGTAGTAGATCAAATAAAAATGTAAAAAGAAGGTTGGATTTCTCAGGCATAGTCATACAGGAGCAGCCTACAGTTGATTCAGAAACTCCTCTTGACGAGCCCGTACCTCAGAATGAAGCAGAGGAGCCACCTTCAACACATGTTTATGTACCTTTGACAGGTTCTTCACCAATTCACATTGATCTTGATATCGAAGATGATGAAGAGATTACAGCAGCACCTCCTGAGGAAGTTAGTAAAGATACTACCGTGTCTTTGCTTGAGAATTCCTCAGGAAGGGTTAGGAGAAGGCCTTCATATCAAGTGAGTGTTGATGATCTCGATAATATTTATCAGGAACCTCCTAAGAAGAAGGAAAAGAAGCAAGTTCACTTTGATAGGAATCCTAATAACGAGATAGTCATGGAGACTGCAGTGCCCCCAGAAGACAAGAACAGGGATGAGGTGAATATGGATGATTTCATCATAGTCAAGGCTAATCTCGGTAGAAATACCAGACATGCAGATTTGAGTCTCTTCAAAGTTGTATCCGAAAACCTTCAAGAAAGAGTGCTTAAAGATGGAGAAGACAAGGCAACCCTCAAGGCTGAAAATCAGCAGCTCAGGCTTTTCATTTCTAACCTTATCCATGGTTCTTCACAAGCAACATAGTTGCTGCCCCAGGTCTTGGAGACACCAGCTGATCATCAGCAGTTAAGACAGCTGGTCATATGCGGGAAAGAAACTCAGGAGTGGATCGAGGGCTTCATTGTCAGAGGAAAGGAGATTTTGGTGTGGATGTTCCAATTAAGAGAAAACGCTCATGAGCTATGTCAAGGCATCCAAGGGTTTGAACAAACACTGGCTGAAGTAAAACCTAGGCATGAGATTATCATTGCTGATTTAGACACAGCCTACGGTTCAGCAGTTTCAAAAGAGCACAAAAGACAAATCCTTGCTTGGAGAGAGCGTCATGTTTTCAAAGTTAAAACCTATGAGAGGATATCTGAAGAATTCATCGCCTACAGACAAAGGGTGGTTGAAGCTCTTCTTTTCATCAGCAAATTCGTCATAGAAATCCCTTCTCAGTACAGTCTTGAAGATGGTTCCTATGTCGGGCTTGAGGAAGTGCAAGATTAGTTTCAGAGTGTTGTTCACAGTTGCAATCCAGTTGGTGGAAGGATAGGCCATATTTCAGTAATGTCAGCAAAGTTCGATAAAGCGGCCAATGAGGTCGAAGATTTCTTGAGATCTATTGTAGATGCTGAAGATATTCTTGAAAAGCGGTGCTTTGCTGTTGACGGCATAGATGCACCGAACTGGGACACAATCTCTAACTTCCTAGCGGATGTGATCGAGCTTTAAAGCAACTTTCTTCTAGAAGCTTTCTTTCCGCTTTCTTTCTATTCTTGGAATGATCCTTATCCATTCTTTGAGAAGAGAAAGAAGATAAGATGTAATAGTTGGCGTTTCGCTTTTTCGCTTTCTAGGGTTTTAGATGTTATCTTCTTTCTAGATTTAGAAATAAAGCTTGCTTCTGAGTAAGCCCTAGATTGCGAAAGCAAGGAGATTTTAGGGTTCCCTACTCCTCTCTCTATAAATAAGAGCCTTTGCTCATTTAGTTTCTTTTCGTGCTAGTGAGAACAAAACGCTGAGCCTATTGTGCCTTATATTTGTTACTCAAGTATTGTTCAATTGTGTTGTGATAAGCAAATTGTTGAGCCTCTTTAGCCAACAAGGAGTTAGTGTGATTGCTGTTTTCTATTGTGTTAAGAATAAGTTTGCAAGCCTCTTTAGCTGCAATTTCTTGTTCAAGGCATGTTAGAAGTGAGCTTTGTTCCAGAGATTTGAGTAATAAAATCATGAGCCTCCTTTTCCTTGGTCAAAAATCTCAGATTTCCGTTATTTATGTTCTACTTTTATGATCTAGATTTCAGCTTACATTGAAGTGTGTACATGTTTGTTGGAATAGAGTTTATTGAAGTATTTTGTCAGAAGATCTACCTTGTTAATTTCTAACTCCTCTTGCTCTGCTATTACTTGAGAGGTTAGGAACGTCTTTAGTTTAAGTTAGTCGTAGTTGAACTTCTTATATCAGAAAATCTCAGCTGCTGCGTTTGTGTTTAATAAACCTTGTGCTCTAAGCTGATCAAAAAGATAGGCAACTTAGTTTTAGTTTACTTTCTTTAAAACACCATCAGCAAGAGGGAGCTTCCCCTCCTAATTTGAAGAGCAGTTTATCTGTGCATAGCTGTCGGTTTTCAAATCCGCATACCAGAGGTGCGAATTTAAACGCCAACAAGAGTCAAATGAAATCTAGATGAGCAACTTTCTTCCTGACAAAAACTCAAATTGTTTGGCATATGTTTTGTTTATAACTTGTATAAACATGCAAGACTGTGACTGCTAAGTTCTACTTTAATAATCCAGATGAATTTCCTTGATTACTGTGATCAACCAAAAGAATTTAATCTCTTCTTGAAAGAGTCAATTAGTTAACCACACAGAAACAACAAATGTGCCCTAAAAAATTGAATATAAACTTGGTATACCAATTTAAACAACCAGAAAGCATCAATCATGGAGACAACTTAGTAATACTTTTGATAAATATAACAGACAATTGACATAAGGAAAATGAGCTGCAACATCAATTGATTCTCATTAAAAACTCCATTTTGAAAACATGCATCATCATCTCTGTTCGTTGGAAAAAATCTATCCAACTGTATATTCTCTACCTTATCTACTCCAAAAATAAAAAAAAATCCCCTAATCACAATCGGGAATGAACATTTATACACCAGCATCTGAACAGGCACATCGTTTCATATTCCAATATCGGCAAACAGTTGCAATCGGGCCAATTAATCATCACTGAAACAATCGCCGAAACCACCCAGCAGGTATGCCGAAGGCAATTATATTGTAGATCGTCCCCCCTGTTTTATTCGCCGTCGCCGTGACTTTCTACCGTCGGGGAGATGTCATACAGATAGCATAATGTTTCATCAAAATACCACTTACCACCTGTATGTCGCCACAACATTCCATTCGTTATACCGAAGTCATGAAGTATCCGCATGTTCCCTTTGTGTTTCGTTGTAGCTCTGTGATATCGGGGAAACAACATATCGAATTCATTATGTCAGGCCGAAAGTCTTTTATCATTTTCCAAGTCGCCAAGACAAGAGCACACTCTCACCGAGATATAATCTTCATTCAACTTCGCCAAGACAACACACAATCGAGGAGAAGTCCCACAGAGTTTGTCGAGTTATACTGAAACATCCCGAGCACATCAATTCGCCAAGATGACACAAACTTCTCGCCGAAAGTCAATTGAAAAGAACCTTTATGCTCTGTCGGTGAGACATATACACTTCGCCAAGACCCCTCACCGAAGACCCAATGCTTGGCCGAAGCGAAGACTCAAACGAAGTGTCAGTGAGACCGAAGGTCACTCACTGAGACCTCACGGCGATAGCCCCAACTTATACCAATATGCACATCCTTCCGCCACCGATTGGTGAGACAATGTGAAGTCGCTATGACTTCTCACCGAAGACTTTATGTTTGGCCGAAACGAAACCCTCGCATGTTGTTCGGTGAGACCACAAGAGTTCGCCATGATATTATATCGACGCTGCAACTCATGTCGATATGTTGTATCCTGTTCCTCCGGTCGGCGAGACATGATGAGTTCGATAAGAGCTTCCACCGAGGACTAAACTCACGCCGATATGAAACAGTAGATGAATTCTGGTCGCCGAGACAGCAGAAATGTCTTGCCGATAGGCAACTCAGACGTTTACCAATATAAAGCGCACAATGGATCGGGGAGCCTGCTTTCTTCAAGCTGATATGAACCCAGATGTGGATGCCGATCGCTGTGACAATGAAAAAGTTCTGCCGACCACCTGTAGCAAACATATGTTAACACACAAGCAACATGGGTCGGGGAGACCAAGATACCAATGCCGATAGGAACTGCAATATGAAAAATGCGTGACCCGATGGATTTTGTGGGGCAACATGGGCAAAATGCAAGCAAAATGTACACATGGTAGGACTCACTTGGAAAATTATGAATGTGAACAATATGTAAAATCATCAGATTTTTACAATTCCAACAGTGGCTCCGTCTGGGGATGAATGATAGTGAAATCACTGCAAGGATCCAAATGTTTGGGTGAGCAGACCAGACGCAAAATGATGAGTAGTGAGCAAAAATGGAAAGAAAGGCAATGGAAATGAATGCAAACTGAAGATGGAGAAAACCCTAAACTACTGTACATGGAAAATTATTTTGAAAGAAGGAAAATCAGGATTGTCCATGTACTGGCAAGTCCTGTTCCTTTTATTTCCTAAGCTACTGTGCATGGAAAAGAATTTTAAAGAGGATCATCAAGAGTTGTCCATGCACTGGCAACCCTTAATCCTCTGTGTTACTCAAGAGAAAAAATAGTTCAAAAATTGCCCATGTACAGGCAATTCCTGATCTTCACTAGCCATATTCTGTAAATAGTATGAATCTTCTCCTTTCCTTCCGACAACAACAAAAGGTCCCAGCCACAAAGCTTCAAATTTACCATGCTTGCCCTTATCCTGGCACCTTGTGTTCCACATCAGTACCAGATCACTTTCTTCAAATTTCCTATCCTTTGCTTTTTTGTCAAATAGATATTTCATCTGTGTCTGTAACTTTATGTTTTAATTTTGGGCAACTCTCCTTATTTCATCAAGTTCAACTAATTGCTCCATCCTTTCCTCCATAGGTTCAGGAACATCCAAATCTTCCTGAAGGACAAAACTGTAGATTGGTAACAAATTCTGCAAAGGCATCCTGGCCTGTGTTCCATACACTAATTCGAATGGGGACTTCCCAATTGCCTTCTTCACTGTGATTCTATCAGCCCATACAGCCAATCTTAATTTCGAATCCCAAGCTTTCTTGTTCTGACCCAACATTCTTCTTCTAATTTTCAGAAGACTCTTATTACTAGACTTAGCTTGACCATTAGCCTGTGGATGGTAAGGGGCTGCATAAGAAATGACAATACCATATGTGCTACAAATTTTTTTGAATTCATCTGATCTGAAACACATCCCATTGTCAGTGATCAAACTCAGTGATGTACCAAATCTGGTAATGATATTATCCATTAGGAACTGTGTCACCACTTGTAGCCTGTTTAGTTGGGATCGCCTCTACCCACTTGGTAAAATAATCAGTGGCCACCAGTATCCACCTATGTCCACCACTTGATTTTTCTTGTATCTCTCCAATGAAATCAATTCCCCATTGATGAAAAGGGGCATCGGCCTGCAAGGGTCGAAGTGGCAGAGCTCCCTGATATTTTAGTTTTCCAGAGAATTTCTGGCAGGCTTCACACTTTCTTACATATACAAAAGAATCATTAAAAACCTTCGGCCAGTAGTAACCTCCCTGAGAATTTTATGCGTAGTTGTCTTGGCTGAGTAATGTCCTCCACAAACTCCTTTGTGCATTTCACTTAAGACATGCTTAGCTTGTGATTCGTCTAGACATAACAATAGTATACCATCCCTATTCTTCCAAAACAGATCTCCATCCATGAAAATATACTTAGATGCCTGCAACTTCAGCGTTCTTTTCTGGTTGTCATTCAATCCCTCTGGACACTTCATGTATTTAAGATAATGCATGACATCTGTATACCATTGAGTATGCTCAATGCTTGCAATTGCATTCTCTCCCTCTATATTGCAAATTTGGTTTGCTTCAATGTTTGTTTCTGCCATTAATTTAGCCAAGCCCTGACCTCTTACCGGCTTAGTAATTTGTATCTCCATGTCAAACTCTTGGATTTTGTTACTCCATTTACATCTTTTTCCTGTTACTTCAAACTGTGTCAGAATATCCTTGATAGCTGCATGAGGAACATAAGCAACCACCCTTGCTCCAACTAGATATGGCCTGAAAACTTTTAAAGCTTTCACTAGTGCAAATGCCTGTTTTTCCATTATATCATACTTTAATTTAGACCCCTGTAATGACTTACTGAAGAAAGACACAGGCTGTTCATGACCATCCTCATTCTTTTGCAACATAACAACATCAATAGTATGCATTGAGGCAAATGAAAATATCTGGAAAGGCTTTGCAAAATCCGGAGACTTAAGGACAGGAGCTTCTTTGATAGCCCGTTTGATAGATACGAAAGCTTCCAAAGCCTCTGCAGTCCATTCTACTTTTTGTCCTTTCTTCAACATCTTTGATATAGGTTTTATGATCTTAGCAAAGTTAGAAACAAACCTCCTAACAAAATTAATCTATCCAAAGAATGACTAAATAGCTTTGACAGTTTTAGGGACAGGAATTTTATCAATGGCCTCAACCCTCTCAGGATCTATCCTTATCCCTTCTTTTGAAACAATGTGTCCCAAGAGCTTACCCTCTGTAACTGCAAAATGACACTTCTTAGGATTCAAGCTAATACCATATTCAAGGGCTTTTATAAATACCTTTTCCAGATGATTAACATGATCCTCAGCCTTCTTTGAGTAAGCAGTGAGGTCATCCTGATACACCACCATGATAACATTGATCAAATCTGCAAATGCAACATCCATAGCTCTTTGGAAGGTTGCTCCTGCATTAGTAAGACCAAATGGAATTCTTATGTATACATACGTTCCCCAAAGAGTTGTAAATGCTGTCTTATATTGCTCAGATTCTTTGACCATAACCTGGTTATACCCTGAAAACCCATCCATCATAGACAATAGTTCACACCCTGTCACCTTATGTAATATAGCCTCCATATTGGGTAGAGGGTAATTATCTTTGAGGGATGCTATGTTTAGATTTCTGAAATCTACACACAGCCTGATATCTCCATTTTTCTTTCTCACAGGAACCAAGTTTGAGACCCACGTTGAATGTCTGATTGGTTTAATGATTCCCCCATCCCTGAGTTTTGCCAATTCTTCTTGCATTTTAGGCTCCAAAGTTGGATTTATGGGTCTTTGCTTTTGTCTGAATGGCTTAGCATCTGGTTTCAATGGTATTTCATGCTGAAATAAATCTTCTCTGTATGCTTTTAGATCTTCATAAGACCAAGCAAATACATGTTTATACTTTCTCAGCAATTCTATCAGCATTCTTCTAATTGCAGGGCTTATCTTTTTACCTATGTACACCTTTCTTGGTGTCATCTCAGTCCCCAGGTTAATCTCTTCAATATCCCCCTTATTTACTGGTGCTTGCTTTATGAGGGATCGATCATTTCCATCGTACACCCTCTTCAATGCCACTAAGCCTTTAGGAAGCTTATTTTTTTTGAGCTGTAAGATTTCTTTCTCAAATACCGTTTGCTTCCCATCCACTTCTTCAACCAGAGCGTTGAAGTCAATTTCTTGGGCTTCATACTGATCTATACAGTGGAGGAATTTTAAAAGATCAATATCATCATTAAAGACTTGCCAACTATATACATTATCAGGCACAGCAGGCCTTGTTTTGAATTCAATTTGTGATACCCCAGCCAATGTAATATCATCTCTTTTCAGTGCTATATTTGCTAGAAAATCAGCCATTATGTTCTTTGATCTATCTATCCACTCAATTGAGAAGGCATCAAACAACTCAATTGTATCCCATACAACATTTCTGTACTGCTTCAGTCTTCTGTGCTTTGCTGCATATTTTGACTTAATTTGTGAAACAACCAACTCTGAATCCCCAAGAACAGTTAGCAACTTGATTTTGTGTTTCACAGTTATATTCAAACCTGTTAACAAAGCTTCATACTCCGCAACATTGTTTGTACATTCAAATGCTAACATAAATGAATACTTAAATGTAACACCCCCAGGTGAAACAAATACTATCCCTGCTCCATAACCTTCTTGATTGCAAGCTCCATCAAAATACATCTTCCACACACCGTTGCAGTTTTGTGCAGCATGCTTCTCAATTGGATCACTATTGATCAACTCTGGCTGAGCTAGTTCTATATTAAAACTCCCAAGATCAACATCACAAAAAGAATTGATCTGATTTTGTGGTACATAATCAACAAGCTGATTCATTCTTGGCTCCCTGTACAACTTCACCTCTTGGCCATTTACCGGAATTGTTGCATAAGATAGATCAAACTGAACATTCCCACCAACAGCTGCCGTCCACTGTCTTGATAAAAGCATACCAAACTGAGGAGGGGTGTCTATTACTGTTATATCAATATTATAGGCCACTTGAGGATAAGCAGATAGCTTGACTTCAACATCTTTCATTATACCCACCACAGGAACAGGTCGGTTATCCATCGCATAACACTTACCTTCATATGTATCCACCCTCATGCCTAGTTGTTTCATTACTCCTACTGGCATAATATTCATAGCAGCACCATAATCTATCATGCAATTCCTTAACAATTTGTTATTTATGAGTAATGTGGTGAAAAAAGGATCGACCTGTAGGGAACTTGTCAATACATTACTCAAGCAGATTTCTGAGATATTTACTTCCTCTTGCTTACTACTTGCTTTAGTAGCCACCTTGTTTTGAGAATTCACATGCTTTTCATTTGTTATCAATTGGACAGCACTATCTCTGTATTCCTTAATCTTCATCATCTCAAGTAGTGGAACAGACATCTTTACCTGAGATAAAGCTTGAGTGAAGTCAAAAGAAGAACTCTCCATTTTAACCATTTTCTTTTGCTCTGGCGCTTCACCTCTGTTTTCTTCCTTTTCTCTTTTTCCTGGTTGATCAAGCTTCTGCATTTCTTTGCGTAATTCCTTCATTTCCTCATTGTGGACAGGCTTCTGTTTACTTTCATCATATTGTTTATTTTCAGTTTTCTTCGAAGCTCCTTGTGTCATTTTTCGATCCTTCGTAAAGATTCCACTAGGGACACCTTCCTTCTCATTTACTGTCCTATTTCTCAAACATTACTTACTCCTTGCTTCTTCAACTGCAGCAACAGTTAATCTCTCCATCTCCTCTTCAGTGAGTTTCCTTATGCTGCTCTGAGTAGGCATCTCATCAGAATATTGCTCTGTATAATCTTCCTCAAAGTCAGAAAGGATTTGCTGCTCAGCCATGTGGACATTGTATTTCTGATTTGAAACATCATACTCATAACCTTCATCCTCTGAAGATGAGTATCCTTCATCCACATGGTGAAAAGTGTTTGAAGTCAAGTATACTTTATGATCTTCTCCACTGTCTCCCATCAACATTCCTTCTTGCATTCTTTGGGCTACAACACAATAATCTGGGGAATGTGGCTTATCACAGACTTCACATAAATAATTGTTATTTACCATATAAGCCGCCTTCTTTCTTAATGGATTAGGAGTTTCTTTGTTTCTAGGCCTATCTGTTATAAGTTTTCCATCCTTCCAATTTGTGTTATAAGGCATGTCATGCAGCCTAGGCCTTTCATTCCTGTATGTGTTCTCCTGTTTGTATTGATGATTATTGGTTTGTTGGGGAGCCCTATGATTTTCTCTTTTATCAATTATCCCAGCAGCCCTCCTATTGTTTTCAATTGTTAATGCTGTCTTCTAGGCTTCAACCAAGTCTCTTGGGAACCTATTTCTCAGTTCATATCCTGTTTTAGGATCGAAGGCATTCAGGTAAACACTCAATGCCATAGAGTCTGGCAACTTTGATCCAGGAGGTATTCTATTCTGCAGTTTATTGAATTTCCGGTTGAAATCATAAATTGAGTCATTTTGATT
Source organism: Sequoia sempervirens (assembly GCA_007258455.2). NCBI lineage: Eukaryota > Viridiplantae > Streptophyta > Pinopsida > Cupressales > Cupressaceae > Sequoia > Sequoia sempervirens. Next base: position 6,590,063 of record VDFB02000003.1, read on the forward strand.
TTTTTGAATTCTCATCAATTCATGAAGAGCAGCATCAGGTGCACTTTGATTCCCACATTGCTCGAGGAACCGGTCCTGAAATATTTGGAGAGAATCAATAGAGGCTGTTGCTAGGCTATTGAACCAATCTCTGGCTTCTTCAATAAGTGACATCATGAATAACCTCATATGTAGATCTTCATAAGGTACATCCAAATCTTGAATGAAAGCATTGAAACTCCTCAAATGGTCCTCAGCAGAAATTGCACTACTCCTTGTAAACTTAGGCACCAGTCCTCTCCAACTGCCATCCATAGGGTAAGGGTATAATTGAAATCCTACCAAATCAAATTGTCTGATCATGGTGGTATACTGATGAGGAGGAGGGTTAGGTGGGTACTGGTACATTTTGTTATTATATTGCGTGTTATGATGTGGCACATGACGCTGACCAAGAGGTGGATGTATATTTGTATGTTGTGTGGGAATATGAGGTGGGTTATTTGGCTGTCTGTATTGATTCCCAACTTGATGGTGAGGGACCCCCAGTGGATCAGAATGCCCTGCACCATAATTACCCTGTTTATGAGGTGGTACATACTTTGAGGGGCAACTAGCTGTGTGAGTAATGTTTTGAGCTTTCTGCAATTTGAATTCTCTCATTGCTTGTATCATTTGAGCTTTTTCCTGCTCTTCCCTCTCCTTTTTCTGAGATTCAAACCGTGCTTTAACTTCTTCATAAGTTAAAGATTCATAATCTTCTTGAGGAGTTTCATGATCAGTAGGTCCATTCTGATTACCTTCCATTTTTTGATCATATTCATACTGAATTCTGATTCGTTCAGCCTCAAGTTCGGCTCTAAACTCAGCCTGTTTCTGAGGATTGTAAAAAGGATTCTTTTGATCTTCCGGGGTACAAGGTTCTGTAGTTGAATTATCCGTCCATGTATCAAAACAATTATATGTTTCACCATGAGGTATTGATGATTTGTTTTTGTTCGTCATGCACATGTCCTCACTTACCCCTTTACCCTTGTCAGCCTTATCATTTTTGTGTGACCACTTACTACTGCCAGCAAGAGCTCTAGAATGACCTCCCTTGTATTGTGATCTTCTTCCATTCATATTGCAATGTTTTATTAGAGTCGCCACTTACTTTCTTAAAAGTGAGAAAATATTTGTTTTTTACTATTCCCAGCGGAGTCTATTATTTTGTTGTTGACTCTATGATTATGACGCAAATTCTAAAGTTACTCCCCAATAGAGTCGCCAATTTGTTAGTTCTCAAAAATGTAGGTTTGAACTACGAAAGGTTGCCAAGCTTTCACGACGTTTTAGGGTAACAGATAAGGTCAAATGAATTGAGCCTTCTACTCTTCAGGTGCTGCTAGACCTAGGCGGGTGTACCTTTATGAATTGAGCAGACTTGACTTATGATCTTCTCTCTTGCAGTGATTTGTCCACAATGGCAAATGGGAGTGGACAAATGAAATCAAATTTGATATGAATTGTATACCAATGCTTGAAAATAAATCCTAATATGCTCAGTTAACATATATAAAGAAAATAAATGAATCTGATTGGTGAAATGCAGAGACTAGTGCCTTATTGGGTATGCGGAGTCAAATGAAATCTAGATGAGCAACTTTCTTCCTGACAAAAACTCAAATTGTTTGGCATATGTTTTGTTTATAACTTGTATAAACATGCAAGACTGTGACTGCTAAGTTCTACTTTAATAATCCAGATGAATTTCCCTGATTACTGTGATCAACCAAAAGAATTTAATCTCTTCTTGAAAGAGTCAATCAGTTAACCACATAGAAATAGCAAATGTGCCCTAATAAATTGAATATAAACTTGTTATACCAATTTAAACAACCAGAAAGCATCAATCATGGAGACAACTTAGTAATACTTTTGATAAATATAACAGACAATTGACATTAGGAAAATGAGCTGCAACATCAACCGATTCTCATTAAAAACTCCATTTTGAAAACATGCATCATCATCTCTGTTCGTTGGAAAAAATCTATCCAACTGTATATTCTCTACCTTATCTACTCCAAAAATAAAAAAAATCCCCTAATCACAATCGGGAATGAACATTTATACACCAACATCTGAATAGGCACATCGTTTCATATTCCAATATCGGCAAACAGTTGCAATCGGGCCAATTAATCATCACTGAAACAATCGCCAAAACCACCCAGCAGGTATGCCGAAGGCAATTATATCGCAGATTGTCCCCCCTGTTTTATTCGCCGTCGTCGTGACTTTCTACCGTCGGGGAGATGTCATACAGATAGCATAATGTTTCATTGAAAGCCCACTTACCACCTGTATGTCGCCACAACATTCCATTCGTTATACCGAAGTCATGAAGTATATGCATGTTCCCTTTGTGTTTCGTTGTAGCTCTGTGATATCGGGGAAACAACATATCAAATTCATTATGTCAGGCCGAAAGTCTTTTATCATTTTCCAAGTCGCCAAGACAAGAGCACACTCTCACCGAGATATAATCTTCATTCACCTTCGCCAAGACAACACACAATCGGGGACAAGTCCCACAGAGTTTGTCGAGTTATACCGAAACATCCCGAGCACATCAATTCGCCAAGACGACATAAACTTCTCGCCGAAAGTCAATTGAAAAGAATCTTTATGCTCCGTCGGTGAGACATATACACTTCGCCAAGACCCCTCACTGAAGACCCAATGCTTGGCCGAAGCGAAGACTCAAACGAAGTGTCGGTGAGACCGAAGGTCACTTGCCGAGACCTCAAGGCGATAGCCCCAACTTATACCGATATGCACATCCTTCCGCCACCGATCGGTGAGACAATGTGAAGTTGCTATGACTTCTCACAGAAGACTTTATGTTTGGCCGAAACGAAACCCCCGCATGTTGTTCGGTGAGACCACAAGAGTTCGCCATGACATTATATTGATGCCGCAACTCATGCCGATATGTTGTATCCTGTTCCTCCGGTCGACAAGACATGATGAGTTCGATAAGAGCTTCCACCGAGGACTAAACTCACGCCGATATGAAACAGTAGATGAATTCTGGTCGCCGAGACAGCAGAAACGTCTTGCCGATAGGCAACTCAGACGTTTACCTATATAAAACGCACAATGGATCGGGGAAACCCTGCTTTCTTCAAGCCGATATGAACCCAGATGTGGATGCCAATCGCTGTGACAATGAAAAAGTTCTGCCGATCACCTGTAGCAAACATATGTTAACACACAAGCAACATGGGTCGGGGAGACCAAGATAGACCAATGTCGATAGGAACTGCAATATGAAAAATTTGTGACCTGATGGATTTTGTGGGGCAACATGGGCAAAATGCAAGCAAAATGTACACATGGTAGGACTCACTTGGAAAATTATGAATGTGAACAATATGTAAAATCATCAGATTTTTACAGTTCCAACACACCATTAGCCCCAATCACATGTCCCAAATAGAGAATCTTTTGAAGTCCAAACTCACATTTGGACTCCTTAGGAAACAATGACTGAGCCTCCATGATACCAAGCACCTCATCCAAATGTCTAAGATGCTCCTCCCAAGATTTGTTGTATATCAAGATGTCATCGAAGAATACCAAGACAAACTTACGCAACTGCCTATTAAATATATGATTCATGCAAGACTAAAATGTAGTAGGCGCGTTAGTTAGTCCAAAGGGCATAACAAGAAACTCATAGTGTCCAAAGTGGCATCTAAGTGTTGTCTTGTGAACATCCTTTGCTCGAACACGAATCTGATGATATCCTGATCTAAGATGAATCTTGTAGAAATACACGGCCCCGTGTAACTCATCTAGACACTCATCGATCCTGGGTATAGGGTACCTGTTCTTGATAATCTTTTTGTTCAAGGCCCTATAGTCAATGCACATCCGCAAGATCCCATCCTTCTTCACCAGAACTATTGAAGAAGCAAAGGGACTAGATGAAGGACGGATATGTCCCATCTTAAGCAACTCCTTAATTGTTTTCTCTATCTCCTCCTTGAAATGCTTGGGATGTCTGTATGGTGTAGTAATGACGAGCTTAGAGCCCTCCTCCAACTCTATAACATGCTCAAATCCACGGTCAGGAGGTAAACTAGGAGGTATGTCACTGAACACAATACTGTGCTTATCTAGAATCCTCTGAATATCCACATGATGATGAGGCATATCACTAGAAGGAGACTTAGACAAAATGAAGCATTGGGCTGCCCATGCCACATCTCCATGCCTGAATAAGGTCTCCATCCTTCTAACTGAAACTACTCTAGGCTTCCCATCTGACAAAGCCTTCAACACAACTTTCTTCCCATCTAATATGAATTCTAACTCCATCCTCTGAAAATCCTGAGTGTACCTCCCAAGAGACTGAAGCCACTGGATGCCCAACACCACATCTATCTCACCCAAACCAAGCACATAGAAGTCATCTGTCAATTTGTAATCACCCATCTGTATGCTCAGTTGTGAGACTTTCCTGGTACAACTCATGCCAAACCCATCGGCCACTGTCACTTGAAATCGTGGAAAATCTTCTGCATGAAGACCTCTCCTAGCCACCAATCCCTCATCAATGAAATTATGCATGGCTCCACTATCAACCAAACATCCAACTCACTGCCCATTAAGAATTCCTTTTACACGAAGGGAATGATATTGTGGAACTCCTGAAAGTGAAGCAATGGTAACCTGCTGGGTATCATCCTGCTCCTTTGGCTCAATACAAAGCTGATCCTCCTGCTCCTCACTTTTTGAATCATTATTAGGGATCTCCTCATCCTCTAAATCATATATGACCTGAATAAGATGTGCCTTGCCTTTTCCAAGGCATCTATGTCTGAGCTCCAATGGTTGTTTGCAAGTCAAACATAGCTTCTTCCTCCTGAGCTCATTCCTCTCATTGCTAATTGTCGTAGAAGGTGTAACCTTGGGCCTATTGAATGAGTTTTGATTATATTTGAAATTCTTGAAACTCTTCTTAGTGGGGTTCAATGAAGTGTAATCTCAAGGTCTAAGGCAAGTTGAATAGCATCTTGTAATGTGTTAGGCTTAAGTGCCTTAACTATGCCTTTCAACCTATCATTAAGACCTTCAATAAACAACATGACCGCCCTCCTCTCGATCATATCAGGAACCATAACAATAGTCTTCTGGAATTCTTCTATGTATGTCTCCACATGTCCACTTTGTTTAAGTTGTGCCAACTCCCTATAATACACTTCCATGTCCTTCCTGTCAAATCGTGCTATCAACCTCCTGCTGAACTCATCATAAGAATGAATCAATCCATGGTTTTGAGTAACCAAACCATGATGCCACCAATCATATGCTATGCCCTCTAAATGCATGGTTGCAAATTTGATTGCATCATCCTCCGCCATAGGTCGAAGAGTCAAGAAGGTATCCAGTTTGTGAATCCAAGCTCTTGCTGTGATCATTCCACTACCATCAAATGTAGGAAGTGTGAGTTTACTTATGGCATGTTTCAGGTCCTTGTTTTGATTCCTTGGCCTCCTATCTTGCCTTGTTTTATTATGCTCCCTCCTTTGACTCATGTATCAGTCAAAGGTCAAATGCTCCTTTACTTGTGGTGGTAACATATCGCATTCATCGTGCATTGCCATGACATTGTTCGTGAATGATGCAACTTCATTTACTTCAGAAATCTTTTCTTCTGGTTCATTCCTTGGCAAAAATGTAGGTTGCAAAGGTCTATCGGTGGTACGTGTAGGTGCCCTTTGTGCCGTTGGAGTTCCACAACACGTTCATTATCTTCATGCTCATGATTTTGCCTTCTAGGAGTATTCATTTGTTGTATAGATGCTGTAAGTTGTTGCAAAACATTGGCAACATGTTGCTGCCCTGCTGCAATATCTCTCATGATTCTCTTGCTTCTCTTTCTTCATTATTGGCTTCATACCTTGGGGAACTACCACCTCCTTTATCTCCCATCGTGCTAGCTGAACCAACCTCAATATCACGCTGTCTTGCTGCTGATAATGTGTCCTGTTCGGGATACGGATGTGCCCACTGTTTTTGTTTTCTTTCTTCCTGTGTAATATACCTTTTGTACCTATCACTTTATTTCATCAAATAGGACTGAAATCAAACCCAAAGGCTGGCAAGATCTTGGCTCTGATACCACTGAAATATCCCTACTCAAATCTGACCCAAATTTTTCAAACATCCTTGTGTGACATTTTGTCAAACATGTTGCATGCAAGCTGATGTACTGAATTTGCTGAATTGTTTTGAATTGTTTGTGGTTTGTTTTGTGATTGTTTTTGATGCCAAAAGATGCTCATTAAATAAAGAAACAATACATGTAGGAAATGGAACTGAAAACTAATGAAATATAGCAAGACTTAATTGAGATTACAATGCTGATTATGACTGTCATACACAACTGATTGCAATGGACTAGGACTGTCAAATAATATCATACCCTACAATGCTCAAAACATTACAAATTTAAGGTCTAAGGTAGACCACAATGTTCTACAAACATACCTGTGACTTGAGCACTTGAAGGCTGACGGAAAATGATGAATAACCTGGTTCAAAATGATTGTCAAGATGCTGCAGATACCTTCAGTTGTGACTGATATGAATTTGTCCTCCAATGATGTCTCCAAATTGTTCCTTCGAGTAGGCATCCAGGGCTGAAATGCAATATGAAACCCTAGGCCAAGTAAACCCTCCAATAGATATGCCTTGCAACACCAAAATGAATTCCAATGATGGATGATAGCTGATCAAAACTGAAGATGTAAATTTCTATCAATATGTCTCAAACCCTAGTCGCCCTTCTCCTTAGAAAATTCGCCAAAAATCATAGAAGCCTCCAAAAATCATGAAACTATTTTTTAAGTGCTCCAAACAAACCATAGAATGGATCGCCCAAGGTGGCTTGTCCAAAAAAAATCTGTAGGTGCCCAAATCTGAAAATCCACCTCAAAACCCAAGCTGGAAGTATGCAGAAAATATCTCCAATAAGCTCTATGATGAATACTGATTGCATCCACCTCTCAAGACGGGAATGGGGCCATCACCAAACCCTAGTTATCATGGGATCATCACCTTGAATGGACTGAAATTTGTCTTTGGCCAAGCGATAAACTCAATATGCAAAAACCAAGTCAAAACATGATCCAAAAACTAAGTTGCCAGTTCGGGTACGGATTCAAATGTGGGTTTGGGTTCGGGTTCACCGATACAACAAATTTTTTTTCTAGGGTACGGGTATGGGTACAGGTATGGGTACGAGAGTGTATATATATATATAAAATTTATAAATTATTAAATTATAAACATAATGCCATAGACTCATAAGCATGCTCAAAATTATAATCATATAATCATAATGCCATAATGCCATAGAATATTGAAACAATGAAATACGCCATACGGTAATACCTCATATAATCATATTCATAATTTGCAAAAATGTAAATAGTAAATTGCTAAATAGTAAATACTCAAGTCTTAAAATGTCATTACACATTGAAAATTCAAATTACAATCAAGATAATATTTAATTCAGTATTACTATTCTTCAAATTCGTCTTCATCAAAAAAGCATCAAGGTTGTGGTCCTCAATTGGTTCCATTTCATTTGAACCACTATCAATTGGATTGCCACTCCCACTAGGTGCATCAGTTGCCTCATTGTGATCTATAGAAGCCAAGGTAAGTTGTGCAACTGTAGCATCTAAATCAACACACTCAATATAAGGCAATCTGGGCATTTTTTAGGGTTTTATTTTATGTTTTTAAGTTGAGTTTTTGCCTTTTTCTAGGCTGGATGACGTGGGTCTGCCTAGGTCCTTCTGGGTTCTCCTTGGGTTCGGCTAGGGTTCTCCATTTTCCACCCGGGTTCTCTGTGGGTCCTTCATAGTAGGACCCACAGAGAACCCAGGTGGAACATGGAGAACCCAGGCGAACCTACAGAAGAACCGAACCAGAACCAAAACCCACACGTATTTTGGCCGGTTCGGGGGGCTAAAATGAAGAACCCGGTAACATAGTCCAAAAATGAAGCACAAGACCTCCTTATAAACTTTTTTCCTAGCCGCCCAAGACAAGGCTGACCTAAAAAAGATAATAATAATTTATTATTATTTATTTATTTTTTTTTATTATTTTGCCCAAGGGTCTAGGTGGCCACTAAGAGGGAAATAAAATAATATTTTATTTTCTCCTTATAACTCCCAAGGTGGACGACCCCCTCCTAGGCTCTACTTTATTTTTTTTAATGAAATTATTTTGGCATCATCAAGTGGAAATTAAATAATAATAAATTATAAATATATTTTTTTTTTTTTTACATTAAAAATATTTCCCTTTTCTCCATTTTGCAAAATCATCAAAATATCTCTCTTGGCCAAAATACCATTACCTAACCATGATGACTAGCTCACGGGAATGGTGAATGAGCTAGTACACATCTCCACGCTGTCACTCTGAGAATGGGGACATTACAGTCCTCCCTTCTCAGGATTGCTTGTCCTCAAGCAATCGCAAATTAGGATGCTGAAGTATCTGCTCTCCTTCCCACATAGCATCCTGTAATGGCATGTCTCCATCTGATAAGATACTCTCTGATTATCCTGTTACGCAACTTGCGCTCCCTCATATGAACAATGGACTCAGGCTCTAGTATCAGAATTCCCTACTCATTAAGTGGTGGAAGGACTGGAAAAGTAACCACATGCTGACCCAATACCTTTTTGAGGCAGGATGCATGGAAAACATTATGGATCCTGCTGCTTGTGGGTAAGTCAAGCTCATATGCTACTTCTCCAACTCTTCTCACAATCCTGTAGGGACCACAAAACCGTGGCTTGAGTTTTTTTGCACCACTTCTCTTCAATGTACTCTGTCTATATGGTTGAAGGCGCAAGAAAACCAAGTCATCTACCTCAAAAGTTCTCTCCACACGGTGTTTGTCAGCATACATCTTCTGCTGATTCTGTGCATGCTGAATATTGTCCTTAAGAACCTTAAGGATGTCCTGAGTATCCTGCAATAACTCCTTGGCCCGAGAAGCTCGACTGTCATCAAAAGCTAAGTCTACGAAGGATAACACATCATACCCATACAATGCCTTGAATGGAGACATGCCAATAGACATATGGTAGGTGGTATTATAGAAATACTCCCCTAAGTACAACCACCTAATCCAAGCACGCTGATGCCCCGCAACATAATTGCGAAGATAACCCTCACTCCACTAATTGACGATCTTCGTTTGCCCATCTGTCTGAGGGTGATAACTGGTGCTCGGTGTCAACTCTGTACTGGCTAATTGGAAAAGCTCCTGCCAAAAGGCACTGAGAAATCTACTATCTTGATCACTGACTATAGTCTTAGAAAGGCCATGCAAACGAAACACCTCTCGAAAGAACAACTCCGTCACCTGTAGAGTTGAATAATCTGATGGTATAGCAAAGAAGTGTGCATATTTGGTCAACCTGTCGACAATCAGAAATATGCAATCTCGTCCTTGAACCTTTAGAAGACCTATAATGAAATGCATAGATATACTCTCCCACTTTTGCTCTGGAATAGGCAATGGCTATAGAAGTCCTGCTGGGAAAGTGTGCTCAAACTTGTTCTGCTGACAAGTCAAATACTCTCTAACATGCTGCATAACATCATCCTTGAGACCCTTTCATGAGAATCTCTTTCTGACCTGTCTATAGGTTTTGAAGAAATCCGGATGCCTTGCTGTAGGTATGTCATGAATGGCTCGTAATATCTGCTGCTTAAGCTTGGATCCAGGTACTAAAAATATCCTGTCCTTATAATAAATCACATCATCAACAACCCTGTAGCTATCATCTTGAATTCGTCCATCCATGATCTTGCATGCAAATGTAGACTTGGAATACTCAACTAAAAGTTTAGACTTTTAATTTGCTGATATCTCATTCAAAGAGCAAAGGGTAGGTCTCTTGGAAAGTGCATCGGCAACAACATTCTTCTTGCCCTTAACATGCTCAATATCAAAATCATAGGCCTGTATTTTACTAACCCATTTTTGTTGCCGCTCATTAAGGTCCTTCTACTCTAAGAAGTATCTCAAACTGTGTTGTCTGTCCTAACCACAAATTTGCCACCCACTAAGTACTGTCTGAACTTGGCCAATGCATGCATGATGGCCAACATCTCCTTATCGTAGGTGGAATATAACCTCACTGCATCCCGTAGTTTCCTGCTCTCATATGCAATGAGATGACGATTCTTCATCAATATGGCTCTTGTGCCCTCTCCTGAAGCATCACATTCAAGAACAAAAGGCTGTGTAAAATCAGGTAACGCCAATACAGGGCAAGAACTCATAACATCCTTGAGCCGATCAAATACTGCTTGTGCCTCATCTGTCCAGCTGAATGCCCCCTTCTTGTAAGATCTTTAAGAGGTGCTGCCAGCTGTGGAAACCCCTTTATAAATCTCCTGTAGTAACTGCGTAGTCCCAAGAAACCTCTCAAGTATGAAATGTTCCTTGGAGGTGGCCAATCTAGTATAGCATGGATCTTCTCCTGATGAACCTATACACCATTAGCCCCAATCACAATGCCCAAATAGAGAACCTCCTGAAGTCCAAACTCACATTTGGACGCAAAAGCAAACAATGACCGAGCCTCCATGATACCAAGCATCTCATCCAAATGTCTAAGATGCTCCTTCCAAGATTTGTTGTATATCAAGATGCCATCAAAGAATACCAAGAGAAACTTACGCAACTACCTATTAAATATATGATTCATGCAAGACTAAAATGTAGTGGGCTCGTTAGTCAGTCCGAAGGGCATAATAGGAAACTCATAGTGTTCAAAGTGGCATCTAAATGTTGTCTTGTGAACATCCTTTGCTCGAACACAAATCTGATGATATCTTGATCTAAGATCAATCTTGGAGAAATACACGGCCTCGTGTAACTCATCTAGAAGCTCATCGATTCTGGGTACAGGGTACCTGTTCTTGATGGTCTTTTTGTTCAAGGCCCTATAGTCAATGCACATCCGCAAGGTCCCATCCTTCTTCACCGGAACTATTGAAGAAGCAAAGGGACTAGATGAAGGACGGATATGTCCCATCTCAAGCAACTCCTTAATTGTTTTCTCTATCTCCTCCTTGAAATGCTTGGGATGTCTGTATGGTGTAGTAATGATGGGTTTAGAGCCCTCCTCCAACTCTATAACTTGCTCAAATCCACAGTTAGGAGGTAAAACAGGAGGATGCCACTAAACACAATACTGCACTTATCCAGAACCCTTTGAATATCCACATGATGATGAGGCCTATCACTAGAAGGAGACTTAGAGGAAATGAAGCACTGGGCTGCCCATGCCACATCTCTATGCCTGAATAAGGTCTCCATCCTGCTAACCGAAACTACTTTAGGCTTCCCATTTGAAAAAGCCTTGAACACAACTTTCTTCCCATCTGATATTTACTCTAACTCCATCCTTTGAAAATCCTGAATGTATCTCGCAAGAGACTGAAGCCACTGGATGCCCAACACCACATCTATGTCACCCAAACCAAGCACATAGAAGTCATCTGTCAATGTGTAATCACCCATCTGTATGCTCAGTTGTGAGACTTTCCTGGTACAACTCATGCCAAACCCATTGACCACTGTCACCCGAAATTCTAGAAAATCCTTTGCACGAAGACCTCTCCTAGCCACCAATCCCTCATCAATGAAATTATGCATGGCTCCACTATCAACCAAACATACGACTCACTACCCATTAAGAACTCCTTTCACACGAAAGGAATGATATCATGGAATAAGATACGTTAATTGGTCACTACGGATTACTCCTTAGAAGGGGACATTACAAAGTTGGTGTTCAGGGAGCGAAGGTGTGAAGGAAATGGTACCCAAGGAAGTAAAGGCTCGTAACTTTGACTTACAAAGGACTTAACACAAAGGTTTCGGGTTTCAAGGGGACAAATGAAATGGTATTTAGGTAAGAGAAATATCAAAAGCTTGAAATTTTGACAAGCAAAGGGAAATGACCTAAAAACATCCCACGCTTAGGATTTTCTTGGATTTTTTGCAATTGCTAACACATTAATAGGCATGCGGGAGCTGAAGGGAACAACACCTCCAAACTTGTTCCAAGGGAGGCCCATTAAGAAACATCGTATACCGATTATCTATGATGGAATAACAAGGCCAAAAGTTCAACCAAGGGGCAAAGGACTGAATCAAAATTTGGAATTGTCAAATTGAGTCCTAACAAGAAGCAACTGTCCTTTGTCTCCTCCATCTACATTCACCTCTTCCTCCCATAACTCCCCACCTACTTCTCATAAAAGTAGTTATTCATAGTCTACATTCCATTTTCTAAAAACTTCAATACATTCTCCACCTCCTATTTCTGATCCTCCTTGTCTATCAGTTCTTTGTTTGCCTAATTAACTTATTATTTCTACCTCCTCCACACCTTGTTGATCCTAACTTGCTGATGAACAAAAATAGGAATCCCTTAGAGTTGGTAATTTGACTCTATGAAAGACCACCCCATTAGAACTTGGCCGGTACAATTTGGCCATAAGGACGTTGAGACATTCTAAGAGCACTAGAGACCTCCCAGACACCATGGTCATAAGTGACCATTAGATTTATAACAACTTTCTCAATGTGCTCGCAATATGCCCTAACCTTTTGTAGCTCCGTATAGACCATTACATTTTCTTTCCTCACCAAGCATAGGGCCACCATGGATGCAACAACCATTGATGACTTTTCCAATTATTCAATCTTAGGTAACATGTAATGTCCCCATTTTAGGGTTCTCTTACTCAACAGTTGGAGATGTCTTTCTGGGTTTGTGTCTGCATGATCAAAGGGTTAATTTTATGTTACCAGTGAGCTCAGATGACGTAGTGGAGTTTTACAATGCTTTTGGATGTTATTTTCGGCTTCTGGTTTGGGCTCCAATATTCTTGGAGGGAGTTTCTATTTATAGTAAGTCGCCCAGTCGGTTCTGTTTATCATTATTCTTCATCGGGATCACTCCAACGCAATTAGTTTTCGATTCTAATGCATTCCGACAGTTTCCGCTTAATGACTATATTAATGGATTTATTTTAATTAAATTACTATGGTTGCCAAATATTAATTAAAATATTTAAAAAGGCCTTTAGTGTTATAGCTCATTGAAACCGGGATGGAATTTTTTAAATCATGGATGTATTAAATAGGGACCTTGCGTGTCAAATTACCATTTTTTTAATGAAAATGTCATTTTCAAAGCTAGAAAGGAGTTTAAATTAAAAAGTGAATTTTAAATAGAAGCTTCCAAAGAGTTTGACGGGAAAAGTATAAAAGGAGGTTATGAGAGCTCATTTGGGATGTTATGTTTATTCTATTTCTCTAATTGAAACCCTTGTAATTCTAGAGATTGAACCTGGTTTGTCTCAAACTTTTGGAGGACGAAATCCCTCTTGGAGAATATCATCCACGGTGGTGAAAGATCCTCTTTGGGTGATAGCCGATAGATTCATTCAGAGTCTATGCTTGTGCTTCATATGCATATTTTGGAGATAATCAATAAACATTCTTGGCAAGGCAAAGGTTGAGTTTATTATTTAGTTTGGTGAGTTTTGCTGGGTCAGTTTGCGACGCCATATTCTGTAGTTTATCAGCTGGTCATGATACTTCCTAAATACAGATTTATGCTGCATTGTGGTTTAATGGTGAGCACCAACACTAGCTCACATACTTGGCGAAGGTGTGGGGTTTCTAGTATATTAGATGCAAATATTCATACACAGGTTAGGTCTGATATGGAGGATGGTTAGCAGATTGAAGGATGGGTTGTGAGCCCTTTCAAAGTTTGTGGAGGATATTGAGGGTTGCATCAATAACTGAACAGGTCGTGGGTCTAGGCATACTCCAATGCCATCACTTGCAATTACCATTTCCTGTGTCGTGGACTATACAAATTGAGGCGCCTTTATTTCCTAAGCATTCCTGGAATTTCTGATGCTATTCTTTGAATTTGCGGCATGTATGTGGGTGTGACATGGCAGCTAAGGCCAGAGGTGTGAGGTTGTGCTGTTGCTGGGCGTGAGTCTTGGAGGGTGGAGTTTGTTATTGTTGCATCTATCTATACCGGCGTGAATACTATGAAGCCAGGCATGAAGCTAGCAAGGATCGTAGGGTTGTTAACGACTCATTTTAGCACTTTATTTTCCAGCACAGACCTTGAGGGATGGTTCGATGAAGATTGTAGCTCCTTGGTAAAGGCATGAGGTATTTATGTTGCAGTTTGCCTGAGTCTAGGGCACGTGAATGCTACAAGAAGACAAAAGAGAGGCCGTGGTGCTGTTCTGGGCTCAAACGTAGGGCTTAAGGGCCGTCCAACTAAGGGTGTCTGCCATACAAGGAGTCGTGAGGGGTTGTTGTGTGCAATCAGCTGCTGTGCATGGAGTTTTCTGAGCATTATATGAAGTTGGAACAAGTGCTGGTAAGCCATCAAGTGCGGATTTTGTCATACCTGCAAACCGTGACTTTGGTGAAGGCTTCATCTACAACAAGCTTGAATAAGTGGTATTTATATGTGTTTTGTAATTTACATTCTTGAGCATATATACTGCTGCTATTAATGTAAACTCAGAAATATACATGCAATGGTTTCACACCCTCTTCGATGTTCTGAATGTATTGCAAACTGAAACATATTATTTAATGATATCTCTGTATTGAAGTCACCACTGTCATTGCAAACTGTTACATCATTGAAACGGTTCAGTTCAATTGTTAGCTCTTTCAAATCAGTAAATACACTCAGTTCAGTATCCTGCAAACAGTTTGACAAAATTTCAATATGTCAAACTGAATGAATGAAAAAATATTAGTCAAACAGGGGGGGGGGATCTTACATAACACTAGCTCCTCACTAAACACTATCAGAAAAAGAGGCTTAATATCCATAGTATAAGCCTTTCATTAGGGACGACTTCAAATATTTTGTTGACAAGTCCTCCCTAATGCAAGCTAGATCTCAATGGATCGTCTTCTTCCAACTGAATTCCTCCCTATACAGCCTTGATAAAACCGAACATTGCAAGTTGTAACATCTTCACAATTGAAGGTTGCTGTAATAATCACCCTTAATTTTTTTTTGAAAATCTTGTTAGCTCAACAATTGGAAATTGCTAAACATAGAGTGGTGAGTACTGAAGAAAGGAGCATAGAGGGGAGCCTCAATTGCATGCTCCCGAACTAGAGATAGATGTGCCCAGTGAAGTGATATTCTTCGAGAATACCGGGATTAGTGGGGGGTGTTGTTGTGATCAAGAAGATACGATCATCCCATTTTCGGTTCACTAGGGTTGCCCCCAGCTATATAGGTAGGGGATAGAAGGATGATAGTTGGGCTGAGGTGAGGGAAGGTGCCTACGTGTTCCCAATGCATTAGTAGCTGCTTCCTTTCAATTTGATATAGTTCTAGGGTTGGTGCAGTGCCCTACTATCTATAGGGGTACACAAGTTGATAGGTAGGTCTCGAGGTGAATAAGTTTCATAGCTAAGATGTTATGTTTCCTTTCCACTTTCTGATCACCAAGTTCCTAGTGTGGGCGAGGTGAGAGCATATGGTGTTCAGGATTACAATTATACTTGAAACGAAGCAACTGAAAGCAATCCACCTATCTAGTGGGTTAGCTTAGCACTTCGACTTTGTTGTACCCAAGATAAAATTTTTGCTTCATTAAGGCATTTTGGTAAAAATGGTCAAAATCTTGTAAAATTGTCGTCAAAAGTCAATAAAGGGTCAAAGTGTCTAAAAATAACAATTTTCTATTTTTAGAAATTTCTGAACAACAAACAAATCATGAGGTTTTTCTGGGTTTATTATCAAGAGGATGCTCGCAAAATTTTGGAAATTTTGAAATTAGAGTTTTAGGCCCCTATTTTTAGAAAAATCCTAAAAATAGGATCTTTCTAGAAATGGCTCAAAATGATTTTGATTGGTTAATCTTTTGTCACAATCACATTGGTCCAATCAGAATTGTCAAAAAGTCAGTTTTCCTCTAGTGGGTCTATTTCGCTTTTTCAAAAGAAAAGTTAGGACCTTCGAGGTCATCAATGGAGGATGGCCAGATACCAGGTGTCAGAATCAAAGCCTCAAACATTGCACAAAATAATCCACGACAAAAGATGCTTGAAAAATGGTGAACGGAGGAGGGCGTTTCGAAAAGTTGAAAATTGTGAAAAATAAACTAAGTTTGGAATGTTGGATGCTTCGCAGATCACACACATGATGAAAACCATCGAAAAATGGCTGTCTAGAGCACAAAAGCGCCCCTGCTGGCCAAGGGCGCCCAAGGTTTCAGGCAATCAGAAGTGCTTTAAAGGTTTTCAACTACAAACAATTTCTTTCCAGATTTGAGCAGGCCTTCCAACGAATCTATTAGCCAATTCAACAGATCCATCAAATGCTCAAAATTGCAGATCAAGTAGAAATGTCTCATCAAAGGAGCAAATTGCAAATCACAAGAAAAGTGCCCTTGCAGGCCAGGGGCGCCTAGAAATTGGGACATTCAAAACTAGTTTTTGGGGTTAGTCACCTCCAGGAGATTTATCCCTGATTTAGCCTAGCTTTGCAATGAATCCGTTTGCCAACTCAGAGAGTACCTGTCAAATGCTAATGGCTGCTGATCGAACAGACACGTAAAATGAAGGATAAAGTTAAAATCATAATAGCAAAAGCATCCCTACTGGCCAGGGGCGCCCAACATTTCAGGTCACCAAAAGCAAAAATTAGGGTTTGCAACCTCCAAGAGTTTCTCTTCGGAATTCTTCCGGCTTTGCAGTGAATCTAGCAGTGAGTTCTCAGGATTAGTCAAATGTCTTAAATCCCAAATTTAACAAGGATCTTGCATTAGAGGTAAAAATTGAAAACTCAAAAAAAAATTGTTGAAGAAAAGTGCCCCTGTTGGCCAGGGGCGCCCGGATTTTTTGACCATCAAATCTAGTTTTCAGGGTCACAACCTCCAAGAGATCCTTCTTAGATTTGGTCAAGCTTTGTAATGAGTTTGTCAGTAGGTTCACCGAAGCTGTCAAAACGGGCACAATCTTGGATCAAACAAAGATGTTTCAAACAAAGTACAAAGTGAAAATTTTGGAAAAAGTGCCCTAGCAAGCCAAGGGCGTCTAGGGTTTTAGACCCTCAGAAACAGTTGTTAGAGGTTGCAACACCAGTCAATCTTTCCAGAATTCTTCAGGATTTCTGGTGAATATCTCAGCTTGGCCAGAAGATTCATCAATCACTGGCAATTTCAGATTGAGTGGAGAAACGAAGCACAAGAGGCAAATTGAAAAAAGTTGAAAATCCTTAAAAATGGTTAAGTCTGGTGAAGAAAAGCACCCCTGCAAGCTAGGGGAGCCCAAGCTTTCAAGGGGGAAAATGTAGTTTTAAGATTCGTAGCCTCGAGATCTTTCTCAAATTTGATCCAACTCTGCAACGAATCCGTTAGCCAGACCAAAGGATCCATCAGACGTTCGGAATCGGAGATCCAACTAAGGCACTTCATCAAGGAAAAGTTGAAAATCTTGAAAAATGTTCAAACACTGCAAAAGTTGGACACCTTATCTCAAGGAAGGCGCCCAAGTTAACTTGAGTTTGAGATTTTTTAAAGACGTCTTTGTGCTTTGACCGCCCTATTTTCTAGGGATTCTTCGAGTTGATAGATATTTTCACATGATGACTCCTAAATTTAGGGTTTTCGCGAGTTAACGACTTCTTTCACCTCCAAACTTTACTTTAGAAGCATTTGAGCGTCTATTCTTCATTATTTTGTAGGTTGACTTCAAGAGAAAACATAGAATTTTCTTCTCAACAGCATTTGAAGGATCAAACAGAGGGGGTTTTTAGAGTTCTTCGTAGTTTCGAGTTTAGGTTGCACAGAACACTTTTCCATGATCCATTTTTCCAGGGCATCCATTTTTAGAGACAAAAGGTTATCTTCTCCAAAATTCATAGATCTGGGTCTCTCCATTTCATACTTCTCTTGAAGATTGGCGACTTTCTATGAAAGCTTCCAGCCCTATTTTTTAGGGTTTCTTGAAAAATCAATCTTTTCAAAAATATGGCAATCTGGTTTGTTCAGCACAAAATTGGCCACAAAACCCACGTCCCATATTTTTCCCAAAAAATATTGCCTCACTGCTTCCATTTTTTAGGGTTTCTTGTATGTTCATTGAAAAGTTAGTTTTTCGATAAACGAACAATCTGGGTCTCTTTAGCACACAAACGCCTACAAAACCCATATCTTAGATATTTTTGAGAAAAAATTGCTTCGTAGCTTCTACCTATGAGGGGATCTTGCATGTTCTTGTAAAAGTCAATTTTTCGAAAAACAAACAATTTGCGTTTATTCAAAATGACATTCCTTACAAAACCCATATCTCAAATTTTTATCCAAAAATCTGCCCTTTTTTTGAAGAAGTTTCAGCGAAGCTATTTTTAGCTTTTGTGCAGAACTTGTTCGAACATATCCGTGTTCATAGTCAAACTTCACGGTTTCATCATGCAATACCCTCCCATTGAGAAAAATCAAGAAAAGCGTCAAAAGCATAAAGATGTAGAAGAAACAGAGGTCATCACTCCTGTTACAAAGCCGCCAAAGTTACCAATCAGTGAATTGCCAGTTGAAGCATGCAAATATTTCCAAGAATAGAACTCAAGTGATGACAACAATTAACTTGAGGCCTTTTTCCGAGTTTAATTGACTATCCTCTTTTCATGCATGTCTATTCTTTGAAGTTACCTATTGTATAGTTGAAGCTTTCTTTAGTTTTAGATCAGTTAACTGATGTTGTCATTCCAGTTAACTGTTAGTTATCTTTGTTTAGACATAGGAATAAATCTTGCAGATTGGCAAGACTGATTGTTAACACAAGGAGATTTTAGGGTTCCCTACTCCTGTGTTTGTGTATAAATAAGAGCATCCTTGCTCATTATTTCTTAACCGTTGTTGCTATAACAAAATTGTTGAGCCTAAGTGCCTCCAAGTTTGCTATTCAGTATTTGTTCACATTTGTTTAGTGTAATTTGGTTGATCATTTATTGTATGTTTGTCTTCTTGATACAATTTGCTGTCCCAAACGTGTAATTGTTGTTGGAGAGCTTTGAGGAAATAAATCTTACGCCTACCTTGCTTTGATCCAAAGTCTCAAAATCTTTCTATTTTGCTTTCATAATCTTTATTTCAGGATTCATCTAAAAGTACAATGAGTCTTTAGATGTGTTATGGAGATAAGTTTGTTTAAGCTTTGTGTTTTACTTTCATGAACTTTATTTCAGTGTACACCTGAAAGTACAATTAGTCTTCGGATGTGTTTTGGAAACCAATTTGCCTAAGTTTTGTGTTTACCAAATCATTCCCTCTTTACTTCTAAATTCTCTTGCTCTGAATTTACTTGAGAAGATAGAAGCGTCATTAGTTTAGGCTTAGTTGTAGTTGAAGTTACGAAACCAGAGAAAACCTCAACTGCAACGCAAAGAGTTTTATAACCTTGTGCTCTCAGCTGAGATAAAAAGATAGGAAATTAGTTTAATATTCTTTTTACGCATAATCAACAAAAGAGGGAGCTTCCCCTCCTAATTTGAAGAGCAGTCTAACTGTGCATAGTTGTCCGTTTCCAATCCGCACACCAAAGGTGCAAATTGAAATGCCAATAGACTTTTCAGTGGGAAAGCTCAAACAATACTGGAAATGTAAAACCAACTCTTCCACTTTTTAGTGGTGAGCGAATACAACAAGAAAGAGCAGCTCTCCCACTTTTCAACGGTGAGTGAGAACCAATAAGCCACTTATTTAGTGGGGTGAGGAACAAAAAAATATCGAGAGCAACTAACTGGTGGTACTACCACTTAGTGTTACAATGTTAGTTCATTTGAAAACTTCTAAATTCAAGATATGCATTTGTTGTTACAAGTATGGTCATGAAATAATTTGATAGAATATCCCCACATGTATCACAACATCAAAGAACTAACCACCCATCATGGAATTAACAAATATACCTCAAAGATTGGCAAATAGATGGCTGGTGTAGGTCCGAAAGAGGTCTAAAACTCTGTTGTTACAGTTTGGACATCGAGATATAAACTCAAGAAACTTCACCAAAACATAAATCCCAAAATATGCAATCAAAATACTTTGAATTATCTTCTTTTTGAAACTTTGGAACTAGAATTCCATTGAAGCACAATGTGATTCTTGAATAGAATGACTCCACTAACTAGGGATTATCTTTCAAATATGAAACTAGGAATCAAATGACGGTTTTCGTCCTCAAACGATTTTTGGAAGAACTTGCAGGTTCAATCCGGCGGCATAACATGTGTAATCTTCAACATATCCAAATGAACCCCCAACACCTCCTTCTATAGTTTTTTTCATTGCTTTTTCAAAAAAAAAAAACTTTTTGCTTTCGCTGTTTTGAATTTTTTTGTTTTGCTTTTTGTTGCTTTTCCAAAAACACTTTTTTTTGGTTTTTTTGAGTAAGCGTTTTTTGTTTTCTTCAGTGCTTTTTTTTCTAAAAAAACACTTTTTGATTTAAATTAAATAATTCATTATGTGCAAACATTTAATCACCTTTCCAACGAGCTATTACACTAAGCTGTCCTTTTATTAGTGAAATATCAATTAAATAACTTAATAACTTTAGACAACATTAGTGAAATATTAATTAAATAACTTAATAACTCACCCAAGTTGCGGAAAGTATTGCAACATCATCATAATCCAGTTTTGACTGCACGATGATGAAACTGAAGCAATAGGAAGATGATTGAAATCAACTTGGTGACTTTCTAAAAATAGGTTGCTTCTCCAAGAAGTTTGGAGAGCACCCAAAAGGTTAGAAATTGATTCCAAAAGTGTCAAAGGGCTCCAGCTAACCAATTGAACTTATACCCAAAAACAATTGCTCTGCAAGACTGATCAAATGCTTCTCCAAGAATGTTGGAGTTCTCCTTAACTAACTCGTGAGCCTTTGGAAGACTTGGAAATTGGCTAAATGTGCATGAATTGGTTAAGCGCCAAAAGGGGGCATTACAGTTGCAACCGATTTGTTTTTGGAGAGCTTGCCTCGACAATAAGGGTTGTGAGAGGTGGCCTTTGGACAACAATGAGCCATTTCACCAAGCACAAAGACAATCACCAACAACCCACCAAACTAGACCATAGCATGCTACCAATCTTTAGAAAGACGCATTAACAGACACACGACACAACATCTCCCACATCTCCAATAAATGGCCATTCCCATGTGCCATGTATTATTACTTGAACATGGGAAAGAAACCAATGTCAAATTGATATAATAAAATAGTCACTCAGTAAGATCCTACGGAATAGTTGGAGTGTAAGCCATCATATGTGGCAAACAAATTACATGTATGAGGGGTGGTGTGGTAAGGAATTAGGTTGATGGAGAGAATGTATAAGGTGTAGGATTTAAGGGGGTTTTAAATTTACCAAATTCGTCAATCTTGACCAAGAGTTTGAGAAAGAGTTGTATAATGTTGTGAGTGGTTCTTGATCAATATTGAATTTTCTAGTAGATCGGCTGCCTTATTTAACTTCTCTACAACAATAATAAACACCACATCATCAAATTTTTTACTACTACTAATGGATTCCTCCAAAAGGCTATTCAGTTAGCAATTTGAGCTTGTAACCTTTTGAAGTCCATTTATAACCAACAATGAATCTCCTTCAACCACTAATTTTTAAGTCCCAAGGATTTATCAAATGATAAACTTTGAATAACAACTTCACATTCCACCTCATTATTTGTGCAAGTTCCTAAGATTATAAATCCTCCATGCACAAAGGATCTATTGGTGTCTTGAATGATCATTCTACCCACTAGCATTATTTGGATTGCATGGCAGGCCCCAACAAAATTTAGTTTTGCAAAGCCTTCTGAGGTCTTAATTGAACAACTAAGTTTCTTGCAAGTAGTTTATCTCTTAACCTTTCAATGGTGATTATGTTCTAATTTATTATTTATAGTTTGATATTGTTATTTTTATATGATCAGATTTAATGCACAGAATTTAATTTAAAACAATACAATAACACAGTAGATACCCTGGGAAAACCCTCCACCTGAGGGAGAAAAACCCAGCAACAATATATCACTTATATATTGAATCACAAAGAGAAACTCCTTTACAATAGAGGCCGATAATGAGGCCAAGAGAATGCACCATAAATTGATGCTCACACAGCAATATAATAATGATGAACTCAGCCTTCTGTAACAAACTAATCTGCTCCTTCCTCTTATTCGCACCAATGAAGGAACAATGTAATGTATGATAAACAAGGAGAGAATCATCTAATATATATATACAATATGGAAGGTTGTCACCCTTCAAGTTAAGTCGGCTATCAAAGAGGAAGACACCTCTTCATGAAGACGCATTCAATAGGCAAGAAGTCGGCCACATAAAAACTCGTGCTTCCTTAAGAAATCGTGCCACTTCATTAATCATCATGTCGACCTTAACAAACAGATGCAACTTAATAAATCGTGCCTCTTGAGTGAATCGATGTCACAATAAATTAAATAGCCATAAGCTATAATTTAATTTATCACATATGTAGTAAAGGAGATCGTTGGAAGGAGCAGCCCGACGCTGCTAATAACATCAACACTCCCTCTTAGCTAGGGATGATACTTCCAGCTGCACAAGACATATCACCTCATCGTGATGTCTACCACAATGGCTACAACCATATGCGGAAAAGAGAGATATCACCTCATTGTGAAATCAGATATCACCTCAACATGATATCAACCATAATGGCTACAACCATGTATGGTATGTACAAGTGTTCATCACTTGCATGATGTTGTTACCTCAACATGACTTTCACCATGGCTCTCCCAGAGGATGAAACACAAGTACAAGAAAATCATCACAGACTCTCTCACGTGATGCTGTCATGGAGTCACACACATGACATCCACCATGGCTCTCCCAGAGGGTGGAAACAAGGGCTTTCACCTCAAACTTCTCTTTGCAGAGAAGAATGCATTGACAAGGGATTTCACCTCGAACTTCTCTCATAGAGAAGAACTCATTAATCAAGGGATTTCACCTCGAACTTCTCTCACAGAGAACTCATTAACAAGGGATTTCACCTCAAACTTCTCTCACAGAGAAGAACTCATTAAAGAGGATCACTAATACTGAGACTCCTTCTCAGTTAGGGCTGTATTCTCCACCATACCAAGCTTATCTCGAAAGTATACAAACTTTATCCTGTAGAGAGGCTTGGTGAGAATGTCTGCCGTCTACTCATCAGTGCTGATATACCTCAACTGTATAGCTTTCCTCAATACCATATCTCTGATATAATGGTATTTGATCTCAACATGCTTGGTTCTGTCATGAAACACAGGATTGACAAAAGGCTTCACACCGTTCTGGTTATCACAATGAATGATAGACGACTCCATTGATTGTCCAAACAATCCTGCAAGGAGCTTCCGAAGCCACATTACTTCTCGAGCTACCACACAAGCTACAATATACTCGACCTTTGCGATGTTCAGTGTCACTGAAGACTGCTTCCTGCTACACTAGGATATCATTGCAGACCTCATCCAGAAGTGCTCTTCCGATTAGTAACGCACTCTGCCCAATCAAAATCAGTATAACCATGCAGCTTCAAATCCACACCTGAAGAATATCTCAACCATATCCAACTGTGCCACTCAAGTATCTCAAGATATGCTTTGCTGCAACAAGATGTATTTGCCTTGGTTCACACATGAACCGACTAAGTGCACTCACTGCATAGCAAATATCTGGTCTAGTATTGACTAGATACATCAATGATCCAATCAACTGCCTGTACATAGTAGGATCCACCAGATCTGGACTAGCTGCAGCCTCTTTTAACTTCTGCAAGTTGGTCTCCAAGGCGTAGACATGGATATGCAATCCATCATACCTCCAGTAATAAATCAACATAAAGAACCAAGATCAACTAGATTACCATCTTCTTCAGGTTCAGTAGGCTCCCTTTGAATCTACAAGTACTTGCATCAACCTTCTGACCTCTTCGTTCAAGATTGCTTGCAATGCTTACCTTAGAGAAATATTTCCCATGTACACCTCTAATACTGTAGAGAGTTTAGGATTGTCCTCATCGACCTCATCCCAGATCACCCTATTTTGAATAGGTTTGCGGAGCTACCAAAGTCAAATCCAGATGACAGTCTTGAGCAATTCTGATCTCAGCAGCTGAAGGGATCCTTCTAAGGATTTAACGCCTAGCCTTGCAATACAGTAATCTTCACTTATTCTCAGTGAGTTACAAAACTTCCTCTTGATCCCTGCTTCAGAGATTGCAAAGAAGATTTCTGAAAGTGAACTCCCTCTAGCCACCAACTTAGTCCCATGGCTGCAAGTTGTGACTTCACGCTTTTCTCTTGAAAGCAATCTCTAGGTCCATCCTAATGCACATTAAGAAGAGATTACTAATAGTTCATATAACTCAACTATTTCGAAGAGAAATACCACTGCTGGAAGCATGCATGATTTACTCTCTCAATGTTATAGCATGAATTAATAACTATACAACAATTCATGAACATTATTCAACCATGCAGTACTTATCTTAATGAAGTCGGAATTCTGTACGCAGAAACCGAGGGATTGATATCAACGATCACAATATCTACTCTCTTCGCCCTTTACAGTGGCGTCGATCGCTGCTGCTCTCAATGCAAACTCTTAACTTTGATTGTAACTGATCACACAACATTGGAGTTGAAATCTTCACGGGACTGGAACATTGTGTAAGATCATCATCTAATCTGCATAAACTCGATGACCAGACAACACAAAACATGATTCAATTATCTTGTCTTATCCCACTGAAACACATATAACCAATGTCAGATTTGCACAACTTAGCAAACTGAATCTTAGCCTAGAGGTGAATTCAAACAAAACAAAGAATACTTATCTCTTTAAATATTCTGATGGACTCAACTACTGAACACAGTACGATTTGTTGCTCTTGCGCTCAGATCAGTCCACAACCAGATTATGATTCAGATGCAACACGCTATGAGATGTACAACTGTAGAAAACAACAAGGATGAACTTCTCAGCTTAGTTGAATCCTATACATCCCTTATGTTAAGACCTTTATACCCAATTCCAATAGATGTAATCAACAGGTGAAGCCTGAGACATATTCATAGGCTCACGGCAAACAATAATGCCTTCCTTAATGTTGTAGGCCCACAGATCGTTCAACCACCCATTTTGGCCACAGCCGCCAAGAACATACACTTGATTCTCATCCGCAACCATTGCATGGTAGCTCTGGTGCGGCAGACCGACGGTGTTGCAGGAAATGAGTTTCCACTCCCCGGAGTGGGTGTCAAAGGAATAGAAATGGTTGAGCTCCTGATGGTCTTTGTCATGACCATCGAAGATGTAAACGACAGGGCCAACGGCGACCATGGTGATGCCCACCCAGGGAGGCGGTGGCACTCCCTTGACCTCTGCCACGCTCCATGTATAATCCTCCAGATTGAAGACGTGAATTGCGTTGTCCATTGGCACGCGGGGCTCCACTTCCCTTTCAAACACATACACCTTCTTCCCCACAATTGCAACTGCGTGGAAGTTGCGCGTCTTTGGCCTGCCTTCCTTCTGCTTCGCTTGCCGCCATTTTTTATTTATTTATATGATCACCATACTTCACAGCCTCGGGCAACTGCAGTCACACAATTTTGTTTACCAAAACAGAGCTCGTCTTCTCGACTTGTATGCACATGAGATCACATGGCTTCGGAAGAGCACATAGACGCATAGCTAAGGCGTAGCAAAGAGAGGCCTTTGTCAGAGGTCTCGGCGAAGTCAATGCTCGAGGAAGGAGGAATAACGCGCGACAAAAACTGCCTTCACCGTGAATGCTATCCGATTCCCTTCCCAACTCCGTGCGTTGTAATGAAGCACGGGAATGCACGTTGTCGATAGTGCAACAATGTTGCCACAAGCCCGCGTATTCTCAGGTGATGACGACTAACTTAAGAGTTTCGGTTGCCTTTTAAATAACAGATCTTTAGTCCACGATGACTCCAATGCCGCAATTGTTCATTGAGATGCCAAAGCACAAAATTCTTACACAACACTTCAATTGTCCAGAGGAAGTGATGCTCAAAATTCGACAATTGCCCAAGTGCAGGAACGAGTAAACGAATCTGATCAATTCCTTCAAAACCCGCTCTGATACCATGTTATTTTTATATGATCAGATTTAATGCACAAAATTTAATTCCAAACAATACAATAACACAACAGATACCCTGGGAAAACCCTCCACCTGAGGGAGAAAAACCCAGCAACAATATATCACTTATATATTGAATCACAAAGAGAAACTCTTTTACAATTGAGGCCGTTAATGAGGCCAAGAGAATGCACCATAAACTGATGCTCACACAACAATATTGTTGGCGTTTAAATTCGCACCTCTGGAATACGTATTTGAAACGAACAGCTATGCACAGATAAACTGCTCTTCAAACTAGGAGGAGAAGCTCCCTCTTGCTGATGGTGTTTGAAAGAAAGTAAACTAAAACTAAGTTGCCTATCTTTTTGATCAGCTTAGAGCACAAGGTTTATTAAACACAAATGCCACAGCTGAGATTTTCTGATTTTAAGGACTTCAACTACGACTAACTTAAACTAAAGACGTTTCTGGCTTCTCAAGTAATAGCAGAGCAAGAGAAACTAGAAATGGACAGGGTAGATTTTCTAACAAAATACTTC
Organism: Sequoia sempervirens; assembly: GCA_007258455.2. Classification (NCBI taxonomy): domain Eukaryota; kingdom Viridiplantae; phylum Streptophyta; class Pinopsida; order Cupressales; family Cupressaceae; genus Sequoia; species Sequoia sempervirens. The sequence goes on from VDFB02000003.1 coordinate 6,616,927, forward strand.
AATAAACTATCTCTCAACAAACACCTACACACTTCAATGCAAGTTGAAATCAAGATCATAAAAGTAGAACACAAATAACGGAAACCTGAGATTTTATATCAAGGCAAAGGAGGCTCGTGATTTTATTACTCAAATCTCTAGAACAAACTCACTTCTAACATGCTTGGAACAAGAAATTGCAGCTAAAGAGGCTTGCAATCTTACTCTTCACACAATAGAAACAACAATTACACTAATTCCTTGTTGGCTAAAGAGGCTCAACAATTTGCTATCACAACACAATTGAACAATACTTGAGTAACAAATAGAAGGCACAATAGGCTCAGCATTTTGTTCTCACTAGCACGGTTAAAAAAACTAATGAGCAAAGGCTCTTATTTATAGACAAGTAGAGGAGTAGGGAACCCTAAAATCTCCTTGCTTTCACAATCGAGGGCTTGCTCAGCAAGCAAGCTTTATTACTAATTCTAGAAAGAAGATAACATTTAAAACCTAAGAAAGCAGAAAAAGCGGGAAACGCCAACTATTACATCTTATCTTCTTTCTCTTCTCAAAGAATGGATAAGAATCATTCCAAGAATAGAAAGAAAGCGGGAAAGAAAGCTTCTAGAAGAAAGCTGCTTTAAAGCTCAATCACATCTGCTAGAAAATCAGAAACTATGTCCCGGTTCGGTGCATCAATGCCCTCAATAGCAAAACACCGCTTTTCTAGAATATCTTCAGCATCTGCAATAGATCTCAAGAAATCTTCGACCTCATTGGATGCCTTTTCAAACTTTGCTGACATCATGGAAGTGTGACTTGGCAGAGTCATGTTTTTCTTTCATTCACTTCGGTACAATCTTCTTGTTGTATTTTGCCTTATGCATCTTCCATATCCTTTCACATTCACCCTTTGAGATAGTGACGCTTTCAGGCCATGGGGGAATGGAAAAACACTTCTCGATCATATCAGGCTTTAGACTGCAAATTAATCTACCATCAGCTGATTGGATCTCCCTGGTAGCCAGGTTGTAATGCTTGATGCAAGCGATTACGAACTCAAGACTCTGAATTGCTATAGGAATTGACGCTGCTGCGAGGAGTCCTAAATGTCCTAGGTTTCTGATTGAGGTGTTGCCTGCGCTCTCCAAAGCGTGTAAATCAAACACCGGCTTGATATGATGCAAGTCTGTCTCAGCCGTTTTGATGTAATCATGATAGAGAGCTGATTCAGACTTGAAAACATTGAGTGTACTCCATTTCGGAAATCTTGAAGAATGACTGTAAATTTGCCTATGTTCAGACAAGTTTGAGCAATTTTCTATTTTTAGAAAGCTGATTTTCTTGCTCCAACGGACAAATTGTTTGAAATTTTTTTTGAGATATGGGTTTTGTTTAGAAGTTCGTTACAAGACAACCTAGATCGTCCGTTTTTGAAAATTTTGAATTTCGCCTGAAAAAGGAGCAAACCCTAATTTCTTCAATTTTTCACGAAAAAAAGCTAGCACCTGGGTTTTGTTCAGAATATGATTAGAAACGAACCCAGTTGATTAGATTTGCAAAATACTGAGGGCTGATCGAAAAAAGCAGCCAACCCTAGAATTTGAAACTTTCTTGAAAAAAAGCTGTGTATGGGTTTTCTTCAGAAGACTGATTTGAGAAGACCTAGATGGTTGAAAACTGAATGCACTGAGGATTTCACTGACATGCAAAATAAAAGCAGCTGCTGCAACTTGATGAAGTTCTTGAAAATTCCTTCAGAAGAACGAAGTGCAAAGACCCAGATGATTAAAAAAATTGAAAACCTTGGTCTTCTTCTTGAAAAACTTGATCTTCTGGATGAAAAAGCCTGAAAAAGCAAGGGTTTAAGCTTGCTGATCTGAAAAATCTGATGAAAAACCAGCAAACATGGATTCTTGGATCATAAAAATTCTTCAAACTTGCTGCTCCAACTTTCTCCTTTGAATGCTACCTGCAAAGATAATGAAAATAACATGAAAGAGGTGTTAAATAGACTTAGGGTTTTGTTTTTTTACTTTGCTTTCTTTTGCTTTTATTTCCAAAACCCTAAAATCTCAGTTCCTTGATCTTTGGATGCCATCTTCCTTTTTGAAAACTTTGAAAATCTTGGAAATTTTACTAAGGCATGAGAAGTTGGGCGCCCACTTTAAGCAGTGTTAGCCATTTTTGTGATCTTCAAGTTCTTCCTTAACTTCTCTTCTACAGATGATCTCGTCGAATCTAGTGCTCTGGGCGTCGAATTGATTGCCTATTATGCTCATCGCGAAGCTGTCGAGAGATTAGGAGGGGTCTTCTGGAAGGAACTTTGTCAAACAATGAATTCTAAACCTTCAAAAGCTTGGGCGCCCATCTTGGTTGGGGGCGCCCATGTTTACCAGAGTTAGATTATTTTTTTACTTTTTCTGTGTCTGCTTCTGAACCTTGGTTCTTTGCCCTCGTCAGACCATCCTTTCGGCGTTTTATATCCGGCGACTGCGATGTCGGATTGATGTGTTGGATATCTCGTTGGAGAGCCGGATCGACTGTGAAGAGATCATCTTAGGGCTTCATCTTTGAATTCATTTGTTTTACCTCTCAAAATCTTGGGCGCCTAATCTCTCCTGGGGTGCCCAAACCTTCCAAACTCAGCCATTTTATTTGACTTTCATCTTCAAGTCTGAAACCTTCATTCCGTATCTTTGACTTCGATCTGAATTTGCCGGAAAACGACTAGTCAGATGATCTGACGAAGACAGGCGTGTTGAAGCTGACAGAATACTGAAGAGATCAAACACATTTTCAAACCCTAAAAGCTAGATCAGGTGCCTCAGAAAGCTGGGCGCCCTTCTTCACCAGGGGCGCCCAAACTTACCAGACTTAGTCAAAATTTGATAATCTTCATTCTTTTCATTCTGACATTAGTTTGGATCTTCTCTGTTCAGCCTCGAATCCCGGGCGATTGGATGATCTGATGACTGCAATGTCGGATTCGTCGCGGAGCTGGCAGAGAAATGAACAACTTTGATTGGAGGTATAAACCCTAAATTTGTCATCTGATGCCCTAAAAAGATGGGCGCCCTTCTTCACCTGGGGCGCCCAAGTTTGGCAGTGTTAGAAAATTTTCATCGTTTCTCAATCTTCTTCTCTGTTCTTCGTGCTTTCTCTGGAATTCACCTTTTGTCGAATGCTTGAGTGTTGAATCTGACACCTGGCAGCCGGTTGTCCTCCATTAATGACCTCACAGCTCCTGATATGCTTCTGAAAAAGCAGAATAGACCCAGTAGGGCAAAACTGATTATTTTGAGATTCTGACTGCACCAGCCTGATATGAACATATTTTGAGCCAATCAAAATCAGTTTGGGCCCTGACGGACCGACTTTCTATTTTTAGAAAGTTTTGCTAGTACCCGTTTCCAAAGAAACCCAGAAAACGTTACTAATTTTAGAAAATTTCTAAAAATAGCAGTTTTCCTAAAAAGTAGGGATGAAAAACTGAGATCTGGGTTTTGTAGATTAAGCTGCTCTTAGCAGACCCAGATCGTCAGATTTTGACAATTTTGCGTTTTAACCCCTCATGCAAGACATGCACACTCAAATTTCGACCTTTTTGACTGATTTGACAAGACTTTTACTCATTTCTGCAAAATATCTAAGTGTAACAAAAATTTTAATTTTGGGGTACAACAAATATAATAATGATGAACTCAGCCTTCTGTAACAAACTAATTTGCTCCTTCCTCTTATTCCCACCAATGAAGGAACAATGTAATGTATGATAAACAAGGAGAGAATCATCTAATATATATATATACAATATGGAAGGTTGTCACCCTTCAAGTTAAGTCGGCCATCAAAGAGGAAGACACCTGTTCATGAAGACGCATTCAATAGGCAAGAAGCCGGCCACATAAAAACTTGTGCTTCTTTAAGAAATCGCGCCACTTCATTAATCATCATGTCGGCCTTAACAAATAGATGCAACTTAATAAATTGTGCCTCTTGAGTGAATCGATGTCACAATAAATTAAATAGCCATAGGCTATAATTTAATTTATCACATATGTAGTAAAGGAGATCGCTGAAAGGAGCAGCCCGATGCTGCTAATAACATCAACAGATATTTGTATATTTTTCTTTGATTTTTTATTTTTAAAAATAATTTTCTTAGTTTCATGTTTTTTATTAAGCATTAGGATTTTTTGTTATATTTTATTAGTATTTATTTTTTATAGTTTTTGCTGTTTTAATATTTATCTAGCTTTAGATTTCTTAACTTAGTTTTAAACTTTTAATAATATTTTATGATTAATTTAAAATTATTAATATAGTTTTTATTAAATTTATCCTTTTAGGTTGTTTAACTAAACTTAATTTCAACTCTCTTTTTTTTGGGTAAGCTTTACCATTTTTTGATGGGGTGGTAAATCCCCATTATTGATTAATGTTGCCTGATTTTTTATTATTTGACTCGGCCAATGTGTTTGTATGACAAGTCCTTGTACACTTTGCTTGGTTGGTGGCAAAAAAGTGTAATGTTTAGACGTGAAGTTTTGCATGCTCGCCATTAGTTTGCAGTTCCCTTGGCTTTGTAACAGCTCAAAAAATTAATGTGAGATTATTTCTTGCTGGCTAATGATTATCATCCTGCATTCGCCCCTTATGTGAGGTTGTCTTGCATTCGCCGCTTCTGTGAGATTGTAGGTTGATTCAATCGTGGGATTCACTTGTAGAGGCCATAATTTCTGACGTTTGTTGCAATACCTTAACTATGGCGTTGGTTTATTGTATTATGAAGAACCTAGATTTTTCTGCAACTATGGAGACCCCAATATTGCTTACCAACAACCAGAGCTAGTTATCTTTTATGGGTCATATCGCCGAGTAACGGCTGAAAATGGTGCTTAAGGAAAGGGGTCTTCTTACCATGAAGGCCATTTGACTTATTTTAGGCGAAAAGTTCATTTAGAGGAACGTTACCATGTAAATTCTGATATACCGACTCGTTTCGTTGCCTCTCTTTTGGATCTCTGGGTCCTCCAGGACATTGTGGGAAATATGGCACGAAAATTTTTCTGTTCACATTTGTTGGGAGATCTGGATAGGGTTTTGAATGCAGCCCAACTCAACATTGGGATTCCGAGGCCACGAGATTTAGGGTTACCCCCTGGTGTGCCCTTGCTTCCTTGTTGGATATTGATGGGAATGAGCTCCTTCAGCATTGAAGCCACACTCTTGTCGGATATAAGTTTCTTCGCAAGCTGTACCAGTACGAGCCTGTAGAAGAATTCGACTGGTTGGACGAATTCCATCTTTATGAGGCATTTTGACAATGGTATTTCTGCTCAGATAAATTTTCATAGTATAGGTTACTGGCTTTTAGTTTTGTAAAGTGTTAATGTTAATGGGTCATAGCCCTTTTGGTTTCAGCCCTTCTGTATATGTGGGTCTAATAATATCGAGCTGGATAAAAACTTCATAATACTCTTGAAAGACTAAGCAGTTTTGTGTTAAGATCAACTTCACACTGTTTTATTGTGTATTTGGCTTATCTACAGTTTTGAATGTGGTAATGTGGTGAATATAATAGAAATTATAACTTTATAGATATATCTTTTCGTGCCTCTTTTTAAGGATGTCTCATATTGCTGTTCTCTCTCCCATTTCGTATTTGATTAGCACATTTTCAACATTGTTATGGGAATCCGTAAAGGAATAGAATGTTCTTTTATTGTGAATTTTGGTAGATACTTCAGTTATGATGAAACTTATGGCATTCAGGATGAGATGAAATTGACCCAGTCTAGGATTTGGATATTCCTTTTGGCTCTATTTTGTGTAACATTGCCCCCTTTGATTTTTGGAAATTGCACTACTCTGTCTATTAAGGGTTTTTGCCAAAGCCCACATTAATTTGTCCTTTATAATATTCTTAATGAAAGATTACCTTTTCATTCTTTGTAGATTACAAATTTTGCCTTGCTTTTAAGTCTTGTCGTTGAAGGAGAGAGGGGCATGCAAAACTTCATTCAGACCTATTAATTCTGGAAGTTGTGCTTTTGTTGCTGTGTGTCAGAACCCTGGTGGTTCTCGATTCCAAACCCTAACTGATATTTGGAGGTTTTTTGCAAGTTTTGTGTTTTTTTTTGTATTTTTTTTGTGTTTTCAAGCAAATAATGAAAATCGCAATTTTCTCAATAAATGATAATAAATTCAAATAAATTCTAAATCTCCACAGATTAATCTCAAATATGCCAGAGAACATGGGCGCACTATTTCATTATTTTTATAGAGCTTTTACAATGATGAAAAGTAGATAAATGAACAAGAAATGAATTTATTTCAAAAGAACCTGGTGGCGGCTGTAATAAATGAAGGATGGTACGGCCAGAAATAAGAATGAATCTCCAAGCTCTGAATACAATGCAGGATCTCCAGATATGCCCAAGAAAACCCAGCGCCTAGAACTCAGTGCCAGAATCTGAAAGCAGAAGGCGAATCTCTGAAGAAATAAAGGTACGGCCTGCAAGTACAGAAATGTACGGCCTGTCTGCAGCAGAAAAAGGAATGGTACGGACTCCAAGAAATGATGCCAGATCACTGAATAGATTCCTCTGGTGAAGTCGCCTCAAAAGGAAGATGATTTTCTCTGCTAAGCTTTGAATAAATAACTCAATAAATCCAATCTGTGATCTCTGGATGAAATCACCAAGTGCAAGCTTCAACTGGTATTTCATAGCCTCAGTCTGCCTGATCTCTGAAGAGTTTTCGTTCTCCAGAAACGTTCGTCTGCCAGAAACCCTAAAGTTTGCAAACTCCAATGCTCAGAGCAATAAAGACAAAATTGAATAATAATCAAGATAGTTCGATTTTGCCTTGAGAAGGTATATATTGCCCCTTGAAGAAATTCGACCCAATCTCCCTTTTAATAAATCATTTAAATAAATGATTTAATTTATATTTTTAACTTAGGAGAAATAATTAATTATTGGCGTCCCTCTTTTAATGAATATAAAATACTCATTAAGTCAACATTTAATAATTTATTATAAAGTATAATAAATACTTTATAATTAAGCCAAATAATTAAATATTTAAGTATTTCAATAAAGTGACTTTATTATAAAGTCAAAATATTAAATATTTAATAATTCATTAAATACTCCTTATTTCTCCGTCTGAACATCAAACTGCTGAACTGGGTCGATTCTGAGCTGAAAGGTTGAACCAGGTGCCCTGCCCGAAATAGTAGCTTCCGCCTGACCTAACTTTCTAAAAATAGAAAGTTCCTGAAAAAGCTCACTGGAAGATTCTGCGAAGGCCCAACCTGACACAACTGCAAAACTGGAGCTACCAAACACTGAGCAACTGCCCCAGATGATCCTCTGAACACTCCTGTCAGCCTACGAGGATCGAATTGATAGGCTAACCTCGTCACCAGTCTGTGCTGACTAGGATGGGGACATGACACTGTGTGGTTCTCGAATTATTTTAGAGTATCTTCGCTGAGATGTACCCTTATTATCTCAGCTTTGGTATTTATTTGGTTGCTTATAGAACCATAGCCGTTGGTCTTTGTTTTGAGTTCTAGTACTGTGCTATGGCTACCAATGCTGGAAAATTGACTTGAATACAGTCTAATAGGCGTTTATGCCATCTTGATGACGCTCTATAGTGATTTCCTGCTTATTCCGTTTTCTTGTTTGTGCTAAATCAAGGAATAGCCATAGCGTTCATACATGTAGCTCCTGAGTTACATAACTGATTTCTATCAGTTATTGATGATACCTTTTTGCTAGTGGCCAGCCTACAGATACTTATTGTGTTTGTTTGGTAGCTTTTTAGTTTGTTACTAGGCTTTGCTTTTTCTGGGCCAACTCCTATTGTGTTAATTATTTTTAATGCAATCAATTTTTATATTTTAATTCAAATCTGATTATGGCAGTGAAGAGGTAGGATTAGAGTTGCGTACCTTTTTTCAGTATTTATGCTATCATTAGGTTTGGGTACTTACCTTGGCCTGTTGTTCTCTTACTGTGCTTGCTTTTTATGTGATTGCTGGGGTCTTACTTACAATGTCCTCCTTATCTGCAATTAGAATTCCTTAATTTTAACTTATTAATTTCAAATTTGTATTATTAGATTTTTCCTATTTTGACATTCTTGTTTATTTTTTTCTTATTTTGAACATAAAAATAATAAAAAGTGCAGATCTATATTCTTCAAACTTGTTGCTCATCGAATTTGTTTCAATTTTTTTTCCTTGTCAAAATTGAACATACACTCAAACCTTGTGACTTAGTTTTTACCTACTTATGGGTTTGGTGCTACTTGGAGGTGAATTTTTTCCATAGATACTAGGGGATTCATACCCTAATGCTTGGTACTCTTCTCCCATACCGTAAACACATCCTTGTCTCGGAGACCTATATGGAGATGTCTCTGGACATTAGGAGGCTTCAAATAAAGTGTTATGTGACTTTTTTCCCAAGAAGAGTTATGATATAACCCCTTAGAATTAAAAGGGAGATAGAAAAATCAAGGATAAAATGATACTTTGGTTAAAAAGAGATATTAATAAAAAATATGCATAAAAACTCTTTAAAAGGGGGATAATAATTATTTATTTAAATAATTATTAAAAGGCAACCTTTTGTAAAAAGGTGTGATGGTTTGGAAACCACCCCTTAAAAGGTATATAAATCATCCATGTGAGACTTGTGAGAAACATTCAAGGATGGAGAACATTCATGGGAGAAGAGAAAAAGGAAAGAGGAACTAGAAGGGCACAAAGGAGTGAAGGTTAGGGTCTAGGTGGGCATTTAAACAATTGGAGAAGGGGCAAACAGCGTGTGTCCAACTCGGGGTACAACATACACTTGAGATTGTCCTGACCAGGGCTTTTACTGGGAGGCCCTCTGAGGCAGTTAGTTTTACCGTGAGGCCCTCTAAGGCAGGTAGTTTACCATGAGGCCCTCAAAGGCAGGTAGTTTAACCGTAAGGCCCTTTGAGGCAGGTTGGGGTTTTGTGCAAGAACTAGTTCCTCCAAGAGGTGTTTGTGCTGAGAAATAGCCTAGGTCCATAACTGTTCCTTTGAGTGCCGGATAGCAACCTTTTCTTGACTTTAAGATAAGTATTAAGAACCATTGATTTGATAATATTGGGAATATTGTCTATATGATTTGGTGTTATTATGATTAATCTATGTGGAGGTGTTACTCCATTTATTATGTTGATTATTCAATTGTCATATGTTTGTAGCTTACATTAGTTATTCACATTTATTTTGATAGTATTGCATATTATAAATTATATTAACTCTAATATTTGTTATATTAAATCCGCTGCTAATACTTAATAACCATAAGAGGAAAAGTAACATCACATGAAGTTTCTTGGCCTCTCCTATATGTCTCCTAAAATGTGATGAGCCAAACTGGACTTGACTCAAAACCCCCAAATTTAATTCTTGAAATTCTCTTTTGAAACCAACACGAGCCTCTACTGCAATGATTTCACGGTGCTTGTAGGTCTGATTAGGGTGTTGGTGTGTTTGTCTTTCTTGTGTTACTCGTGTTTGATGATTAATGCCAATGATATACATAAATTTAACAAGCATGTGCATATAATGGGAACACAAGATATACTAAACTAATTTGACAACTCAAATAATGACTTGGTTTACTTGTCAAGACACTTTCTTCATACATAATAGATTGCATCCAAGATATAACTTTCATTAGGTTTCAACGGATACATCAAATAACATAGATTTTAACTTACAGCCAAAATCACTTTGAATAGTGACTACTACAGTACCTACGCCCAAGCAAATGCTCATACAAAATTAAATACAAACTTTCCCTACCGATTTCTTGATGGAAAAGCTTCTAAATAAGATTGCGCCCCTTTTAGGAAAGAAAGCAGCAACAATATGAAGGCGTTTTATTTCCTCCAAGCTGATCAAACCCTCAAGAAGGTGCGGCTGGCTGTAGATGAAGAAATCAGCTTTCAATATCTTCCAAAATGCAAGAAACTACCTCAAGATGGCGAATGGAGATGCTGGCAGCAAAAACCCTTCCAAAGATGCCTCCAACAGCTTGTAACCAGCAGATTCGAGCTCCAAAAAGCAGCAACAAGAATAAACCAGCACTTTAGGGTGGTCTTTCACACCTTCAAGATGCCAAATCCTAACTACAAGCCCAATCCAGGCTTACCCACTACAGAAATCAGGAAACCCTAGTTTCCTTCTCTCCCAAACTCCACACTTCAAGTTTCAATCAGCAAACATAATCTCCAGCATGAAGAAGTTCGAACTTCCTCTCCTTTTCTTATAATTTGTCATTGAAACACTATTCACTTTAAAAAAACACTATTCATTAAAGTTATAACTTTTTCACTTAAGTGATGAATAGTAACTGAAAAATAGAATTTAACCCCTTGAACTAATAGGCACATGGCCCCCAAAGTCTGGAAAGGTGAAATGATGATGAAGATCAATGTTTCAAGCTCCCGTAACACGCCAAAAGCGCAATTCCACCATGTCACCAAACTCCAGATACCAAATAAGCAAATTTCCGACCAGGTGCTCGGACAGGTGACCCTCTGACCAGAAACCTTAGCCTACGAGGGTCGATGTAATAGGCTAATCCACCACTCTGATGCACGTGAAATAATGGGGACATTACATAAAAGCATCCCTTGAAAGTAAGGAAACTTCCAATAGAGGTTCCTCAAATATATCACATAAGTTACATTGGATTTTCTTAAAGTGCTGATATGTAGTTGACAAAAGTTAAAAGAACTAAACAAATACACTAATAGCCTTGTAATTTTCAATTTTTTTCATAAAAATTTACAAGTTTTTTTGGTGGTAAAAAATTTCCTTATTAAATCCCAAAGAGGAAAGAATATGAAGTGAAACAATAATAAGGCTTAAAAAGTGTATGTGCATTGAAGTTAATTGATTGAAAATATAGTCATCTCCAACGTCTCCCATTTGATGTTTAAAAAAATAAAGAATATGAAGTGAAACAATAATAAGGCTTAAGAAGTGTACATGCATTGAAATTTTACTAAGTTACCGGTACATAGCTAGGAGGCCTCTGGTTCGATATGGGTACGAAATGGATACGGGGTACGATACAGGTACGGTACAAATACGCCCAAAATATGAAAAACAGCCTGTGAAAACACCCAAGAAATGAACAAAAGACTGTGGGTATGATCGTACTTGGTTTTAACCCGGACCGAATTTCTTTGTTCAAACACCTAGGCCGCACTTTTTCCAACGTTTTTGACATTTTTTATTATTTTTTTGACTTTTGGTTGACTTCTAAGCAATTAAATATTCTTTCTAACCCTAATCTTTGCCTCCAAACACATCAAATAGATAAAAACATACTCATTTAACAATTTGTTAATGAAAATTGAAAAACAAGTTTTTTTGCCTCCATTGCTGAAATTTCTCTCTTGCTTGCACAAGCTTGAATAGACTTGAAGGCTGATCGTTGATTGTTCGAAGTTGGTTGTTGTGCTATTCCTAAGCACTTGCAAGTGTTAGTTCGTTGCCAAGAAGATCGTAGAGCAAGATTTCGTCAAAAGAGGTAGGTTTTTTTGAAGTTTTTTGATTTTTTTTTTTTACATTTTTTTTACAACAAATGAACTATTTTGTTTTGTTTTCATTCTTCTAAGTGTCTATAACATGTTCAATTTTTCTAGTTTTTTGAAATTAATTAAGTCTTTTAGTTTCAATACCAAAATTATTTCAATGTGTTGTGCCTTAGGTATTACAATGGCAGCCGCTTCTAACTCCTCAGGCTCACACCAATCTCGTTTCAAAATAAAAAAAACCTCTCCCCTTTGGAAATATGTAGAAATGGTTCAACAAGTTCTAGGTGGTGGATTATATGTTTGGATTTGTAGTCATTACCATGTTCAATATATGAGCTCATATGTGTAGGATCCCCGAACTAGGCATCAAAGCTTGTCCAGGTGAAGATGGCAACGACATTCCAGATCATATAGTGTTGGGATATATTTTTGAGCAAGAAAAAGTAGAACAAGAAGCAACCAATCTTAAAACAAGCCATCCTTTGAAGAAAGGATCTTGATTGATGAAGCCCCCTACACCACCTTCTCATTTTCCACCTACAAATAGCCATCCATTTATGTCCATCCCTCAAGAGCAAACCGTGCCCTCTTAGAATAAAAGATCTAAGGGATCGTTGGAAACTTCATTTTAGAATGAGGCAAGATAGATTGCTGATCAAGACATAGCAAGATGTGTCTATGCCAATGGATTGGCATTCAACGTTGTTCATTCACCATATTGGCAAAAAATGGTGAAGTCTATTAACGAGGCTCCAAAGGGGTATAAGGGCCCAGGTTTTGAGAAGGTACGTAACACCTTATTGGAGAAAGAGGTGAAACATGTAGTAGAATCTTTGAAGCCCATAAGGGATTCGTGGATCAAAACAGGGGTGACCATCGTTTTTGATGGATGGAAAGATGCAAAAAATTGCCCATTGATCAATGTTATTGCTGTGTTCCCTAAAGGGGCAATGTTTTTGAGAGCAGTGGATTGTGAAGGACAGGTGAAGGATGGTCCATTTATTGTTAACATCCTTTGTCAAGCTATTGAAGAAGTGGGCCATCAAAATGTTGTGCAAGTTGTAATTGACAATGCCAAAAATTGTAGGGATGTTGGGTTATTGATTGAGGAGAAGTATCCACACATTTTTTGGACACCTTGTGCTGTCCACTCCCTCAATCTAATGCTACAAAAAATTGGAAACAAAATTGAGTGGATGAAACAGGTGTATGCTGAGGCTGAAGACATCCAAATGTTTGTCACAAACCACCATATGACACAAGGCATCTTTAGACAATTCTCAAAATTGGAGTTGTTGAAGGTAAGTTAATTCTCAATATTTTTAATTTTCTTTTAATTTTAAATTTTGATTTTATATATTTAAATTATATTTTTATTTTGATTTTGATTTTGAAATAGGTTGCTGAGACCCGTTTTGCCTCCAACACAATTGTGTTGAGACGACTTATGAAGGTTCGTGAGGCACTCTGTAATATGGTCATTAGCCCCAATTGGTTTGTATGGAGGCAATCTAGCACTGAAAGGGAAAATAGGGTTAAGCAAAGGATCCTAGATGATGGTTGGTGGGATCATCTTGAGTATCTTGTCAGTTTCATTGAGCCCATATTGAGCATGATCCGTTACACTGACATGGATAGACCTTGTTTGGGCGAAGTAAATGATGGTATTGACTCAATGATTGAGAACATGAAAGCCATCATCAATGCAAAAGAGGAAGATCCTGAAGAAAAGTTCTTCAAAGAGCTACATGAAATCATTGTAGATGGACGGAACAAAATGACCACTCCGTTGCATCTTCTCGCTTTCACATTGAGTCCCAAATATTATAGTGTTGAGATACTTGTTGCTTCATCCAGAGTTGCTCCATACAGAGATGCTGAAGTGGCTCAAGGGTACAAGGAAACACTTTGTAGACTCTTCACTGATCGTGACCAACGTGATAGAGTGAGGGTTGAGTTCATGGGTTTTGCATGCTCCAGTGGTTGTGGTCTTGATGCTCTTCGAGACAAGTACAGGGTGGATGCTCATAGTTGGTGGTACTTCCATGGCCAAGAATACACGCACCTCTAACCTCTTGCAATAATTTTTTTATCCCAAGTAAGTTTTATAGTCAATCTCTTTTATCTTTTAAATTTAAGTTTTATATTTTATAATTTTAGTTTTAATTTATATTTTATAATTTAATAATTATATTTAGTTAAATTTTGTAACTCTTAACTATCTAATTTGGTCTTAATATGTTGCTAGTTCATCTTCTTCTGAGAGGAATTGGAGCACATACTCCTTCATCCACTCAATAAAGCACAATAGGCTACATTCAAAAAAGGCAGAGGACTTGGTGTATGTGCATTCAAACTTGCGCTTACTTACACACAAACAAAGTTCCTACATAGAAGGAGACTCAAGGAGGTGGGCTATTGAGCTAGAGCGTCTTGACTTGGATGCTTCCACAAGTCACTTAGCTGCACTTGATATTGATGATGACTATGAACCTGAGGCTCAGGCAGCTAATGAGCATGAGAGTGGTAGTGTCAATGCTAGTGGTAGTGCTTGTGCGAGTGCCACTGACGCTGTTTGTGGTTCTACACAAAATGTAGCATCTAATGATGTTGATGATGCTTTTTTTGATGACCCATATGATTCAGATTGATCAATGATCAATAATGGCTGATTGTAAACACTTGACATTTTTATGTTGGAATTTTAATTTATAATTTTATATCATGACATTTGAGTATCACTAATATTTTAATATTTAATATTTGACTATGTTATTTGTCTATTAATATGGTGGTGTATTATGAACTTAATAACTGCTGCAAATATGTATATATTTCTGATTTTTATATGTTATTGTATTAACGTACCCAAACCCCCAAAATTTTTTTGACCGAATTCGCATACCAGAATCTCGTACCCGTACTTGTACCCAAAAACAAACTTGTAACTTAGAAATTTTATCAATTGATTGAAAATATAGTCATGTCCAACGTCTCCCATATGATGTTTTAAAAAATAATGGGATTTCCCTTCTAGTTTCCTTGTCAACTTGAGGTAATTATGGTTTTAAATATTTTTTCTATCATCATGATGATTCTCAAATATCAATACAATTAATATATTTCAATACTTCTAAATAATGCTTTTATTTTTAATTTTAAGCATTTTAGTATTTAATATATATATATATATATATAGCTGTCTCCGACCTTTTTTGAAAATAGCATACAAGTAGCCATTCCCATCTTCTGTACTAGTGCTAGTACCTGTCTCCTGTTAACTATGATTTTTTCCATCTGTTCTGGTAAGTTTGCAGTCTCTGATATATATCTAATCGGGTGCCATTTCTAATTTGTTATAGATGAAGCCACTATGGATTATTACAGCCATTACTGATGTTATAAAACCATTGCCTATGTATTTCATTATTGTGGGTTTTGTCCTGTCAAAGATACTGTCATCATTGCTCTGGTACTCTTGAGCATTGCACTCAGTTTATTATAACTGTTAAAGGCATAGTTCAGCAGATAATTTTGTATTTTGTTCATGGATGTAGAAAATAGGATATACATTCATTTTATTTAAACTGTTTGATCTATCATAGTAATATCATTGTCAAGCTGTATTTACTAGTTATGTTACAGATGTTGAACAGGCACTGGCTAGTTCTTATTTCTTCCAATCCTTCATTGATAGCTGTGTTCAAATAAGTGAGAAATCGGTGGAGGAGAATGCTGAATTTATGCCTCTTGCAGCTGCAGTTTCTATATTGTTGGAAGGTAACATCTGTTCAATTATTTTTAATGATATGGTAGGAATCTATAGCATTGAGCAAAGATAGAAGCAATATGTAATAGAGTACTCATGTCTTATAAGGTAAGAAGTCATTATGAAGAAATATCTTTCCAAGAAGAAATTGATTTGAGATTCTCTAAGTCCTCAAAGAATATGGTATTTTATGTAGTTGAAGCTGGTGTACAACTTTTTCACAAGATTTTTTCTTGGCTATTGCAATACAAAAGTAAATTTTCAAGATCTTAATGAAATTTGTTCAACATTTGATGTATGTGTTGTAAATAATGTTGAAAGGAGGTAACGTGGAATCCCATGCTATGTTGGAAGTGTTAGTTTTATGATCAGATGTAATGCACAGAAAATTAATTCAAAATCAGACACAATAACACAGCAGATACCCTGGGAAAACCCTCCTCTTGAGGGGAAAAACCCAGCAAAAAATATCTCTCTATAATATATCAATAATGGCAACAAGTCTCTTTACAATGAGGTCAATCTCAAGGCCGATATGCAGCACCTTCACAAGATGCATTGATAACAAGTAACCAACACTTCCTGGTAACTCAGATCTGCCCTTAAGAAATTCACTATCTGCTCTTGATAATTCACATTCTGCACTTGATTGATCTGCCCTTGAAGAATTCGCACTTGGAAGAGAAGAAATACTCGAACTTGATTGATGCCCAAATGGAGTGGAATGATCTTGTATTTATACAACTTGAAGGAGAGAGGTCGCACCTTTTCATGCAAGGTTGGCCATCATAAAAATATAATTCCAATTTAATAAATACAATTTACAAAGAAGGTCGGCCAAGAAGATAATTACAAAGTTGCCATATGAAGCACCTCTTTACATTGAACAATCACATATAAATAAGGAAGTATGAAGCCTGAAGCTGCAATTACATCAACACTCCCTCTCAGCTAGGGAGGAATACTTCTTGCTGCACAAGCCACATCACCTCATCGTGATGTCAACCACAATGGCTACAACCATATGTGGAAGGGAAAGATATCACCTCATCGTGATATCTACCACAATGGCTAGAACCATATGTGGAAAAGAATGATGTCACCTCATTGTGATATCAGATATCACCTCATTGTGATATCAACTATAATGGCTACAACCATGTAGTGTATGCACAAGTGTTCATCACTTGCGTGATGTTGTCACCTCAACATGATTTTCACCATGGCTCTCCTAGAGGGTGAAACACAAGTACAAAAAATCATGACGGACTCTCTCACGTGATGCTGTCATGGAGTCACACACATGACATCCACCATGGCTCTCACAGAGGGTGGAAACAAGGGCTTTCACCTCAAACTTCTCTTGTAGAGAAGAATGCATTAACAAGGGATTTCACCTCAAACTTCTCTCACAGAGAATAACTCATTAAAGAGGATCACTGATACTGAGACTCCTCAGCTAGGGCTTGATTCTCCACCATACCAAGCTTGTCTCGAAAGTACTCAAACTTTATCCTGGAGAGAGGCTTGGTGAGAATGCCTGTCGTCTGCTCAGCAGTGCTGATATACCTCAACTGTATAGCTTTCCTCAATACCATATCTCTGATATAATGGTATTTGATCTCAACATGCTTGGTTCTGTCATAAAACACAGGATTGACAAAAAGCTTCACACAGCTCTGGTTATCACAATGAATGATAGTAGGCTCCATTGATTGTCCAAACAATCCTTCAAGGAGCTTACGAAGCCACACTGCTTCCTGAGCTGCCACACATGCTGCAATATACTCTGCCTCTGCTGTACTCAATGCTACAAATGACTGCTTCCTGTTGCACCAGGAAATCATAGCATATCTCAAATTGAAGCACCATCCAGAGGTGCTCTTCCCATTAGTGACACACCTTGCCCAATCAGAATCAGTATACACATGCAACTCCAGATCCACGCCTGAAGAATATCTCAATCCATATCCAACTGTGCCATGCAAGTATCTCAGGATATGTTTTGCTGCAACAAGATGTATCTGCCTCAATTCACACATGAACTGACTAAGTGCACTCACTGCATAGCAAATATTATGTCTAGTATTGACTAGATACATCAACGATCCAATCAACTGCCTGTACATCATGGGATCTACCAGATTTGAACTAGCTACAGCCTCCTTAAGCTTCTGAAAATTGGTTTCCATAAACCAACATAAAGAACCAAGATCAACTAGATTGCCATCTTCTTCAGGTTCAGTAGGCTCCCTCTAAATCTTTAAGTACTTGCATCAACCTTTTGACCTCATCAAACAAGATTGCCTGCAATGCTTTCCTTAGATAAATGTTTTCCAGTGCACACCTTTGGTACTGTAGAGAGTTCAAGGTGGACCTTCTCGACCTCATTGCAGATCACTCTATTCTGAATAGGTTTACGGAGCTACCAATATCAAATCCAGATGACTGTCTTTGTGCAATTCTGATCTTAGCGGCTAAAGAGGTCTTTCAAGGATTTAACGCTTGGCCTTGCAACACTGCAACCTTCACTTCTTCTTAGTGAGTCACATAACTCCCTCTTGATCCCTGCTTTAGAGATTGCAAAGAAGTCTTCTGGAAGTGAACTCCCTCTAGCCACCAACTCAGTCCTAAGGCTGCAAGTTGTGACTTCACACTTGATCATTTCTTTGGTCGACATGACTTCCTCACAAGATGCCTCAAGCTTTTCATCACTAAGCAATCTCTCATCACCTTCTTGCCCCTAGATCTATCCTGGAAGCATTTTTGGAGAGAGATTACTAATAGTTTATAATTATCCAAAGAAATATCAAGGCTAGAATCATACAAAGTTTACTATCTCAGGTTATAGCATGAATACATAAGAATTTATGAACAATAATAAAAACATGAATAAGTAGATCAACCTATAAGAGAAATATATCAAAAGATCAGAATGAAGGAATAAAGAACTTATCTTTATTGAATTTTGATATAACTCTTTCTTCCATCTTTTACTCCTCTGGAGAGTGCTAAGCTCAACACAACAAAAGACAATCTGAACAACTACAAATTTCTTGAATGCATTATTCAGTTAGCATGTAGAACCAACTCTCTCCAAGAGTTCAAGGCTCTATCACAGTTCATGCATTAGAGAATGATATCGATGTGACCAACTAATCACCATCGAAATTGCAATTCTCTTTTTATTTCAGAGTCACACTTAGAAATCTTCACAACCAGCATGAAATAACTTGCAATAAATGAAATCTTCAAAGGATCTTATGCTAGTGAACACAATTCAAGAGAAACCACTATCTCTCTTTACTAATTACAAAATCCAACTAAATGATATAACTCAACAAACAAAGAATACTTATCTCTTTAAATATTCTGATGGATGCAAATACTAGACACAGTAAGATATGCTGCTCTTGCGTACAGATCAGCACACAACCTTCACGGCTTGAACATAGGCCCATGGCTTAGAATAGAAATAACCTAGAATCCTTCTGAGGAGAGATCTCATCCACATCCGCAAATGAAGCATGCTGATTAGGCCTGGTGGGGCAATCCTTTGCATAGTGACCAAACATGTCACAACGAAAACATTGAACTTTGGAGAGGTCCCACTTCTTCTTGAATGCGGGAGCACCATCAGCTCCTTTATCTCTATTCCTCTTGAAATATCCTTTCTTTCCACCTTTCTCTTTCTTCTTCGAGGATTGAGCGGAAAAAAACATGAATGTCTTCATTTGTAGAGCTTCGACCAATACCTCTCACAGCCAACCTAGACTCTTCTTGAATACAATCTGCCCTCAAACGATCAAACTTAGGAAGTTTCAATCTTGCACTGATTCCTTGAATGTAAGACTCCCAAGATGAAGGAAGACCATTAAGAGCCAACATGGTCAAATCCTTGACATCAACAATATGACCAATGGTAGAGAGCTGATGTCTCAATTCGGAAATCTTCATGAAGTAAGCGATGACGGATTCTCCTTCCGGCATCTTAACATGATGAAGTTGTTGCTTTAATGCAAGTGCATGGCTTGTGTTGTTGATCTCATACATCTCCTCCAAAGACTTAAACATCTCCCTTTCCGTCTTCATCTTAGAGATGATGGGAAAAATATGATCCTTCACAGAATCAACTAACATCTTCTTTGCCTTAGTATCTTTCTTCTTCCATTGAATCTTCTCTTCCTCATCAGCAAGCTCAGAAACTTTGCTCTCCACGAACTCAGCCAATTCACTTTCTTCCAAGGAGAGCATAATTCTAAATCTCCAAGATGTGAAATTAGATGCTCCCTCAAGTCTATCCTCAAGCTTAAGACTGATCACCATCTTGACGAAGAGATAGAAGTAAGCAACGATGAGAAAGAGAGTAAAGAGTATCGCTGTAATAACAATCTGATCAAGATCTTCTTCAAACCCACTTTGATACCATGTTAGTTTTATGATCAGATGTAATGCACATAAAATTAATTCAAAATCAGACATAATAACACAACAGATACCCTGGGAAAACCCTCCTCTTGAGGGGAAAAACCTAGCACAGCAGATACCTTGGGAAAACCCTCCTCTTGAGGGGAAAAACCTAGCAAAAAATATCTCTCTATAATATATCAACAATGGCAACAAGTCTCTTTACAATGAGGCCAATCTCAAGGCCGATATGCAGCACCTTCACAAGATGCAATGATAACAATTAGTCAGCACTTCCTTGTTACTCAGATCTGCCCTTAAGAAATTCGCTATCTGCTCTTGATAATTCGCAATCTGCACTTGATTGATTTTCCCTTGAGGAATTCACACTTGGAAGAGAAGAAATACTCGAACTTGATTGATGCCCAAATGGAGTGGAATGATCTTGTATTTATACAACTTGAAGGAGAGAGGTTGCACCTTTTCATGCAAGGTTGGCCATCATAAAAATATAATTCCAATTTAATAAATACAATTTACAAAGAAGGTTGGCCAAGAAGATAATTACAAAGTTGCCATGTTAAGCGCCTCTTTACATTGAATAATCACATATAAATAAGGAAGTATGAAGCCCGAAGCTGCAATTACATCAATAGGAAGTACAAGAATTCCACCTACTTAGAAAAGGATTCAAGATAATATCTATGCAAAAAATCACAAGAAATACAAACTCTAAAAGTACTTATAGAATTTTAAGCTTACCCAAAAGTGATCTCATTGTCCATATGCATGATGCTTGATACTAATTGGCCAAATTATATAGCTAACTCTTATCTGTTGGCTTGCACAACAACCTACTTTTTTTAATTTCCTAATTACTCAAAATAGAAAAATAGCTAATATTCTAAGGGATACCTAACTACTTAAGGAAGCTTACTTAAAATGGTGGGTATATGGCCACACTTACATCCCCACTTAAGTACAACTTAGGAACTGTCTAACAAAAAAGGAGGTTAAAACTTTTGAAATGGGTTCCCAACAAGACTTGAAGAGGTACCTATGTATAATAATCTCCATGAACAAAGAGGATGTAATGTCCCCTTCTCAATTGTGATCAATTCAGTTGACCGTTGGCCTATTCCGGAGACCCGTAGGCTACTCGGAGGAGAAAATTAGGGTTTCCTATTTTTGAGGAGGTTGTTGCTTGAAGTTTGGTGATTGGGTTGCGGATTCTTTCTAGGTTTTCAGAGAGCTTCGCAGTGGTATAGCATGCATGGTGATCCGAGCAACTTCGGGAATTTGCTATTTTTAGTAAATTTCATTTATGGCAGTGGTCCTGTTGACTTCCGTGCAGTTGGCTCTCTTCTTCAGCTAGTTTAGTTGGTATTGTGATTTTTGGCCTATTGATGCATTTTTTGGAGAGATAAGTTAATTTAATTAAAATAATGTTATAATCCCTTAGCCTAGCTTGATGACTTAAAGATGTTATGAAAGGGGGACTTCAAGGGTGGACGCCTCATCTGGAGGTAATTTAATATTTCCAAAGGTCAAAAATCATGCTTGAAGTGGGACGCCAACTTTGAAGAGGAGATTGTTTTAAAATAAAGTTAAATGTTGCCTTCTTGATTTTGGACGCCACTTTGGAGGGATAAGAGTCAACTCAAATTTGAATAATGCTTTGACTGGTTTGGGTGCCCTTCTAGATGCTTCTGGAAGATGCTTTGCAAGTCTACATAAGGAGACCTCTTCTCTTCATTTCTTCATCTCTTGTCTACCATACTGTTATGTTGCTGGATTGATTTCAGACAAAGCTTCGAGGAATGCATACCTCCTAGCACTTGGCTCATCTTCTTGCTTGAAAGATAGCAACTAGTTGAGAGATAGATTGTGGTTGAGTTATTGAGCATTGTAGTTGAGTTTTCTAGCTTCATGTAGTTGAGTTTTCTTGCATTTCAGTCATATTTTGGGTTGCTGGTTTATGTAGCTGATTGTAAGTTTTGCTCATATAGTCAAAAATAAAAATATTATCATTCTGGGCATTGCAGATTTGTGTTTCTTGGTTAGGGGCGACCCTTTGCTCCAAGTTTCAGATTTTTTGATCAAGAATTGAATTTATGCTAAGCAAGTCGCCCTTTCTAGGGCCGTACCACTTCAAGCAGCATTGGGAATTGTGCTAGGAATTAAATAAAGGGTTGTGTGTGAGTTTTCATCATTGGGAAAGGGGCGCTATCATTCCTAGGGACTAGGGCATTCAGTTTCATGCATTTTGGATGAGTGTGGAGTGACTTATGAGCATTTTAGTGCATTCTAGGGTTGCTGGTTGTCATATTTTAGTTGCTGGTCTGTCATATCAGAATTAAGAAAATCATCATTTGGGCTGGGATTGAGTACTGGAGGTCATATTAAGCATTTGAGAGATAGTCTTTACAATTGCAGCTTGTTATGTTTCACTAATGCAGTATACTTGCAGGATATTATCTTATTGTAAGGCTGTTCAGTAGTACTGTCAGTCAATGTTATTATCTTGCTAAGTCATTGTACTTTCTAGTTGCAAAAACTCATGGATCCTTTGACCATATGCTCGCCACTCCTTGGCGCATTTCTTGGTTAGAGTTACTTTCCAGTCAAGTAGCTCATAGGGATCCTCTGACCATATGCTCACTACTCCTCGGCGCATTCCTTGGTTAGAGTTACTTTCAGCTCAGCATGCATAAGATCCTCTGACCATATGCTCGTCTCTCCTAGACGCATTTCTTGGTTAGAGTTCCATTTCAGTTCCTCATTGCATCAGATCCTCTGACCACATGCTCGTTCGTCTTGGGCATATTCTTGGTTAGAGTTACTTCCGCATCGTTTTGTTTTTGAAGCTAACCTTAATGGGTGCATGTTGCACTGTATTTACAATTGAAAAACAAAAAAAAAATTGGTCTGGTTCATTACAGAGGATTTAGAATGCTCCTTTCCCCCATAACAACTTCCTTCACCCATAACAATGCTCAAAGAATGAACATATCAATGGTTTAGCAAAGATGCAAGAACAAGTGGTGTTGCTCCTTTGGGGTTCTAAAAAGATGAATTGGCTATGTTACATCACCTTGCTTTCAATTGCTTATATGATGTTGTTGGTGTAACAACTAACACCTCTGGAGTGCAAGTTGGTACGGACAGCTATGCACACTGTTGATGTTAGCAGCTTCGGGTTCAATTCTTCCAACCCTAAATGAAGATATAAATTATTTATATGTGTAAATGGCAACATTATTTTTGGACGACTTCCTTGCATCATTCTTCTTTGGCCGATTGTAATTCATTATTATTAATTGTATTTATTTCTTGGTGGCCGACCTAGTTTATTGAAAGGGTGCGACCTATCTAGCAATGTATTTATATGAGGTCATTTCCCCTCATTTGCAATCAAGAAAGTTTGATCTCCTTCTCCATTAAGTGCGAGCTCTTCAAGAAGAATAGTGCGAATTCACATAGGAGTAGATTGTGAGTTTATTCAAGTGCGAATTGAAGATCAGACTACTAGTTTGTGTTACAGCCATTGCTGATGCTGACCTTTGGCCTTGTGTGTGGCCTCTTTGTAATGTAACTTGTTGCCATTACTCATATATATAAGAGATATAATTGTTGCTGGGTTTTTCTCCCTCAAGAGGAGGGTTTTCCCAGGGTATCTGCTGTGTTATTGTGTCTGATTTTGAATTAATTTTCTGTGCATTATATCTGATCATAAAACTAACACACACTACATGATGAGTGCTCTTCAAATTAGGAGGGGAAGCTCCCTCGTTGTGCGGACAAAAATGCTTGAAAAGTAAACTAATCTATTTCTTGTCTTTTTGTCTTAGTTGAAAGAGGCACAAGGTTTTGCAATAAACTTCAAGCATTGCAGCCAAGGATTTTCTGGTTTCATAGGACTTAACTACAACTCAAAACTAAGTAACTTAAACTATCCAATCCCCTCAAGAAATCAAAGCATGAGGAAACGGAGCGGGAATGAGCTTACACAATAAACCGAGTACAGATTCACAACGTGAAGGCAAGGTGGGCACAACTATTTGCTTGTCTGAATAGGTTTATTATCACACACATCATACGATAAGCTTTAAGTACAAACTCTCAACTTGAAGGCAAGGTGGGCACAACTATTTGCTCAATCTGAATAGGCTTATTAGAAACGCAACACAAAGGATAGCCAACTAGGACAATAAATTGCAGAGATGAAACATGCATACAATTTACGATCAAACTAGCCACTATATCTAACTAAGATAAGCATTCACCATAATAACTGCATGAAACCCGAGTGACATAACAATTCATCATCATAATAAATACTCGTGAATAGATACAAAATAAGCAATATTACAGGCAAGGTGGGCACAACATATATTACTCTCTTGTGCAAAAGTTATGTACAAATGAGCTGAAAGTTCATATTTATAGACATCAAAAGGTGTAGGGAACCCTAAAATAACCTTGAGTCAACTACAGTCTTGCAATGCATGCAAGATTTATTGCTAAACCCTAATAAAGCAAACTATACAGTTAACTGGAAAGCTACCATGAGTTAACCGATACATTTAATCTAAAAATGGACAATGTGCAAGCATGCACATCCTTATTGAAAGCAAGTTAATTGGAACACTACCATCAGTTAATGAAAACCCTAAATGTAACTCCAAGTGAACATAGATAATCCCAAAATAGACATGCATGAGATGTGACAACGAGTTAACTTGGAAAGGTAACGTTAAGTTTAACTCCTGTGTCTAATGTCTATCAGGAAAGGTGGGAACTGAAGTCTACTGGCCGTGATCTCGAGCAACCAACTCCTCCACAAGGTTTTTGATTGCGTCACTTTCTAGGGCACTGATACTCTGCCGAAGTATACTGTGTTTGTGTAGCATGTCCTCACCAGCTGTGATCTAGCACTGAAGTTCACCTTTGCTCCTGATTGCTTCATCGAACAACGCTGACATGATTGTAAGCTGATTCATCTTACAGCTAACAGTCTCCCCACTGAAAATGCCATGAATGAGTGCTTGGAGCTCTAACTGTACGTCAACAAGCTCAACATACACACCACCCTCAATCTGATACCGGCACGGTATGCGAGACACAAGAGTTCTCACGTACTGGAGTGCACTAGTGATGTGCTCTCTACTCTCAGCCAACTCTGATGCCATTGTCTCCTCTATCTTTTCCTTGAATACCAACTGTATCTTCCAAGCGTGGATAGCCTCTTTATCTTCTGCATTTGTGACTGATTCATATGCCACACTCAGGTGAGCAATCATAATCTCATCTTGGGGTCTGTCCATCGCCATGTTTCTCTCCTCATCTTGGAGACGTACACGGAGTTCGCGTGCATTGTACCGCAACTGGTATAACTCTGCAAGCACAAAGCGGCCTCTAGTAACAAACTCCTCCCAATCCTCCAAACGCTTGCCGTATGCAACCAAGTGATTAAGCTGGCCTTGTTTTGCTAGTGGCTCTAGCATCGGTGGGAGTGTAGCGGTAACATCTGACTTGTGTACAAGGCTAAAAATGTACTGACAAAGCTGCTTGATTTCAGCCTTGAGGGCTGCCTTGTCTTCTCCGTCTTTGATTATTCTATCCTTGGCGTTGTCTGTAGCAACCTGTAGGAGATCAACCTGTGTCTGGCGGGTGCTTCGACCAAGGTTGACTGTGATCACCTCGAAGTCCTGAACTTCAATCTCATCCAAACTCTTCCCCTCTGGAGGTATGGTAGTCTCAACGACGATCTCCATATCAACATTCCTCTACACATGGACCTGTTTCTTGATCCTCTTGTTTGGCGCATCCTGGTAAGCCTAATCAAAATCAGAATGATCAAGGACGTAGGATGGCTGCCTCCTCTTCCTTCCCAGTTGAACCTCAATCCAAGACTAATCTTGACTAATGCCACTGGAAGGATCTGTACTAGCAATGAGGGGCTCTGACGAGAGTGAATATGTAGAGGAGTTGTTGTGAGGTGGCGAGTCTAAGTCCAATTCAATGTGAATTGGGATTGGAGACTGCTCTGGTGTCGGTGATGGAACGCGAGGCTGAACCTCAGGCTCTGGTAAACTTTGAATTGGCCTCTGAACTGGCTCCATGTGTGTATCAATGGCAAGCGCCTTCCCTTTTGAGTTTTTGGGCACTTGAGTTTTCTTAGGAGGATTACTCCTTTTCTTCTACTTAGGTTTAGACGAGGAAGGTAACGAAACATCCACCGGTGGCGGCTCTGTTCTAGGCACGACTACCCTCCTAGTCTTCTTGCTGTCGAGGTAAAGTATACTGTTTTGGATAACTCTACTAGACCTCTCTTTTACTGTGATGCGTACTCCTTGGCATACCAATCGACAGTAGGCAATGGTTGTGTATCAACCCGCTCTCTGAAAAACTGAGGAAGTATATCTCCCTCATCATCTGATAAACCTCCCACATCTTCTGCCAAGAAGACAAAAATCTGCGAGAGAGAGAAGCGGCCATAGCTGCATTTGCACACCTCAAAGTCATCCTCGCAATTTACCCAATAGTCCTCCATTGTAGGCTTATGGTATGAGCAACCACTGAGGCGTGCTATGTAATGACCCCAAGGATCATAGGCACGTGCATCAACAAGGTACTTGAGACGAAACTTCTCTAACTCCTGTCCTGCAGCTTTAGCATCAACTGTCGTTTTGCACCAATAGATTCCAAACTGCATGGGAAAGTTGGCAGCTTGTTTATGCTTGCGGCACAAATGACGATGAACATTATGTAATTGCCTCGGGAACTCCATGAAGACTGTCCTATCCGAAGGATAGCGTGGAAGCATGGCTAGATTTCCTGTAAATCCATATACGTGGATGTAGGTGTATGTAGGGAACTGAATGAACCAGTCCGCCCAATCAACTATCGCTGCTCTAGCAACCGCTGAGATACGAATGTGCAACTCCCGATCCAAGTTTCTCACTGTGTATGTCAAGAAAGCCTCCTGAACACGCTTGAAGTGACGTTCAGCTTTTGTGAACTCAAGCTGGTCATAGTAGTGATAGAATTTCTGAACACTGAGTATGCCCATTGTGTTCAACCCTCTAAACTGACCTTGATAAGCGATCAAGTATACGAGGTAAGAACACATGTGAAACTCATGGGCAACTAGAAAACCGGTGATTTGCTCGTGGAGAATGTCACTGATGAAGGATGCCCAGTCATAATGCTCTTGCCCGGAGATGATCTGACCAATGATGTAATACATCCAGGGCTGGAATATGTTTGCATCTGAATGACTTGAGACACGATTCAGGAGTGTAATCAGAATCGCATACTCATCCTTGTATTCATTGCGACCCATGTTATTTGGCAATTTGTTCTTCTTTTGCTTCAACCATCTTTCTGCCATCTTACTTTGACACTTGTCTGTATCAGCATTGAATGCACGCTCACACTACTCCATGGAAATGACTAGACTGCTCGGGTGCTGAGGAATACCAAAACATCTTTCGACATCCAAGGGAGGGCTTGAGACTACAAATAACTCATCCATCTATTGACACTATCTCACGAGTAGCAGAGTTGTAATGCTTAACACAAGACATTACGAACTCCACACAATGAACTGAGATAGGTATGGAAGTGGCCTCAAGTAACCCGGACTGCTGAATGTTCTAAAGTATCGAATCTCTTATCTTGACAGGATCTAAGACTGCTTCTGGAAGCACCTTATGTAGATTCATATCAACTGTCCCAATGAAGTCGTGAGTCAAAACTGACTTGGTCTTGAATTCGAGCTGAGTGTATTGCATTTTGAAAAACTCGCCTGTTGACTGTGAACACGGCTATATTTTGACAAGTTTTCTGGAAAGCTAAAAATAGCCTATCGAAGGGCAATTTTCACGGAAAAATTGAGATATGGGTTTTGTCCAAAAAAAGATTCTAAGACAACCCAGAAGGTCAAAAATGTGAAAATTTGACTTCCACTCGACCATGCAAGGAATTATCAGTTGAGAAAATTAGAGCCTCAAGAACTGATGCTCTAGAGTAAATTTTCTTGAAAAATTCTAGCACATGGGTTTTCTCGAGGAAGCTATTCTGAATCAACCCAGAAGATTTGTTTTGCCAAAATTTTCGTTTTCTTCAAACATGCGAATGGAATTTGAGACAGAAGATTTGAGTTTTTGATAATTTCTTCTGCTAAAATCACCAATTTCTGCTGATGAATTCGGACTTGCACCTACAAAAGGAATATTTTGATGTTTTTGAATTTGATTGCTGATGAGAAATTCGCCCAACTCTGGAAAATTCGCCTCTGCTTTGAAGAATTACGAATTTGCTCAAGTTGGATAAATGAATTAATGGTAAGCGCCATGATTAAATAGAGCAAAATCGCACCATAAAGGATGACTGCAAGATTTTAAAACCCTGACTGAAAAAGAAAGATCTTGATTGGACCCCCTCCAGTTGAAGTAACATTGAGTCGGAGTCTCGATTAAAATAATAATAAAAATATTCAATTTGCTTTTACATGCGAATTTGAGTTTCATCATTAAAAAGGCGCCAATAATTAAATTATTAAGAAAAATCGCCATTAAATGCCTTAGCATGCAAAATAAATATTAAATATTATTTTAATTAGTTAGCAAAAAAAAAACAGCATTTGGATGCACTCGACAAACTTCACTAATTCCGAAAAGTCTTCATTTGACCCTCCAGACGTCCATTTGCACAAGTTATTAGATTTTTCGCTAACTTCCTACTTTATAGTTGACTGCAAAGTTACAGTTGACCATGTTCAACACTGATTTCCGGGTGACTGAGTGATGCTGAGACCAAGCTGAGATATCCATTGCGAAGCCTGCAGAGCAAGGATGAAATGTTTGCTGGGAGCTGCAACTACTAAAATCAATGTTTGACACCTCAAAAAATTAGGCGCCTTTGATTAAATTGATGCAAGGTCTCCAGACTTGGCCATTTCTCCATTCTGCCATTTGACACTTCAAACTACTGCTGACAACGAACGATGAACCCTGTTGACTGGATGATAGGCTCACTGCGTGACTGGAAGTATTCTGCATCCAATGACTGTATATAAGGCACCTGAAAGCTGCATTAGGAACCCAAAAGCAAGGGCGCCCCTAGCTTGTGAAGGCTCAAACACCATTTTATCAAAAGTGTAACTTTCAACCAAAAACCCTATTTTGACCCTTGACACCGGGAGCTGGAGTGCTCCGATTCGCGCGCTGTCAGTCTCATCGCGTAGCTAGAACAACTTACGAGAGATGTCTCTGGAGGTGACAAAGCGAGAAAACTGCTTCTAAAACCTCAAAGAGAAGGGCACCTTTTTCAAGGTGAAATGTACGCTCCATATTTGGCCATTTTTCTGGTTGTCTTCACTTTTCAGCGTTCCACACAGACCTCGCACGTATGAGCATTTGCCAAATCCCAGAGGCTGACGACTGGGCTCGTTGGATAGCTGGAGTAATTGCGCACAAGTTTTGTGAAGATTGCGAAAGCTAAAAGCCCCATCTGGCAGGCCTAAAGGCTGGGCGCCCCTGGCCTATAGAGGTGCAAGTGTGTAATACTACATTTCTCCACCCTCTGATTTACGTGTCTGGTAGAATCTCTACTATGATCACTCAGAATGTCGGATTACTTCGCGAATTGGTGCGTTGCGAAACTAGACTAGATTAGAAAAGATCTCAGGAAGACAACATCTGCAAACTCAATGATCTGAGGAGCGAAATTCAAGGGCGCCCCTGGGCTACAGGGGCACAAAAAGCTGTGAACTGACAATCCTCTGTGACATGCAACCTCTCGTACCTTTAGCGTCTAACCTCAGTTGCTGGAGTTCTGCAACTCAGATGACTTTGCCGGATAGCTCATTGGAAAGCTGGGCTAATTCTGAAGAGATTGAATGCATTCACAAGCAAAAGCAACAAGATCTAGGCCTTCAAAGAGAAGGGCGCCCTTGGACTACAGGGGCACAAATTTGCTTTTTGCTAAAAATCTTCATTTATTTGATCTTTGTAATCACCGTTCTGGCCATTGATATGACCTTGCAGGAGTATGATCTCGTCGTGAAGCGCTTCTCCATCATGATATATCTCGCTCTGAGTCCCAGGTTCAGGTTCAGAGCTCGAGGTACTCACCAATTGCTGCTCATGACTGACATGACACTGACCAAAGTCCCTAGTTGACTTGGCCAAAAAACTATATCATTTTAGCAAGGTTTTGACTCTTTTAAGCAAAATGCCTTAATGAAGGAAAAAATTTGGTTTGGGTACAACAGATGTATAGTTAACTCTTATTGCATGCCTTGCACGACAACTTACTTTTTCTAATTGTCTAATTACTTAAATTAGGAAAATAGCTTATAGTCTAATTTAGAATAACCTAACCACCTAAGTAGGCTTAAGTAAAATGGTGGGTATATGACTACATCAACACCCCCCCATAAGTGCAATTTAGAGAGTATTTTACAAAAAATGTCTAAAACCTTTAACCTAGGTCTTGTTAATGAGGCTTGATGAAGTATGCATGTACAACAAACTCAATGAATAAAGATGTCTTAGAATACCCTACCTTGCCCTCCCCCCCCTAGGACAACTTCCTTCACGCTCAACAATGTTTGAAGAATCGACATATCAAGGGTTTAATGAAGATGCCAAAACAAGAGTTGCTGCACCTATAGAGGTCTATAAAGATGAATTAATGCACCAAATAGTTGCAAGTTGATAAAGACAAATAAATGCTAGATTCTAAAAAAGGTTCTTTTACATTGAACAACATTCCTTCCCTTAGGAAGTGAGATAGCAAGAGATGCATGCTAAAAGTTTTCCCACTCCAAGATAGGATATGATGGAAGAAACAAGAAAGTGTTTGGAATTGGTTTATTTTTCTTCGCATGTGATGGTGAAGATATCTTGAACAAAAGGTGTAGAAAAGTTTCCATTAAGGAGGAACTAGAAAATGGACATGGATCATTTGAAAGTGGGTTGTCCACCATAATGGAAGCGCTTATAGAAATACTCTTGATTTATCCAAAAATGGATCTACAATACAAGGTGGATCACAATGCAAAAGAAATACTCTTGATTTATCCAATAATAGGTCCCTCATTATGTCCATTGAGAGAGGATCTGCTAGTTAAGGTGTATCACAAGGTGAAGGGTAGATAGTCCAAAAACACCCATGTGGGAACTCACATCAAACAAAAGTAATATATCCTTCAAGAAGTGAGGATAATTTTTAAGCTGAGATTGTACAAAAAAATAACCATTGTCATAAAGATTGGAATCACAAAGAGGTGATGAAGTTTAAGAACATTCATGTGAAAATTCTCATCACATAGAAAAACAATGTCTTCCAAAGAATGACAACCAACAATATGAGATTTGACAAATAGGTGGCCAATGTTGCACAAGTAGGATTTCAAAATAGTTGGCTTTTTGGTGACTAGAAGATCTTGCAAAGTGTCAAAATATGCATCACAAGCTAACAAATTTGGTGAAGTTGTGTGCAGGTCCTCATGGTTTGTTGCATTATCATTAAAATTATTAGTATCATCAACTAAAAGTGTGTCATCAATGGAGACATTAGGAAATAACAAGGTGTCACCAACTAATTGCAAAAGGATTAGCCAAGCAGTATAAGGGCATAAGGTGTCCTCAATGTGAAGTTGAAAATCAGTGGAAAATGATAGAGATTAAGACATTGTTGACTAAAAAAGGTCCCCACATACATTCTGCATGAGTGATAGTTTGTTCCATCTAGTATGATTGTAATAAAGGACTGTGTTATTTCACTTGTAAATATTAATGCACACTAAAAAAGTAAAAAACTGTGCCTAGTGGTGCACACAAGAAAAAGGCTCTCAAATTAGCCTTATAGAGATGCACCCTCCAAAATATGTGGCATTTATTGAATAGTGCAATTACAACAAATTTTCTCCTCAAAATTGCTTATAATGGTGAAGTATGACAACAATTTTTACTTGTTTATAGTATGTGCTGAAAATGGGAGACAGAAAAATTCTATTTCTAGTACATTAAAAAGGGAAGCTAATAGAAAATATGGATTCTGAGACACAAGATATGCTCTTTCTTAAAAACAATGCCAAAAAAGGAGCAACGAGCAAGAAGATATCACCTCCAGATAGTTAGAATTGCAATTGGCAAATTGGAAAAAAATGGTGCCAAAAAATTCCCCGATTGAAGGTGTGACCTATCACATTGAGCCCATTGGCTGGTCTTAAACAATGGTTTCAAACATATGAAATATGTCCTTTAGAAAAAGGCTCTATGTGGTTAAAAATCCCCCAAGGATGGTGGCGTAGGGTTAGGGAGGTAGGGTAGTGAACTAAGTCAACAGATTTAGTACATAGAATGGACTTACAAAATTACCACATATTGCTTAAAGTTTGAGGGCCAAGCCAAAAAAGGAGGGTTGGAGGTTGTAAGGTTGTCAGATTAGCATGATCAAGGCTAACATAGCTAAGGTTGAAATGATTTAGGTTAAAGTTAGGATGACCAAATGTTATGTACGTAGGGATATGATATTATGATTTATATAGGTGGATAAAGAATAGTAGCAAAACTTGGTGAGTAATCGATTGACTCACTGTGACTCACAAGTCAATGCGACTTGTGTGTTGAGTCAGGCCATGTATTTGGTGTCTTTTTCTTATGACTCATCTAAGTTTTTTTCTTTGGTTCACAAGTATTTTTCATAGACTTACTTGGTGATGGATTATATCAAAACGCACATGATTTTCAGCATTTTACTTCGTTTCTTGACATTTTTGGTCTTATGTCACCTAGTGGAAAACATCTTCAGCATCCATGTTACAAAAACACACTAAGAGAAGGGATTGCTAGGATATTTTAAGGATCCTTTGAAGATTCAAACCAATATGTATATATTTGTTTATTTTCTTTTTTTGAATTTGAAATTACAAAAGTTGAAAACATCCCCCTCCTCACCTCTCATTTTCTAACTTTTTTTATTGTATTTGCATTCTATTTTCTCTTTTAAATGTTTGTCACTTTTACATGACATTTTTTTCAAAACTGTGTTGATTTTTTTAATGTTAAAATCAACAATTTCAAGTTCAACACAAAGGAGTGGTAAGAAAGGCCTTGCATGGAAGTATGGGATGCTGAGTGCTGTCAAGGGCCAAGTTCGTTGTATTAAATGTCGGATTCTTATGACATGGGAATTAATAGATTAAAATACAACCTTGCTAAAATCCTTGGACATGATGTGAAGGTGTGCTTGAATAGATTACAAGAGAAATGGATGCCCTACTTGCTA
Source organism: Sequoia sempervirens (assembly GCA_007258455.2). Lineage (NCBI taxonomy): Eukaryota > Viridiplantae > Streptophyta > Pinopsida > Cupressales > Cupressaceae > Sequoia > Sequoia sempervirens. Next base: position 6,650,000 of record VDFB02000003.1, read on the forward strand.
GTTATGAAATGAAAAAAAATAGAAAAGTAGAAGACGAAGGAAGCAATGGTAGTGGTAATGAATGTCAATCCTAATTTATCTATAGATTCCTTTGCTGCTCCAAACATTTGTTATATGCTTTCCTCTGTTAGTTTTAGGATCAGATTTGCAATAAGCAGAAATACAACAACACATGAACAATAAACACAACACTTTTATCTTGGGAAAACCCTCCTACTCGAGGGAGAAAAACCCAGCAAAAAATATATCTCTTATATATATACATTAGATGAATAAGAGCAGAAATCTGCTTTACAATCAGACCCTTCTCAAGGGAAAACTAATACAATGAATTAATAGCACCTATCCTTTGATGCAAAGATAAATATGTTTCTTCTTGAAGTCGATCTGCTGCTACAAGATGGTCTGCTGCTCCTTCTTGAAAGAATGTGAAAATAAGAATGACTTGATGATCTGAATGGAAGAACACCACCTTGTATATATACCAAACTAGGCAACCTTTCATCTAGGTGGTCTCTTTGATTTAAATAACAAATAAAATATCAATAATTAACAAGGCTGACCTGCCTTGATAATTATTTATTATCTTAATTATTTTTTTACTTAGGAGAAAATTATTTCCCTACGCTACACACACTAACACTCCCTCTTAGCTAGGGAGGTATTTTTCTAGATATCCATGTCATGGAATCTCTCAGCATGACACCCACAATGGCTACACCCATTTGTGGAAAAGAGTTCATCACGGAGTCACTCAACATGACGTCCACCATGGCTACTCCCATGTGTGGAAAGGAACATGTGCACAAGTGCCCATCACAGAGTCACTCAACATGATGTCGTCATGGAGTCTCTCAACATGACGTCCACCATGGCTACTCCCATGTGTGGAAAAACACAAGTACAAGTGCCTATCACGGAGTCTCTCAACGTGATGTCATGGAGTCTCTCAACATGACGTCCACCATGGCTACTCCCATGTGTGAAAAAAAAACACAAGTACAAAGGGTTCATCACAGAGTCTCTCAATGTGATGTCGTCATGGAGTCTCTCAACATGACGTCTCATCTCAGTCTCAGAGATGAACAAGGGCTCGCACCTCATATTTCTCCATCACAGAGAAATATACACTAACAAGGGCTTTCACCTCATACTTCTCCGTCACAGAGAAATATACACTAACAAGGGCTTTCACCTCATACTTCTCCGTCATAGAGAAATATACACTATAAGAGATCTTCATGATGATGTGACTCCCTCTGAAGCTCCAAGTACTTGCATCAACCTCCTGACCTCCTTGTCCAAGGTTGCCTCTGTTGGTTTGTTAGACTCCCTCTGAATGTTAATTCCTCCTCTTCGAAGAAACTGATCATAGTGACAATCTGAATAGGTTCTTCCTCTTCAAGAGATGTCTCCAGTTATGTGCCACCAACTTAGTCCCATGGCAGCAAGCTGTGTCTCCATTCTTCAGCCTGCGTGACTTCCTCACAGGATGCATCAAGCTCTTCCTCTTTTGAATGCAATCTCTCATCCTCCTTTTTCTCCTCGATCCGTCATGATTCACTATTCCAATGCATGAATTAATAACTACATAGTAATAGACTCTCAACGCTGCAATGGTCTGCCCCTCCAATACTCAACCAACAATCATAAATTTCCTGATTTAAGCGGTGAATAGCAATCTGCACCTTTTATGAAATAGAATCAGTGAATACTTCTTTTCTTTAAGCAAACTCCTTAACCATCAACAGAGCACACTCAATGATGTCGATTTTCAGATTCAACTCAGCTTTAGAAATAATGAAACAAATTGGCTCAGTTAAAAAACAACGAAACAACTCCACAACCAGATATAAAATAACACACATCACTCGCTATGCATCACCCACAAAGACTTATGCAGTCAGCTCCTTACACAAAAAAAAATTTATTTATGAAATTTCTTTTGCAACACTAGACTCCAACCAGAGATATGCTTTAACTTCTACCGGGTCAAAGATAAAGTTAAAAGGAATCACATTCAGGTCGACTCCAATAACTTCTTACTTGAATATTCACAACTCCATCTTAAAATCAGTCTGTAATATCTCAAGCAGCTCTATTATCACAAAAGTTCACACCAGATTTCAGATCGTTGTTCAAAGTCAACAGTCCATACACACAAACTCCTTCACACTACAGCACGTTCAAAATAGTAGCGCAAGCCATCACATCTTTCATAATAGCGATAATGTTAATGCAAATCTTTTTCTTCACAACCTCGAAAAAGAACACTTAAACGGCTGCTCCAGTTGCTTACAATTGAATATTCTCAACCCCACATACACCAGGAAACTTTAGCGATTTATACACATCTTCACACATGGAAGCATAATCTAAGAAAACTCAATAGCAATATTTTGTGTTGAGCACATACCATCACGAATTCTCCCAGGATAAATTGTCTGAAAGAAATCACACTAAATCAACAACCCGACAGGTGAAAGAAATCTGCAGAAGTAATCATCGATAGATAAGGAAATATTCATCTGACAGATAATAATGTCAGCACCCCCAACACAGAAAGATATCGAGAGATTTTGTCTTATAGCTGTAGCCGATGATTATTTAAGACAATTTAATTATGCTGAAGCCATTACGCATGAGGAAATAAATGTCAATTGATTTATTTTTAGAAGGCACGATGAACTCCACTAAAGACCCCATCAGATTTTATGAAAGACGTCCTTGTTGAGTCTGTCATGAGAATGCAATAAAAGAGATTTTATGAATCCATTACATCCAAATGAGATCCGTCACTTTTTTTTTTTATTTATTTACAGACTAGCGCCAAAAATAAAATAAGGCAGCGATGCAAATATTCACATCTCACAACAATAAAAAATCACATCTCACATATGCAAGAGCCTCTATTTAAATTGAAGACGATTTCCTGATTTCATTGAAAATACTATATTGAGGATGAACCACCAGCACACAACCTTAAGCCGCTCTAAGATCCGATATTTCCCGTAAACGCCATCTGAATGCAATCCTGTCAAGATTCCGACCAACCATTAATAATCCCCAATAATTCTGTGCGTCAACATTCAGTATTCGATGATAAATATTATTGCCAAATCTTCTCCACAGGCTTTGGCGAAAGACCACAGATTGAAGCGAAAACACCGTGTCTCCTCTATGTGCCAGTCTCCTTATAACATGTCACTGTCATATATCACTTCCTTCTACTGGTCCTAATTCCGTTCCAAAATGAACTTCATGGAGAATTTGCTTAATGAAATCTGATCGAATCTCTACTAAACCCGCTCTAATACCATGTTAGTTTTAGGATCAGATTTGCAATAAGCAGAAATACAACAACACATGAACAATAAACACAACACTTTTACCCTGGGAAAACCCTCCCACTCAAGGGAGAAAAACACAGCAAAAAATATATCTCTTATATATATACATCAGATGAATAAGACCAGAAATTTGCTTTACAATTAGACCCTTCTCAAGGGCGAAATGATACAATGAATTAATAGCATCTATCCTTTGATGCAAAGATAAATATGTTTCTTCTTGAAGTCGATCTGCTGCTCCTTCTTGAAAGAATGTGAAAATAAGAATGACTTGATGATCTGAATGGAAGAACACCACCTTGTATATATACCAAACTAGGCAACCTTTCATCTAGGTCGGTCTCTTTGATTTAAATAACAAATAAAATATCAATAATTAACAAGGCTTACTTGCCTTGATAATTATTTATTATCTTAATTATTTTTTTACTTAGGAGAAAATTATCTCCCTAAGCTACACACACTAACATCCTCTACGGGTGAGACTCTTGAGGGTTCTACTTCTAGCCATCTTCCTTCTTTATCAACACCAATTTCTTTTTTCCATGCAATGTTCTAGGAGTACAACATTCACTCGAAGCTATTTCTTGGAATAAGGAAAAATAGTATCAGACTAGGATTATAGTGGCAAACTTTTGGTACTACAATAATTTACCCTTCAGTATGGCAGACAAACCATATTGGGAAGGGTTGGTGAATGTGTTGACAATTGTTGGTGAGGGCTTTAAGACTTCAACAACTAGTCATTTGAGTGGACCATTGCTAGGAAGCCATAAAATTTCATAGCTTGTGATTGCTGATTGTTGTACCCCAAAATTAAAATTTTTGTTACACTTAGATATTTTGAAGAAATGAGTAAAAGTCTTGTTAAATCAGTCAAAAAGGTCAAAATTTGGGTGTGCATGTCTTGCATGAGGGGTTAAAACACAAAATTTTCAAAAAACTGACGATCTGGGTCTGCTCAGAGCAACTTAACCTACAAAACCCAGATCTCAGTTTTTCATCCCTACTTTTTAGGAAAACTGCTATTTTTAGAAATTCTCTAAAAATAGTAACGTTTTCTGGGTTTTTCTGGGTTTCTTTGGAAACGAATACGGGCAAAACTTTCTAAAAATAGAAAGTTGGTCAGTTAGGGTTCAAACTGATTTTGATTGGCTCAAAATACGTCCATATTAGGCTGGTGCAGTCGGAATCTCAAAATAATTAGTTTTGCCCTACTGGGTCTATTCTGCTTTTTCAGAAGCATAACAGGAGCTCCGAGGTCAATCAATGGAGGTCAGTCGGTTGCTAGGTGTCAGATTCATCATTCAAAGCATTCAACAAAAGGCGAGATAATGAGCAAGCAGAGAAGAAAGTGAAAAATGATGAAAATTTTCTAACACTGCCAGACTTGGGCGCCCCAAGTGAAGATAGGCGCCCACCTTTTTAGGGCACTAAAAGATGAAATTAGGGTTTACACGTCCAATCAAAGTTGCTCAATTCTCTGTTAGCTCCGCGACGAATCCAACGGTGCAGTCAACAGATCATCCAGTCGCCCGGGATTCAGCGCTGAACAGGGGAGATCCAAACTGAAGTCAGAATGAAAGAACATGAAAATTATCAAAAGTTGATTAACTCTGGTAAGTTTGGGCGCCCCTGGTGAAGAAGGGCGCCCAACTTTTTGGAGCACCTAATCCAGTAGTTAGGGTTTGAGAATATGCTCGATCTCTTCAATATTCAGCCAGCTTCGACACGCCTGTTTCCATCAGATCATCCGACTGGTCATCCTCCGAAAAATTCAGATCGAAGTCAAGGGTACAAAATGAAGGTTTCAAACTTGAAGATGAAAATCAGATAAAATTGACTAAGTCTGGAAGGTTTGGGTGCCCTAGGAGAGAAGAGGCGCCCAAGATTTCAAGGGGCTAAACAGATGAATTCACAAAAGTGTCTCTAACGTAATTTCTTCACAGTTGATCCAGCTTTCCAACGAGATATCTAGCACGTCAATTAGAGTTCGCAGTCGCCAGATACGAGGAGTTGAAAGGAGGGTTTGACGAGGGCTAAAGACTGAGATTCAGAAGCAAACAAGAAAAAGTGGAAAATAATCTAACTCTGGTGAGTTTGGGCGCCCCAGCTTGCCAGGGGCGCCCAAGCTTTTGAGGGCCTAAAATTCACTGTTTGGCGAAGTTCATCTCAAAAGACCCCTCCTAATATTTCATTAGCTACGCAACGAGCATAACCGACAGTCAATCCGACGCCTGAGTCACCAAATTCGACGAGGTCATCTGTAGAAGAAGAGTGAATGAAGAAGTTGAAGATCATCAAAACAATGGCTAACTCTGGACAAAATGGGCGCCCCTGGAGGAAAAAGGCTCCCGTGAATTCGAAAGTCGAAATGAAGTTTTTAGCTAGAGACGCCTCCAGACCAATCTTCTCAGAATCAGTCGGGCTCCGCGATGAATCCTTCAGCTCGTCCATCGGATTAATCTGCACGTCGGAAATCAGAGGCAAAGTAGGGGGTCAAAATGAAGAAAAGTTGAAAATAGTAAAAAATTGACTAACACTGCTTGAAGTGGGGGCCCCTAGTCAAGAAGGGCGCCCAACTTCTCATGCCTTAGGAAAATCTGCAAAGTTTTCAAGAAGTTTCAAAATTGCAAGAGGAAGATGGCGTCCAAGTTCAATGAGCTAAGGTTTTAGGGTTTTGAAAATAAAAGTAAAAGAAAGCAAACCTAAAAACATATTTGCAGGTAGCAGACAATAGGAGAAAGTTGGAGCAGCAAATTTGAAGAATTTTTATGATCCAAGAATTCATATTTGCTGGTTATTCGTCTAATTTTTCAGATCAACAACATAAACCCTTGCTTTTTCAAGCTTTTTCATCCAGAAGATCAAGTTTTTCAAGGAGAAGGCCAAGGTTTTCAAATTTTCAACCATCTGGGTCTTTTCACTTCATTCTTCTGAAGAAATTTTCAAGAACTTCATCAAGTTGCAGCAGCTGCTTTTTGTTTGCATGTCAGTAAAATCCTCAGTGCATTTAGTTTTCAATCATTTGGGTCCTCTCAAATCAGTCTTCTGAAGAAAACCCATATCACAGCTTTTTCAAAAAAATTTCAAATCCTAGGGTTGGCTGTTTTTTCGATCAGCCATCAGTGTTTTGCAAATCTAATCAACTAGGTTCATTTCTAATCATATTCTGAACAAAACCCAGGTGCCAGCTTTTTTTTGTGAAAAATTGAAGAAATTAGGGTTTGCTGCTTTTTAGGAAAAATTCAAAATTTTTGAAAACGGACGATCTGGGTTGTCTTGCAACAAAATTATGAGTAAAACCCATATCTCAGAATTTTTTTGAAAAAAATTGTTCGTTGGAGCAAGAAAAATCAGCATTCTAAAAATAGAAGTTGCTCAAAACTTGTTTGGACATAGGCGAGTTTACAGTCATTCTTCAAGTTTTCCGAAATGGAGTACACTCCCAATGTTTTCAAGACTGAATCAACTCTCTATCATGATTTCATCAAAACAGCTGAGACAGACTTGCATCATATCAAGCCGGTGTTTGATTTACACGCTTTGGAGAGCGCAGGTAACACCTCAATCAGGAACCTGGGACACTCTGGACTCCTCACAGAAGCATCTATTCCTATAGCGGTTCAGAGTCTTGAGTTCGTAATCGCTTGCATCAAGCATTACAACCCGGCTACTAGGGAGATCCAATCAGTTGATGGTAGATTAATTTGCAGTCTGAAGCTCAGGAATGGATCGAGAGTTTCATTGGCAGAGGAAGGGAGATCTTGGCATGGATGTTCGAGTTAAGAGAAAGCGCTCATGAGCTACGTCAAGGTATCCAAGGGTTTGAACAAACACTGGCTGAAGTAAGACCTAGGCATGAAATCATCATTGCTGATTTAGACACAGCTTATGGTTCAGCAGTTTCAAAAGAACACAAGAGACAAATCCTTGCTTGGAGAGAGCGTCATGTTTTCAAAGTTAAAACTTATGAGAGGATATCCGAAGAATTTATCGCCTACAGACAAAGGGTGATTGAAGCTCTTCTTTTCATTAGTGAGTTTATCACAGAGATTCCTTCTCAGTACAGTCTTGAAGATGGTTCCTACGTAGGGCTTGATGAAGTGCAAGATCAATTCCAGAGTGTTGTTCGCAGTTGCAATCCAGTTTGCGGAAGGATAGGTCATATTTCGATGATGTCATCAAAGTTTGAGAAAGCGGCCAATGAGGTCGAAGATTTCCTGAGATCTGTTGCAGATGCTGAAGATATTCTAGAAAAGCGGTGTTTTGCTATTGAGGGCATTGATGCACCAAACCGGGACACAGTTTCTAATTTTCTAGTGGATGTGATTGAGCTTTAATGCAGCTTTCTTCTAGAAGCTTTCTTTCCCGCTTTCTTTCTATTTTTGGAATGATTCTTATCCATTCTTTGAGAAGAGAAAGAAGATAAAATGTAATAGTTGGCGTTTCCCGCTTTTTCTGCTTTCTTAGGTGTTAGATGTTATCTTCTTTCTAGATTTAGTAATAAAGCTTGCTTGCTGAGTAAGCCCTAGATTGTGAAAGCAAGGAGATTTTAGGGTTCCCTACTCCTCTGCTTGTCTATAAATAAGAGCCTTTGCTCATTAGTTTCTTTAACCATGCGAGTGATAACAAAAAGCTGAGCCTATTGTGCCTTCTATTTGTTATTCAAGTGTTGTTCAATTGTGTTGTGATAGCAAATTGTTGAGCCTCTTTAGCCAACACGGAGTTAGTTTGATTGTTGTTTCTATTGTGTAAGAGCAAGATTGCAAGCCTCTTTAGCTGCAATTTCTTGTTCCAGGCATGTTAGAAGTGAGTTTTGTTCCAAAAGTTTGAGTAATAAAATCATGAGCCTCCTTTGCCTTGGTCCAAAATCTCAGATTTCCGTTATTTATGTTCTACTTTTATGATCTTGATTTCAACTTGCATTGAAGTGTGTAAATGTTTGTTGAGAGATAGTTTATTGAAGTATTTTTTTAGAAATCAACCTCATTCATTTCTAGTTTCTCTTGCTCTGCTTATTACTCGAGAAGTTAGAAACGTCTTTAGTTTAAGTTAGTCGTAGTTGAAGGTTTTAAAACAAAAAATCTCAGCTGCGGCGTTTGTGTTTAATAAACCTTGTGCTCTAAGCTGATCAAAAAGATAGGCAACTTAGTTCTTAGTTTACTTTCTTTCAACACCATCGGCAAGAGGGAGCTTCCCCTCCTAATTTGAAGAGCAGTTTATCTGTGCATAGCTGTCCGTTCAAATACGCATTCCAGAGGTGCGAATTTAAACGCAACACTGATCAAAAGAAAGTATGGCGAAAAAAAGGTTGAAACATGTTATTAGATGGATGGACATATGGATGGAATAGGACTCTCTCTAAATTTTTAGTGGCTTCTAATGGCACATTGGTGTTCTTGAAGTTTGTAGATGCCACGCATGAAGTAAAAAAAATGAGAATTTGTGCAATCTATTGGACATGGTGATCTAGGAGGTTGGGGTTTATTGGCGTTTCAATTCGCACCTCTGGAATGCGGATTAGCAATGGACAACTATGCATAGTTAAACTACTCTTCAAATTAGGAGGGGAAGCTCCCTCTTCGTTGATGATGCTTAAAAAGAATACTAAACTATTGCCAATCTTTTTATTCTCAGCTAAGAGAAAAAGGTTATAAAACTCTTTGCATTGTAACTGAGTTTTTCTCTTTTCCAAAACTTCAAACTACAACTAGGCCTAAACTATAGACGCTTCTGACAACTCAAATAAACTTAGAGCTAGAGAGTCAGAAGTAAACGAGGAATGATTTGATTAACACAAAAGCTTAAATAAACTTACTTCTAGATCACACCCGAAGATTCATTGTACTTATAAGATGTAAGCTGAAATAACGATTATACAAACAAAACACATATGACAAGAAACTGAAAGAGATCGAGAGAGCAAATTAGAGCAAAGAAGGCATAAGTTTTCACTTTTCTCAATTTCTAACAGCAGTTACACTTTTGGGACAGCAGATTGTAGCAAAGACAAGCTTACAATGTGTGATCAAACACCAGATTACACTTGACACAAGTTGAACGGTAATTGAACAACAATTTGCAGCAATATAGGCTTACAAATTAGCTCTTACAATAATAGTTAGAAAATAATGGGCTAGGCTGCCCTTATTTATACACAAACAAGGAGTAGGTAACCCTAAAACCTCCTTGCTTTAAGCTGACTAGACTTGCCAACTCGCAAGATTTATTTCTAAAACTAACACAAGACAACTAACTAACCACCTGCTAAAATCAGTTAACTGATTTAAAAGTAGGGAAAGTTCCAAATATACATTTGATTTTTCTATTTCACAAAGAATAGATAAGCATGAAACAAGAATAGCGAGTTAAACTTGGAAAAGGCATTGAGTTAATTGCTGCTTTTAGTTCTATTCTTGGAAATCTTTGCTGCCCCAAAAAGGTGACTCACTCATTGATAATTTGGGAAACTATATCCGCCAAAAAGCTGGTAACTGCCTCCTTGTCAGGAGTACCGATACTATCCAGAACAATATTTTGCTTTCCAGCATCTCCTCACCATCTGCAATCAAACTTAGAAATTCCTTTATCTCTTCTGTTGCTTTATCAAATTTTGCTGACATTGCAACAACATGATTCATCTTGTCGGCAACAGGATCACTACTAAAATTGCCACGAACGAGATTCTGAAACTTTGTTTGCACTTCACCGAGATCAAAGAAAGTGCCATCATCATGACGATATTGACAAGGGATCTGTGAAACAAATGTGATTATGAACTTGAGGGTATTAGCAATCTTCTGCCTATATTCAGCCAATTCTACAAATATTCTCTCATAGGTTTTTACTTTGAAGAGGTGTTGTTCTCTCCAAGCAAAAATCTTCTTATGTTCTTTTGTAATGACTGAATCATAAGCCGTCCTCAAGTCGGAAATGATGATCTCATGCATTGGTTTCACGTCTGCCATAGACTACTCAAACCCTTGAATCCCTTAGCGAAGATCATGGGCATTATACCTCAATTGGTATACCTTTGCAAGTATAAATCTGCCCTTGATAATGAATTCATCTATCCAATCTCGCATATGTTTCCTGTATATGACCAACTGACTCAGCTGATGCTGATTTGCTGGTGACTCTAGAATCTGTGGAAGCAACTAAGTGGCCTGTGAAGTGCCATGAAGGAGATTGGAAACATATTGTCGTAGTTGCCGAATCTCAACCTTGAGGGCTGCCTTATCTTCTCCATCCTTGAGCACTCATTCCTTTAAATTATCTGCTACAACCTCGAAGAGATTCACATCAATATGTCGAGTGCTTCTACCGAGATTGGCCTTGATAACCTTGAAGTCATCAATCTGAATCTCATCAACGTTCTTGTCCTCTAGAGGTGTGTTGGCGTTCAATTCACACCTCTGGAATGCAGATTAAAAACAGACAACTATGCACGGATTAACTGCTCTTCGAATTAGGAGGGGAAGCTCCCTCTTTGCTGATGTTGCTTAAAGAAAGTAAACTAAAACTAATTTTCCAATCTTTTTGTTTAGCTAAGAGCACAAGGTTATAAAACTCAAGCGACGTAGTTGAGATTTTCTCTTTTAGAAGTTCAACTACGACTAAGCCTACTCTAATGACGTTTCTAACTACTCAAGTAAACTTAGAGCTTGAGAGTTAGAAATGAACAAGGAATGATTCTTTGACACAAATACTTAAACAAACTTTCTTCCAATGCACATCTACTGTACTTTCAATGCAAGCTGAAATAAAGATTATATAAGCAGAATGTTAAATTTAGTGATCAGATTATATGCACAGAAAATTAATTCAAATCAGATGCAAAGACAGCATATACCCTGGGAAAACCCTCCTCTTGAGGGAGAAAAACCCAGCAACAATATATCACTTATATATTGAATTGTCACAAAAATGATCTTCTTACAAGAGGCCAATATATAGGCCCAAAATTATGCACCAAAGAGTGATGCAACATAGAACTATAATGCTGATAGGACTCAGCCTCAAACAATATGCTCTCCTACAGAATTTGCTTTTTTCCTTCTAAACAATTTGCACTTAGACTTCAATGACTAATATTGAACTGAACTTGAACTTGATGATAACCAATGAGAATGCCATCGAGTATAAATACAAACTAGAGGAGAGGACGCGTCTTTTCCAAGCACCAAGTCGGCCACCATCAAGAAGACGTCTTTTAGAAAATCGCGCCTCTTGTAACAAGGTCGGCCTTGTTACAAAATCGTACCTCTTCATTAATAAATTATTTGCTTAACAAATGGAAGTGACTTTAGAAGTCGTGCCTCTTGAGTCTCAATAAATGAAATAGCTTGGAGCTATTATTTAATTTATTACCAATAAGAAGATCGCTGAAAGATTACTTTTGACGCTGCATATTAACATCAACACTCCCTCTCAGCTAGGGAGTATACTTGCAGCTGCACAGGACATATCACCTCATCGTGATGTCTACCACTATGACTACAGCTATAAGTGAAAAGAAGAATATCACCTCATCGTGATATTAGATATCGCCTCAACACGATATCAACCATAATGGCTACAACCATACTATGGTGTGTACAAGTGTTCATCACTTGCGTGATGTTGTCACCTCAACATGACTTTCACCATGGCTCTCCCAGAGGGTGAAACACAAGTACAAAATATGTCATGGAGTCACACACATGACATCCACCATGACTCAGCTCAGAGGGTGGAAACAAGGGCTTTCACCTCAAATCTCAAAGAGAAATGCGTTAACAAGGGATTTCACCTCAAACTTCTCTCACAGAGAAGAACTCATTAACAAGGGATTTCACCTCGAACTTCTCTCACAAAGAACTCATTAAATAGGCTCACTGATACTGAGACTCTTTCTCAGTTAAGGCAGGATTCTCCACCATACCAAGCTTATCTCGAAATGTACACAAACTTGACTCTGGAGAGAGGCTTGGTGAGAATGTCTGTCGTCTGCTCATCAGTGCTGATATACCTCAACTGTATAGCCTTTCGTAGTACCATATCTCTAATATAGTGGTACTTGATCTCAACATGCTTGGTTCTGTCATGGAACACTGGATTGACAGAAAGCTTCACGCAACTCTGATTATCACAATGAATGATAGTAGGCTCCATTGATTGTCCAAACAATCCTGCAAGAAGCTTACGAAGCCACACCACTTCTCGAGCTGCCAAACAAGCTGCAATATACTCTGCCTCTGCTGTACTCAATGCTATAGATGACTGCTTCTTGTTGTACTAGGATATCATAGCAAAACGCAAACTGAAGCAACAACCAGAGGTGCTCTTCTGATCTGTGACACACCTTGCCCAATCAGAATCAGTATAATCATGTAACTCCAAGTCTGCATCTGAAGAATACCTCAACCCATATCCAATTGTGCCACGCAAGTATCTCAGGATAGGTTTAGCTGCAACAAGATGTATCTGTCTCGGTTCACACATAAACTGGCTAAGTGCACTCACTGCATAACAAATATCAGGTCTAGTGTTAACTAGATACATCAAGGATCCAATCAGCTGTATGTACAATGTAGGATCCACTAAGTTTGAACTAGCTGCAGCCTCCTTCAATTTATGTAGGTTAGTCTCCATGGGTGTAGACATGGATTTGCAATCTATCATACCAAATCTCTTAAGTATATCAATGGTGTACTTTCCTTGACTTAGAATCATCTCATCTGGTTTTTGCCAGAATTCTAAGCCAAGGAAGTAATGCATGAGCCCAAGGTCCTTCATCTCAAATTCAGAAGTCAACTCCTTCTTACACTTGAGAATCAGGTGATCTTCTCCAGTAAGAATCAAATCATCAACATATAAGACCAAAATTAATGCATCACCATTGATTACCTTGAAGTAGAGATTTGAGTCAGCATCATTCTTCAAGAAGCCCAAACTTGATAGGTACCAATCAATCCTTTCGTACCATGCACAAGGAGCCTGCTTAAGACCATACAAGACCTTCTTTAGCTTGCAAACATGTGACTCCTTCCCATGAACCTCAAATCCATCAGGTTGCTCGATATAAACTTCTTCCTCAATCACTCCATTGAGAAAAGCTATCTTCACGTCCATTTGATGAATCTTCCATCCTCTAGATGCAACAATGGCAATGATGGTTCTGACAGAAGTATAGCGAGCAATAGGAGCAAATGTTTCTTCATAATCAACTCCCTCTTTCTGTGAAAACCCACGAGCCACGAATCTTGCCTTGTACTTCTCAATGCTCCCATCTGCAACATGCTTGATTTTGAAGAGCCATTTCGAAGATACTACTGATTTGTCCTCGGGTCTAGGAACAATGTCCCAAACATTGTTCTTGAGAATTGACTGGTACTCCTTTGCCATAGCATCCCTCCAAACCTGATGACTAGATGCTTCCTCAACATAGGTAGGCTCAGATTCTATAATCTGACTCATTAAGGCAACATAACTGGAGAACTTATGTGGCCTTTTACTTTCTCTGAATGTGCCTCTAGGAGCTGCAAAACTTTCAGCCTCTTGCATAGTACGCCTGGCCCATAGAGGTCTCTTTCTCCCAATAACAATGTCAGTAGGCCCATCAATAGGTTCCAAAGGTTCAACAGGATCAATATCTTCTTTTGGTTCTGAAGTCTCCCTCTGTATCTCAGGAGTATGGTCAACTTCCATGTCTTGAGGAGACTCTTCATTATCGATCTCCATATGAATGCCTCTGGATCTCCTGAATGCAACATCTTCCTCGAATGTGACATCCCTACTGATCTCGATCAACTTCTATCCTGGAATGTATATTCTGTAGGCTTTTGATCTCACTGTAGCCCACAAATATTCCCTTCTTGCTAGAAGGCTCCAACTTAGTTCTCTTTTCCTTTGGAATATGAACATAGACAGGACATCCAAAGATCCTCAAATGACTGACTTCAGGCTTTTTCCCTATAAAGGCTTCTTCGAGAGTTATATTCTCCAAGACCTTGCGAGGACTTCTGTTCTGAACATATACAGCTGTCCTGGAAGCTTCTGCCCATAAGAAGGTTTGCAAATCTTGGTCATGGATCATGGCCTTCGTTGCTTCCACGATCGTCCTGTTCTTCCTTTCTGCAACACCATTCTGTTGAGGATTATAGGGGACACAAAACTCCCTCTTAATCCCTGCATCAATACAAAAATTCCGAAAACTGCCAGAGGTGTATTCTCCACCATTATCAGATCTGAGGACCTTAATTCTTTTACCAGAAAGATTCTCTACCAAAGCTTTAAATTCCTTAAACCTTTCTAACACTTCCTCAGAATCTTTAGTTTTCAAAAAATAAATCCAAGTCTTCCTAGAGTGGTCATCAATAAAAAGAACATAATACAAGAATCCACTCGAAGACGGAACAGACATAGGAACACATAAATCAGAATGAATAAGGTCTAAAATGCACTTAGATCTATTTTCTCTACTATGAAAAAGGGCTTTTATATTCTTACCCAAAGCACAACCCTTGCAAGTACCTTTGTGCTCCTGGTTGAACTTCGGAAGGCCTGAGACCATCTTTTCCATGATAGGTAAAGCTCAGAAGTGTAGGTGAGCCAATCTCCGATGCCAAAGATCACATAGACTTGAAGAATCATGAACTAAAGCTTGTAGAGGACGCGTGCAAACCTTGTAAAGACTTTCATGTCTAACTCCAATTACTTGGGCATCCTTGAAGCTAGAGTTCTCCATCCACACTAGAACTTTGCCTTTGGAGAAGGCAACTTGATATCTTTTATCTTCCAGGGCTGAAATTGAAATGAGATTACGCTTGATTCCTGGAACATAAAGAACATTACTCAACTGAAGTGTGATGCCGGAATCCAAATGAAGTGTAGAGGTCCCAATTCCTTTCACAGAGT
The DNA here is from genome assembly GCA_007258455.2 of Sequoia sempervirens. Classification (NCBI taxonomy): domain Eukaryota; kingdom Viridiplantae; phylum Streptophyta; class Pinopsida; order Cupressales; family Cupressaceae; genus Sequoia; species Sequoia sempervirens. The sequence continues at coordinate 6,665,251 of VDFB02000003.1, forward strand.
AGCTAGCATCATCTCCAATGATGACTTGTTCGGAAGACTCCTTCTCCACCAAACTTGATAAGTGCTCCTTAAAACCAATGATGTGTCTAGAAGCACCACTGTCGATCAGCCAAGTGTTGGTGTCGGTAGGTATACTGCTTGACAATGCCGAGTAGAACAAATATTCACTTGAATCCTTTTGCGGAGAAGCATCGTCAACATCTGCAATGGTGGCTTGTTGCTTAGGTCTAGTTGGACAATGCTTAGGAAAGTGCCCAAACTTATCACACCTAAAACATTGAATCGTGGACATGTCTCTCTTCTTCTTGAAGGCGAGTGTATTATCATTTCCCTTATCACGATTTCTCTTGAAGAATCCTTTCTTTCCATCTTTTCCTTTCTTCTTTGAAGCATGGGAGGAGAGAACATGAATATCTTCATTCTTTGAACTTTGACCAACGCCTCTAGCCACCAATTTTGACTCTTCTTGAATGCAATCAGCCCTCAAGCGATCGAACTTCGGAAGTTTGGATCTTGCACTAATTCCTTGAATGTAGGACTCCTATGATAATGGAAGACCATTGAGAGCAAGCATCGTTAGATCTTTATCATCAACCACATGACCAATTGTAGAGAGCTGATCTCTCAACTCCGATATTCTCATGAAGTAGGCAATCACTGTTTCTCCTTTAGCCATCTTCACATGGTGTAGTTGTTGTTTCAGTGCAAGAGCCCGACTGGTGTTGTTGATTTCGTACATCTCCTCTAATGTCTTGAACATCTCCCTTGCAGTCTTCAACTTGGAGACAATTGGAACAATGTGATCCTTGACGAAATCAACCAACAACTTCTTCGCCTTGATGTCTTTCTTCCTCCATTGCAACTTCTCTTCTTCCTCTTCAGGTTCGGGAACTTTGGTCTCCACAAACTAAGCCAAATCATTCTCTTCCAATGTGAGCATGATCCTAAACCTCCATGATGTATAGTTGGATGCTCCCTCGAGTCTATCCTCGATTATCAATCCGTTCACCATCTTGATTGATGTAGAGATAGACAAAGATTTAAGATGAAGAGAATAGAGTATCGCTGTAGTATCAAATCTGATCACGATCTTCTCAAACCCACTCTGATACCATGTTAAATTAAGTGATCAGATTATATTGAAATATTCCGAACCAATTTTTTCCAATTTTTTCAATAACAGATACAATGCAACACACATCCGTTAGGGTTAATACTTAAACCAAAACGATGCGGAATTCAACTCTAACCAAGAATGGGCCGGTTGACGACGAGCATATGGTCAGAGGATCTCAAAGCAAAGCTGAATAAAGAACTCTAACCAAGAATGCGCCGGATGACGACGAGCATATGGTCAGAGGATCCCTAACTTCTATTATGCTGAAAGTAAACTCAACACCCAGAATGTGCTTTCAAACCCGGAGTGGGAATGGAGCTACCATAGGGCGGAGATGTAAAATATTACAATGCAAATCAAAGTAAATAGGCGGCAAGCCAGTCTCTTCCACTTATCCAGCGGGTATTACAATGAAATAACAGAGAAGAAGTAAGATTGCTGACAGTACTACTGTTCAGCTTACAATAATTAGATATTCGCCTACCAAATACATAGAATAAGAAAGTCTAACCATGCTGCAATATAGTATAATGTCTCCTCAATGATCACAAAGACTTTCAACCCAAACCCAACTCAAAAGATAGACTTTACGCAAGCTGATATGACAGAACAATAACTTAATATGCATAACCAACAACCCTAGAATCCACTAAAATGCTCACAACTCACTCAATACTTGCCAGAATGACATGAGACTTGATGCAAACGAAAGCTAGGATGATGACAATGAAGACTAGACAAAGAAACAACTGACAAATTGAAGTATTTTTTTTTCTAAACACTTGCCAGGCAAAACAGAATGGTACAGCCTCAAGAAATGTTCTACCAACAAGATAAAATCCAAGACACCTCTAAAAAATCTGCAACTTGGCATAGAGGGGCGCCCAAGGCTAGCAAATGCATGGGTAAACTACCCAGAACCAAAATAAATTCGCCCAAAGACTTATGAGTATAAACTTCAATCTGCAATACAAAATCAGCAACTCCAGATTTTGATTAAAATGCAAGAAACTGAACTACAAATGCAAAACAACTTCTACAATGCAAAATCTCACTACAAATCTCACTCAACTACAATCTAACTCTCCACTAGTTGCTGTCTTTCAAGCAAGAAGTCGAGCCAAGGCTAGGAGGCATTCATTCCTCGAAGCAATCCAAATACCATTCCGGCAGCATAACTTTACTCAAGACATAAGATACTGAAATGAAGAGAAGAGGTCTCCATTTATAAGCTCATCAAGGAATCTCCAAAAACTTCTAGAAAGTGCGCCCTAATTCCAATTTGAATTTGACTTCAATTTCCCTCCAAGCATAGGTGTCCCACTTTCAAAGTTAATTTTGACTTTTATTTAAAATTTATCTCCTCAACAAAGTTGGCGTACCTTTCTCCTTGTGCATTTTTGACGTTAGAAATATCAAAATAATTCCCCATGAGATGACCACCCTCAAAGTCCCCCTTTTTAAAACAACTTAAAGTTGTAACACTAGACCAAGGGGTCATAAGATGAAAATGAAACATTATTAATTTAAAATAACTTATCTCTCCAAAATGAGCACCTTAAAGCCAAAATCAATATTACCAACTGAACTGCCAGAAGAGGAAAGCTTGTTGAGCTGATGTTGACTAGACCACTGCTAAAAATAGAATTTACTAAAAATAGTAAATTCGGAAAGTTGCTCGGATCAAAGTGCATGCGACACCATTGCGAAGCTTTCTGAAAACCCAGAAAGAATCCGCAATCCAAAATCCCCGACTCCAAGCTGTAGTCGTCATAACTTACTAAAAATAGTAAGTCCGGAAAAGTTGCTCGACGCAGTTGCATGTCATACCTCTGCGAAGTTCTTTGAAAACCCTGAAGGAATCCAGAAACCAAACAGTCGAACTCCAACACGCAAACCCCTGAATCTGCAAAAGGGACTATCAAGTAGCCGGAAACCCTAATTCTGCCTCTAACTAGCCGACAACAAACCGGGAATAGATTATCAATCACTGTAAAGTGTAGAGCTAAAAATGGGGACATTACAGTCCGCCCTTCCCAAAATTGCTTGTCCTCAAGCAATGCCACCACAACTTCAGAGAATATAGAACCGATCAATACCCCAACAAGTAAGATCCCAGGGTCCCAAGTCTGTCTCAGGGAAAACCCACCATGCCAATGTTGCACCACTCTGATCTCATCAGTGAAGACATCTCGCCAATGCTGCACCAACCTCCCTTGTAACTCTAGAATGTTACCGTCCATGATACTCAAACTGAGAAATCTTAAAGGATTGAGATCAATTTCATGCAATGTCTCATGTCCAAAATGCTCTGAGTCAAAAATATCAACCATACCAATGTCTATCACAATCCTAGGCAAAAAGAAAGATAGTCTACTCAACTCAAAATCGAACTCTTCAGCATACCTCCACATGGTAACAAACGGAACCATGACTGCAAATGTGACATCTTCAAATCTTCTTGCAAAGAGGAAGGCAATCCTTTGCAAGAGCTCAACAAATTCAAACTCATGACTCCACATGAATTCCCTATGCCTCAACTGAATTATCATGGCACAACTATGAAGTCTGAAGAAGTTTTTCACAATTCCAACCCCAAGAGTCTCAAAATGTAGAATCAAAGCATGGGGTAGCTCGCTGTCATGAACCAATAATGAAAATAAACCATCAGAGTTTGCATCACAAACCTCCAAAGTGGCTGAAAAACACGCTAAAGCCATCTCCATCAGAAAACTACCACTTCTTTGATCAGGAGTGAGGAACCAACTCTCCTGAATGAAAGTAACTCCATAAGTAAGGTGGCTGGTCTGCCTCCAACCAGCAAGCTCGTGTCTCAAAATCTGCCCTTGTCTGAGCTGAAAGTCACTTCCAAGAACTACCGATCGTTGATCTCTCCAACCCATATTCAAAATTTCTCTCCAATCCATTTGTTGATGAACAAACGGAACCATCAAGTAGCTGGAAAAGAAGGGAACAACATCAACAAATCTGGAAATTTGATCCTTATCCCTCCAAAAGTCTTTTCCATAAGTAATAAACTCTAACAACCCAAGTTGAGAATCCCAAGCATGGATACCCAACTGAAAGTGATTTTCAACACACTGAAAAGAAATCTCTACACATTCCCAAGTGCTAGTGAGAACCAAGTGCCTTCTCACGAAACTGATGTCCCATCTAGTAAATCCTTGAAGCTTAACCATGAAAGCTTCCACATTAAGGGAGTATGAAACATAGAGTGGCTTCAAATTCAGCTCCCAAAACTGATCAATATGATTCCAAACATCATTCCACCCAAGGGATGGATTGTCAAGAGTGCAACCACCAAAGTCTAGTTCACCTTTTTCCCATTCCTCCTGAGTAGTAGGTCTGAAATCTTCACTCGTTGCTGTTGTAATGAAGTTACCAACAGCTACCAAGACTTGTCTCATCAACACCTTGATGTCATAGATGTTGAAATTACCTTGCTTCGTCACCTCCCATGTAGAACCTTCATCCTCAAACCCACTTATGCATTCATTACTAATCAGCAAACGTGGCACATCCACATGGAGTGAGATCAAAGCATCCAAGCACTGGAAACCATACTCAGTCTCATTCTCTGTTTCATCTTCCATCACATAGAGAGGATTGCCATAATCTCCTTCATCACCTTCTTCAAAGAGAGGATTGTCAAAAACTCGAAAGTTATTCCTTTCATCTTGCTGCTCCAAACCAGCACATGCAACTTCTGATTTTCTTGAGATGCTTTCAAGATCAAACTCCTCTTGAAGACAATCAAGCTCTCTAATCATTTGCTTGATTTCTTCAGCTCTTTGTGCACCCTCTTGCTGCTTGAAAAGTTTGAAGTCAGCAAACTGGTCTTCAACCTCCGTTAGAACCAGCTGAGTTTCTTTCAACATGTCCCTTGTTGATTCGAGCTCCAGAGTGAGCTCATCAACCATACTCTCATTTTCTTGAAAAGCACAAATGTTCTTCTTTGCAACTTCAATGGCACGATCTCGGTCTTCAATCAAGTGCATGTACTCGGACTTCAAGGTCTCCAAAGAATCTTTGATAAGTTGCAAATTGGGAGGAGCAACTTCATCTTTTACTCCTCTTAGTCTCTCTTCTAGTTGGGCCTTCCAGTAGAGCTCTTCAATCAAACTGCGAGTGCGATCAAATTGGGATAGAACTCGCACTTCCTCTTCAAAGGTCTCTCTGACTTGATCTTCCCTTTCAAGAGTATGCAAAGATGGTAAACTGTTGATAGGCTGCAACTGAAAATCAGAACTTAGTTTCACGCCTTTGCTGCCCTCAAAGCTACTCCAACATTCTTGTCTTTCACCACCAACTTGTTGAGAATGCTCATTGTCATAAAGAGCATCATACTCCATGAATTCTTCAATCCATTGCTTGCAATCAGCTTCACGCATTGAAAAATCAGATTTGTGTTTAGTAACACCTTCAAACTTTCCATCTTCAAGAGCCATAAGGTCTTCTAGCTCTTCTTCTTCATTACTGTCTCCTTGATCAAACATTATAGCAACATCCAACTTGCTCAATGGGTCATAATCATCCGTTGTTCGGAAAGCTTCCGTAGAAACATTTTCTTCTTTAGTGGCTGCAACCACTTCAAAGTGTTCATTATGGAGTTTCATTGAACACTCTTCTTCTTCAAAGACAACTTCCTTTTCAATGGCTACCTCATAGTTTGCAATGCAATCTGATTTTTGTTCTTCATCAGGATCAAAGGGAAATTCATCCCACAAGGGTTCTCTTTCATACCTTGGTGCCAACACACCCGGATCCCAAATGCTAGTGGGTTGATTAGGATGATCAACTGGGAAAAACTTATCATGCTCCCTTTGTAGTGATGACTCTTTGAATAAGTCAAGTCCCAAATCACTTAAGCTGATATCATCAAAAACATTTCTCTCCAATGGCTCAGTTTGCTGCTCAAACCCAGTGTCACCTTCATAATGGAATGAGAAATCTTCATTGCTTGTTGTTTTGAATACTTCACCGTCATTATCTTCACCATGAGGAAGTATTACGCTGATTTCTTCATGTAGAACTTCTTGAGAAGTTGGGGCAGCAACATGAAGAGAATCCCTCTTTACCAAATCGTCAACATGATCGGGTATGGACTCATTGGAAACATCTCTATCATCATGACCACTAATCTTTCCTGCATCTTGCTCTAATTTCTCCGAAAGTGGCTTCAGTTTCTCCTCACAATGATTAAACAATTCCTTAATCAGCATAGCAGCAATAGGAGAATCCTCTTCTTCATGTTCATATGCGTCCAAGAGGAAGGATTGGACACTAGGCGGAATTTCATCAACCTCATTAATGGTGAGAACGAGAATATTCTTCATAGCTGCAATAACATCCTCTTCTTGCTCACTCCAAGTTGAAGAGAAGAGATAATTAAACAAACGATAGATTTGAACTTCCATCTCTAAATCTATCAAAAGGTGGAAAACTCTAATTTCTGAAAATGTCTTCAATATAGCAGCTTTTCTTGGAAACAATTTATTTCCCGTTTCATCTAGGTCTTGAAAACTCTCCACAATCATATTCAGAATGATTTTCATGGTTTCATCATCATAGGGTGTTAGGGGAGCTGTAATTCTCATCATCTCCATGAAGCAAGAAGAAATCAACAGCTTGGTTTCTTCATCTGGATGTCCCAACCAATAGGGCTGTTTTAAAAAGGTTACTGTAGGTGACATTGCCAACTGCATCAAATAAGAAGGTGACTGCTTCACCTGTCTCAAACATTGTTCCAATATTTGAAGATTATTCTCTTCATCTTCCCTTGACTGAAATTCTTTGTCAAGTCTATTTCCAGCCGTAAATAGTATTTGTTCCAGCTTTATCTCTTCCTTCTTAGCCATGTTTAACTGCCACTTCTAAACTGAACTGAACTCCGTTCTGATCTCTGATGTAGAAACTGAATTCTCTGTCATTCGACTGTCACTAAACCTTGTTGGGCACAGGATGGCAGGATCTTGGCTCTGATACCACTGAAATATTCTGAACCAATTTTTTTCAATTTTTTCAATAACAGATACAATGCAACACACATTCGTTAGGGTTAGCACTTAAACCAAAACGATGCGGAATTCAACTCTAACCAAGAATGCGTTGGATGACGACGAGCATATGGTCAGAGGATCTCAAAGCAAAGCTAAATAAAGAACTCTAACCAAGAATGCACCGGATGACGACGAGCATATGGTCAGAGGATCCCTAACTTCTATTATGCTGAAAGTAAACTCAACACCCAAAATGTGCTTTCAAACCCGGAGTGGGAATGGAGCTACCATAGGGCGGAGATGTAAAATATTACAATGCAAATCAAAGTAAATAGGCGGCAAGCCAGCCTCTTCCACTTATCCAGTGGGTATTACAATGAAATAACAGAGAAGAAGTAAGATTGCTGACAGTACTACTGTTTAACTTACAATAATTAGAGATTCGCCTGCCAAATACATAGAATAAGAAAGTCTAACCATGCTGCAATATAGTATAATGTCTCCTCAATGATCACAAAGACTTTCAACCCAAACCCAACTCAAAAGATAGACTTTACGCAAGCTGATATGACAGAACAACAACTTAATATGCATAACCAGCAACCCTAGAATCCACTAAAATGCTCACAACTCACTCAATACTTGCCAGAATGACATGAGACTTGATGCAAACGAAAGCTAGGATGATGACAATGAAGACTAGACAAAGAAACAGCTGACAAATTGAAGTATTTTTTTTTCTAAACACTTGCCAGGCAAAACAGAATGGTACAGCCTCAAGAAATGTTCTACCAACAAGATAAAATCCAAGACACCTCTAAAAAATCTGCAACTTGGCATAGAGGGGCGCCCAAGGCTAGCAAATGCATGGGTAAACTACCCAGAACCAAAATAAATTCGCCCAAAGACTTATGAGTATAAACTTCAATCTGCAATACAAAATCAGCAACTCCAGATTTTGATTAAAATGCAAGAAACTGAACTACAAATGCAAAACAACTTCTACAATGCAAAATCTCACTACAAATCTCACTCAACTACAATCTAACTCTCCACTAGTTGTTGTCTTTCAAGCAAGAAGTCGAGCCAAGGCTAGGAGGCATTCATTCCTCGAAGCAATCCAAATACCATTCCGGCAGCATAACTTTACTCAAGACATAAGATACTGAAATGAAGAGAAGAGGTCTCCATTTATAAGCTCATCAAGGAATCTCCAAAAACTTCTAGAAAGTGCGCCCTAATTCCAATTTGAATTTGACTTCAATTTCCCTCCAAGCATAGGTGTCCCACTTTCAAAGTTAATTTTGACTTTTATTTAAAATTTATCTCCTCAACAAAGTTGGCGTACCTTTCTCCTTGTGCATTTTTGACGTTAGAAATATCAAAATAATTCCCCATGAGATGACCACCCTCAAAGTCCCCCTTTTTAAAACAACTTAAAGTTGTAACACTAGACCAAGGGGTCATAAGATGAAAATGAAACATTATTAATTTAAAATAACTTATCTCTCCAAAATGAGCACCTTAAAGCCAAAATCAATATTACCAACTGAACTGCCAGAAGAGGAAAGCTTGTTGAGCTGATGCTGACTGGACCACTGCTAAAAATAGAATTTACTAAAAATAGTAAATTCGGAAAGTTGCTCGGATCAAAGTGCATGCGACACCATTGCGAAGCTTTCTGAAAACCCAGAAAGAATCCGCAATCCAAAATCCCCGACTCCAAGTTGTAGCCGTCATAACTTACTAAAAATAGTAAGTCCGGAAAAGTTGCTCGACGCAATTGCATGTCATACCTCTGCGAAGTTCTCTGAAAACCCTGAAGGAATCCAGAAACCAAACAGCCGAACTCCAACACGCAAACCCCTGAATCTTCAAAAGGGACTATCAAGTAGCCGAAAACCCTAATTCTGCCTCTGACTAGCCAACAACAAACCGGGAATAGGCTATCAATCATTGGAAAGTGTAGAGCTAAAAATGGGGACATTACATATATGCACAGAAAATTAATTCAAATCAGATGCAAAGACACAACAGATACCCTGGGAAAACCCTCCTCTTGAGGGAGAAAAACCCAGCAACAATATATCACTTATATATTGAATTGTCACAAAAATGATCTTCTTACAAGAGGCCGATATACAGGCCCAAAATTATGCACCAAAGAGTGATGCAACATAGAACTATAATGCTGATAGGACTCAGCCTCAAACAATATGCTCTCCCATAGAATTCGCTTTTTTCCTTCTAAACTATCCGCACTTAGACTTCAATGACTAATATTGAACTAAACTTGAACTTGATGATAACCAGTGAGAATGCCATCGAGTATAAATACAAACTAGAGGAGAGGACGCGTCTTTTCCAAGCACCAAGTCGGCCACCATCAAGAAGATGTCTTTTAGAAAATCGCGCCTCTTGTAACAAGGTCGGCCTTGTTACAAAATCGTACCTCTTCATTAATAAATTATTTGCTTAACAAATGGAAGTGACTTTAGAAGTCGTGCCTCTTGAGTCTCAATAAACTAAATAGCTTGGAGCTATTATTTAATTTATTACCAATAAGAAGATCGCTGGAAGATTACTTTTGACGCTGCATATTAACATCAACACAGAACACATAAAACGGAAATATGAGACAGTAGATCAGAGTAGCGAAGCAGGCATAAGATTTTATTTTGTCAAATTTTAAGTAACAAAGATTACACTTGTGGGACAACAGGATTGTAGCAATAACATGCTTGTAGTTTAGCCATCAAACCAGAACACACTTGACACAAATAACACAGGAACTAAACAATATCTTGCAGCTAAAAGAGGCTTGCAAATTTGCTCTTACACTAAGTGAACAATACTGAATGACAATTAGAAGGCACTAGTAGGCTCAGCGTTTTGTTATCACAAGCACGGTTAAAGAGAAATGGGCAAGGCTGCGCTTATTTATACACAAGCAGAGGAGTAGGGAACCCTAAAATCTCCTTGCTTTTACAACTAAGACTTGCCAACATGCAAGCTTTATTTCTAAAACTAAAACAAGATAACCATCTAACAACTTATGAAAGCATAAAAATAGGGAAAGTACCAACTATTAGAACTTGATTCTTTTTCTTCTATAAAGAATGGATAAGAATTGAGATAAGAATAGAAAGAAAGCTTGGAGAAAGCTTCTAGTTGACTGTTGCTTTAAATCTCAACCACATCCGCCAAAAAGTTGGAAATTGCCTCTCTATCAGGAGCGTTGATACTATCTATATCCATATTCCACTTTTCCAAGATTTCCTCACTTTTTGCAATTGAACTTAGAGAATCTTTGACCTCTTCAGTTGCTTAATCAAACCTGGCTAATTTCGGCAGCTCTGCAACTGGAGTGATGACCTTTTATAAATATATCGTTTTGCTTCAACATATCTTTTTTTTACTTAAATCTTCTAAGGATTTTTGGGTCCATCCTTTGGATTATAGAGGGATTCCCTTCCGATGTAGAAGATGTTTTAAAATAGGTCATGTTGTTGCACAATGCGGATTTGAGAAAAAACAATGAAGGCTACATGGTGGAAAGGTGCTTCTCAACAACATTATATGGTTGAGAAAAAATTTGAACAGAGGAGTTTTTCTGAGGTGCTTGCTTCGGAATCATAGGGTCTTGGGGCATCTCCTCCAGATTTCTCAAATGGTGGGGCTGTTGAGGCTTCCCCTATTGAGCGAGAGTTTGGGTCTCAAGCTGTCATCTTTGGTGATAGTGCTACGGCGACCATTGGGTCTCAGGCTGTCATTTCCAGTGATAGCGCTACGACGACCACTCTTGGTGGCTTTACAGTTAAGTCCATGCCTGCACAAAGTAATAGTGATGAAATCTTTGAAACAGTGGCTGCAGGCATTCATCTTCAGGAAAATCGTGGGCTGGCCTGGCATGATATGGCAGCGCAAGTGGAAGAAGGCTGGATTACTGTTAAAGGTTAGAAAGCAAATTCCTCGAGGCCTTCTTTTGACATGACTCTCCGTTCCCACAAGAGTAGTTCTAAATGTAAATCTTGACGGGTCTTGTTTGGGGGATGGTTTTTGGTTGGCTGCAGGTTGTTCTTCTTGCAGCTTTGTTTTTTGGGTTTAAAGGGTTTCGGGTCCCTTCAAAACCCGGTTTTACCTAAATCAAAAACATATATTTTTTTTACCCTATGTGTGACCATCTTCTGCCATTCCTCTGTTTCTTCTGCAGCTTTTATGCTTCTGACACTTCTCCTGATTTTTCAATGGAAGAGTATTGTACAACTCTTTTCCAATACTTTTCCTTTTGCTCATACCACACCTTTTCACGTTCTTCAACTGAGATGATGATGGTTTTTGTTCATGGTGGTATTGAAAAACACTTCTGTAATGTCCCCATTTTCGTGAGCATCAGAGTTCGTAAGGATTAGCCTATCATTTGACCCTCGTAGGCTAACAATTATAGATAGAGGGTCTCGTGTGGCAGTTACTCGGTGATTAGAGACATTACTCTTCAGCTGGATTCAGGTTTTGGCCTTTGCACAGGTTATTTGACTCAGATTGGCACACTTACTATTTATAGTAAGTTACTATTTGGGAGAGTCAGGGTTCCTATTAATAGAAAGACACCTGAGCAGAGCATATTGGCAGTGTCGACCTTGATTGGGCCTTTGTAGTTGTTTCTAGACTCAGTTTCACATACTTACTATTTATAGTAAGTCACTGTTAAGGGTTTCTATTTTTAGACGGGCATCCAATCACATGGAGAACAGGGAGAGTCGACTCCTGGCTCAGACGGCTTAGCAATCAGACAAGTACATCAAGAGATATTAAAGTTTAAGTGACTTAAGTGATTTATTTAATATTTTAATATTATTATAAAGTTATAAAGTAACTTTATAATAATAAAGTGCGTTAAGTGAATAATTTAATGTGAGAATAAATCTTTTATCCCACATTGGCCAGGAAGGTGTTTGAACTCTCCTAAGGAAAGAATAAAAAGAGAGGTAAGAGCTCATTCTTAGCATCTAGTTGATGAATATTATTTTGATTGATTTTTATTGTGGAGCCTAGGGCTTTCACAGTTTTCTTCTTTGATCATAGGAAACGAAAACTTCCTATTGACAGCATAACTAAGGGAGTGAAATATCTCTTGAAAGGTTGCAAATTGAGGAGAGGATAATTCAGTCCTTTCATTTGTGCAAATTGGTGAAGTTTTCTACAAGGGTTTGAAGTTTATTGTTGAAGAACATTTATAGCTGGTTGTGTATCATCCCTCTTGGGCACGTGGGAATCATTTAGGGCATATTGGAGAAGATTTGTTAAGGGTTTGAAATAATTCAATGAAGAAATTCTAAGTTTATTACTTGCAGATCAGAATTAGTGTTGGTGCTACAGTGACGTGAATAGTACCCGCACTACAGTGCTGCTACAGTACTATTCACCTCTTTAAGGTTGATGTGTAAATTTTCAGACTTGGGTGCAGCCTTTACCTCACTTGGGGCCCTGTCTTTACCTCACGTGAGAAGTTCTGGGTGTTTATGGTGCTGTTGGGTGATCAAAGTCTTCATCTTTGGCCATACTAGGGTTCGATTTGCAGCATTCTTCATTTCCAGATTTCTGATATATTTCTTTCAGTCATCTTTAATCTGCATACTGGAAAAGCCATGAATTTACTTACAGCTTGCTCCTTTGTCATCATTTTCACAAGAGGCTTAGAGCGCACCTTCTTAGGAGGTCTAGTGATGATTTACATTGCAATTTGAAGGAGTAGGGAAGCTTCCATGATTTATATTTGAGGTTTATATCAGATGGGCGATTTTCCTGAGAAGGACGAACTAATTCATCAAGGCTTGCATATGCATTGATTCCACATGGGTGTTTAGGCGTCCATCTCTTTGAGGACTGGCAACGATTTAAGGAGTAAGGAATCGTGGTTTGCAGCTGTTAATGGATATATCTTAGAAGTCTGATAACAACACAGGGGCGACCCCTTTATGATTTCAATTCGAGCTCAAGAGGATCCTCATTTCAAGGAACATTGGTTGTTCTTCATCTACACCTTCCAGCGCTACTATAATCAGGTTCCATTGTAATTTTCATATAGTTGCATCGTCATTCTAGTCATTGTAATGTTGCAGCTGTAGGATGTCATTTCATATCAGATTTGGAGTCTTTGTAACGCCAAGAGGCTTGGCTAGATATATCAGCATTGTAATTATTGGCATATCAATTAAAAGAGTAATAAGGCTGCATTATTTGCTTGGCTGTAGCATTCATTTAGTTTGTAAGACAATTGTTGGTCTTAATGCCTCAAGCTGAAAGTCAACATACAAATTGCATAGCAAGTGTTTGATAAAATGTCTATAGCTGTAGCTTTCTTTTCTAGACTCCAGTTGCTCATAATGCACTCTTTAGGTTGCATGCCAATTGTTTGTTAAAATACCAGTTGGCTGTAGGTGCACATTTTCACACTTAGAAGTCATTGATATGCATTGTAGATGATTTATAGAAGTCATTCATGCCTTTGGATGTTAATTTATGCATAGTAGTATTGAATTTCAAGCATTGGAAGCATTCAAGAATCAATTTTCAAAGAACATATCAGACTGATAACTCTGACCAGCAAGCTAGAAGTTTGCATTTAAATTGTTTGACAAAATTTTAAGGGAACAAAGAAGAGTTTTGAGTCAGCTTAGGCTAGGCTCATCACAGAGATTTATTCCCACATTAAATTATTCACTTAACGCACTTTTTTATATTAAAGTGACTTTTTTATATTAAAGTGACTTTATTATTATAAAGTTACTTTATAACTTTATAATAATATTAAAATCATAGTAATGAGACTCGGACGCGGCTCGAACTCGGCGAGGGCGACTCGGCAACTCGGGACTCGGACGCGGCGCAGACGCGGCAATATGAAAAAAAGTTGAAAAAACCCTAGAAATTTAGAGATTTTTAAAGATTTAAAACTTGTTTCAAGCACCCTTTATTGAATACAACACAAATCAAATCAAATTTGATCACATGCACAAGTATACAACGATTACATAAGTATAAAGTACACAAATTGTAGTTGCCTGCTGAAGGAAATAGCATACTTAGATATATAAAATTAGTCAAATGTATACAAAACTCATGGAATATGAAATCCATGACATCAAATGTTCCATACAAATATGAAATATCAAAAGTAAAACAATAGCTATAAGTCAATGACTCTATGCCCTATGGCATAGTGGAGCCAACATCCTTCCTACAAAGGCGTCTAAGGGTCCTGGATGATGTTGCAGCTGCAGCCATAGTCTCTGCCTGTGTCTGACTCTCCATGCCACTCTCACCGACAGCAGCTATGTCTCCTCGTGCTCTAGCCTCCTCCTCAGCCATGGCTACAACCTCGGCCTCTCTCTCTGCCTGGTCCACCCAATCAAGGTCCTCGTCACTAAAAAGACGCATTCTCAGTGATCCCTCTTGTGGATCAACTCCTCTAGACTGATCGGGGTTTTGTCGTGGTCAAAAGCTTCATGTATCTGAGCGAAGGTTGTAATGAACATATACCAAGTCATTCATCCTCTCCACTGTCAATCTATTGCGCTTCTTGGAGTGTATGTGCTCAAACATACTCCAATTGCGCTCACAACCAGATGAACTGCATGGCTGGCTCAATATACGAATGGCAATATTTTGCAAGATCGGTGTATCAGAACCAAACATATGCCACCACCTATCTGAGATGAGAAAAAGAAACAAAATCAATCTCATTTCAAGTTTCAAGTTCAAGTTCAACATTTAACAATAAATTATAATATAAAAAGATGAAAATTATGCCCTTAAATATATTTTTACTTGGCAATAATGTTGTCCTATTATCTTTGCACATTTGACGTGCAAAGAAGTCTCCTTGTGCCTTAGTGAAGGCATCTATCTCCTGCACCACCTGTGTAGTAACAGCGAGCAACATCCGCTCTATCGTCGTGTAGAGCCCACTAAGAATTTCTCTATCTACACGGAGATCACGGTGGAAGTGGAAGGCCGGATTTAGGAAACATGCGGCTGCATGGATGGGCCTATGAAGTTGGATTTTCCATCTCCTATTAATGATATCCCAAATGGGACAATACTTCTCCTCAACTCCACCATAGACTGATCTAATGGCCTCTTTGGCCCTATCCATGCCCTCATATATGTAGCCCATTGGGGGCTTCTCCCCATCTGCAACTCGTAGGAGCACTAGCAAGGGCTCAATAAACTGCAAAGTGCAAACATGTTTCACAAATAAGTGTGAACGAAAATAAACAAATAAAAGTAAGATATGATTAAACATTTAAACATAATAAATAATTAAATTTTACCTTCACAATCTTGTCCATTGGTGTCCAAAACCCTTGCTCATCAAAAATGCAATCAGCCACAGCAATTCCTGCAGTCCTTGTAGAAAAGGATGAGGAAGACCACTCCTCACTAGTAAACATGCGCCTTAAGGCTGCCCTTGACTGAATCAAGGATTGCATCGTGATAAAATTTGTTGCAAACCTGGTGATGCCAGGACGAGACAACTCCCTCAACCCTGTGTATTGCCTCATAAGGTTAAGCACCCATGTGTGGTTGTATACAAATTTGCATATGTCTTTTGCTGCTTCCACACATGTTTTGATCCATGGGAGCTTGCTAAGATCCTCCAACATGAGGTCAATGCAATGGGCGGCACATGGAGTCCAAGATATAATAGGGTGCCTCTCCATCAATAATCTACCAGCAGCAACATAATTTGCTGCATTATCTGTCACCACTTGCACTACATTCTCTTCCCCCACATCAGCTATCACCTCCTCTATAGCCTCACACAGGTATGTGGCATTTTTGAATTGGGTAGAAGCATCAATGGACTTCATGAAGACGGTGTCACCTGAAAAAATAAGCAAAACCAATTATTCAATAAATTAAAAAACATAAATCAGCCATATTAAATTATTAATCATTAAATCAAATTCAAATTTCAATGCATTGAGGGAAGTACAATTACCTCCAAAGGAAACTAGGAAATTAAGCAGCGTCTTATTTCTCCTATTGGTCCAACCATCAGTCATGATGGTGCAACCAATCATCCTCCACTGCTTGCGCTGCTCCTCTAATTGTGCTTTCACATCTGCCACCTTTTGAGTCAAAAGTGGGCCCTTTAATTCATCTTCACTAGGGGCTTTGAACCCCGCCCCACATATGGTTATGGCATCAACCATGTTTTGCCAGAAAGGTGACCTATAACATGTCATAAATAAATTTATAAGTTACATAAGTATTGTAAAATGAAAAAGTTTTAAGTTTTTAACTTTAAATTTGAATTCGATAATGAGATACATCTAGATTCTAAAATTTAAATATAAATTTTAAAACAATTAAACGAAAAAGAATTACCTGGCTACATGGAAGGGAATGGTGCAGTAGTACCAAAAGTCTGCAATTGACTTTTTTGTTGCATCATGTGCATCCTTGTTCCAACCCATGCTCTCAAGCGACGGTTGGGAACCAGGAGTAGTGCGTGGTACAAAATATGAGTCCACCCTAGATTTACGAACTCTAGGGCCAATGCTAATACTACCACTACCACTAGCAGTAGCAGCGCCACTGGCACTAGGAGTACGCATAGGCATAGCTGATGCAGAAACAGAAGCACTAGCACAAGCACTAGCACTAGGACAGTATGGAGGCATGGAAGAAGCATCTCCAACAGCACCAAGTCCCTGTCCAACTCCAACACTCACCAACTCCTGCTTCTGTTTCTTTTTCATTTCTTTTTGCATTTCAAAAGTTTCTAATTGCACCTGCACTTCACGAACAACCTCAGGAGGTGCTCTAGGGCAACCCACTGCATCATGGGCGGGTATGCGTGCAAGAGGGTATTTTAATCTATTTATGCCTCCATGATATATTGTTTTGCAGTAGAAACATTTGGCATCTCCCTTTTTCATTCCGGGAAAGATTTCAGCATGTTTCCAAGCAAGGTCTTTTCTGACTGGGGTTTGAGACATTGTGAAAATAATAATATGGTTTGATTTGCAAATGAATGTGGCTGCAAAAGTAGGGTTTCTAAAATTATTTAAGTTGCAAGTAGGGTTTGTAAAAAATATATGCAAACTCAAAAAAACAATGATTTTACAAATTACAATGAATTATTTGTTAAAAAAACACAAAAAAATCAATTAAAATCGAACTTACCTCTTAGATTTGGCTTGGAATGCAATGCAAACTCCTCCCAATCACTGGTAATGAGCTCTCAATGCACCTCCTTGCTGGTATGAAGCTCCCCAAATGATATATGACCTTGGATTTGTCTTCAACAACTTGCTGGTTGCCCTCTCTTCTCCTCCTATTTTTCTTCACAACTCTCTCTTCTCCTCCTATTTTGCCAAATGAATGAAATGAGGTTGCTTTTAGGGCGAAATAGAAAATATAAGTTAAAAAACTTGAGTTTTCTTTTTTGGCCTTTTGGCCTTGCCGCGCCAAGGGGGTGGGACTCGCTTGACGCTTGGGCCCGCCTCGCTGTGGGGGCCACCCGCCGACGCGGTCGCGCGGAGCATGACTCCAACCGTGAGTCTTGGCGAGTCCCGGACTATGATTAAAATATTAAATAAATCACTTAAGTCACTTAAACTTTAATATCTCTTGATGTACTTGATTGCTAAGCCATCTGAGCCAGGAGTCGACTCTCCCTATTCTCCATGTGATTGGATGCCCGTTTAAAAATAGAAACCCTGAACAGTGACTTACTATAAATAGTAAGTATGTGAAACTGAGTTTAGAAACAGCTGCAAAGGCCCAATCAAGGTCGACACTGCCAATATGCTCTGCTCAGGTGTCTTTCTATTAATAGGAACCCTAACTCTCCCAAATAGTAACTTACTATAAATAGTAAGTGTGCCAATCTGAGTCAAATAACCTGTGCAAAGGCCAAAACCTGAATCCAGCTGAAGAGTAATGTCTCTAATCACCGAGTAACTGCCACACGAGACCCTCTATCTATAATTGTTAGCCTACGAGGGTCAAATGATAGGCTAATCCTTACGAACTCTGATGCTCACGAAAATTGGGACATTACAACTTCTCAACATCATCTGGCCTGAGGCTACAAACAACCCGTGAAGAGTTTTTAGGAAATCATGATACAATACTAACTTGGTTCTAAATTCCATGGGAGAGTACTGCATGCTGAAAAACTCGAATTTTGACTGTAAGCTTGACTATGCTTGGACAAGTTTTGCACAAAAAGCTAAAAATAGCTTGCTGATTTTTCTTCTTCAAAGGGCAGATTTTTTCAAAAATAATCTGAGATATGGGTTTTGTGTAGAATCTCGTTGCAAAGAGACCTAGATCGTTTGATTTTGAAAATTGTTGATGGCTGGTTGAAAAAGCAAAAACCCTAAAATTTTAGGATTTTCTTGAAAAAAGCTGAGAGCTGGGTTTTGTGTAGAATCACGTTTTAGATGAACCTAATTAATTTGATTTTGAAAATACTAAGGGTTTCTTGGAAATGCGTGAAAAAAACAATTTCTTGAAAGTTGAAATTTTTTCCAAAGTTGTAGAGAATCGAAAACCAAGCTTACCCAAATTGTTGAAAATTGAAAAAGATGACCCCCTTTTGAAAATTGATGCCCTGGAAATTTGAAGCATGAAAAAGCGAGCCTCTATGTGAGCTGATCTAGAAAATATGAAGAACTCTGAAAAAGCACCACACTTTAGCCTTCAAATCTTGAAATGAATAAAATTTTATGTTTTCTCTTCTCTTGCTCTTGGACGCCACCTGCAAAAATCTGTGAATAATGAATGTCAAAGATATTTTAATAAGTTTTGAGGATAAATAAAACGCTTTATTCTCCGCTTTAAATCTTTCGAAGCCAATCCTGAGCAGGTTCATCGAATGTGGCCACTTTTTTGAGTGATGCATGATAAAAATTGAAAAAAATTCTAAGGCATTGAGCCTTGGGCGCCCTTCTTGACTAGGAGTGCTTTTCCTCAGCAGACTTAGCCAATTTTTTGACAATTTCAACTTTTTGCTTGATTTTGTCCTCCATTTGATCCTCGATTCCGGGTGCTTCAGTGAATCCTGTGAACTGGCTGATGATCTTGTTGCGGAGCCTGATTGAATCTGAAGTGATCATCCTGGAGATTGCAACATCGGAAAACTGAGTCTAAGACCTCAAAATCTTGGGCGCCCTTGGCTATCTGGGGTGCCCATGATCACCAAAGATAGCCATTTTTTTATAATCTTAAATTTGTTAATGTTTTCTATCCTTTAGATGAATTCGCCATTCCGGTAGTTTGACTGGCCCGATGAACTAATGGTTGGACTCGTTGGATAGCTCGGAGAATTTTGAGGGGGTCTTCTAGAAGTGATATCTTCTGAAAACTGAATTTTGGGGGTCAAAAGCTTGGGCATCCCTGGCTACCTGGGGCGCCCAACTCCTCCAGAGTTAGAATATATTCTGAGATTTTCAACTTTGCTTTTGACTTTTCTGATTTTGCAAGGTTTTATTCCCCTGTTCAATCTGACATAACTAATGCTTGACAAATTTGAAGAGCTCATCATGGAATCTGTTGAAGAGCTGGATTGACTATGAAGAAAAGTTGTTGGATATTGCAAACCCTAATTTCAACTTTTAGGCACTTGTTGGCATTACAATTCGTACCTCTGGAGTGGGTATTGGCAACAAACAACTATGCACCGAATTAACTGCTCTTCAAATTAGGAGGGGAAGCTCCCTCTTTTGCTGTTATTGCGTAAAAAGTAAAGAGATCTAAGTTTCCTATCTTTTTACTCAGCGACAGGGCACAAAGGTGATAAAAATCAATGCGTTGCGGCTAAGGTTTTCTCTGGTTTTTGCAAATCTTAATTACAACTAGGCCAAACTATCCTACCTCAAGTAAAACAAAGCGAGAGGGTGTAGGAGCAATATTTGGGGAATGGTTGGATCACTTGGGCCGACTGTCTCTCAGAATGCATCCGAAGGCTCTGAACTTTCAGATCTACGCTGGAATAAAGTCTTATGCAAGCAAACACTCATACGGTAAGCTAAATCTCAAAATTCCCAAGGAGGTGACGACACCTGTCCAAGGTGTAGGCTGAGATGTAGATTACTAGAAACAACACTGAATGATGAATTGGATATTAGGATTCCCGAGGAGGTGACGACACTTGTCCGAAGTGTAGGCTGAAATCTAGATCATAAAACAACATCAAACGATAACCATTAATCTCCAAATTCCCAAGGAAGCGATAACGCCTGTCCAAGGTGTAGATTGAAACAATAGATTATGAAAACAAATGTTGATAGATCTTGAAACTTTGGATCAAATGGCACATTTTTCTTTGATTTATTTCTTCAAACTCGCTCAACGATTTACAAAGATTTGGGACAAAAAAGGTACGAAATCATACACAATTGGAATCAAACCAAACAACTCTCATCCAAGGGTGAACAGATATTGACTTGCAAGCTTGATGGCACAACGGCGCAACAATTTTGTGTAGCAATAAAAGTTAAAAAATAATAAGCAAGGCTGCTCTTATTTATAGAAGCTCAAAGGAGTAGGGAACCCTAAAATCTCCTTGAGTTAACACTTAGTTCTTGCCAATCTGCAAGATTTATTCCTATGTCTAAAATTAGGTAACCTAACAGTTAACTAGGAAGTCTACTTCAGTTAACTGATTCTAAACTAAACTAACACCATATGTTACATAGGTGTCTCCAAAATAGACATGCACGATTAGTGGGACAACAAGTTAACTTGGAAAGAGGCATCAAGTTAACTGCTGTGTCTAATGTCTATTTGGCAAAGGTGGGACGTCCCAACTGGCAGTTCACACCTCATCAATTTGAGTAATCAGCTCCTCTAACCAGTTGTTAACTGTCTCTATGTCTGGACAACTGATACTTCTCAGGATGATGACGTGTCTTCACAGCATCTCCTCGCCACTTGCAATCTAATCCTGGTATTCTTCTTTGCAGCTGCGTCATCAAGTTTTGCTGACATAGCTGCAATCTGACTCAACTCGCAGTCACTGCTGAAAATACTACAAATGAGGTTTTTGGAATTTTATTTGCACTTCGTCATCCGCAATCTACTCACCGTCCTCACGCTGATATCAGCAAGGGACTTGTGATACGAAAATTCTCGTGAACTTGATAGCACTTGTCACCTCTTGTCTACCCTCGATCAACTTTGCAGAGATTACCTCGTAGGTTTTTATCTTGAAGAGTTGTTGTTCTCTTCAAGTAAAAAGTTTTTGTTTATGCTCTTCTACAGTGACTAAAACGTAGGCCATCCTCAAATGAGAATGGTAGTGTGGAAGGTGGTGTGGTAGTAACCGGTGGCGGCTCTATAATTGGGGTAACTACCTTTCGCATTTTTGCTATCCATTGAATGACGATGCCACTTACGCCTTCCAAGGCTACGAGCTTCACTTGGTGCACGTTTGTGTCGAGTGTCTTTAGAAAGTCGTGAAACCATTTTGGTCTTGATTTCAACTTGAGAGTACCGCGTTCTGAAAAACTCAACTGTTGACTATAAACATGATACTGTTCGAACAACTTTTCTGGAGCAACTAAAAATAGCTTTGCTGAGGGGCACTTTTTATGAAAATTTTTGAGACGTGGGTTTTGTTGGTAATATTTTTTTGAATGGACCCACAACATCAGATTTTCAAAAAGATGTATTTTCCTTTGACATGCAATAGCCTCTCCAGACAGAAGTTTTAGAAGCAGCAAAAGCTTATTTTTCCCGAAAAAACCTGACACATGGGTATTGTAGGCGCTTAAGAGCTAAACAAACCTATTTTGTTTGTGTTTTGAAATTGTGACTTTTTTCGGAAAACCCTAAAAAGGGGCAGCGGGGCAACTTTTTCTGGAAGATTTTGGCACGTGGGTTTTGTTGAATCTGCTGTGCTGATCATACCCAGAAGACC
Source organism: Sequoia sempervirens (assembly GCA_007258455.2). Lineage (NCBI taxonomy): Eukaryota > Viridiplantae > Streptophyta > Pinopsida > Cupressales > Cupressaceae > Sequoia > Sequoia sempervirens. The sequence continues at coordinate 6,687,329 of VDFB02000003.1, forward strand.
AGATTTGTGAAAAACTGTTGTTTACTTGGACATGCAAGAAGATCTAAGACTAGAATAGAAGAAATATGAGGGTGAGAAGCTAGAAGAAATAAATTGCCTCCCTGAATCTTCAAGAAAATCACGCTTGGAGATGTAAACTTTGAAAAACTGCTCCTCTGTGCAACTTGTTCTCGAAAACATGAAGAACGCTGAGAAAGGCTCTTGTTAGATCTTCAAAAGGCATTGGAGAGAAAAAATATTTGTGCTTGAGCTTCGACCTGAAAAGAAATAATGAAGAAATGGATGCCTAGGCTTTGATAATATCAATTTGGAGTTGCAAGCATCAATTAGGGCATCCAAATCATGATTGGGGGAATCACCTCTGTGATTAGCAGTTAACAGAAACTATCTCTACCTATTTTGGGACATTTGGGCATGAAGAAGCTTTAAAATATCTTAAGTCAACCTAGGCCTAGTTTGACTTTAGGCATCCAAGTCTTGAGAGTTGAAGATTTTCACCCTTTTTCTGTGACGAAGTGCCTTTGTTTGACCCCTAATTCTGGTTGTTCGATCGATCCTGAAGCGTTGCTGACAAATTCATAGCAAAGTTGGATCAACGCTGAAGATATGTTCTTGGGAGTCGCCAACCCTAAAACCTGAATCTAGTGCCTCAATTTCTTGGGTGCCTTTTCCCAAAAGGGTGCATTTTTCGCTAGACTTGGTCAGTTTCTTGGATGCTTTTTAATTCCTCTAGTTTGATCCTTCGTGCTTTGATCTGAGATCATTGATGACTAATGATTCTCGTGAACGCATTGAGATATGGAATGGATAACCAGTTTAGTCTCCGAAAGGATGACTGGCATCGCACATTTTGAAGGTTGATTTAGATGTCTCAAAAGTTTGGGCGCCCTTGACCTGTAGGGGCGCCTTTGACCTTTTGTGCTGTAATTTTCACTTTGCAACCTTTCATGAACAATTCCAGTTCGATCTTCGTCATTGGATGTTTGATTTTTCTATTGAATCTGCTGACGGTGTCATTGTTGAGCCTGAGATTGATCAAGACGAAGGACTTCCTAGAGGTTATGGAGCTTGAAGATTGCATCTGATTGCCCAAAAAGTTGGGCGCCTATTTCTAGGAAGGTGCATTTTCCTTAACACTTAGCCAATTCTTCATGTCCTTTATTCTGCCTTTGCTTCCAACGTTTTCCGCTTGATCTTCGTTTGTGAATGCTTGATAGGTCCTGTGAGCTTGCAATTGGATTGATCACAAAGCTGAAAGGATGCTGAGCAGATGCCTTGTAGAAAAAAACTATTGCAAACTTCATTTGGTTGCCCAGAATGACAGGTGCCCCTAGTCAGCAGGGGCTCTTTTGCCTTGATGTCTGTTACATCCCAAATTGTGAGTTACTGTTTGCCATTACTGGATAGGGTAAAAGTGAATGTAATATGAATTCTGGAGAAGAATTAATGATGTTTGTACCTTGTTTTCAATATGAATGTTATCTCATTTGATGTTGTTTCATTTGATGTTATCTCAATTGATTTTATTCATGGTGAAATACTGCATAAGGAGGTTAATGAATCATGTTGATTTATCTTGTGATGTTTATATATACTGCTATTGTTGTGAACATATGACTGTCGTGAGTTTATGTCAGTGGATGCAGGTATGTGAACCATTCCTCCAAGCGGAGGGGAAATATCACTCGGGAGAGGGGCTTGGTTGTTTAACCGGTAATGTGAACTATCTGAGCATACACACACGTCACTGTAGTTTGGGGAGAACCAAGTCAATTATGTTGTTCTAGATAAGTCATCCATAGCTCATACATTGGATTTAGGAGTCTTGTTTACTTCTTTAAGCTTTGTGAGTGATGTTTATCTGTATATATGTCTTGTTGTATTACGATCATTATGATGGTAACGTGAATGGATGAAGTGAATAGGTTGAGTGGGTATATATATACATGTATATAGTATATACATGTATCCGTAAGTATATACATATCGATACAGGTGTAAGATCAGTAGATGGATATGCTCATACGGATGTGTCGATATGGTATACCTACACATACGTGTACACTGAGGTATATACAAGTATATATATGCATATATATACACACGCTACCTATTATCTGTGGATATTAATAACATATTATTATTGCCTGACAATTTACATATATATATATATATGTACATATCGGATTACGATATGGTTAGTAAACGATATATATATATATATAGTTTAATATTACAAATCTTTTTATTGGATATTAAATTATATTCCACTTTGAGTTTATATTAAAGTTTAAACTATGGAAATGGCTGCGATCTCTAGGAGAGATCACCCTAAATTTGCAAACTATGGAATTGAAATTTTAGTCAAATGGAAGGAATGTTGTTTTGAGAAGGATGTCAAATGGGGGACCTCAAATAGTGTCATTGAAGAGAATGGAAACGCTGATCCGTCATGATCAAGTTGAATGGGCAGCGGAATGCTTAATCCTACTAGTTGATCCAGTGGAAGAGAAAAGGCAATATTATCCTGATATTCAAGCCTTACTTTCGAAGAAGAAAAAAGTCTTTGGCAGCCTGCCTCCTGGGAGACCTCCTGAAAGAGGTTGTGAGCATGTGATTGAGTTAGAAGAAGGTGCAAATCCGGTCATCACTACTCCATACCGTCATCCAAAGAAGCGGAAAGATGAGATCGAAAAAGCCATTAAGGAGCTCTTGGAGATGGGGTTCATTCAGCCAAGCAAAAGCCACTTTGCTTCAGCAATGGTGCTGGTTAAAAAGAAAGATGGCACAATGCGTATGTGTGTTGACTACTGCACATTGATTCAGAAGACAATCAAGAATAGATATCCTATTCCTAGGATAGATGAGCTTATTGATGAGCTCCACGGGGCTATGTATTTCTCGAAGATTGATCTTCGATCCGGCTACCACCAAATCAGGATGAGGGAGGTGAATATTGAGAAAACAACATTTAGATGCCATTTTGGGCATTTTGAATTTCTTGTCATGCCATTTGGTTTGACAAATGCTCCTGCAACACTCCAATCTTGTATGAACAAGATTTTTAGACAGCAGTTGAGGAAGTTCGTGCTCATCTTCTTCGACGACATTCTCATTTTCAGTAAGTCTTGGGAAGAGCACCTCAAGCACTTAGAAGAAGTGCTTAGCATATTGGAGGTGGAATGCTTGTTTGCCAAAGAATCAAAATGTGAGTTCGGGATGACGGAGCTGTTGTATCTTAGCAACATCATTAGTGCTAAGGGTGTCAAGGTTGATCCTGAAAAGATTAAAGCCATTCTTGATTGGCCACCTCCAAAGAATGTTTCTCACTTGAAGGGATTTTTGGGTTTGTGTGGATTTTACAGAAGATTTTTCAAGGGTTATTCTCAAATGGTAGCCCCCCTTATAGATCTCACAAAGAAAGGAGCTTTCCTTTGGACAAAGAAAGCACAAGGAGTTTTTGATAAGTTCAAGCATATCATGAGCTCGTGTCCAGTGTTGGCTCTTCCAGATTTCAAGAAGCCCTTTGAGTTGCAATGTGATGCTTTAGGTGAAGGAGTAGGAGCTGTTCTCATGCAAGACAAGCATCCTATTGTCTTTGAGAGAAGAAAATTGAGAGGAGCAGAAAAGACATACTCAATTTATGACAAAGAGATGCTTACAATTATGCACGCATTGTCCAAGTTTTGTCAATACTTGGTGGGAAGTAAATTTGTGGTTAAGACTGATCATAACAGTCTTAAACATTTTATGCGCCAAAAGGATTTGAATGAAAGGTAGCAGAAGTGGGTGAGTAAGCTCCAAGCTTACGACTTTGACATTGAGTATGTCAAAGGAAAGAACAACATAGTGGCGGATGTTTTATCAAGAAGACCCCATTTGCAGTCACTTTGTGAGCTTACAACAGATTGGAAAGAGTTAATTGATGCTGATTATGCTAAAAATCAGTTTGCAACCAGCATAATAGAAGGTCATTTGCAAGATGAAAGGTACCAACTGGTTGATGGTTTGATCCTCTATAAAGGTAGAATCTTTTTAGTGCCTGAATCTAAGCTTAAGAAAAAGATTCTACAATCTTTTCATGATGTTCCGCTTGCTGGTCATCAAGGATTTTTTAAGACTTACAAGCAGATCCGAGGAAGATTTTCTTGGAAAGGGATGAAGGAAGAAGTCTTGCGCTACATAAGGGAGTATTCTACTTGTCAGATGAATAAAAATGAACACTCTTTTCCAGCTGGATTGTTGCAGCCCTTGCCAATTCCACATCAAAAATGGGAGAGCATTGCAATGGACTTCATCACAGGTTTACCAAAAGTGCAAGGTAGAGATTGTATTTATGTTGTGGTAGATAGATTGACTAAGTTTTCTCACTTCTTTGCTATCACAAGTTCATTTACAACAGCTCAAGTAGCTGAATTATTCTGTAGAGAAGTTTTCCGTTTGCATGGATTGCCTAAAACTATTGTCAGTGATAGGGACAGCAAGTTCCTAAGTGCTTTTTGGCAGGAAATCTTCAGATTGAGTGGTACAGTGCTCACCCCAAGCACTAGTTATCACCCACAAACAGATGGGCCATCCAAGATTGTTAACAAATGGTTAGAAGACTACCTCAGAAATTATGTTTCGGGGCAGCAAAGAGTTTGAGTAAAATGGCTTCATTTGGGAGAGTATTGTTATAACTCTTCATATCATATGTTAATTAAGATGTCTCCTTTAATGGCTCTTTATGGATATGATGCTCCTAACTTTGTGGATTTGGTGTTTGGTGATAGTAGAGCTCCATAGGCAAAGGATATGCTTTAGCAGAGCCAAGACATCTTGAAATCATTAAAGGAAAATCTGCAACAAGCTCAAAACCAGCAGAAGTTATACGCTAATCAGCAACGTGTTGAGCGTTCTTTTGTAGTGGGAGATATGGTTTATTTGAGACTTCAGCCTTATAGACAGTCTTCCCTCAAGAAGAGTGGTGCAAAAAATTTAAAGCCACGATTTTATGGTCCATTCAAAGTCATAAAAAGGATTGGTGAAGTGGCATATGAGTTGGAGCTTCCAGCTGATAGCAAAGTGCACAACGTCTTCCATGTGTCACGCCTCAAGAAGGCACTTGGGCACAATGTGGTTGCTACTACAGAATTACCTCCATTGGATGAAGGACAGGTGGTGTTGATTCTTGAGGAGATTCTTGACACTAGAGAGTGCTCTTTGAGGAGGAGATCAATCAAGGAGTACTTGGTAAAATGGAGGAACTTGCCTATTGAAGATGCAACTTGGGAAGGTGAACATATCTTGCAGCATCTAGATTTGTGGTTGCTTGGGGACAAACAATCTCGAGGAGGGCGGACTGTAATGTCCCCTTCTCATTAGTGATCAGTTCAATAGCTCATCAGCCTATTCCGGAGGCCCGTAGGCTCGTTGAGATGAAATTAGGGTTTCCTTTGCTTGGTGGTTTTTGGCATTTATCTGAATTTACTATTTTTAGTAAGTTCTAATTTCGGCAGTGCTTTAGTGAGTTTACTTTTCCTTTTGGAGCAGTTGTGTGACTTTGGTTTGGTCTTAAGAGCAATATTTGGAGAAATTATTTAATTCAAGGCAATTAATGTTATCTTTTAATATTGACCCCTTGGCCTAATGAGATGACTTTAAGTTGTGTTTAAAAAGTGGTCATAAAGGGGGACACCACATAAAGGAGATTTAATATTTTTATGATGTCTTAATTATGCCTTGAAGTTGGACGTCATTCTAGAAGGAATTAAATATTTTTAAATTTAAAATATTGGAGAGGTGAATGGGCATCCCTTTTTGGAGGGAAATTTGAGAAGCTGAAAGGTCTCCTCCAATTTTCTATATAAGCAAGGTTTGCTCTAGCATTTGGTATCCATCATTTTATGCTAATGTTATGCTGTCGAAATAACTTCATGAATTTGGCTTCAAGGAATTCTTACTTCCTAGCGTTTGTCCAATTTCGTGTTAGAAAGACAACACCTAGTTGGATTTATGGTTGCTTCTCATCCAAACTAGCAAATTGTGCTTCAAAGTTGGAGAATTTTGGTGATATTTTCAGTCTCTATGTTGCTGATGTTCATACAACTGAAAGAGATTTTTGTTAGCAGCTTCTTGAGTAAATTTAATCTTGTTCTGGGTATTGGTGAATTGTGTTTCTAGACCAAGGGCGACCCTTTCTGAGAAGATTAGAATTTATTTTGAAGTATTTCATTTTATCTTGAAGAATCGCCCTTTCTAGCAAGTCGTACCATCTCAAGGGAGCTTTGGAATTCATGCTTGATGATTTGATGGGTCTTTGATGCAGTTTTGGAGTTTGAGATTGGTCGACATCCTTCCAAGAAGCAATTGCAAGTTATTTCAAGTCATTCAAAGGTATTGTGAACATTTTAGTGTGTTTTTCAGTTTGCTTCAGTTTTCTGATTTTGGTTTCAAGCTTCAATAATTGAGAGATTATCAAGTGGGGAAATCATCTTTTCATTGTGCTTTGTAAAGATTGTAATAACACTCGAAAATTGCAGTTGTTTTTTCATTGCAAGACTATAAACAGTAGTATTGTTCTAGTCATTTAAATTGCTGCATATTTTAGTATTAAATTTCATACATTGTAACCCTTGGATGGTTTACCGCCAATGTGGAGAAAGAACAATTAATCTCTCTTTAATCACCCAATGAAAAGTGGCAAATTCCCACTCATGAGTGGATGCCCACCACAGTGGATGAATTAGTTTTGCTTTGTAATCTTTTCCCCCCGCTGAATAAGTGGAAGTGTGGAAATCTCTCATGGCTGGTTCACCACCTATTTACATTCAGTTGTAATTTACTTTCCAGTTATTGTTCAGTTTCCTCCACCATATGCTATCATCTTGCCTTTTAAAGGATATTGGTGAACATTCTTGGCGTTGAGTGCATTTAATTTGAATATCATTTTGGAGGCTAATGCTAATCTATTGGCGTAGTGCTGATTTGTGTTGTGTAAATCTTGGGAAAAATTGGTTGGCATATTTCACCAACCTTGGAATTCGAATGATTTAAAATATTGCCTTTAGCAAAAGGAAAATGTGTCATTCTTCATATAGATGAAATTGAAATATTTCAATTCTAAACTATTGAAACTTTAGAAAATAAAATGAAAATTGCGAAGGGAAGAAATACGCGCCTGAAGCACACGGCCATGGCCAAGTCGTAGGATTTGGAATGCAGCTTGTAAGTTGTCAATTGAGCCATGAATATAGGCTAAGTGGATTTCATTTAAACCATGACCATTTCCTGTGAAATAAATCACCCGCCAGTTTGTTGGATTGGCACCATTTTTGGAGACGCCTGTAGGTGTCGATTATCCATTTTTGAACATGTGCAAGTTTGAAATGTTCTATGTTTTTCTGTCCTGAAAGGGAGGTTGACTCGCCTCTTTGGAGCTATGTATGAGAGTACAAACCCGCCACATTTCATGTTGAATTATTCAAAAGAATCAAAACATAGTTCTGTCAAGTTACATGCCTGTAAGAGTGGAAATTTGCTAGGTTGGGGGCTCTATAAATAGCCGCCAAGTTCATTCTTCAAAACCTACTTGCTTATTACAAATTTCATCAGACTTCTAGAGATTTATCTTATAAGTTTATTTTTCTGAGATTCATATTCATATATGAGAGCTGAGAACAAAAGAATTACCAGTCCATTTGTTATTTCTAAGTTTTATCTATATTCAATTGTGACCAATAACAGATTGAATAATCACCATTTGAGGAGTAAAATTCCGAGTGAGACAAATAACAACCTAAGAGTTTATGCTGTGTGATAAAGGCAACATCTTGAAAGGAAATTGCCAGTTGATTAACTGATTTGAGGCACTGTGAGGAAAGACTGAGACTTCATCATTGAAGGAAAGCTTAAAATCAGGCATGAGACATTCTTCTGTTATCAATTATGTTTCTGATTGTTAAAATATCATGGTCCTTTGTGTTTACTGTATGTGCATAGGTAGAAAGTCTTTTCATAAATTGCATTTCTAGGTTGTAGAGAAAAAGAGTTATTATATGAATTGCATACCTGATTGTACTTAGAAATTTAATTGTATGAAGGTTAAAGATGCATATTTTTGTGAAATTGCATAATCTGTATGATCTCCATATAAGGAGAATACGTTGGTATTAGTTACTATTTACTAGGATCGAAATGAAGACATGAGTCAAGTAAGATCTAGTAGCTTAAGTTATTAGGTTAACTTAGATAAGCTTGAGTTACTCCTAGGATAAAGATTTCATGAATAGGAGGGATTATGTGAGTTACTTGTTGACTAATTCATTTTTAGTAGATAATATGTTGTAGGATTGTCTGGGATGATTGATCTTCCAGGAAAGGACATAACCTATGCGTAGTGTAAGATAGCCCTAAGTCAAATCGACCCTGAATAGTGTATGTGATAGATGACTCTCTTAGTCGTTTACTGAACTAAAACTCTTTGATCAAAGTAGTGTAATGTACCTACATCCTCTTAGATTGGGCGATGATTACACTATTAGTTCACCGTGATCCCGTATTACATTCTAGATCGAGGGATGCCGTATTGCACAAGATCTAGTTATGTAGGACACACCACTATGCTCAGTTGGTTAACAATATCGGTTACTCTACCAATCTCTTCGTTGAAGGGAGGGCCATCTATTGAATAATAGATGTGTGGGGGACCGCATTATAAGTCCGTGGTTGGCGGAAAAGCGCCCGAGTGATGTTTCTCCTCCACTGAAGGCTACTGAAGTACCAAGATTTGAAAGGCGGATTCCTGGACCTTCTTACTACTATTTGTTCAAAGGCTCATTGGAGCTACATTTGTAAAGGCATGTATTCTTGTTATGTGTACTTGTGAAGTTATTGTAATGGAAGTGAAATCTTTATTGTAATTTGATGTGGCATCTTGTTCATATATTATCAATAAAGAAAAGAAATTTTTTATTGCAATGTCATGTTAACACGTTTATTTACTCGTATGATGTAAATTTAGGAAATTTTTACTTTACCAAAGGGTTGGCACGTTACAATGTCCATCAGTTTACCCTCCGTTTTACTTGCTTGAATGATCAACCACTGTTGTCGTTTGATATGTTCCGTGAGTTAGCTACTGGGTCCAGCACGTAGCTGAGTTGAATATGAGGAAATCACCTGGGGGTTGCCAATCCAAAGACTGGCATCTGGCAGCTTTGCTCCTTGGGTGCCCTTAGGCTACAAGGGCGCTTTTTCCCTTGTTAGGCTACCGTTTCTGATGACTTTTGTTTTCAACACCTTCTGCCTTTGCCTTCATTTGACGACGTTTGATGAATTTGTTGAATTTGCTTGACGATCCATCGTAAAGTTGGCAGAATTACCGAGAAGATGACTGTCTCGGCTAAACTTGATAACTGCATTAGACCTTCTGAACTCATGGGTGCCCTTGGCCAACAGGGGCTCTTTTGGCTTCAGTGTCATCAATTTTCGTAAAGACCTTCACCTTCGTGCTTTGCGTTCATCGTCTCGCTAACTGCCTTGATCACTGTTGTCGCTGACGCGAACGCGTTCACTATTGCAATTGCTTTCACCATACTCCATGTATGGGTGCTTGGAAATTTCACCAAGGCATTGATTGTGTAGTTTCTTTCTTGTAGTAGGGCGCGCATCTCCCAGACTTACAATATTTTCAACATTTTTCAACCTTTGAAAATCCCCTCTGTTGCGAAGCATCTTTTCATGCATCTTTCGCCATGGATTCTTCCTTGAAGCTTTTGAGGCTTAGATCTCGACACTTGGTACTGGCCATTCTGCCATTGATGACCTCGGAGGTCCTATCTTTTCTCCTAAAAAATGAAAATACACCCACTAGAGTAAAATAAACTTTTTGGTGATTTTGATTTGACCGGTGTGATTGTGAAGTCATATTATCCTATCAAAATCATTTTCAACTAATTCTGGAAAGGTCCTATTTTTAGGGGTTTTCCTAAAAATAGGGGTATGAAACCCTAATTTTCAAAGTTTCAGAAATTTGCAAGTATCCTCCTTGACATAAACCCACAAAAAGCCCATGTTCTGTTTGACCTAAAATGGACTTTTGACAACAATTTTACGTGATTTAGACCATTTTTATAAAAATGCCTTATTGAAGCAAGATCCCTGATTTGATTTAGCTCCAAATTGTTGATGTTCCATTACAGTTACTGTTTTGATTTTACATTATAATATTTTATTTGTCAATTTTAAAATGATCCCTGATTTAGTTCAGGGTTCATGGTCCATCTTTGCAAAGATGTTTCACATGTTCTGGGATTTTTCTCATGCCTTTTGTAGTCCCATTCTGAATATTGATAATCACCTTTACTACTTTAAGATGCAACACCTGAGAGAACTCTAATATATGAGAGCACATAGTCTCAATTGTGATCCATAGCCCTGCATATTTGTTAGCTGTGAAAAAATCCACACATCCCACAGGTACATGCCTAATGGCTGCTATGATTTTTAATTATTGTACCTTTTTTGATGGAGCCACTACTAGGAACTGGCACAGATTTTCCTTGTTCGAATCTTACTCCTTGTAAGAAAAACTTCAGGAATAGTTGCAAGATTTAAATATTTGAAGGCATTAAATTATTTATTATTCACCACAATCTGCCATCTTGATCTTTATGAATGTGTTAACTGTAATCTGCATTGTAATGAATTGAGACTAGCTGGCAAGGGGTTGGTTCCAAGAGTTGTAATTGTATGCAAACTACTCAAGTCTATAAAGAGGCCCCATTCAAAATTGAGATCCTCATCTGATTAGGACTGTTATGGTGGACGCATGATGCATCTCATTAGAGTAATCATATTTGTCTATATGTTCTTACATTTCTCACTTAATTAGTTACACTGTATTGTAATTCTGAATTCTTCATGATTGCTTGTGTTATCTCTGTGCTGAAACTGTGTTTGCTAAATATATATCACAATAGTTGTTATGGCAGGTCCTGTCCGAGGTTATGAACATGATGCCTAGCACAATGTCAGAAGTCTATGTTTTTAGAGAGTATGCTTTCAATTTTAGTGAACATGGGCCTTTGAAAGTAAAATTTCATGGGAAGAAGCTTGAGATTTTGGTATTCAAAGTATGTTTATAGTATACACTGTCTTGGTAATTAGGATTCATATTATTTCTGATAATGCCTGCCTTACATTGAGTTAAATTTGATGTTGTTTGCAATGCATGATTATGCCCATTTGTCTTAAAGAAACTATGCTAGAATTGGAATAGTGATTATGATTCAACATTGAACAATGTGCAACAGAAACCAGAAGGTTGAATTTTTATGTTACAACTATTACTTGTTTCAAATAGTGAGTCCTCCCATATATATGCTTAATCTGTTGCTAAGAAACAATCATGATGAAGAGTACTGTTTGTGATGCCATTTTAGAGTTGTCTGTGCTCGGAGCAGAGAGAAGAGTGGCCAGTCCCCGACGAGTTATGATGGCATTAGAATCTCATGCAATTAATTTTGATCTTGCAAGGCAGCAGGTAAATGCCCACCTCCTTTTTACAACTTTTTATATTGTTGCTTCCATTCTATTTTTGCATTTTAACTTGTTTATTATCTGTTTAAAAACTAGGACGCAGCAGAAGCATTGGGACACCTTTTATCTGCATTGAAAGAAGAATGCCTTCAATACATTCAGCAATACATGCCACATCATGGTTCTTTGTCAAGTGTTTTGGCTCTTTGTGATAGTGAGTTTACCAATCACAAAGATAGAGGCGAACAAATTTCTCTGGAGATTTGGAATCATTACCTTAAAACTCCCTTGGATGGAACCATTGGAAGTGTAGTGACATGTCAAAGCTGTTCATTTCAGGTTATCCATCTCCTTCAGAAAGAATACACATATTCATTTATGCACACATTAAAATTTGGCTGGTTGAAAAATGGTTAGCAGATATGTATACTATATAAACAGGCCTCTTGGAAAAATTTATTGCCTGAAGTACCTTGAATCTCTAGGTGAAGTTGTGATGAAGGTGTTCGTTGATTGTTTCCCTTCTGTGATGCTTATCATCAACCTTAAAAGTTAAAATATAACCAAGGAGCATGAAATATGAGACTTAGATTTGTTATCAACCTACTTTTATTGCCTTGTTTGTGGTTTGCAGTCTTCAACACACTTCGAGTTCTTTCATGATTTGCCAATATCACCCATAGTAGGCAGTAACAGTGACATTGTAAGTAACTGGATTTAGATTCCATTTTTGCTTTTCCATTTTCTTGAGCCCTGAGAGTCGAATTCCTTTGTGATTTATGTTATGCAATTGGTTTTCAATTTCTTCTGTCTAATTCTCTTGCATGGTTCAAATTCACCTTTCTTTTCAGATGGAGGGATGCACCATAGACAATTGTTTGAAAAAATTTACTGCCCCTGAACAGATTAGGAATTATCGATGCAGTAATTGTTCTCATCTCTCTGCAATTCAAGCACTGTCCTTGAAATTCGAAGTGAATAAGGTTGGTCTTGGAGCCCATTGCAATGCTTTTAATTTGGGGGATATTTTCCTGTTGCATCCTTGATAGGGAAAACTCTTTTTAATTATTCTTGTGATTTTAACAGTGGACAAGGCTTAAATCATACTGTTATGACATGCTGAAAAATTATAAATTGTTTTGGTTTGCATTGTGGCATTGCAGGCTATTATACAGAAGATTAAAGATTGTAGTGATGATGACAGCTGTTCTTGTGAAGCACTTGTTGCCGAAGAAGGACTGCCCTGGCCAGCTGCTTACAGAAATGCTTGCAAACAACTAAGATTAGGTTGCTGTCCAAAGGTGTTGAAAAGTTTATCTTTTAATCTTGTTTGTTCTCTATTTTCTGTCAACTTCAAAAAAATGATTTTAATAAAGTAAATGGTGTAGGTAAAGTTATCATGCTTTTTTCGCAGGTTAACAATGCTAAATTATTTGCTTGGAAACTTTGTAGGTTTTGTGTATTCACTTACAACGTGCTTCTATGAATGATATTGGCGAGTTAATTAAATTAAGAGTAAGTTCTTTTTCTAGTGTGTAAATCTTGCCTTGTTACAGCAGTTGAGATTGCAACTGCTCTTATTGGACATGTGTTTTCCTTATGGTCCACAGGTTTTTTATGGCTGCATTTCAAATCTTAACATTTCAGTGCAAATATTTATTTGCAGGGTCATATCTCATTTCCTATAGTTCTAAATTTGTTTCCATACACTGTTGCTGCACAAGGAATGAAGAGGGTGTCTTTATTGCATGAAAGACAGATGCAAACATTGCAGAGCCAGTCTATGCTTTCACATATCGAGCATTTTAAACTCCAGTTTGATAGAAATTTATTATCATGGAATCCTTTCTTTGCCAAGGAATCTAGCTTTTGTTCAGAATCTACGTCTGGAAACTATGTTGCAAAAAGTTTAGGTAACACTGTTGACCAGTCACTCCAACCTCAAGAAAACAAACCTCTGATTGATGAAAGATATTCAATGACAAAATCTATAACCTGCAGAACTTCTGACAGTCATATACAACCAGATGAAAAACTGATAAGTTGTTCCATGGTCCAGGTTAGTCTTTGAAATGACCTTTCTATGAGCTTGATAATTTTCTTTCTGGGAAATTTTATTATTATCATAATGTTTTCCCTTCATTTGAGTTAAGTGCAAAAACTGAGAGAAGATGCAGTATAGTGCCCACTTGAATAACAATAATAAAAACTAATGTAAAAGGAGAAGCTTACATATTGAGATTTCTGTTACTAGTTCATGAGTAACTTAAAGTTCTGTAACTTGCTGTGACTTCTCTCCTTCAACATCTCTGATGATGGCTTTTGTTGAGTAATTCTATTTTTCTAAACATGTTTGAAGGTGTATTAGTTATACGTGCCATTTCTTTTATGAGTCTTGTTGCACTTTCTATCTACTATGTTGAATATGCTCATTTCTTCCAGAATATAAGCAACATTCTTATGTTGAGATTAGACACCCTTCAAACCAAAAGTGGATTGCTGAGGCAGACAGAAATCACTTTTACACATCAATGAATTTGTATTCTCTTAGATTGATCTAATCAGGGCTATAGTTTTTGCTGTTCCTTTTCCCTCTCTATCTGAACAATGTGTGCACAAATGAAACAAAGTATTTGTGAAATTCAATCCATAGCAATGCATATTCAAAAAGGTGTGGACCGCCCCCAATGTAAAGTGCCGGCATGTTGACTACAACATGCTGGTGGTTTTAGCTCCACCTATACTATATAACTGCTATCCTGCTTGAGGCATAGGGAAATGTAATTGTCACCTCCTCTGTGAAAATGATCTTTCCAAGCTTTTCCAGGGGCTAGTGGGATGGAACATCATCAAACTTTCCAACAATTTAGTATACAACGATAGTCATTCAGTCATTAGGTTCTTTAGTGGCCCATTAGAATTTGTTGACACTCGAAATATGCCCTTAATAACCCTGCAATTCTTGTTAGGGGAGCTCAACAAGTCATTGCCTAAGGCTTCCCAATAAACTATAGTGACCTATCATTGCATCCTAAGGCCTCTATAAACTTATATTGTGGTGGTTTTATTTTTTTGTTATGTTATTCTCCTGAATTTATGAATTTGTAGGACATCTAAAAAATTTCTATGGACTTGATTTTAGTTGTTTGTGCAATGAAGTTATTAAGATGTTATTTTGAGATGTTGGCCCTAGCATATCATTTTTTAATGGTTGATTATCTAGATTCGGTCCTTGCTATTTGTATGGTCCATATTGCAGGTAATGATTGTGTACATATTGTATCCTTATTATTATGCATGTTATTATGCCTTCTTTGTTAAGAGTTTCTTTTTAGCAGTGTTCCCTTGGGATGTGTCCCAAGGGTTTTTCTGAGGTGCCAGGGATGAGGGGTGTTTTGGAGGTGGGGACACAATGTCCCCTCCATGTCCCTGATATTGTGCAAAAAATAGGGATGCCCCGGGGAGATCTCTCAAATGTGGGGGATATTCCCTGGTCAGGGACCATGGGGGGGCAGCCTGCCGTCCCCAACGTCCTTCACATTATTGTGTAAATTATGGTTATTTTTATGACATTGCAGAATTGTGATTCAAGTATGAAATGTCATTTTTCCTGAACATTATGTGTCTGCTGTTGTTATGCCTTAAGCTTTTAAGGTGTTTGTATTTGTAATCAGATTGGTACCATGTTTTGTTGAGTATTAAAGATGGATATGTCATGAAGGCTCTGAAAGACCTAATTCTAATTGAATACCTAAGAGCTTTCTGATTATATGCTTGTGATATATTGAATCTTATTAAGACTGAATTCGAGTTGAATGTTCATGATGGGGGAAAAAAATGGAGGGAATGCATAGATGATATATTTAGATCATGGAAACCTACTGTGTATCCTCTTTGTCAATCTGGACAGGATTGCAAATACCATTATTTGAACAATAAACATCAATACTCCTCCTTTCAGCTAGGGTTTCTGTGCCATAAATGTAATTGGCATATTACATTCGGTGGGAGAAACAAGGTTTCTACTGCTGATCCTTCTTTGCAGAATAGTGGTCATGGAAAGAGGAAGTGCCCCCAGACCCCCGCAAGGGGCGCTGCCCCTTGACCCCACTAGGGGCGTTGCCCCCAGACCCCCATGAGGGGCGCTACCCCTCGATCCTGTTGGGGTGTTTCCCCCAAAACCTCATCAAACTATAGGTCTAAGCATGTTATAGGCCAATGATGAATCATGATCATTAAACCTACAAAATACATATCCCCTGTTGCAAATCTTTGCATCTTTTGCAGTCAAAGCCATAATCAAGGATTATCTTGTTCCATACATTAGACAACAAAGCATGTAGTCTTGAAGGCTACAATAAAATTTTAATAATAAATTCCTCACTTGAATATACACACCAATCATTGAGATGCAAGCAAATATCATGGCTACATCATCATCTATGACCTATCTTAGACACTAGCGCATGACTTGTCGTGATGTTGGGATGAGTAATGCAAGCTCTTTTGAGCCATAGACTTATATTTTTAATTTTGATATTTGTTTTGATGCCATGGATTTCATATTCCATGAGTTTTGTATACATTTGACAATATTTATATATTTGAATGTGTTATTTCCTTCAGCTAAAATTTGCGTTTATACTTATGTGATCGATGTATGTTTGTGTATGAGATCATAGTAATTTCTATTTGATGATGTTATTGTGTCTTTAAGGTTTATTTATTAAAGGGTGCGTGAAACAAGTGTTAAATCCTTAAAAATCTCTAAATTTCTTGGGTTTTTCTATTTGCCGAGTCTTTGCCGAGTCTTTGCCGAGTCTGGGCTCCGAGTCCGAGTCCGAGTCAAAAATTGGCTTGCCGAGTCCGAGGCGAGTCCGAGTCTTGTAACTATGATACATATACATTTGTATATATGTGTGTATATAATATACATACACTTATATGTGTATGTATAATACATACATACATATAGGTATGCTCCATGGAGCTTTGGAATGTGGGTACAGGGTGACTATGGACCAAAATTTGGGGATAGCAGCTGGCAGCACCCACACATATATATAGTTATACATACATACATACATTTCAAGATAGTTAAGTCTTGTTTACAAGCCATGCTAGTCTACATGATGTTGATATATCCAATGCTCACAATATATATATCTATACACACACACACACAAACATGCATATCCAATTAGTTAAGTCATGTTTAAAAGCCATGCTGGTCTACATGGTGTCTATCCTTCCAATGATTAGTAAAGTGTAAAGAATCATTGGGTCTATGTAGTTTAGATTCTTATGGATTGGCATAGCGGAATAAAGAAAATTGCCTTTAGTGAAATGGAACATTATAAATCTCCCTAGAGATTGGGGAGAACTAGGGTTAAGAATAAATAATAAGATAAATATGACTTTGGACGCCAAGCTTGCGAGGAGAATACACAAGGAGGATGTGTTATGGAACATCATTCTAAGGGAAAAAAATACCTAGATTCAATAAGTCTAGAAAGAATTTTTAGTCCAGTGTTCCACGGAGTTTCCTGACAAGGGAACACAGGGACGCAATGATGGATTTCAGGGATGGGGGGACCAAGAGCTTAAGTTTGGGGATGGCGAGGGGACGACGGCGAGGTGGTGGTGCGATACATATAGTACTTGAAAATTATTTATGAAAAAATATGTAAGGAATAAGTATAAGAATTGCAAATGAAACTTTGGCATACCAAGTAAAGTTTAAACTAATAAACATTAAAAACATGGCAATAATTGCATTGAACATTAACAATGGTGGGTAGAGGTTTGGGGGAAAATCAGAAATAGCTCATTAAGTATAAGAATTGCAAATGAAACTTTGGCATACTAAGTAAAGTTTAAACTAATAAACATTAAAAACATGGCAACGATTTCAATGAACATTAGCAATAGTGGGTAGAGATTTGAGGTCAAGGGGCAGTGCCCTTTGAGGGGGTTTGGGGGTAGAGCTCCCAGTGGGGTCAAGGGGCAGTGCCCCTTGCGGGGATCTGTGGGTAGAGCCCCCAACGGGGTCGAGGGGCAAGGCCCCCACCACCAAGCACAAATTAAGGCCTTCAAAACCTCACAAACCTTCATGGAGAATGTCATTTTCACGATTTGATTGCTTATATTTTGCAACACCTAGAAGTCTCCAGGATGGTTGAGAGACTCCTCGAAGTCTCCTGAATGTCCCGGGGACATCCCAGAGTCCCCAAACTAGGTGGCGTCTTAGGGACATCCCTGAGACCTGGGCGGCGATGGTGGGATGGTGGGGGGACGTTTCCCCCTAGTCCCCGCATCCCGAAGACTTTCCCATATCGGAAACATGAGGTTTTTGGTTCATTGACTTCTTTGAAAAAAATGTCTGTGGGTCAAGCATTATTGGTTCATTGACTTCTTTGAAAAAAGAGTCTGTGAGTCAAGCATGGCTAGACTCATCATATTCAAAGAAGCCTGAAGGAGAGAGGGTTGCAACCATAGTCTTTGACAACCTTTTTGCACAAAGAGCTACAAAGACCGTGAAGGTAACCTCAAACTTTGAAATTTATTCAAATTGAATATTTTATTTTTTTAGTTTAACTCTTTCATTATAAATTTGTAACTTTAATATTTATTTTATTTGTAAATTGTAGGTGTCAGAGCCCTTAGTTAGAGTTCTTCGTTGGTAGATGGGGATCAAAACCCAATGGGGTATATTTATGAGACCATGGATAGGGCCAAAGAGTCCATAAAAAATTATTACAAGGGGGATAGCATCAAATTTGATCCCATATGAGAGATCATTGATAGGTGGAACAATCAACTCCACCGACCGATCCATGCAGTAGGGTACTCCTCATCCCTTGTTTTTTTCTATTCAAATTCTTTCTTAGATCCTAATGGAGAGGTTATGGAGAGCCTCACGACCTGCATTCAGAGGATGACACCCCTGGTTGAGGTGAGAGACCTCATTGCCCAAGAATTGGAAAGTTACAGGGATGGAAGGGGTAGGTTCTTTTCTTTAGAGCTAGCTATTTGAGGAAAAACCACTCAGACACCAGGTATAAAATTCAAAATCTTTATTTCACATGCATCTTATAAATTACAAATTTCAAATTTACAACTATTGATAATTTGATAAAATATGTTTTGACTTTTCTTTCTAACTCTTCAATATTTTATTTTGTAGATTCTTCGTGGAAAAATTGGGGTGCAAAATACCCCAAATCTCCAAAGATTTTCCCTCCACATTTTATGCCAACCTTGTAGTGCATCCAACTGTGAGCATAATTGGAGCTTGTTTGAGGCCATCCACACGAAGAAGAGGAAAAATTAGCTTAAAAGTGCCTCAATGACCTTGTCTCTGTGCAATACAACTTTCGGCTGCGCACAAGAAGGGTAGAGGACAAATAAGAGGATCCCTGTAACGTACCAACCCTTCATTGTAGTAAAAATTTCTAAATTTACACCATACGAGTAAATTAATTAACAAGTCATTGCAATAAAAAAATTCTTCTTTATTGAGAATATATGAACAAGATGCCACATCAAATTACAATAAAGATTCCATTTCTTTGCAACAACTTCACAAGTTACAATAATACAAGAATACATACATTTACATACATAACTCCAATGAGCTTTAGAACAAATAGCTATAAGATAGTCTAGGATCCTTCCTTTCAAATCTTGGTTCTTCTGTCGCCTGCTGTGGAGGAGAAGCATCACTCGGGCGCTTTTCTGCCAACCACGGACTCTTAATGCGGTCCCCCGCACATCTATCATTCGATAGATGGCCCTTCCCTTCGATGAAGAGATTGGTCGAGTAACCAATAACAACAACCAACTGAGCATAGTGTTGTGTCCTACATAACTAGAACCTTGCAATCCCACAATCCTGAACTAGCATGTAATAATGGATCACGGTGAACTGACAATGTAGTCTCGGTAGTCACACAATCTATAGTGGAGTCTCAGACATTGCACTACTTTGGCCAAAGTATTTTAATTCAGTAAACGACTGAGAGTCATCTATCACATACACTACTCGAGGCCGATTTGACTTAAGGCTATCTTAAACTATGCATAGGTATTGTCCTTCAATGGATAATCCGTCATCCCAGACTAATCTACAACCTTCTAATCTACTTGAAATGAATCTATTTAGCAAGTACACAAGCTCCCTCCCATACTAGATTAACTATCCTAGGAGTAACACAAGATTTTCTAGTTAAATTAATAACTTAGATGGGTGTACCTCAAGTGACTCTTGCATTCAATCAAGCCTAGTATATATAACTAAGATACACACCATTCTTCTATTATGGAGTCCTTACAAACACAATATAAAAATAGCTAAAAAACTTCAATTCCCTTTTTTCAAAGACATTCTAAAATACTTATATTGCACACACAGAAAAGACATTTCAGGCAACATAAAAAACACAATAATTCCAAGTAATTAACAAGAAGAAGAGATCCCCATGCCTGTTATCGCTTTATCCCAAATATTGGCAACAGTGCAGCCTTCTCCAACAGTAATCAGCTTGAAATCAGCTTCTCACTATGTTGGCGTTTCAATTAGCACCTCTGGAGTGCTTATTGTGTGATGAACCGTGTTGGCTCAAACCTCAAACCCCTGTCTTTTTATTTATCTTTTTGTGTTTTACGTTTTTTAGAGAAGAGTTTCTAGAGAGAAATAGAAGGGGCGCACAACATAAATGCTTATAAAATGAAAGTCTGAGCTAATTTAAGCGAATTGAAATTACAAAAGGTAATAAATAAGCTCAACAATGGATTTACAACTCATAAACATACCCGAAAGCGCCCAGATTATTTATTTAAGAAATGAAGTCCAGTTTGCCAGCCAAGATGGAGAAAACTGGCAAAATCCAGTGTAGGAAGCTACAGAAAGTGAAATCCAGCCCAGAAACTGAGGCAAATGAGAAGTATATGCCAGACGCCAAGAAAGGTGAAGAGAAACCCTCAAACTGGAAGGCGTTTCTCCTAGAAAACCCAAACGCCCTTGCACAGATAACCACGCACTTCAAGCAAAAAGCCCAAATCTCAACTCTGAAGGTACGGCCATGATGTCAAATGCCTGCCATGATGAAAGAAGGTCGCCATCTCCACAAACCCTCTTGTCTCTGTTAAAGAACTCAACAAAACTCTGATAAAGCACAATAGAACCTCTGTATGAAGCTCTCACAAACTGCACAAATTCGACTGGTCTCTCACAGTCTCAAAAGTGCTCAACACTGAAGAGATTTCGTTCTCCAATGGAAGATTGCTCAAAACCCTGATCATAGGTGAAAGCACAGAAAAAAAACCAAAGGCAAAGTCGAAATATTCAAGAAGTGAATTTCTCATTGCCAAAATGCCTTATATGCAAAAAGGCACGACTTTCAAGAAAGTGATGCCACTTGCAATCATTAAATATTTTATAACAAATTTAATTCACTTTTCAATAGTTGCAAGTTAAATACTTGGGCGCCCACTTCAAAGATTAAGTGATTTAATTTTAAATCACTTTCCATGAAATATTTAAGTGATATAAAAAGTATAAAGTCAATTTGACTTTATAATAAAGTATTAAGTTAATTAATAACTTAAATCACTTAAATAATCATAACTTTCTCAAAACTCCATATATTTGTGTGCCGTCAGAAGCTGTCAACTCCTGAACTGCCAAGGCCTGCTCTGAGCCAATCACTGAACTCTGAACTGAGAACGACAAAACTCATCAAATAATGCCATTGACCCTCCAACCCAACCTATTAGCCTACGAGAGTCTGAGTAAAAGGCTAACCACCATCAAACATGATCATGCCGAAAAAGGGGACATTACATATTGGAAACGGACAGCTATGCACAATGTGTAGTAACTTCTCTTCAAATTAGGAGGGGAAGCTCCCTCTTTTTGCTGATGTTTGCATAAAAAGTAAGGTAAACTAATGTTCCTATATTTTTACTCAGCGGCAGGGCACAAGGGTGCATAAAGCACAATGCGTTGCGGCTAAGGTTTTCTCTAGTTTCTGCAGATCTTAACTACAACTAAGCTAACTTTTAATCTATCCTATTTCCTCAAAATAAACAGAGCAAGAGGGCATAGGAGCAGGAATGGGATGGTTGGATCACTTGGGCCGACCGTCTCTCAGAATGCGTCTGAAGGCTCTGAAATTTCAGATCTACGCTGGAATAAGGTCTTGTGCAAGCAAACACTCGTACGGTAAGCTGAATCTTAGGATTCCCAAGGAGGAGGAACCCCTGTCCCAGGTGTAGGCTGGGATGCAACTTACTAGAAACAACAAAGAATGATGAACTTGATAACAGGATTCTCAAGGAGGTGACGACACCTGTCCGAGGTGTAGGCTGAAATCTAGATCATTAAACAACATCAAACAATAACTATTAATCTCCAAATTCCCAAGGAGGTGATGACACCTGTCCAAGGGGCAAATTAAAAAAATAGATTACGAGAACAAACGTTAATAGACCTTGAAACTTTGGATCAAATTTCATATGCCTTTTGATTTATTTCTTCAAACTGACTCAACGCTTTACAAAGATTTGGGATAGAAAAGGTACGAAATCATACACAATTGCTTATCAAACCAAACAACTCTCATCCAAGAGTGAACAAATATTGACTTGCAAGCTTGATGGCACAATGGCGTAGCAATTTTGTGTAGTAATAAGAGTTACAAAATAATGAGCAAAGGCTCTTATTTATAGAAGCTCAAAGGAGTAGGCAACCCTAAAATCTCCTTGAGTTAACAATGAGTTCTTGCCAATATGCAAGATTTATTCCTATGTCTAAAATTAGGTAACCTAACAGTTAACTGGAAATTTAATTCAGTTAACTGAAACTAAACTAAAAGAGAACTCCAAATACAAAAGTGCATCCAAAATAGACATCCACAATTAGTGGAGATAAACATGCATGATCAGTGGGACAATGAGTTAACTTGGAAAGAGGCATCAAGTTAACTCCTGTTTGTCATAAATGCTATTTTGAAGGGGTAGGACGTCTTAACTGGGTGTTTTACACCTCATCACCTCTAGTCAACAATTCCTCTAGCCATTCGTTGACTTCTTCTGCCTCTAGAGAATTAATGCTTCGCAAGATGATGACGTGTCGCTGCAACATCTCTTCACCACTCGCAATCTGCTACTGATATTCAATATTCGTTGCAATTGCGTCATCCAGCCTTGTTGACATGACTGCAATCTTACTCAACTTGCAACCAGCAGGGTCACTGCAAAAACTGCCACAGATGAGATCTTGGAACTGTGTTTGCACGTTAGCTAGCTCGATGTATGCACCTCCTTTGTGATGGTAAAGGGGAGGGATAGACGTTACCAATGTTCTCACAAACTTGATAACACCTGCCACAATCTATTGGTACTCAATCAATTCCACAAAGTTGGTATCATAGGATTTCACCTTGTATGCAAGCTGTTCTTTCCAAGAGAAAAGATGCTACTTGTTCTCCTTTGTGGTAACTGAATTGTATGTCATCTGCAAGTCTGAGAGAGTGATCTCTTCCACAGGCCTCTTCTTTGCTATGTCTTGCTCTGATTGTTGAATCTCTACGCAGAGGTCATGGGCTCTGTACCTTAACTGATTCATGTCTGCAAGTATACACCGGCCTTTGATGATGAATTCTTCTACTTGATTTCTCAAGTGTTTTCCATATAGGATTAGCTGGTGGTGATTTTGTTCCACGGGGAGGTCTAGCATCTCTCGAGGCAAGGCAGAGATGTTTTGTGTACCGTGCATCAAGCTAGATATATATAATCTCAGCTACTAGTTTCAGCCTTTAGGGCTGCTTTGTCTTTGTCGTCCTTTGCCATCCTTTCCTTGACACTCACTGATGCAACTTCAAGGAGATTTGCTTCCACCTGACGAGTGGTCTTACCGAGGTTGACCTTCAACAAGGTGAAGTCATCAACCTCTACCTCATTTGCATTCCTGTCTTCAGGTGGTGCAGTTGTCTCTATGACAATTTCATTGTCAGCATTCTTTCCTACATGGACCTACTTCTTCAACTTCTTTACTGGCATGTCTTGAGGGATATGGTCAAATTCTGTGAAGTCCAGTTGGTAGAATGGCCTCTCTCTCTTCCTAGGAGACTCTCAAGCCAAAATGAATCTTGAATAGCCTCGCTGGAAGGAGGAATGTTAGGCCCTTGAATGCCTGACGAATGGGATTGTGTTGCAATGTCGCGTGGTGGCGAATCCAAGTCAATGGGGACTGGTGACTGCTGCGGTGGTGGCAAAGTGGGAGGCTCTGCTTCCATCTTTGGTATTGCATTAACTGCAACCATTTCCATTATTGGCTCTGTCTTGGCTGTAATTGTCTCCATTACTGGCTCTGTCTCAGCTGTAGTTGCTTCCATCACTGGCTCAGCTATGTTTGTGGTTGTCTCCACATGTACTCTTGCTAATTTTTATCAACAATTGGTATTCTTCCCCTTGTGTGTCCTGACATTCTGGGTCCTTTAGGAGGGTTACTCCATTTCTTCTATCTCAGCTTAGCTCTTGACGTGGAAGGTATTGAAGAATGAACCGGTGGCGGCTCTGTGCGGGGAATAACTACCTTGTTCTTTTACTATCCAAGTAGAGTTGACTGCTTTTGACAACCCTGCTTGTTCTTTCCTCAATAGGCGTACTTTCCTCGGCATACCAGTCCATAGCTTGAAGTGGTTGCGCGTCAACTTGATCTACGAAGAATGAGGGAACAATGACTTCACCATCATCATCGGATAAGCCTTCCACGTTCTCTGACACGAAGTCAGCAATTTGTGGAAGTCTGAAACGGCTGTAGTTGCGTCTTCTCACTTCGAACTTGTCTTCATAGTTGACCCAATAGTCCTCCATGGAAGACTCATGTGAAGAGTATTGCTCAAGGCGTGTTCCATAGTGACCCTGAGGATCATACGCCGTCTCTCGATGAGATACTTAAGATTAAGTCTTACCATTTCGTGGCCTATGGCCTTGGCATCAGCCGCTGTCTTGCACCTGTAAAGTCCCATCTCAAAAGGAAAGTTTGCAACCGTCTTGCGTTTGTTACGCAGATCAGCATGTACCTCAGACAACTACTGCAAGAATTCCATGAAGACCACCCTATCTGATGGATAGCGAGGTAACATGGCAGGATGACTGAAGTACCCATACACACATATGTAGGTGAAAGTGGGGAGCTGGATGAACCAATCCACCCAGTCTACCATTGCCTCCTTGGTTGCTAGTGATATGCGTATATGCAACTCATGATCGAGGTCTCTCATGATGTGCATCAAGAAGATATCATTTACTTGCTTGAAATGTCTTTCTGCTTTTGTGAACTCTAGCTACAAGAAATATTCGTGAACCTTTTGCACACCAAAGTTCCCACATTGTTCAACACTCTAAATGGCCTTGGAAGGCAATCAGACATACGAGATATGAACACATGTGAAACTTGTGAGCCTCTAAGAATCCGGCCATCTGCTGTGGAGCGTATCACTAATCAGGGCAGGCCAGTCATAGTGATCTCTGTAGCTCACAATTTTGGCAATGATATAGTACATCCATGACTGAAATTTGTTCGCCTCCTCTTGACCAGTGATGCGGTTGAGTAGAGTGATCATCACTACATACTCATCCTTGAACTCTCCACGTCCTGCATTCTTGGGCAAGTTGTCCTTTTGTCCTTTAAGCCATTTTTCTACCATCCTCTTCTGACACTTGTCTTTTGACGCATCAAATGCTTTTTTGCATTCTCTCATAGATATGACCACATTTGTCGTGCATGGTGGAATGGCAAAGCACCTTTCGATATCTCTCGGCTTGAGGCTGCATATCATTCGTCCAACCACTGATCGAATCTCTTGTGTGGTAGGGTTGTAATGCTTAATGCAAGCTATTAAAAATTCCACGCTTTGTGCTGTGATGGGGATTGATGTTGCCTCAAGCAATTCGGATTGCTCGATGTTCTGTAATGTGCATTGGTCAATGCCTTCCAACTTTTCTGAGTCGACCTCTGGGTGTACCTGATGCAGATTGGTGTCTATAATTTTTAGGAAGTCATGAACCAAGACCGTTTTGGTCTTGTATTCAACTTGGGCGAACTGCATTTTGAAAACTTTAAAGATTGATTGTGCACACGATGGTGTTCAGACAACTTTTCTGAAAACCCCTAAAAATAGCCCTTGCCGAGAAGTATTTTTTCTAAAAACAAATCTGACACCTGGGTATTGTAGGCGCTTCAATGCTAAACAAACCCAGTTTGTTTGATTTTCAAAATTGTGACTTTTTTTTCGGAAAACCCTAAAAATAGGGGCAGCAAGGCTACTTTTTCTGGAAAAATCTAACATGTGAGTTTTGTTGAAAACGTTTTGCTGATCATACCTAGAAGGTTAGATTTGTGAATAACCTCCGTTTATTTGGACATGCGAGAAGATCTAAGACAAGAATAGAGGAATAAGACAAGAAGAATTTTGGAAGTTATCGACTGCCTCTCTGGATCTTCAAGAAAATTACGCTTGAAGATGCAACTTTTGATAAATTGTCCCTCTGTGCAACTGATCTTCGAAAATATGAAGAACAATGAAAAACCCTCTGTCAGATCTCCAAAAAACGTTGGAGAAGAAAAATACTTGTTCTTGAGCTTCAACCTGCAAAGACAAATGATGAATAATGACGCCTACGCTTGATAAATATCATTTGATATTGAAGCAATCAAGTTTGGGTGCCAACACATGATTGAGGAGTTCATCTGCCTGATTTGGAGTTCAAAGCACTGATTTCCACCTAGTTGAGGATGTTTTAGACATGAAAAGGCTTTCTAAATACACAACTTCAGTTAACTGAGTCTTACTTTGACTTTAAGTGTCCATTTGAAGAGTTGAACACTTTTTCATTATTTTTTTGTGATGAAATGCCTCCGTTTGATCCTTGATTTTGGTTGCTCAACTGATCTTGAACTGTTGCTGACAGATCCACTACTGAGATGAAAGAACTCTGATGAAGTGTGCTTGGGAGCTGCAAAGCTCAAAACCTGAATTTGATGCCTCAAATTCTTGTGCGCCTTTTCCCAAGATGGTGCATTTTTCACCAAACTTAGTCAATTTCTTGGGTGTTCTTCAATTTCTCTAGTTTGACCCTCAGTGCTCTGATTTGAGATCACTAAAGACTGACGAGTCTGACGGAAGTGCTGAAACATGGGATGGATAGCCAGTTTAGTCTTGGAAAGGATGAGTGGCTTTGCAAGTTGTGAAAGTTGGTTTAAGGTTCCCAAAAGTATGGGCACCCCTGGCCTGCAAGGGCGCCTTTGACCTTTTGTGACATAATTTTTACTTTGCAATTCCACGAACTGCCCCAGTTCGATCTCTGTCATCAAATGTTTGATTTATCTATTGAACTTGTTGATGGTGTCATTGTTGAGATTGATCAAAACGGAGGTGGTCATCCTGGAGGTTACTAAGTTTGCAGACTGCATCTGATTGCCCAAAAAGTTGGGCGCCTATTTCTAGGGAGGTGCATTTTCCTTCAGACTTAGCCAATTCTTTATGTCTTTCATTTTTCCTTTGCTTCCAGCGTTTTACGCTTGATCTTCGTTTGTGAATGATTGACAAGTCCTGCGAACGTGTAACTGGATTGGTTGTGAAGCTGAGAAGATGCTGAGCAGATGCCTTGTAGAAAGCAGTCGTTGAAAAGTTCACCAGGTGACCAAAAATGAAGGGCGCCCCTGGCCTGCAGGGGCGCTTTTGCCTGGACGTGCTATAGTTCTTTGATGATACATGCTTTCAACATCTCCTGTCTCTACTTCCATTTGTCGATGATCAATGAATTAGGTGATCTTGCTTGACGATGCACCAGAAAGCCAACAGAAGCACGAAGGAGATGACCATCTTGGAAAAAATTGATGACTGTTGTTGACCTTTTAACTTCATGGGTGCCCCTGGCCAACAAGGGCGCTTTTAGTTGTGGTTTCATCATTTTTTGTTGAAAATATTCATCTCTTCGTGCTTCATGTTCGCCGTGTAGCTTGACTAGTTTGAGCATTGTCGTTGACGAAGCGAACGCGTGCATCCTAGCAATCACCTTTACCATGCTGCGTGTACGGGTGTTGGAAAAATGACTAAGGTATTTGACTGCATAGCCTCCTTCTGGTAGCAAGGCATGCATTTTCCAGACTTAGTCAATTTTCAGCATTTTTCACTTTTGAAAATCCCCTTCTCACAGAGCATCTTTTTGAGCATGTTCGCCATGGATTCTTCGTTGAAGATTTTGAGGCTTAGATTTCACCACCTAGTATTGGCCATTCTGCCATTAATGGTTGCAGAGATCCTAGCTTTCTTCTTAAAAAATGGAAATAGATCCACCAGAGTAAAACAAACTTTTTGGTGATTTTGACTTGACCAATGTGATCGTGAAGTCAATTTATCCTATCAAAATCATTTTCAACTAATTCTGGAAAGGTCCTATTTTTAGGGGTTTTCCTAAAAACAGGGGTTTGAAACCCTAATTTTCAAATTTTCAGAAATTTGCAAGTATCTTCCTTGACGTAAACCCACAAAAAGCCTATGTTTTGTTTGACCTAAAACATACTTTTGACAACAATTTTACATGATTTAGATCATTTAAAGAAAAATATCTCATTGAAGCAAAAATTTATTTTGGGTACAACACACTACAACTATTTCTCACTTATTGATAGCTCACTTCTCTCAAACAATAAAAATACCTCTTACTCACAAAATAGAACAATATGGTTGGTAATAACTCAGAAGCAATAAACTGTAAAAGACGTATATTGCTTGGGTAAAATGCGTCTCTCACAAGTGAAATGGAAGAATAATAAGAATATGATAATGCTCCCTCTCAAGTGAAATGGTACGACTATTTGTAGAGTAGCCAAGCAATTAGAAAGCCTACAGTTTAGGCATGCAAAGTGACAACAAGCTTCATGCAAGGCGAATCAGCAATAAGGTGGCGATGAATTAAGCTCAGACTTAGCAAAACTTCTAACAGATCGACTTACCTCTTTGACAGGAATTCTTCTCCAGCAAAGACATCTACAGGAAAATGCTTCAAGAGGTGGCGCCAAAGCCTCTTTTCAACTATCAAGTTGGCACAGTTTTAGGAGTGAAATGGTCAATCACATTTCTGCAACACTTAGCAAGTATCGACTGAAATAAAGGGTTGCGTCGATTTAGCCAATAAAGACGTTGGACTAAGTCCACGTTATTCTCATTCACTGCGTCGACCATGTCAAAGTTTACCAGATTAAAATGTATTGATACGTTTCCATATACGTGACATGGAGAGTGATACGCGGCTTACATACACAACCGTATATGTTTCCAACTCGTCTTCCAACTTCATAGTCGTTGATGACTATCATTGACCTTTATTGCCATGGTCACTAAACGTCAAAAGTAGTCTTAATAAATCAACTTCTTATTAAATAAGAATTAGTCGAATACTAATTACATAATTGATATGCTAAATATATATTGTATATATATATATATATATATATATATATAAGAGTACAGGCAATATAGTTTATAATAAACTCATTATACAGGATGTATGCATATATATATGTATAAATGTATACGCCTCTATCTACACGTATATATAGGTATATCATATTGATGCATCTGTATGAGCATATCCATTTGCCAACGTATGCTTATATCAATATACATATACGTGTATATACTATACGTATATATATATGTTCACATCCGATGCACTTATAGCCATTCACGTTACCATCATATTGATAAGTGTGTATGTGTGGTATACCTATTCATATGCATATACATGTCGTTAGATCCCATTGACACACATGTGCATACATATAAACATACTTCCACCTACATCCCACTTACCCATATGATCGTAATAGCACAAGAAAGATCTCACAAACTCAAATAGATAAACATCACCTGCAAATGCATGCAGAAGTAAACAAGACTCTTAATGCAAACATACTAGCTAAGGATGACTTACCTATTACCCACAAATTGACTCATTTCAATCATTCTAATGTGGTGTGTCTATGCTCAGATAGTTTACTTTTACCGGTTACCCAACCAAGATCTTCTCCTAAGTGATACTTCCCCTCCGCCTGGAGAATGAACATTTACCTGCAACCACTAACACATGCCTACGACAGTTAATTGTTCATAACATATGTCATAAACATTTCCAAAGTTAGAATAATAATAATTCAATAACCTTCCATTCACATATATGCAGTATTTCACCATGAATAACATCAACTGAGGTAATATCAAATGAGATAACATTCATATTGATAACAAGGTACAAGCATAACCTATTCATCTCCGGAATTCACATTACATTCATATTTACCCTATGTAGTAATAGTAAATAGTAACTTCACAATTGGGATGTAACATACTTCCCCCCTTGTGAATCATCGTCCCCGATGATCTATAGCCTTTTAACATATAGTTAAAGTCAAATAAATTTTTACTTACTATTCTCAAAATACGTAAGATTTATAAAACATTCATCCTATGTAGCAATCTTGTCCTCCTTGGACCTTGCTTCGAGTGCCCTCACTATCGCATAGGGAAATCTTGTATGCCTCACACATACTTACTCTCCCAAAGAGCTTTATTATATTATCATATTACCTCGTAAGCATATCCTAGGGACAATAGTAACTATACATAACACCTAAAACGTAGTGATCGGAAATCATTGGCCCATGAATTTATCCTTAGTATAATCCAAATAGAAAAGGAATAACGATGTATTGCGCACTACACCGTGGGTCCTATCCTCCCCCTTTCTTTTGGACAACTCATAAACTGAGTCCGTCCGTCACTTACACATCCATTTTCCTTACCATAAAGTACTTGTTCTTGATTACTTGTCCATCTTGAGCATAACATTGCTCTTGGACACCTGTCAAATTCTGATACTGCTTCATACTTAAGCTTTGTATCGACAAAGTTTCATTGATCTCTTCGATCTATTACTCCTTTTTGACAATCTATCAATTCTATGGTTTAACCCTATTTCTAAGCCTATTTCAGCTTAACAAAGTTTCCAACTTTTCCTTCCATATTATGGTCCAAACCTCAATGTTAGAAGTTTATAAACCATTCTAAGATTTAGTCTACCATTTTTGCTTATTTGACTATAATAATATATTTCACATTCGTTCAATTGAATGTTTCATAGTATGATCATGGTTTACCCAACCCTATCTTTATTTGTTTGTTCAAAAGTGAAATAACCTTCTCAGGAATACCAAGCAACTACTTTCCCACAATATATTATTTAGGACCGAAATCCTATAAGTCGAGTTTCCAAATAGCATTGGTTACTTTGGTGAGTCTGTCCACTAGAACGTTATGTCAGTTCTACCAACATAGACAAATTGATCTGTCTTGTGTTCCACCATTTTCCCTCTAGAATCTCAAGAGAGTATACATGTCCTACCGATGATGACATCCGGTCTTCATTTCCTGGCATATTAGACATTATCTTGCCACATTCCGTGCAGCCTCTTACCCAATCTTTTCCCAAGTTATAGTGGATCCTCATTCGACAATCCACTTTGTCATTCCAATGTCCTATCTCTAACATTAATTTATTCGTTCCATTCCTGAATCTTCCAAAATTTTGGGTACATAGGTTCTTTTATATCCAATAATAGTCTATTCTTTGACTAAGCGAAAACCTATTTTATGATTTCACGCCATCTTTAATTCCCATGTAATAATGGTTAGGAGTTTTGCGGAGATAAATCTCATATAGCTTAGGACATCCATACCGTGGATTTCTTCTATCGAATTATTTTCAAAGATGTAATCCACCTTTTAACTCAATCTAATTTTTCTGATAAAAAATGGTACTAATTTCGAGTATTAATCCTTGTTCATTCATGTTGGTCCCTGGAAGGTATCAAATTTAATTGCATACCTAATTACCAATCATGAACGTTCCTTGTTATCTCCTTTGATTCACTTAATCACATAGGTGAGTCCCAACTTCGGTATATCCTATTTGAGCACAAGTAACAACTTTGGTGTTCTACTTTAGAAAAGTTTCCAACATTTCATGCTAAGTGAAAATTCTATGATGTCACGACATAACAATAGATGCTTCCCTTTGAGAGTGTATCCCTTTTAATAAAAGAGCCAATCAAATAGAGTCTAGTCAACAAAATGACTTCCTTTCAAGAGTGTATAGTATTTAACCAAGTAGCTACTTTAATTCACTAGGTATCCCACCTATGTTTCCAATCATATAGAATTTCATAACCTCAAGTGATTTTCACATCCACTTGGGTGAATCTCAAACTCAATATTCCCTTCCAATTCTGAGGATAGAGTC
The DNA here is from genome assembly GCA_007258455.2 of Sequoia sempervirens. Classification (NCBI taxonomy): domain Eukaryota; kingdom Viridiplantae; phylum Streptophyta; class Pinopsida; order Cupressales; family Cupressaceae; genus Sequoia; species Sequoia sempervirens. The sequence goes on from VDFB02000003.1 coordinate 6,719,219, forward strand.
CTTAATGACTAGTCTGATGTTATAGGTTACTCTACCCCTATATGTTCCAATCAATACCAAATGTACAACTCAACCTAGTAAGTTATTCTCAATTTAAAGGTGTTAATGAGTAGTCCAGTACATTTTCCAACTCAATAGGTAAAACTTAACCTAAGGTTTCTCTCTTTAATCAATTGAACTTCTCGTCCCAATTAGGTTATTCTTAAACCTAGGGTTTTATTCAAGAGTAAGGTAGTGGTGAAATAATCATTCTCATAAAGAGATTTTTGATGTGGTTTACATAACGTCACATCCTACCTTATCTTTCACTCCATCTCTATGTCTTATAGCTAAACCTTTTCATCCCAGGTCTCTTAGCATAGTATGCTACAGTGTCAAGTCACTTTACGACATGGATATATTTCATAATATGTATAGAAATAACACCATTATCTAAATTCCCCATATAAGGTATATAGGAGTGTAGAGACACTTTCTTTCAATTCATGAGTAACCTAGATCTTCCCTTGCCAATCCCATAGACAATGATCTTTCCTATCATGATCAAATTATCTGCCCATCCTTTTCTAAGGCATCAATGATAATATCATTTGATCTTCCAATCAAATAAATATAAGGTATGGGATGATAATAGGTCATAATCCTTGACCTTTCCATTTATCTTTCTCCCAAAAATCCCAATACCTTTTCCTTGTGGTCATAAAATGTATGACTTAATTATCATCATGACCTTCGAAGAAGTCATTAGTTCTTCCAAATTGAAAACATATCTATGTTTTTTCATTGGGTGGGGTACTTAATCCAAATAAATACATTATCTTTCTTCCCCCCTTTGTGTTTCCACAACTTTCATTCTACTCAAAGTTGAACTCCTAGCAATACTTGCTTCTTTGCAAGGATTTGTCATTCCTTGTTGTTGGCTTCCCATTGCCTTTTCTTTCCTCAAGTTAGATTCATCATTGTTTTCTATCTCATAGATTTAACATTTTGGATAATCCAATAGGAGATCTAATGAATAATCAACAACTTAGAAGTTAAGAGGCACACTATTATTCCCACTCTATTTCAAACATCCTTTTAGTGGAGGAATATCCATACCCACAAGCCTCTTTTGTTGATGTACCTTTCAACTTAGAACGTTGTTTTCCTTACAACTTCTATTGATCTGACACATAATGCCTTATTGTATTCCATTTCCTTTTGGAACTTCTAAACGAATGTTGTTTTTCGTAGACATGTTGGTGAGTTCATCTTATAACTCCAACCTATCTGTATACTATCCAAACCTTTGGTCAAGCCGACTTGATTTACCACTTTAGGTTTCTTTCCTACTTTCACCTTTTCAAGTGACTTTATTCCAATACTTGGAATCCTATTCTCTCATAACCTTTAGAGATACCAAAGTTGTTTGGTCTCTTTTTCTCATTTTAATCAAAACTCCAATAATCTCTTTGATTTTGGTTGGTGGAACCATACCCACGTCATTGATTACTTCTTTCTGACCATTCCGGTTTTTCCCTTACTCCTAAGGTACTGACTCTTTTCTTGCAAGATCTTATCCTTTTACCAGAATTGGATTTATGTCAAGAGTTCTCCAACCTTGTGAATACCTCTTTCATTGACTCTTTACTTCGATCTAATTTATGCCATCATTGCATACACATAGATTTGTAGTGTTTTCACTAAATCCAAAAATTCTTGACTCTTTTTAATTATAAGTTGCTTCTAATAAGGGAGTTATCTCATTTCTCCCCATCCCCTTAGAATCATATAACTACTTCATAGGATAAAGGTATATACTGGTTATTCTTCCTACCCTTCCTACATAACCTGATTGCATAATCTTCTGCAATCCTAGGTAATATCATAAGTTGTTGGTTTAGGAGTTCCTACTCCAGAGACGAATCTTAACTAGTCCCAAATTACTCAAATTCCCAAAAATTCTCATCTTCCTTTTCACTTCGCTATGTTCTTTTTCTTGCCGTTGTGGCACAAGAACTTTTCAACCATTATCTTCTGATAAGGTTTACGCATTGTTGCGTAATGAGCTCATAAGTTTCAGTGCAGAACCCGGTAGCTCTAATACCACATGTAACGTACCAACCCTTCATTGTAATAAAAATTTCTAAATTTACACCATGCGAGTAAATTAATTAAGTAACAAGTCATTGCAATAAAAAATTTCTTCTTTATTGAGAATATATGAACAAGATGCCACATCAAATTACAATAAAGATTTCATTTCTTTGCAACAACTTCACAAGTTACAATAATACAAGAATACATACATTTACATACACAGCTCCAATGAGCTTTAGAACAAATAGTTGTAAGATGGTCCAGGATCCTTCGTTTCAAATCTTGGTTCTTTTGTCGCCTACTGTGGAGGAGAAGCATCACTCAGGCGCTTTTCCGCCAACCACGGACTTTTAATACAGTCCCCCACACATCTATCATTCGATAGATGGCCCTTCCCTTCGATGAAGAGATTGGTAGAGTAACCGATAGCGACAACCAACTGAGCATAGTGTTGTGTCCTACATAACTAGAACCTTGCAATCCTACAATCCCGAACTAGCATGTAATAATGGATCACGGTGAACTGACAGTGTAGTCTCAATAGTCACACAATCTATAGTGGAGTCTCGGACATTACACTACTTTGGCCAAAGTATTTTAATTCAGTAAACGACTGAGAATCATCTATCACGTACACTACTCAGGTCCGATTTGACTTAGGCTATCTTAAACTATGCATAGGTATTGTCCTTCAATGGATAATCCGTCTCCCAGACTAACCTACAACATTCTAATCTACTTGAAATGAATCTATTTAACAAGTACACAAGCTCCCTCCCATACTGGATCAACTATCCTAGGAGTAACACAAGCTTTTCTAGTTAAATTAATAACTTAGCTGGGTGTACCTCAAGTGACTCTTGCATTCAATCAAGCCTAGTATATATAACTAAGATACACACCATTCTCCTATTATGGAGTCCTTACAAACACAATATTAAAACAGCTAAAAAGCTTCAATTCCCTTTTTTCAAAGACATTCTAAAATACAATATACTTCTATTGCACACACAGAAAAGACATTTCAGGCAACATAGAAAACACAATAATTCCAAGTAATTAACAAGAAGAAGAGATCCCCATACCTGTTATTGCTTTATCCCAAATAATGGCAATAGTGCATCCTTCTCCAATAGTAATCAGCTTGAAATCAGCTTCTCACTACAACTCTTTCTCACTTGTTGATAGCTCACTTCTCTCAAATAATAAAAATACCTCTTACTCACAAAAAACCACTCTATTTCTCACTCACTCACAAAACAATATGGCTGGTAATAACTTAGAAGCAATGAATTGTAAAATACATATATCTCTTGGGTAAAATGCGTCTCTCACAAGTGAAATGGAAGAATAATAAGAATATGATAATTCTCCCTCTCAAGTGAAATGGTACATCTATTTATAGAGCAGCCAAGCAATCAGAAAGCCTACAGTTTAGGCATGTAAATTGACAACAAGCTTCATGCAAAGCGAATTAGCAATAAGGTGGCGATGAATTAAGCTTAGACTCAGCAAAACTTCCAACAGATCGACTTACCTCTTTGACAGCAATTCAAAGACCAAATCAAAAAGCACATGGAGAATTCAAATTCTTCTCCAGCAGCAACATCTATAGGAAAATGCTCCAAGAGGTGGCGCCAAAGCCTCTTTTCTACTATCAAGTTGGCCCGGTTTCAGAAGGAGTGAAATGGTCAATCACATTTCTGCAACACTTAGCAAGTATCAACTGAAATAAAGGGTTGAGTTGATTTAGCCAATAAAGACATTGGACTAAGTCCATGTTATTCTCATTCACTGTGTCGTCCATGTCAAAGTTTACCAGATTAAAATGTATTGATACGTTTCCATATACATGACATGGTGAGTGATACGCGGCTTACATACACAGCCGTATATGTTTCCAACTTGTCTTCCAACTTCATAGTCATTGATGACTATCATCAACCTTTATTGCCATGGTCACTAAATGTCAAAAGTAGTCTTAATAAATCAACTTCTTATTAAATAAGAATTAGTCAAATTCTAATTACATAATTGATATGCTAAATATATATTATTATCATATATATATAGTATATATTATATACATATATATATATATATATATATATATGTATAAATGTGTACGCCTCTATTTACACGTATATATAGGTATATCATATCGATGCATCCATATGAGCATATCCATTTGCCAACGTATGCTTGTATCGATGTACATATATGTGTATATAGTATATACTATATGTATATATATATGTTCACATCCGATTCACTTACAGCCATTCACGTTACCATCATATTGATAAGTGTGTACGTGTGGTATATCTATTCATATGCATATGCGTGTCGGTAGATCCCATTGACACACGCGCATACATATAAACATACTTCCACCTACATCCCACTTACCCATATGATTGTAATAGCACAAGAAAGATCTCACAAACTTAAATAGATAAACATCATCCGCAAATGCATGCAGAAGTAAACAAGACTCTTAATGCAAATATACTAGCTAAGGATGACTTACCTATTACCCACAAATTAACCCATTTCAATCATTCTAATGTGGTGTGTGTATGCTTAGATACTTTACTTTTACCTGTTACTCGACCAAGATCTTCTCCTGAGTGATACTTCCCCTCCACCTGGAGAATGAACATTTCCCTGCAACCACTAACACATGCCTACGGTAGTTAATTGTTCATAACATATGCAGTTTACATAAACATTTCCAAAGTTAGAATAATAATAATTCAATAACCTTCCATTCACATATATGCAATATTTCACCATGAATAACATCAACTGAGGTAATATCAAATGAGATGACATCAAATGAGATAACTTTCATATTAATAACAAGGTACAAGCATAACCTATTCATCTCCGGAATTCACATTACATTCATATTTACCCTATGTAGTAACAATAAATAGTAACTTCACAATTGGGATGTAACAATCCCATTGATTCAAATGAGATAGATCCTTATAGCGATTGGACGGGGTGGAACGAGCAACCTCCATTGTTTATTGAAGATGAGATTCTTGATTTTGAGATGCAGGTATTGGAGGATGTGGGTGCAGCAGGAGATATAGGATTGGATGGCATTGATGAGAGCCATGAGGCTAAGGAGGAGTCATTGCCACAACCTTTTATGCCAAGCGAGGAGGTACCACAAACCTCAAGGATTAGAACCTCTACCTCTCCCCAAGTTATCACTAGATTAGGGAAGAGGAAGATGTAAAATGTTGTATTTACTATTTTCATTTTGTTAGTTATCTATTGTATTAGGCGATCAGCCATTAGGCTTCCGCATGATGACGCGATTTTTTACTCAATTTGCATTCAAATCAAACAAATTTAATAGAAAACAGTAAAAGCTTTTGTACTCATTTATAGACTCATTGGATACATCTTGTCATTGAATTTTGCAAAATCAATGTGTTTCTAAATAAATTTAAGTAGCTTTTTAAGTAGCCAAGTTTTTTGCCGAGTCAAAATTTTTGGGTCTGCCAATTTTTTGCCGAGTCCAAGTTTTCCAACTATGGCTTAGACACCAATGTTGTCCTTAAGCTTCTAGTCGGTCCAATTTATGATTTAGCATGCCGGCAGACTGAGGTGAAATCTGTGTGAAGTAACTAATGGAAGTTGAAGTTATTTCATTACTGCAAAGGAATCTTTATATCCCAGAACATCTTGGATTAGTGGACACATTGACTGCTCTCCAATCCTTCACAGTAATTTTATATAAGATTCTAGAAGGGAATCATCATGAATCCTGCCCATCATATGATTCGACGGATCATTCTAATTTCTAGCAATTAAACTTTTTGCAGCTATCTTGATATGGATTTAGTCCATTGATTGTATGATATTGCATCTGACCCAAAACTTTCTAAATGCATGAAATGACATGAATCCATTATTTCATATGGTAAATTTTGATGATGGGAATAATTTTACTGCATGTGTATGAAGACACTGTAGACTTGTTCCCAGATTTATATCAGAGGCATATTATTAAGAATTATGAATGCATACTGCACTTTTGCTTGTTCTGTTAAAACTAATGGTATTTAGCTAACAACTTATGGGGCCAACAGATTTTATGTTTTCCCCTTTTTGCACAATCTAGCAAATTTTCTGGAAATGAACTATTTATTGTAGCAGCATTTACTTTTGGTGTTGAATTTTGTTTTTATATAAGTTTAGTTTAATGAATGCAAAGTCTGCTAACCTCACCCAATGGTACCCAACATTTCTTATCTATATTAGATGACAACATCATAAATAAAGAGAGACAAGGTCAAAATGTAATGTCCCTAATTGGGAATTCCCTAAATTTGCCCTAAATTCTTAATTTTCAAATAACAAATGATTTAGAGAATAATTTTCACCTGATTGAAACCTTGATTGAAGTCCTGCACATAGATTAGAACCATTTACCATAATCAAATTGATTAGTAGAATGGAATCATTTATCACAACAATAATAGTTAGTAGTTTGCCATAATTAGGTATTAATAAACTATTGACCAATAATTAATTCAATCACAAAGTACTCTTAACATCCTTGGAGGATTCAATTCACCATGATAGGGGAGTGAGATTGCGAAAGGTGTCCTGGTAACTGTGATGAACCACACTCCGGTGACCCACTTTGCTACCACTCTGCTACCACTATAGTGATATGCTCTGATACCACTGTGATGAACCGACACTCTGCTATGATTGGTTCCACTGAGATTCTCTAGGTCTGTCTTTGATTGTTTTTGGTATTTTGCTTGTTTAGGTATTTTTCCCTTTTTGTGTTTTGAGTTTGTCTCAATAATGATGCGAAATAAGAGCTAAGAACGTGTACATAAAGTAAAGTCTTTGAATGAACTAATCTATCAAGACACATTTGATAAAATACTTGATATACGAAGCCAGATGCAAGTTCTTCATTACATAATAGATTGCATTAGAGATATAACTTACATCAGATTCAAACAATACACATCAAATGTCATAGATTTTAACTTACAGCCATAAATCACAGTGAATAGTGATTTGCTACAGTACCCGCCCTTAGTAAATTGCTCATACAAACCAAAATACGAACTTCTCCCACCGCAATTTAGATTGGAAGTCTTCCTATGATAAGGGCGCCCCCTTTGGATGAGAAAGCAGCCACTAAGTAAAGGCGTTTTAATTCCTATGAGCTGATAAAACCCTCAAGAAAGTGCGGCTGGCTGTAGATGAAGAAATCAACTCCAAAAATCTTCAAGAATGCAAGCAACGTCCTCTAGATGGCAAATGGAGACACTGGCAACATAAACCCTTCCAGAAGATGCCTCAAATCACTTGTAATCAGCAAATTAAAGCTCCAAATGAATCAACAAGAAAACTGACCAGCAACTTTAGGGTGGTATTTCACACCATCAAGAAGCCAAAATTCGAACAATAAGCCCCCTCCAGGCTCACCCACTACAGAAATCAGGAAACCCTAGTTTCCCTCTCTCCCAAACTCCACACTTCCAAGTTTCATTTAGCAAAACATATCCAAGCATGAGGGTCAAACTTTCTCTTTGCCTTTTATAATTTGTCATTGAAAACACTATTCATTAAAATGGCACTATTCACTTAAGTTATGTTCTTTTTTCACTTTATCAATGAATAGTAACTGAAAAATATAAAGTGACCCCTTCAAATAATAGACACATGGTCCCCAAGCCTGAGAAAGTGAAATAAATGGTGAAGATCATAATTTTTAAGCTCCAATAACACGCCAAACGCACAAATTCACCACGTCACCATACTCCGGATACCAACACTGCATTTTACCGACCAAGTGCCCAACCAGGGGACCCTCTAACCAGTACCATTAGCCTACGAGGATCGACATAATAGGCTAATCCACCAACTTTGATGCTCACGAAAGAATGGGGACATTACAATCCGCCCTCCCTGAAATTGCTTGTCCCCAAGCAATCATTACTGCGAAGAAACTTCACTCCCCGGAAGGCCCGAAAGAAGAACTGTGAAACGTCCCATGCATCGCTAACTAATTCCTGAAGCGCCAGCATAAACACCGCTACGCAAAATATCCCTGGGTCCCAAACCCAGAATGGAAGTTTGCCATGTCTGATAACCTCTGACTTCTACTGCGCAACTCTGATCACAACTTCACCATGCTAAAAATGGTGAAGCAACCTGTCGGAACCCAACCAGACTGCAGTGCCAGAACTGTCACCACCCGGATCCCAATACAACCTGAAGTCGCATCCATCTATCATGAAGAGATAAAAATATCTAGAAACTTCTGCAACACGATATCTCCCTACGACCTCTCCAAAACACCCGTGGAAGTGATAGCTAATCAAACCATCATGTCCGCTGACACTGTAATCACCTTGTAACCATGTATCCATGTGAAATCCCTGTGACATTAGAGTAACAAACCCTGTCGGATACCTATCAGCATGATGGATAACGGACTGTTGTCCCTTCCAGTAATCCCCCGCAAGCAACTGAATCGGGTACTGGCAGCCTTTAGTCCCATCTTCTGAAGATGGTAACTCTGGACACAATAAAGAGTTACTCCCCTTGACTGCACCAAGAGAATCACCCTGCGCCCAAGAACTGTGCATCGAATATGAATCATGTACAGGTGGATCAAAGGCAAAGCCATAAGCACTCCTCACCGTGTACACACTATTAAACTCCTCTGTGAGCCCTGTTTGGAATCCCGATGCACGAGGACGATCCAAAACACTGCGACTGTCACTCAACCTGGAACTAGTATTAGGAGTATGATCGGCTTCTAGCTCGAAGAGTGGATTTTCATAGATCAAACCACCATCAAAATCAAATAAGGGATTATTCACAAACTGCGCGCTCACTCCCTGCTGGTTTGAACCATCCAACTCTGAGTCCCTGGAACAATACATTGACTTGCACTCTTGAATGGGCTCATCAAGCTGCCCACCATAACCAACTGAATGGGATGGAAAGATGGATTTGCTTCTAGGAGAGGGAAACAAATCGTCACAAGAACCGATCTCCCAACTAGATGCTACTCTGCGTATATCCTGTGAAGTGGAAGTAGTAGTGTCGTAAGTTGACATATAACTCCCTGGTGAGTCAACTACCATGTCACAAGAGCTATCGATAATCTGTTCCGCATCACCTGTCATGGGACTAAACTCGGGAGGACCAGGTGCAACACATGGCTCTCTGCAACTCTCCACCAAGGCTCTCATCCCATCTATATCAATAGCCTCTGAAACCGTGAAGGATGTAGTAACCACATCATCAACCTGCTCTTCCTTCCCCTTCAATGCCTTATGACAGATGCAACCCCACTCGAGAAGGAAATCTGTGTCCGCACGAAGCTATAGGTAATGTTGTTTCATAATTCCAACTGCCTCTCGAAGTGCGTGAAACTCTGCAGAGGAGAGACTACTATCATTGTGCCCATCTGTCATAGGAGTGCTCCCACCCAAAGTAGCCAACATCTGACGAGCAACATCAAAATGTTCTATGGTTGTGGCAATCACACTGTCATTAGCCTTAAGTTGTCCTATCACATGATGAGGACCCTGGAACTCATCACTCCCATACAAATTCTCTAATTTAGAAGCTACACTATGATATGAAGTTGAATCATCATCGCCCCCTAACTGATAAGCAGCGTCGTGTGTGCTATCAACTTCACACACAATATCAACAGGAGTACTACTGCTATGTACCTCGTAGGATGGCTCAACTGATATGGTTGAAGTTGTCGTTCTGTCAGTATCTTCGCACACTTCTTCTTCCAAGGTATCTGCACCTCCACCCAACTCGCGATCTTGGGATTCATTGCCCTCAAATAAATTTTCTGATTGGTTTCCTACGGTCTGATGTGAAAATTCATACTCACTGTGGCATGAATCGTCACCATAAGTTGCATAATTAGTACCCAAATCTCGAGTACCCACCTGTGACAACTCTATAGAAACATCAATCCCCGGTGTAATCACCTTCCTCTCATGCTCATGCCAAGTTTCATCACTGCTGTCATGAAAATCAAGGTTGTTATCAGTGCTGGTAACAACTTCTTGAATGCTGTGAATATCATTCAAGATTCTCTCAACACTGATCCTAACTCCACCATACCATAAGTGGTGAAGCAATACACTGGGACCCATCCAAACGATCGTGCTAACTCTGTCTCCACCTAGATCCCAATATAAACGAAACTCATGTCCATCCATCATGAGGAGGTAAGGATAACTGGAAGCATCAGCTACGTAACATCTCTCCATAACCTCCACTAAACTCTCATGGATGTGATATCCCTCTGTGCCATCAAGCCTGCTAACATTATAATCCCTCTGTAACCCTGTGTCCACCAGTAGTCTCTGAAACAAAGAAGCAACAAACCTGGTTGGGTACACATCAGCCTGATGGTAGACTAAATACTGATCCTGCAAGCACTCATCCGCCAACAACTGAGTCGGGTATTTGCAACCACTAGTTTCGTCTACTGAAGATGGTAACTCTCCATTCAAAAAGGGATGGCATACGTCCTGAACCAATCCACACTGACACGTCAACAAATCCTCTGTATGTGGACTAGAAGAGAAGTGTTGAGCACTCCTCACAATGCTCGCCTCAGTAAACTCCACTGCGGACTCTGTCTGAAATCTCGATCCACAATCAATGCTCATCTCAAGACTCGGGTCAAGGGGGTGATCAACATCTATCTCAAAGAGCGGATTATCATATGACCAAGAAGCATCTATCTCGAACAATGGATTGTCGATCATCTTGCACTCCCTCTCCTGATCAGCCTCCTACTCTCCACCCAAATCTGCACTATAGTACGAGGTTGAGTCAACCTCATTCTCATCATGATCAGCATCATCATCATGTATGCTATCATCAGCACACACATCATCATCTAAGGCACTGCTGCTATATGTCTCATAGGATGTCTCAAAAGGCGATGTAGAGTCCACTCGTGTCAATGCTTGATCAATCTTATCATCCTTCTCCGCCAAAGGATCCTGTAAATCTTCCAACCCCAAAAGCCTTTGTTCTGATTTTTCTTCATGTGTATGTCCCTCAACATGTCCGTCCTGCAATCTTTCGGCATCTTGTTTAGGCCCATCACCCTTGTGTTCTAACTCTTCTTCATCTTTCAAAGGACTCAAGTACCTTTCCTCTCCAACTGCCTTAGAAATTCCAATTCTATCATCAACAAGTAGATCTTCTAAGGTCTGATTTTTGCTCACCAAGGGATCCGCTGAATGCTAGTCAGCCTTTTTAGGCTCTGAATCCTCGTAGGGAGCCCATATTATTCTATGCGCCTTGCCCTTAGGTCTCAAAGGACAATCATGGTTTAAATCGCACGGCTCTCTGCAATAGGAACACAACTTCTTTCTGTTTTGTGATGTTAGAACTTTGCTAGAACTTGAAGTCATATACCGAGATAAACGGCTTCTAGTTGCGGGGTCTCTAAGCAATTTACTTATTTCTTCCAACTTCTTTAAGCTTTGTTCAAAAATTTTCATGTTCTTGTCCCACTGCTTCTGGGAAGTGGCCATGTTCAACTGAAACCTCCGAACTGCAGTTGAAACCTACCCAACAGGTTGGTAGGAAACCGCTCTGCTACCACTGTGATGAACCACACTCCGGTGATCCACTTTGCTACCACTCTGCTACCACTGTGATGAACCGACACTCTGCTGTGATTGGTTCCACTGAGATTCTCTAGGTCTGTCTTTGATTGTTTTTGGTATTTTGCTTGTTTAGGTATTTTTCCCTTTTTGTGTTTTGAGTTTGTCTCAATAATGATGCGAAATAAGAGCTAAGAACGTGTACTTAAAGTAAAGTCTTTGAATGAACTAATCTATCAAGACACATTTGATAAAATACTTGATATACGAAGCCAAATGCAAGTTCTTCATTACATAATAGATTGCATCAAAGATATAACTTACATCAGATTCAAACAATACACATCAAATGTCATAGATTTTAACTTACAGCCATAAATCACAGTGAATAGTGATTTGCTACAGTACCCGCCCTTAGTAAATTGCTCATACAAACCAAAATACGAACTTCTCCCACCGCAATCTAGATTGGAAGTCTTCCTATGATAAGGGCGCCCCCTTTGGATGAGAAAGCAGCCACTAAGTAAAGGCGTTTTAATTCCTATGAGCTGATAAAACCCTCAAGAAAGTGCGGCTGGCTGTAGATGAAGAAATCAGCTCCAAAAATCTTCAAGAATGCAAGCAACGTCCTCTAGATGGCAAATGGAGACACTGGCAACATAAACCCTTCCAGAAGATGCCTCAAATCACTTGTAATCAGCAAATTAAAGCTCCAAATGAATCAACAAGAAAACTGACCAGCAACTTTAGGGTGGTATTTCACACCATCAAGAAGCCAAAATTCGAACAATAAGCCCCCTCCAGGCTCACCCACTGCAGAAATCAGGAAACCTTAGTTTCCCTCTCTCCCAAACTCCACACTTCCAAGTTTCATTTAGCAAAACATATCCAAGCATGAGAGGGTCGAACTTTCTCTTTGCCTTTTATAATTTGTCATTGAAAACACTATTCATTAAAATGGCACTATTCACTTAAGTTATGTTCTTTTTTCACTTTATCAATGAATAGTAACTGAAAAATATGAAGTGACCCCTTCAAATTATAGACACATGGTCCCCAAGCCTGAGAAAGTGAAATAAATGGTGAAGATCATAATTTTTAAGCTCCAATAACACGCCACACGCACAAATTCACCACGTCACCATACTCCGGATACCAACACTGCATTTTACCGACCAAGTGCCCAACCAGGTGACCCTCTAACCAGTACCATTAGCCTACAAGGATCGACATAATAGGCTAATCCACCAACTCTGATGCTCACGAAAGAATGGGGACATTACAGTAACCAACTCTCCTAGGCCCAAGGGCAATACCCTTTGAGACAAAGGAAAGTACCCCCTTGGCCCTTTGTGGGCTCATCTTGTCTCCCCCCGAGTGGCATACCTAGAAGAGGCCCACTCGTTGTACTCTGGCAATTTCCTTGTATTGTTACAGCATAATAAGGGAGTGAGGTTACAAAGGGTGTCCTGGTGGCTCTACTCTCCTAGGCCCAAAGGCAGTACCTTTGAGACAAAGACAAGTACCCCTTTGGCCTCCTTGGGACTACTTGGTACCCCATTATAGAACACATAGGTTCTCCATTATAGGACACAATGGTCCTCCATTATAGAGGTGGTGTACCTAGGAGAGTGCTCCATTGCTGCCCTTCTTGTAATCTCCCTTCTTCTATCATGGGGGTAAATACACATAGTAATTTAATCAAATTCAGACATGCAAATAGTCATATCAGCAATATCAAATTCAGACTGGCAATAATCATATCAGCAATATCAAATTCAGACTAGTAAATAATCCTATCAGCAATACATAATGGATTATGATTATGCTAGTATGGAATATGAATAATGATATGCATGAAAACCTTGATCCTATTTAACCCTTTATTATATCCTTTAATTATTCTATCACAAGTATATCAACTTACTATACAAACTGGACCTTTTATTGCCCGCAGATCTCTTACTTTGCTTTTCCTAATTCCTTTATCGATCCATATCTGGTTTGGACTAGTCTTCCTTTTATAAACCGATCTGCCAAGAGTCATAGCCATTCAATAGTCAATGGGTACGGTCTTCTCTAAGGGACATGCCCCGTTGGTAATTACTGCCGCTTGGAAGGATGTGTCCTGACTTTTGATTAAGTTTAAATCGATGCTTTAAACTACTCATCGCTGCCTATTAGGAATCGGGCCTGTTTGAATAGTTTGACCGCTGATGTTAATGATAAGTATCGATGGTATTTAGATTTGTTTATTTATTACTAAGGCATAGTCATATTTTTTTAATATTAGTGTCTTATGAATATTATTTCATATTGTTTTCTTGTGAATATTATCTTTATTATTATGATATTTATAATTAGTAGTTATATTCATTACGATAATTGCATTATAATTATAATATTATCTAGGATAATTATTATAATAATATTTAGATTGCAATTACTTATATTTATATTTTGATATTTATTGGATTTTGTTATTCGTATTTTAATATTTCATATTTGGTGTTACAATTTTGGGAGACATGACACAAAAGATTACTGCCATCAAGGCCCTGTATACTATTGATAGGAGCCTGAAAAATTTAAGTGACAATGTACAAATACATGGAGTACAAAACCTTGACCTTGATATCTGGCAATTGTATTGGGGAACTTGCTCGCAAGAATGGAGAAATGTTTACAACGAGAATATTTTCAGGCACTCCCTAAATAGGTGTTTCAATTTATGAGACTGGAGTCAATTGATTTCCTCCTGATTGTACCATTTCAATCCACATTGTTGTCGAGCAAGGACCCCTGCCCTCCCTACCAGTCGGACACTGATCTCCTGAACAATGGGGAAAATGTTGGACCAAGTGAAGACAGATAGGCAAATGGCCTGACAACTTAAGACTCTGTTATCTGGCCTATAGATTTGTAATCCACTGTTATTGTTGATTTTGAAGCACTGGCTTCCAATGTTTCCAGCCTCAATACCAATGTCAATACTTGTTTGAAAGATAAATTTCGTAAAAAGGGAACTTTTATTGGATGGACCACCTGCTTTAATGTCTCCCTGATGTACTAATGTATTTATGTTTTTATGCTTTCGTAGAGCTTAGGAAGTACTATTTGTCTAGTCCTCGGTTTCTGTTTATATCTTTGTTTTCTTTAGCATTAGTTAGGTGCTCTGGTTAACAGTGGTTTTGGACTCTCAGATAATTGCTTTCCAGATTGTATAATTGCTTTTCAGATAATCCCTTCAACTCTTTTTACATCCTGATGAAGGATCACAGAGTGTAATCTGAAACGTTGATCCAAAAAACTAACACACAGTTTAATCCAGAAGCAGCTAATTCTTATTGATTTGGACTGTGGAAATCTAATTTCTTTGATGACTCTATCTATTATAAAATGATCATAGTCTGCATTTCATTTCAACCCAGAGGCATTTGATCTTGTAATTATCCCACCCATATTAATACAATCTTTTTACTTTACAGGAAAAAATAAAAATATATATCACCTATTAGAAAACTGTGTCACGGTAAATACTAGATATATAAAATTTAGTTGCATGCTTATTGCTTGTAAGGTAATATTGAAATTCTTTGAATTTTTAACCATGCAAACATAGGCTGATTTCTGGCCCATGCCAAAAAAAGTTCTTCAGAAGTGGCTGACAAGAGCTGGTTGTTTTGAAACAGTGTGAAAACCCCAACAATGTTTCCCTTGGATCTAAAAGCACGTCATCATTATCTAGGGATACAGGTAATTGGATATGCCCTAGGTTACACAATAAATAATGTGATGTGCATTCTGGTTTATGCCCTTTCTAAATTACTTCAATTGATTTCACTGCAGATGGTAACCAATCTTATGGAGGCTCACACTCTAAGATGCAATACAGCCCAGTTTCACATTTACAGCCCATAGAAAATCAAAATGGGAACAACAATACAGATGGTCTGGACGATGCTAGATGCATAGGAAATCGAAGGAGCTTGCCCTATGAACTTATTTCTGTTGTGCAGCACAATGGGAATTTGGGAAGTGGGCACTATACTGTCTATCGTAAGGTAAAGGTCGGTAAGGAGCTCACAGAAGCACCTACATTGCGCATGACAAGTAAAACGGATTATGCAGAGGAAGCAACATTCATGGATGAGAAAGAGAACACAAACTCCGAAGACAGTGTATTTGCCAGAACTGGTAATAAGAATATGGCTAACTCTGATGTATTTTGGTTCAGAATTTCAGATTCTCATGTAGAGAGAGTAACAGAAAAATGTGTTCTTGGAGCATATGCAAGTATGCTTTTCTATGAAAGGCTTGAAGATGCTGACTAGTAATCAGTACCTGTTGCAATTGGTAACTTCCTTCCTTGGTAATCCATGAACAATGATATATGTATTTTTATCAATAATAATTCAAATGAATCTTAGTGAAGATGTTTCTGAATTTGTTTGGTCTACCATTGTGTTTCTTGTATTGCTGATATCCTCTCAAAAAACATGGTTGGAGTACCATTTATCAAGAGACAAGAAGTTGGATAGATATATTTTCTGTTGACAGGCAGTCATAAATTTTTACCTTTATTGCAATGGGAATGCTGCAAAAGGTGTCGGGGATTACTGATGCAACCTTAGGTGTAGTCTAAAATTATATTCTTTGGGAAGAGATTCTACAATTCAATTATTTGGGACTGGGCTTTATTACAGGTGTCTCAAACGTTTTTAGTATGAGAAGCTCTCAGTCTGGCTTTTCAGAATATATCCATCACACAAAATGAATTTAAGAGGTATGTGTACTACGAACAATTTGATGGCAGAGATGGTATCTACTTATATGTACCATGTATCCTAAGGTCTTTGGCGAGATTTGGGTATAATCTTATAAATTAAGCAATGCGTTGTCTTGCTGTGATAACATCATCTCTTTATCTTTGATATATTTTAGCTTGTTCAGAGAGTTGTAAGTTGCAACAGATTGTACGTAACATTGCTTTTTCTAGAGAAATATACAACAATAAGTATGATACAATATGCCGATCAAAACTAGAGGGAATATGTTTTGCCAATACAATCAGAAGAAAGATATGTAGCAAAAATCTCCGCAATTAGCATTGATTAAATGTTCCTTAGATAATTCTTGCAAATTCTACAAAGCAATAGGAAGTTCGCTGAACGTTTGGGTTTAGATTTCTGGTGGGTTTCAGCAGGAGGATATATTTTAGGATATTTTTGTTTCTTTCTAGCTGGCAACTAGTGTATTTTTCCAAAAAGAAGTATTACTGAAGAATAAAAAATCATCACTTTTTTTTATTATTGAAAATTGTTTCTATTAATCCACACAAGGAACTGTTTCTATTAATCCACACGAGGAGTCTGTGATTGTTAAATCATGCAAAAAAAAGTGGATGGAATGGAATCATACTGTATAAGAAAATCAAGAAATTATAACTATATTGGACCCAATCTCTTCGAAGAGGTGCAAATATTCAACTTTTAATCACCATCAACATTATAGATGCAAGATGAATCAAAAGAAAGTACAATTATATTGCCTTTCCAAAATATCAATGATAACTTCAATAAACATCTATAAAAAAACTATAAATATGAAAGTTTGCAAGCACATTGAGCACAGCAATGTAAAAGGAAACCATTTTAACCATAGGGGCAAGCACTCCCTCCGACCAAGTGATCGGTATCAAATATGGACTCTCAACTGTTTTTTTTTTTTTTTGATTCCCCTATTAATTGGCAAAATTGCCAAAGCCAACCTCAAAAATTTGCCCAATGGTACCACTAGAAATGGTGCCACCACGACAACCCCTCCCCTTCCTGACCACCAACACAATCATTGCCGTAGGGAGAGGGCTACTTGGATTGTGAGTGGTAGCACCTACTCTCTTTGTCTCTCTATAGCCACCTCCACATGAGGGAGAGCGATAATGGGAAAATTCAAGAGAAACTACACTAACAACATAAGGTGTTCCATCTCAAGCTGGACTTTCTCTTCTTGCATATGAATCTAGAGCATAACATTTGAAAATACTACTTCTTAATTTGGTAAACAATAATAATATGATTGAAGATGACAGTATTTATTTATTTTCATAATTGAAAAAAATCTTGGTAAAAAGGTAAAGCAAAATCTCTCAACAATAGCCTTTTCCATGTAAAAAATATTGCTTCCATTGTTGGATGAGAGTATGAATCCATTTCCAATTGGATTGACCATGAATGCAAAACCAAAAAAGGTGATTGAAAGTCTTAGGTTGATGACAAGCAAGGCCCGAAGTGTGAGAATTCCCCATATGTGTGAACTAGTCGCAAGTTGGTATCCATGGTTAAGCAAGCACTAGAAGAAATGGGCTTGTTAGGTCTCAATTGCAACTTTTCATATCTTGAAGAAATAATGAGTCCAAGTGGAAGAAGAGGATTGTAAATTCCAGTGAGAATTCATCACTTCATTTTGAACTTGTGGAGACAAAAGTTGATAGCCAAGCCAAGGTTTGTATTAGTGGAAATGACATATCAATTGGTCATTTCTAGTCTTTCCACTATGAAGGTGGAGATTGAACTCCAACTTTGTGTAAATATTATGTAGGCCTAACCATTTGAATTGCATTGATAGGGTCAATTTCTATTGTTTAACTAGATTTTAGATTTTAAGTCTAGCCAAGATTGACAAGATTCTTATTTCATTAGGAGTATATATGGTCATATTTTGAAATGCATTTAATTTTTACCAATATACTATTCCTATCTTGCATGCAATTTTTCTCTCAACAAACGCTATAGTTGGATTTACGCTCGCTTATGGTTCAAAAGTTGAATGAGAGATGACCTCTTCATTCTTATGTTCATGTGTGGGGGGTAAGAGATTTCATACAATTTGGAAAGTTATTGCAGAACCTTAGCTTGCCCATCTTGTGTGGCATATTTTAAACCAAGGTCTTCATATTGGCAATGTCTTGTTCATCTATGAGTTTCTAGCAACAATTATTTACTTGGCATAATGTGTTATTGGGGGATGGGCCTAGGCTTTTCTAGCTAAATTTTCTCAAATTTGGTATACTTTTTGTGTGGAGATTAGTTTATTATTAGAAAAATAGAAATGTTGCTTTATTTGCTAACAAGTCAATTGATAAATATTTTTCTACTTACTCCAAATTTTTAGTTGTATCTAATGTGTTTTTGTAGATTCACATGCAAGCCAACAAGGTGGCTTTAGAATGTTAATGTTGTAGCTACGGGAGATATTTTTCTCCTTAAATAAATTTATTATAAGGCAAGGCGGCCTTCATTTTTATAAATAATATTTGTATTTACTAGGTCGGCCCTAGAAAGAAGGCTGCCTAGTTGGGTATAAATAAAGGATGAAGTCCTCTCATTTCACAATCAACTCATTCAATTCAAGTTCGCACTTTAGCAGCAGTTCGCCATTTTTAGCAGTAGATTCGATTTCAAGAAGAAGTGTCTTCATTTATATTTTGCTTCAAGGAGAAGTGTCTCCATTCTTTGTATTAGATTTGGCCTTGTGTTGGACCTGATTTGTATGCAATTTCTGCATTTATTCTTCTAATAAAGAGATCATTTTGTTGGGTCTTTCTCCCTCAAGTAGGAGGGTTTTCCCAGGGTAAATAGTTGTGTTCATTGATATGTGTGTTGCATTTATGCTTATTTGCATTTATGATTTAAAACTAACATGGTATCAGAGCGGGTTTAAGCAAAGATCCGATCAAATTTGTTTAAGCAGTCAAGACAACCCTTTAACTAGGGCAATCTCTCAAAGAAACGAAGATGGTGAACAACGTCAAGGTAGAAGATAGGCTTGATGGAGCATCAAATTTCAACTCTTGGAAATTCAGAGTTCTCATTGCCTTAGAAGAGAATGATCTTCTAGATTTCGTGGAAAATGATGTGCCCAAGCCATCCGATGATGCTGAGAAAATTCAATGGAAGAAAAATGGCACAAAGGCTAGAAAGATCATGATAGACTCTGTGAAGGATCACCTAGTTCTGATTATCTCCAAGATGAAGATAGCCAAAGAAATGTTTGAGGCTCTTCAATGATTGTATGAGGTCAACAATACCAACAAAGCCCTTGCTTTGAGACAACAGCTCCATCATATAAAAATGGATAAAGGAGATTTAGTCATTTCTTTCTTCATGAAGATTTCTGAATTAAGAGACCAATTATGCATTATTGGAGACATAGTCGAAGATAGAGATCTGGTTATGTTGGCACTGAATGGTCTTCCTCAATCTTGGGAGCCTTTTATTCAAAGCATCAGTGGGAGATCTAAGTTGCCCAAGTTTGATCGTCTTCAAGCTGATTATATTCAAGAAGAATTCAAGTTGGCAGCAAGAGGAAATGGGCGAAATTCTCATAATGAAGAAAGTCATGTCCTTGTTGCACAAGATTCTAGAAGAAAAGGAAGAGAAGGAAAAAGAGGCAATTTCAAGAGGAATAGAGACAAAAAATCAAATTTTGTTCCAGAATCGAAGGACCTCTCTCACATTTAATGTTACAGGTGTGACAAGTATGGTCACTATGCTCGAGATTGCATATCAAATCCGAAGCAGCATGCTTCTACTGCAGATATTGATGATGTGTCACCTCAAAAGGAATCTAGAGATGACTCAGAGGGATTTCTATTCATCTCCACACTTTCAAGCAATGTTCCAACTAACAATGACACTTGGTTGATAGATAGTGGTGCTTCACGTCACATTACAGGATACAGAGAGCATCTTACAGACTTAGTAGAGAAAGAGACTAACTTGCAAGTGATAATTGGAGATGATGCTTGTTATTCCGTAAAGGGAGCTG
The DNA here is from genome assembly GCA_007258455.2 of Sequoia sempervirens. Taxonomy (NCBI): domain Eukaryota; kingdom Viridiplantae; phylum Streptophyta; class Pinopsida; order Cupressales; family Cupressaceae; genus Sequoia; species Sequoia sempervirens. The sequence continues at coordinate 6,739,780 of VDFB02000003.1, forward strand.
GGGCCACCTCTTTCTAGCTAGATTCAGGTATCCCTCTTCATTTGAGTGATGTTTTGTTTGAACCAGGGATCAAAAGAAATCTTGTCTCCATTTCAGCTTTGGAGGACAAAGGGTACAAGGTCTCCTTTTCTGAAGGGAAAACTCTTGCTTGGCCTAATAACTCTAGTATAAAATTAGCTCGTGTGATTGGCGTTCGTCAGGAGAGCCTATACAGATTGTCAATTCGTCCAGTTTAGGCATTATTACACAACTCTATCAATTTGAGTGAGCTATGGCACAAGAGGCAGTGAGCTATGGCACAAGAGGCTTACTCACTTACACTTCAAATCCCTTCCATCCATGGAGAAGATGGTTATTGGTCTTCCTAAGCTTGGTCTGGAGCAGGATGGCATTTGCAGAGGATGTGCACTTGGTAAGAATATCAAGAGTCCCTTCCATAGTAGTGGCAGTAGATCAAAGGGAATTTTAGATCTTGTTCATTCTGATTTATGTGGACCAATGTTTGTGGCATCCTTGAGTGGATTTTGGTACTATGTGATTTACATTGATGATTATTCTTGAAAGACTTGGATTTACTTCTTGAAATCTAAGGAGTTCGAAGAAGTCCTTGATAGATTCAAAGAATTCAAGGCTCAAGTTGAAAACATGTCTGGGAAAAGGATTAAAGTTTTGAGATCAGATAATGGAGGAGAATACACTTCTGGAGGTTTTTGTAATTTCTGCATTGAGGCAGGGATCAAGAGGGAGTTTTGTGTTTCGTACAACCTCAACAAAATGGAGTTTCCGAAAGAAAGAACAAATCCATAGTAGAGGCAGCCAAGGCTATGATTCATGATCAGGATTTACAGACTTTCCTATGGGCAGAAGCTTCCAGAACCGTCGTGTATGTTCAAAAAATAAGCCCTCATCGAATATTGGGAAACATGACTCCTGAGGAGGCCTTCACAACTATGAAACCTGACGTTAGTCATTTAATAATTTTTGGTTGTCCTATTTACATTCATGTGCCCAAGGATAAAAGATCAAAGCTAGAACCTTCAGGCAAGAAAGGTATATTTGTGGGATACAGTGAGTCTTCAAAGGCCTACCGAGTTTATATTCCAGGGTAGAAACAGATTGAGATCAGCAAGGATGTCTCCTTCGAAGAGGAAGTGGCCTTCAAAAGATCTAAAGGGTCTTACATGGAGATAGACAGTGAAGAGTAGGAGACTTCTCAGGATATGGACATATCTCTTGATCATAATCCTGACATTTAGAGGGAGTCCAACGAACTGTCTGAGACTATTGATCCAGTTGATCCTATAGAACCAATTGATGGGCCTAGAGACATTATCGTAGGTCAAAAGAGGCCTCTATGGGCTCGAAAAACTATGCAAGAGGCAGAAAAGCATGCAGCTCCTCGAGGCACCTTTAGGGAAAGCAAGAGACCGCAGAAGTTTCCAGGATATGTGGCATTGATGAGTCACATCATTGATTCTAAGCCTTCCAGTTTTGAGGAGGCATCCAACCAGCAGGTATGGAGAGATGTAATGACAAAAGAGTATTTGTCCATCATTAAAAATGATGTATGGGATGTTGTTCCAAGACCTGAAGGGAAATCTGTAGTGTCTTCTAAATGGCTCTACAAAATCAAGCATGCAGCTGATGGTAGCATTGAGAAACAAAAGGCAAGATTTGTGGTAAGAGGTCTCTCAGAAAGAGGGAATAGATTATGAGGAGACATTTTCTCCTGTTGCTTGATACACTTCTATCAAAACAATTATTGCTATTGCATCTGCTAAAGGCTGGAAGTTACATCAAATGGACGTAAATACTACATTTCTTAATGGTGTGATTGAAGAAGAAGTGTACATTGAGCAGCCAAATGGTTTTGTGATTCATGGGAAGGAGTCTCGTGTATGTAGATCGAAGAAGGCATTATACGGCCTTAAGCAAGCACCTCGAGCATGCTATGAAAGGATTGATAGATATTTGATGAACTTGGGATTCTCCAAGAATGATGCAGATTCCAATCTTTACTTCAAGATAGTTGATGGTGAGGCTTTGATATTGGTTCTTTATATTGATGATTTATTTCTCACTGGAGCAGAGAATCTCATTGTCAAATGCAAGAAAGAGTTAGCCTTCGAGTTTGAGATGAAGGATCTTGGTCTTATGCATTACTTCCTGGGTTTGGAAGTGTGGTAAAGACCTAATGAGATTATTCTAAGTCAAGGAAAATACACTATAGACATCTTGAGGAGATTTGGGATGATGGACTACAAGTCCATGTCTTCACCTATAGAGACAAATTTGAAGAAGTTGAGTGATTCAACAGCCGATTCAGATTTGGTAGATCCCACCATGTATAGACAATTGATTGGATCATTGATGTATCTAGTCAACACCAGACCAAACATTTGTAATGTTGTGAGTGCTCTCAGTCAATTCATGTGTGAGCCAAGACAAATACATCTAGTTGCAACAAAGCATATTCTGAGATACTTGTGTGGAACTGTGGGATATGACTTGAGATATACTTCCAGTGAAGATCTGAAATTACAAGGCTATTTTGATTATGATTGGGTAGGGAGCGTAACTAATAAGAAGAGAACCTCTGGATGTTGCTTTAGTTTGGGGTCTGCCATGATTTCTTGGTGTAGCAAGAAGCAGACATTTGTGGCACTAAACACTGTAGAGGCTGAATATATTGCAGCATGTGTAGCAGCTCGTGAAGCAGTATGGCTTTGAAAGCTCTTTGCAGGGTTGTTCAGTCAAGCATTGGAACCAACTGTGATTCATTGTGATAATCAAAGTTGTGTGAAGATCTCAGTAAATCCTGTATTTCGTGATAGAGCAAAGCATGTGGAGATCAAGTATCATTACATCAGAGACATGGTGCTAAGGAAAGCAATTAAACTCAAGTACATTTGCACTAATATCCTCACCAAGCCTCTCTCCAAAGTGAAGTTTGCACATTTTCGAGACAAGCTTGGGGTGGAAGAGAATGTTTCCCTTGCCGAGAGGGAGACTCAGCATCAATGAGCTTTGCTATAATGCATATTTCTCTGAGACGGAGAAATATGAGGTGAAAACCTTTGTACATCTCTGAGACTGAGATGAGTTTCTTTCCACACATGGGAGCAGCCATTGTGGACATCATGTTGAGAGACTCCATGATGAGATCATGTTGAGAGACTCTGTGATGAACCTTTGTACATCTCTGAGACTGAGATGTGTTTTCCACACATGGGAGTAGCCATTGTGGACGTCATGTTGAGAGACTCCATGACAACATCACGTTGAGAGACTTCGTGATGAACCTTTGTACATCTCTGAGACCGAGATGAGTTTCTTTCCACACATGGGAGTAGCCATTGTGGACATCATGTTGAGAGACTCCATGACGACATCACGTTGAGAGACTCTGTGATGAACCTTTGTACATCTCTGAGACTGAGATGTGTTTTCCATGTTGAGAGACTCCATGATGAACTCTTGGACATCTCTGAGACTAAGATGTGGTTTTACCACAAATGGGTGTAGCCATTATGGGCATCATGTTGAGAGACTCCATGACGAGGATATTTGGAAAAATACCTCCCTAGCTAAGAGGGAGTGTTAATGTTGTAGCTGTGGGAGATATTTTTCTCCTAAATAAATTTATTATAAGGTAGGTCGACCTTCATTTTTATAAATAATATTTGTATTTACTAGGTCGTCCCTAGAAAGAAGGCCGCCTAGTTGGGTATAAATAGAGGATGAAGTCCTCTCATTTCACAATCAACTTATTCAATTCAAGTTCACACTTCAGCAGCAGTTCGCCATTTTTAGCAGAAAATTCAATTTCAAGAAGTGTTTTCATT